>CM038144.1:361577319-362177319 GCA_021437245.1 Aegilops speltoides
AGTGAGACAAAAAATATTTATATACGCATCTTGTATTATCTGCAAAATTTCTGCTCCCTCCAGAATAACAAGTTCATAAACTGCATTTTAAGGTGCTGTTTGGATTTATTTTTCTTTTTCTGCAGACGCCAGATCTACCGGATTATCTAGTACCAAGACTAAAGATGCGATTCAAAGATGTAGAGAAAGCAAGGAATTTTATAATGATACGCTGTACACGCTGGTTTTGGAATCAGGAAGATGGGTGGAAATGACATCCACAAGTATTTTGTTTGCGCCTTCCAAGGGATACACACATCTTCAGTTTCAGAGGCCAGCAGGAAGCGAAACAAAACATCGCAGAGGACGGGCTGTAATGCAAGAATGAGGGTGAAGGTGCAGGAGGATGGCACATGTGTGGCAGTGGACATTGAGTACAATCATAATCAGCTCATGCAAACTGATGACATGCTGGTGTTTTTGCACTCACACAAGAATTATGACCCCACTATATTGGAGTACGTAAAGCTCTTGCAGTACCATGATGTCAAGCACACGACAATCATGTCCATGCTATCTGAAAATGAAGATGGAAGCTACTTCCTAAGCATGACGGGACAAGACCTGCTAAACCAGTAAGTACTCAAACACCAACATACTGCAATGTAAAAATAGCATCCTAGCTCACAATCATTTGCTAGCAAAAAATAAAAAATGCATATTTGCATGTGATTTGCAGGAAAGCCATGAATGCAAAGAAAGATGATTTGGATGATGTATTGAAACTTGTTTCATTCTTCAAAGACATGAAGGCAATAAATGATGAGTTTTTCTACGACATCCAAGTCGACAAGGACAAGTCAATTAAAAACATTTTCTGGTCCAATGCAAGCTGCCGAGGAGCCTATCAAGACTTCGGCGATTGCGTAACATTCGACACAACTTACAAGACCAACAGATTTCATATGCCCCTGGGAGTGTTTGTTGGAACAAACCATCACTTGCAACAACGATATTTGTTGTTGCTCTGATAAGAGACGAAGATGCAAAGTCATTCAAGTGGCTGTTCGATACATTTCTACGGTGCATGAACAACAAGCACCCAACTTGCATTCTAACAGGTGAGTTCAACTAAAACTCATCAAGTTTCATCATCTTTCCAATCGTGGGTCTCAGATGGGTATATTTGGTTTTATCTGAAAATAATATACAGCAAGCAGTTCAACCATTGTTAGCACGTAAGTCCAACCAAAAAACAGTAGAAGAAAGAAATTTTTTTTCATCACTTGTTTACAAAATAATATACAAAGAAGGGTTCAACCATCAAGTAGCACGTAAGTCCAACCAAAAAACAGTAGAAGAAAGCAAAATTTTTCTATCACATGTTTAGAAAAAAATAGTCATGAATATGAAGTTCAAGTACAGGAATCATAGAAGTTCAAGGATAAAAATATGTTCAGAAAAAAAATATGTAGCATGTTCAGAAAAATATAGTTATTTATGTGAAGTTCAAGCCATTGGTACCACGTAAGTTCAAGAACCTCGTCAGAAGGAAAAATACATGTGCCATTTTTAGATGGTCATGTTGCTTCATCCAAGTTCAAGTACTTGTACAACATAAGTTCACCATCGTACAAAAAAAGAATCAAGTTTCATTTTTTTAATTCATGCAGACCAATGCCCATCGATGGCGAAAGCTATACCACAATCATTTCCAAACACTGTCCACAAGCTATGTCGTTGGCACATCTTGAAAGAGTACAGGGAATACCTCGCGTTGCTGTACAACAAGTACAAAACATTCAAAGAGGAGTTCACAGCTATATTAAACTGGCCGCTGATGCCCACGGAGTTTGAAGATGCATGGGCTAAACTCGTGCACAAGTACAAACTGGAGAACAACCAGATGATGATGCAGCTCTGGAGTGATAGGAAGATGTGGATTTCAGCATATTACAAGAACATTTTCTGTGCTAGAATGACTTCCACACAACGAAGCGAGAGCATGAACCACGTGCTAAAGAAAGGGTTTGTCAAGGGGACCCAGAACCTACAGAAGTTTGCTAGGCGGGTCAATGCTTGCATACAAACTCGGATGCGTATGAGAACGAGCAAACAATGACCAAGATGGTAAGATGACAAAGTACAAAACACCCCATCATGTTCTATTTTGCCTTGAACATGTGCACTTTGAATTTTTAAAATGAAACCCATGACTCTGCCTCGACTAATACCTCACTTTTGACATGTGCGCACCAATCTGTGGACAAAAACAACCTACGGCCACGAGGAAGACATGTCCATCAAGTACACGAGAGCAAAGGTACACCGAGATGAGGAATAGGATGAGAAAGGCAACGCTATTCCACAAGAAAGTGTACAGCAGAGCCAACTAAGTACCTTGTGTACTACCACAACAAGCCCGCCATGATGATGAAGAAAGATTTTCTGGTCAAAGCATGAATTCCAGTGTTGTAGTGACCCAGAGAATGAAATATAGGAGTGTGAATGCAAGCTCGACACACACAGTGAGCGAAAAAACAACCTCATTAAATAGATAGTGGTAGTATCATATCAAAATTTATGAAACTCATTGTCGGCTCTCAAACTATGCATTCGTGATTCATCACAAAAATGCAGCCTTTCGCCTTCACATCATGAACATACTTGACTACCTCAAGCCCGATAATTTTCCAAACAAGTATATCCTCAAACGGTACACAAAGACCGCAAGATCACAACCAACTTTTGATACAAGGGACTACAACACAACGGCATCGGATGGCAGCTCAAGGCTATCAAGCAAGACATATTGTTTGCAAGCTGAATTTGATGGTTAACAAGAAAGCGATGAGATGTGACCAGCAATATGACAGAGCATACTATATTCTCAAGAGGCTTGTGGAAGAGCTTGATGCAATACATTCACAAATCAAGCGGATGCTGACGAAAGGATGGCTGAAGAGGATGCTGCAATTGAAGATGACCTTCATTATTATGCAGCTGAAATGCTCAACGCCGCCATTGAAGCCAACCAATACAAGGTGGTGATAGCTACCAATGGAGCCGCGACAAAGAAGAGACGATGAAATTGCCGTTGTATTCAAACAAAGGGTAGGAAGAAAATTACTGCAAAGAAAGAAGAGTGACAAGAGAGCTCAAATAAAGGCACCACTGCAGGAAGAGTCAGGCACGACGAGAACGGAGTGCCACTTGGACACAGAAATGCGCAGTGTGCAACCAGGTTGCGAGACACAATAAGTCTGACCTGTCCAACACTCTTGAAAGAAACAATGCCGAGGAGGTCCAAGAACCCAAAGTTCGAAGCAAATGCACCAATGCTATGGAACAAAAGAAGGGACCACACCCACAAAAAGCAAGCAGCAGGCTTTGTAGCATATGTAAGCAGTATGAACCACATAATGCAAGAACATGCCCGCAGCGTGCAGATGCTCAAAAGACAAGCAAAATACCGGAGAAGAAACAGAAAACAAGACCTATAGCCAACAACAAGAAGGTGGTGGAAGATGAAGAGGAAGATGAAGACGAAGACAACGACGAAGAAGAGGAAGACGAAGATAAAGAGGAAGTGGAATGCGACGACGAAGAGGAAGAGGAAGACGACGATGAAGAGGAAGAGGACGAAGAAGAGGAAGAGGTACATGTCAAGAAAAAACCTCTGCCACCAAAGCCTAGGAGGAGCGCAAGGCTGATGAACAATTAAAATAGGTCAATTAAAAGAATGCAAACTTATGTAATGTCAATGTGCTGAATATTATGCCATCATCCGCTGGTAACATACACTCTGAAGTTCAAGTAATATTACTGCAGAAGTCCTGGTATGTTATGAGAGGAAGTGATGTGCTGGTCATGTATTCCATGAAAGAGAAAGCATTAATAAATTGAAAAACATACACTCTGAAGTTCAAGTAATATTACTGCAGAAGTCCTGGTATGTTATGAGAGGAAGTGATGTGTTGGTCATGTATTTCATGAAAGAGAAAGCATTAATAAATTGAAAAACATATACTGTGAAGTTCAAGTAATATTACTGCAGAAGTCCTGGTATGTTATGAGAGGAAGTGATGTGCTGGTCATGTATTTCATGAAAGAGAAAGCATTAATAATTTGAAAATCATACACTCTGAAAGTTCAACTAATATTACTGCAGAAGTCTTGGTATGTTATGAGAGGAAGTGATGTGCTGGTCATGTATTCCATGCAGACTGCAAGCAAGAACAAAAAATGAAAAACATACAATGTGAAGTTCAAGTAAGATTACAAGGAAGTTCGGTATATTATGGCAGGAGGTGCTCGTGTTGTATTCCATAAAAGAGCAACCAGCAAATAATCATACAGCTTTTGGAGTTTAACTCAGCTTACACAAGAAGTTTCGTATATAAAATCGATGTAGGAAAAAATATGCTTAAAAAGAAAGTTTCACCGCATAAACTAAGGTTAGCAAGCCTAAGACAACGCGCTCAACTGTGAAGTTCTGCTTGGATACGTGCGTAAGTTCAAAAGATAAAGAAACGCCAACAATATTTCGCACAAAGTTACAAATTGAAATACATTCGCACTTGAAAAACACAAAAGAATATATATAGATTTTATGCAAAACCATACATATTGATTGGGTTGAAAATTACCAATACATTACACAACACAGAAATATCCTCTCCATCTGAAACCAGCAGCCTAGCTCCATATGTTGGGGCCCAAAAATAAACAACATAAAAAATCAAGCAGTTCAACCATAACCGAGGGAGAAGTTCAGGTACATCTGTTGTGGAAAAAAACATTCAACACATGGATACTGAAAACAATGCAGTACATTGAAAGTCACAAAGCCAAATCATTCTTCACACCAAAATACATTTGTCCACAATATCATAAGTAATAGTGCTGCACCTATAGATACGCAAACCACTAAAAACATTCTTACACCCAAATCTTTACGGAATTATTCCAATCATTATCAAACCTAAAAATCTGTACTAAATCAAATCTACAATGGAACTAATGCTTCGAATTCACGAGCCAAAGGACTGGATCTCTTTAGGGAGCTCTGAACGCATGACTTCATTCTTCTCGCTAAAAATCAGAGTGTGCATGAACTCGGCCTTTCAGTCATCTGCAGCAGCCTGCAAACAAGAGAAAGGTGAAAACGATGGTTTAGTAATGCATATCTAAAACCACAGCAGGAGCGTCGCACAAAAAAAAACACAAGAAAAATCACAGGATGATGAGACAAGAACAAAGACAGAACATACTTCAACATCACCAAAATCGTCAACAATCTCATCGCCGTCATACGAAGAGCTGAACTTCACGGCAAAGAAACCACAATCGTTACTCTTCTCCTTCGGAACATCGATGAAAGTCGGCCTCTTTGCAATAGTCAACCAGTTAGGCTGCTTGCTCGCCTTGTATGCAGCCTTGCCGTACACCTCCTCGAGCAATCCAACAAATCTCTTCATCTGCCAGAAATATCAAAATTAGATGAAGCCAAAAATAGTTAAGTTCACGTACATAAAAAAGCGACACCTGCGTAAGATCAACTAAAACAAAAATAGCAGAAGTTCAACTTCTAAATGACAGTCAGTTCAAGCAGTATTACCAAAACAGAGACAGCAACATATTTTGTAAACACAAGGCATAATAAACTTCATGTCAAACAAGAGAATGTGAAAGGATGTCCAGGCTAAGAAACACTCACGATATTTTGGCAGTCCCCGTGGAAACTCGAACGCGACGTTTCCATATTTTCGTAAGAAAGTGAATCGAGGATGTCAATGCTCCCACGATATCGATTCGCCACGTACATTGATCAGAGTGCGCCATTGTGCCAATTGGCTTGAATAGAATCATTAAAACCCGCAAGAATGAAAGGACCGTGAACACAAACTATAAAGCATATGCAATCAAGAAACGGCATGAACAAAAACTTATTGACAAACTCAGAAAAGGATGCACATGAAATTAAGAAAAAGCAAGATTTATGAAAACTAACCAGCTTTATGCTAAGAAGGTCTTCTTCCTATGTAACAAACATTGGGAGGAGACCAGCAGATTTTTTGCATCAAACTTTGGAACTGCTATGAGAAGAAATCATACTCCAGCAAGACTGCATTCACCAAAACACAATTAAAACACCTCACAGATGCCACTACAACAAAACTAAGGCAAAAAAAGGAGATAGGGGTGCAAAGAACTAAAACTCAGTATGAAGTAGGGACTAAGTACAACCCTCGTCAGATTAGAGAATATCTCAGAGGTCTCCGGTTTTCCTTCCACAAATTTATGAGATAATCCATTATGTCTCCTTCCATCTCCGCCCATCACCGAAAAAGCCTATAAAGGAAATCTCCGTGAGGTCTATCACATTCCTGTGGATGGTAAACATGCAGAGCTTGTCTGCAGAATACAAAAGGATGGTAAAACTATATATTAGAAGTTCGAGATACAACAACAAAAAACAAGTCCATTCACTATAACTCAAAAAAGGCAAGAGGAGACATAAAATGAAGTTCATATACTAAAACAATGGCAGTTCGAGATAATACAACAACACAAGTTCAGACACTACAAATCATAGGCATGGGAACGACAGATGAGGGTAACTCACCCAGAATACTTCTCCAGTCCGTCTTTACTCAGCACATACTGTTTCAACTTCCGGGCCTCGGATAGATGAGGGTAATCAGATTTTTCGAGGGAGGGACAGAGAACGCCACTTCAAAGGCAATATTAATGCTCGCTTGAAGTAGTTATGTTCCAGACTCAATCGCCGGTTTCCTCCTGGTCATCCTTGCATTCTTCCCACCTCTACCAAAGCAGCCCAAAGAACACGCTTAGCATTCTTCGGGTAAGCAATCTTCTCAAAATCATCATCGGATGAAATAACTTCTGCTTCGGCTGCTTCGACTGCATCAGCCTTCCTGTAGCATGGGGTTTTTGGAGTACCACGAATACGGCCAGCCTGCTCCCCCAACTTGGAAGGAATGAGGGTCCGAGGTCTATCATCTTCTATCGGAGCTGTACTCATCGGTTCCTCCCTAGGCTGGTATTCCTGTGACCCGAGGAATGAGTATTGGTAATCGGTCAACTCCAACGGATCCACTGTCAAATAAAAAAAAGAAAACATCACCATTAAAATACAAACTGAAGTTCAGGAACATCACAATGTGCAGTCCAACTAATGAAGATGACATGGTTACTACTCAAGCTAACCTAAAAAAAATAGTTGCAGTAAAAAACTAAATTACGTCCAGGCATTACCAGAGGCACAGTTCGAGATAAACCGATGAACTCAAAATCATTCAACTACGGCTAACAAAAACCATAGAAAGCCATCATCTCTCAAGTTCAATTAGAAAATAAAATATATGAAGTTCAGGTAGAATAAAAGATGAAGTGCAGGTAAGCAGTCCAACTTCCAAAATACTTACATGTGTAGTAGCCAAACAGAGATAGGAAGTCTGTCTCAAACAGGTTAGAAGAAGCCATTGAGTACAGCCATGTCTTCCTGATATCCCCGATATTCTCATGGGAATAATTTGCAAGAACCCCATCATGATACGAATTAACATTCGTAAGCATGAAGAAACCGCAGTCGATACTGCCATCAAACAAAGTAAAAAGAATAGTGTTAGAACAGAAAAAAGAAAGCCAACGAATTAAACACGTCGCAGCTTAAGTACAACTGCAGTTAAACACATGAGATAAAAGAGAAAAAGTGGAACTCATACTTGTTTTGTCTTTGGGGACATCAATCCAATCAGAGGGAAATCGTCGATGCTAATCGGATCAAGGGTGTCTCCACGTCGTTCTTGGCATCCTTCCAAAGCCTCTTGATGTTGTCGGTCATCTGCCGAAACAAGCGTACCGCACAATCATCTTTTGGTCCATAGTAGGAATCGAGAAGCTGGAACCTTGAATTCTTCAGGTCAAGGAATACAGACACCCAATGACCGACACCACCCATGGAAGCAGGAACCTCAGGCGGGTCAAAAGTAGGGAAAACAACCTGAAGCACCATAAACACGCGAATCATTAAAAAATGAGAATTAATATCAGAACGGTACAAAAGAAAAATAAAACAAAATATTAACACGCACTACAAAACTAATACAGAGGCAAAGAACAAGATATTGCATATCGAATCATGTGCATCCATGCTATCTGGACCACTCGCCATGAAGTACTTCCTCACACGCGAATCAAATTGACCTCTGAAAATCTTGTCCTAAAATAATGCAGGCAACACCAACATATGAAAAAATACAAAAACGAGACAAACAAGTTTAAACTAAAAAAATAGTAGGGGAAAAATGGAAAAGAAATCACTGTATGGTTGACTTACACAAACCCAATACGGCAGGATGAGTTTGTCTCGATCCACGTACTTCAGACGTGAGATGAGAGTGCACACTCACCACATTAGATCAAGCATTCATGAGGACCAAAAGATCTTGCAACATCTTCAATTGTGGCTTCACACTCCTTGTTTTGGAACATAATCATTGATCTAAAACAAAGCGTAACAGAAAGTAAAAGAAGGTCAAGATCGAAACTCGTGAAGTTCAAAACACATGTTAGCACGAAGTTCAGCTATATCACAACAAAGATAAAGACAAAAGAGGCCAAAAGTTCCGCACGGAGAAATAAAAAACAAGAAGTTCAGTACATAGAGTTGGGAAGTTCGTAAGAAACCACAGCAATTCACAGGGGTACATGGATGATATAAATATTGAGCAACTGACTCACCTCTTGGAACGATCATTCCTAAGCCTAGTTACACTGTAATAAAAGTCATCAACCTTCTTTCGGACGACGGCAAGGTCGCTATCTGCTCACCAAAAAGAAAATAGCAATTAACATAAACATTCAAAAGCACATAAGCACATCTCAGCTGCTACATCAGAAAAAGGATAAAACCACAACATCATACACATCACAGCACATGCATTACAAACATCCACCCACATAGAAAAACAGGTTCACTTAACATTCTTTACAACCCACACGGCAAACAACAAAACTAGAAGTTCAACCTAGACCACACAGGCAGTTCACAGGGGATATCATGGACTAAAAAACAAACAACAAAGAGGGGAGGGGATGGGGAAAGAAGAGAGAAGCATGCTCCTCTCTTCATGGATCCTTGCCTAGACCAGCGGCAGCACTGGAATGATCAACCTCCTCTCCATAGCTATCGCTTTCGGTATCTTCATCATCGTCTTCAGTAGACTTTGCAGCGTCGTCGGGAAGGACACCAGCAGCAGCCGTAGCAACCAACGAATCTGAAACAAGAAAAACATTTGATTGTGCCTGTGCAGCATCAACATCAACTGATGGCTCTGCTGCAGCAGACTTCTCCGGGCTTGCGCGAAGATTACCACCCGTTTGTGCAAAGCATCAACATCAAGCGATGGCTCTGCTGCAGAGACTTCTCCGGCTTGCGGCGAAGATTACCACCAGTTTGTGCTGGCAGCAGACTCAACATGATCTTTCTCCAAAATAATGTCTCCAGTTGTCTTGCCACCGCCAAGACCGTAAACCTCGGCCAACGGACGATCGAGGTTCGATCCAGACCACCCCATCGGGCGGCCGGTGCTCGAGACGGACATGTCTGCAGCCTTCTCTGGAGCAACACTAACATCATCATTCTGCTGCTCCAAAAAGAAACAAAAAGGCATTAAAAATGGGCTGACTGAAACTCATGCGCAGGGGCATCAAGTGCGTCTCAAGGGCAACAAGACAAATGGACAAGAAAAAATGGTACCTTATTTTCACTGCCATGAACCACATCAACTAATACATCACTAGAGGGGCAAGGATCATGCACAGGATCATCTTCGTGCACAGGTAAAACATCCTCCCTAACCCCAGTGCCATCATCAACAGCCTAGAAAAACAATCATGTACAAAATAGATACCTAATCAGCAAAAAGTTCATGTTGCATAATCAGAGAAGGTCAGGTATCACAACTGGCACATAACGGAAGTCCAAATACAGTAAACATAGTAGACCAGATATCAAACTACCATTAAGATGCAAAAGAAGGCAAAAAAGGGAAAGTCATCAAAAGTCATAGAAGTTCAAGTGCAGAAGCACTTGAAGTTCATGTCATATAAACAGAGAAGGTCACCCAGGAAAAAATACTAGTACCAAAAAGAAAAAAGACTAGAAAATAATCATGTAGAAAACAAGTACCTAATCATCAGAAGTTCACGTTACATAATCAGAGAAGGTCACTATCACTGGTGACACATCATGGAAGTACAAATACTGAGAAACATAGCATATAACATACTACACTACCATAAGATACAAAAAGGAACAAAAAGGGCCAGTCATCAAAGCCATAGAAGTTCAGGTGCATAAGCACTTGAAGTTCAGGTCCTATAAACAGAGAAGGTCACCCTATAACTGCATAATAGTAGTAACTCAAAGCTAACAATGAACACTAGTGCAAAAAGAAATATCAAAAGCCAACATAAAACAAACCTCTTCGGTACGCTCCACATGGCCTCCTTCACGACCCAGATGAGCGAGATCCTTCCTCTGAATCTCTCTCACAACAACACTCGCCTCATCTTCAAAAGGCTTGCATCGGGAGTCCTGCATTTCCTTGAACAGCAAAAAACTAGCCCGGGGGTGGGAAGTGCTCTGACGAAGCTCGGTAAGATATTTAGCTTCAATCAACAAAAGCTCCTTCGAAGACTCAAAGATCAAAACCGTGGCGGAGGAAGAATACCATCCACACGACTAAGGCGCTGAACCGTTGTCGAACACGAGCCATCTCTCCACAAACAGTTTCGAAGTCCATCAATCCTAGAAAGGGAAATATTCGCAAGATCGAACAAACTCTCGGAAGAAACGCCACCTCCAAAGACTCACAGGCGGAAGAACCTCCGGATCTCTGTGGGGGCACCGGTGTTAACATCCCGCGAGAATTCAAATCTCGAGGACTTCCACTACATAGGCCGTGGCACGAGGCATAGTAAGAACAGTATGCTCGATGACCCTAAAGAACACAACCTCACTGTGTCTTCCATCGCATATATAAAACAAAAATCAACATGTCGCACAACAAATGGAAAAACATGGTAGCGTAAATACGTAAGACAAGCAGAAGTTCAAGTTAGTACCACAAAAGCTGATACTGAAAAAAATGACAAGCAAAAAAAAGGAAGAACAATCAGATACACAAACTACACCAAAAATTCCAATAATGCCTACACACGCAAAGACATTTGAAGTCCAACTATGTCTACATGGGCAAGACAACAACGTATGACCGAAGTTAACATGCTTTCAAAATGTTAGAAAATTTACATAGCGAAGTTCAAACATGCATGTGCAACAACAAACTTTAGCTTATTTCATATGAATATAACGAAGTTCACATATGTACACAAAGGCAAGAATACCATATAAGCCAAGCGATTCAACAAATTTACCCCGCCTATATGAAATGAAGGTCATCTATGTACATAGCGAAGTTCAACCATGCACACAAAAGGCAAGACTAACTACGAGAAAAGAAGAAACACTCACGGTAGTCTCCCAAACACCCGGTTGGTTGGGTCACATCACCTTTCCGACCAAGTCACCGCAATGAGCTCAAGAAGCTTGGCCCGATCCATGTAATTGATGCGAGGCGTCCTCAAGTCAACATTAGGCGCCTTGCCAATGATAAGGCGATCCAGTACATAAGAAGCGGCGCGATGGCACAACTCGTGATGCTTTTCCTCCGCTAGTACCTTGTCGATACCTAATAACAAAGACTTCAAGGTCATCAACAACCAACCGGCAAGAGTCCATATCCGCCATATCCTCAAACACAAGATTCTCACCATCGTTGCCTCCCCGACACTCGTAGACGCTCCAGGATAACCACCTTCATGAAAACAATCGGGTAAAACACCGCAGAGCAAGATCATCCTTCGTCTCATCCTTCACAAGATCCGCGAGGATATTCCGCAGATCCTTTGTCTTGATGTCGTCACTCCTAGCGCACTCCAAGCTTGCCCTTCAACCTCATAACAGCGTCATCAAACCCATCACTCAAGGCCTAGGAGGGTACGATTACCTTGAGGAATCCAAACAGATGGTGAATAGCATCACTTGTAATACGCAGAACCTTGTTCGCCTCACCCATGTCAAGAACCATGGTTGCGTGGTCAATCCTCATGTAGATGTTGCCCATCAAAGGACGAGAAATGTTGGAATCAACCTTGGTCAAACACACAACCAAAACCAGCCTTGATAACCCTCGCCTTGTGCCTAGGTTGTAGCATTTTCAAGACACGCCTTCACCTCTCCTAGTGAGCAAGTGAACCGTCTTGTTAAAACGTTTCGCCTCACCTCCTCCTAGGCCACCTTCTTCGGGCGCTTTGCATCCTCTCTTCCTCCTCTCAGGCCGCTCCACAAGCTGATACTGGAAAAAATGAGATACACAATGTGACACACAAAGCTACACCATAATTCCAATAGTGCCTACAAAATTACACGCTCAGTACATTTCAGAAGTCCAACTATGTCTACATAGGCAGTACAGCCATGCATGACCAGAAGTTAACATGCTTTCAAATTGTTTGCAAATTTACATAGCAGAAGTTCAACCATGTACAACAAGGCAGTAATGAAACATGTATCTCAGAAGTCCAACTATGTCTACATAGGCAGTACAACCATGTACGAACACTAGTTAACATTCTTTCAAGAATGTTGGAAATTTAAAAAGTAGAAGTTGAACCATATACACTAAGGCAGTAATCAAACATCTATACCAACAAGTCAAACTAATTTATTCATGTATTATACCCAGAAGTTCAACTATGTACACAAAGGCAGTAATACCGTAAAAGCAAAAACACATCGGCTAATTTATTCGTCTATACAGAGATGGAGCAGAAGGTCAGCTATGTACGCCAAGGCAGTGCTAAAAACAATAAAACTACAGTAATAGCAACAAATGCTCTAAAAAACAGTAAACATGAGACATTCATACCTGAGTAGCGGCAGCGTCATCATCGATGTCGTCCTCATCATCAGCATTGAAGTCAGCATCATCCTTGTCTTCTGGATTAACACGAGAACGCTTCTTCGCACCCTTGTTGACCTTTGCAGGTGGAACCTTGCGCTTCACGCCGCATTTCTTCCCTTAACAGATGCACCAAGACCAAGCGGAGAAGGTGTAGCGCGGCAGTGGCAAGCACGCGAGGACTACGGCGTAGCGTACCAGCAAGGCCTAACCCTTCATCTTCAACAACTTCTGCAGGCCTTGAAACACGTAGGCTCTTCCGAGGAGTAACTGCACCAACTACTAGCTTCCTCGCAGCAGTCTTCTTGATTTTCTTCTTAACAGGGACAACAGTGCTAGCTCTACCACATGCCACGTCTTCCTCAACAGTGAGCTCAGCCGCATGAACAGATCCAGGAACATCAGAACCTTTGTCAAGGCGGGCCGACCTCTTCTTGTCAAAATCTTCTTGCTTCTTCCTCTTACGTTGGTCCTCCAGGAGAAGCTGAATAGGCACATCCTCGGCTTGCGTGACAGGTTCAGTGCCATCAACATACTGCGACTGCGTGTTTGACATCTGAAGAGAGCACAAAGGATCCTGAACGGGATCACAACCTTTGACTGACGGAGCCTCTTCCTCAGCAGCAGCAGCAGGGGATCCTGAATGGTGTTCAAAGCTTCCTCCTCTGTCGACACACCTGCAAAGAACACAAAAAATCGAAGCAAAAAATTAAAAAAAAGTCAGGAACAAAAACAAGAAACCCCTGCTAACACACTAAAAAGAAAAGGCGTTTCACATACTAGTTGTTGCAAGAGCCGCAGAAGCAAGATCCTCAAGGCTTGAAATATTCTCAAGGCTCGAAGCAACCTCGGCAATCACTGTCAAAGGGATAATGGGTGTTTTAGCCGCATCAGATATTGGAGCATCAGTATTAACCTCTGAAGCTCCATCTTGATCGCGGGCATTTTTTTCAGAACTATTCAACTCTCACCAACTACACAAAATGCAAGTAAAAAGGCAGCTAAGTTCTAATCCGCAATCCTACACCAAAAGGACTTCTACTTTTACAACAATGTCCAATACCCAAAAGTTCAACAATACCTAACAAAGCAATAAACACAAAAAATAACAAAAAAATATACAAACTAAACCCTAAAAACACTCTACACCAGAGGTGCTACTACATACATCATGAATGTCCAGAAGTTCAACGATACATAACAAAGCAGTAAAACAAAATGTTCATAAGAGAAGATCAACCAAAATAAAAAAGACGTAGCATGACCATGAATAGTATTTCACAGGCAAACTAAATATCAATGCCATGAAGATTATAACAACAAAACAAAAAACAAAGATATACATTTTAAACATGAAATGGCACACACATAAACTATGTCTAACAATGCATACACACAAAACTTGTTAGAAGTTCACACTACTAAGACTGGCAATCCAACAAAAATACCAAATGAAGATATGGGGATACATATAACAAAACTACTATTTAAAAAATATACAACTACATTAAGATACAGGAGATGATTTTGAAGCCATGGCAACACAACCGCCTCGATGAATGCCCAAACACTAGAACAACCTCAGAAACATGTAAGATGAATTCCATATAGTTAGCAATTACAAAAACATACAACAAAATGCAAAAAAGGAAACTGAATCAAACACTAGAACAAACTACAAACAACTAGAACCAACTACAAACAACTAGAACCAACAAGTATGAAATAGATGACAGCAGCACATATAGGCAAGCACAACAAAAAAACTTATCCAGAAACTAAATACAATGTCCCAAACATAATCTAGACCTCCAAATCCACAACACTAATGCCATTAGATACAACAGATCTAGCATTAACAATCACACCACAACCTCTCTCACATGCACCTGACTGCTAAAATCAACAAAGGGGAAATGAAAATCCAAACACAAGCATGTCACAAACAAATCTGGCCGCGGGGGAATGAATTCCAACCAACACACGCCCAAGAACCTTACCTAATGTACCACGAAACCATCAGAAAAAAGGGGCTAGGAGGCGGACGCGAGAGCAAACAGAGCAAACAGGGCAGGCCTCCACAGATCTGGCGAAAGAGAATACAAGCATTAGGGGGAAAGGGGCGGGGCGCAGTGTTTGTACCTCTCCAAGCACGAATCCGCGGTGGTTATTCACTCCCCACAACGCCATGCGCAAGCAGTTGCCGCCCTCGCTTCAGAGCAGAGGAGAGTGGGCTGGGCGAGGGAGAGCGCAGGGAGGGGGAGTAATAGGAGCGGGGGACTGCGCCGGTTACTCCACTCGCGAGCGCACGGGACAGGGGCGGAGGGATCGTGGGGAGTAGCAGTTGAAGGAGGCAGCGGAGCGTCAGAGAGGGAAGAGAGAGCGAGCGACAGAGGGAGGGGAAATTTCTGACAGGTGGTGGCGAGGGAGATGGCCAGTTAATGCCTATCTGTCGTGGGACTTGCAGCCACACCAAATTTACAGTTTTACCCCCCAACAGCTAAAAAAGTAAATACATGTGTAGATAAAATAAATGTACCATTTGAATGCATCTATTATGATGATATCCTCAGAACCAAAAAATAGATGGCAAAATACACTACTAAAGGAAGAAACATACATACATAAATATGCCCATAAAAAACAAGAGAAAAGAAGTTCAAAAGATAAAGAACAGAAGTTCAAGTACTCTAATAAAAGAAGTAAAGCAATAAAAATAAATAAACCACAAAGAAACAAAAAGAAGAAGTTCAAGTACAAAAACAGATTAAGTTCATATGTAACCCTAAAACCCTAAGATAGATAGTGGGGTCACGATGTAGACGGATTCGCCTCAAGATGCTGACACGCGGCACGCGCGCGCCGTCGCCGCCTCCGGCTTCGTTCTGCCTCGGCCTCGCAGGGGGAGGGGAGGGGGTTGATGGATTCATGTACCTAGGGTAGGGTTATAGGCCTGACCTAAACGTCCTACCCAAGGGCACTCGTAGAAGAGATCATCTTCCAGTCGACCAAAGAGGAATCCACTCGACTAGATTGGAATGACTCGACCATGGAAGACTCACTCGACCATGAAGACTCACTCGACCATCAGAAGGTCATAAGGCACTCCGCAGTGCAACGGTTTGCTATTGAATAGACTTAATGATAGTTAAAGCACCTTATGAGGGGCGTTACCAGTAACCCCCCTGGCTTAATGTACTTTAATCCCTCCATTATGTGGGCTGGTGGGGTCTGGCGACTCTATATAAGCCACCCCCTCCACAGATAGAGGGGTTCAGATTCTTGTAATACTCATACTCATAATCCACTCGACCGCCTCAGGGCTCCGAGACGTAGGGCTGTTACTTCCTCCGAGAAGGGCCTGAACTCGTACATCCCGTGTCTCCACAACTGCTCCATAGCTAGGACATCGCCTCACCTTAACCTACCCCTACTTCTACTGTCAGACTTAGAACCACGACAGTTGGCGCCCACCGTGGGGCAGGTGTTTTAGCGATTTGTGGAGGAGTTGCAGATTCGAGTACCTTCATCATGATGACTTCGAGTTTTGGGTGCGGGGCACGAGATTCGTCTCGGTGCTCTCACTTTTGTCGCCGACGACTCCGATGGCTCAGGAGGCCCCTCTAGACATCGAGGCGCTCCCGTCCGTGGGCGACGACTTCGCGCATGTGTTCGCGGCGTTTCTTCTTGGCAACCGTCGACTCAGTGTCGGTCGACTCCCCTATCGGTCGCTTCGCCCGATCTCCCACCAGCGCAAGCGCTCTGGTCGGTCGAGGCTTCAGCGGTGGGTGAAGCACGCGGTGGCTCGCCAGATCGCCACCGCCAGTCGCGCTATCGAGCTCGAGCGAATCTCTACTACTGTTCGATCGTCGACCGGCTCAGAGAGAGCGTGATCCGAGTGTGATAGCATGATCCGGCGGCGGAGATTCTCATGGTCGACGGCCCTCGCGATCCTCCCGGTTTTGCCACGGCGGTGGGCTGCCGGAGGAGGTGACCCGACAGAACACGAGGAATACCAGCCCGAGACACTCGACTCTCTCCAGAGAGAGGACCTTCGTCGCAGGAACATGGATGCACTACATACTCCTATAGCCGGAGAGACCCCTGAGGCTCGTGCCTTGGAGGAAGCACGTTTGGCCAATGTGGGTGAACGCTCGCTGGAGAATCTTCACGAGCACTCGGCGAAGCTGTGGCGCGACTCCTGAATCCGGTCGACGTCGGCTCTTCCCGCCGACTCGGGTATACCGCGACGCCAATTCAGAATTTAGCGGTACCAACTCGTATAGCAGAGTCCATCCAGCCGCCGTCGGTCGGAAGCTGGAAGAGGCTTGCAGCAGATCGAGATTTACTCGAGCGGCAAAGCACTGAACTCAGCCGTGTCGCGATCGCGCGAACAGATTCACATCGATCCGTCGCTGCGAACACGGCCGATCGGCTCACAGCCCAGATCGCCTCCAGCGGCGGGAAGGGCGCGACAACCGGCGAGAGCAGCTTGGAGACCGATTCGACCGAGATAGACGGGCGTCGAGTGCCCATTTCCTCCGAGGAAGGGTCAGACGCTCCTCGGCGGCAAGATGACGAGCGACGATCAAGATAGGCGAAGGGTTCCGGTCGACCCTGTGGAACTGAGCTTTGATGCGCGATCCATTATCGTGCAAGGCTTGGTCGACCGAACAGAGCCCATCGAGGAGGACCGAGAGGATGCACCCACCAGCGGTCGAGTGCATGTCTCGGTCCGAGTGTTTTAGCAGGCTATCGAGCCGCAGATGATCCCCCAATTTCAGATTGGCAGCAGGAGTCTGCAAGTTCACCGGGGAATCTAAGCTCAAACTTGGCTCGAGGATTACCGAGTGGCTGTTCAGATTGGTGGTGGGAATGATGAGGTGGCCATGAAACATTTGCCCCTCATGTTGGAAGGTTCGCCGGGCGTGGCTAAGTCGATTACCTCGCAGCGAAGATATATACTTGGGAAGATTTGTCCCAGTGTTCGTCAGACTTTTGAAGGGACTTGCAAGCGACCCGCTGGTTTGACATGAGCTGCAAGTTTGTGTGCGTAAGACCAATGAAACTCTCCGAGAGTACATTCAGAGGTGGATTACCTTGCACAATCTGTGGAAAATGTGTCGACCATCGGCGGTTTGCGCCTTCAAGGATGGTGTCAAAAGCAGAGAATTGAGTCGAAGTTGGTCGAACGGGGACATGACCCGAGTCGAATGATGGAGATTGCTAGCAAATACGCTTAACGGCGAGGAAGAAGACCGACTCGGCGGCAAGTACAAGCCGAGCCGATCGGAGAAGGGCAATTCGATCGAAGCGAAGCATAAAGCGAGCCAGCAGCTCGGAGAGGCCCCGGCGTCACTCGTGGAAAGTTCAAGGGGAAACCCAAAGGATCCGGAATCCAAGAAAGTGAAAGATAAGGAAGGGAATGACGTGATGGATATGCCATGCCATATTCACACGAAGAAAGATGAAGAGGGCAACATTATTTACCGAAGCACACCACTGCCGATGTCGACTCGATCCAAAGCAGCCAGGCAAACAGTCTAAGGACAAGGAGAAGGAGCCGACAAGGCCGGAGATAAAGAGGACGGTGAGGAGGAATACCCGATGTCAACTCCACTCGATGATCTTCGCGGATGTGGAAAGCAAAAGTCGATCGAAAGTCATCAACCGAGAGGTGAATATGGTTGCCCAGTTAAGCCAAGTTATGTGAAGTGGTCCCAGACACCCATCACATTCGACCAATCTGATCACCCGACTCACATTGCCACCTGGGCGGCAAGCGTTAGTGGTCGATCCGCTTGTCGAAGGCACTCGGCCGACAAAAGTGCTGATGGATGGCGGTAGTGGGCTGAATTTGTTGTATGCGGATACATTGAAAGGGATGGGCATTCCGATGTCCCGATTGAGCGCCAGCAATATGAGTTTCCACGGAGTCATACCAGGGAAGAAGGCCAATTCACTCGGCCAAATAGCCCTGGACGTGGTTTTTGATGATTCCAAGCACTTCCGCAAAGAAAAGTTGACCTTTGAGGTTGTGGATTTTCAGAGTGCATACCATGCCATTTTGGGAGGCCGCCACGCACGATTCATGGCTCGACCATGCTACGTGTACCTCAAACTGAAAATGCCAGGACCCAAGGGAGTGATCACTGTCACCGGTGATCGGAAAAAGGCAGAAGAGTGCTTTCAGAAGGGCTCGAAGATTGCCGACTCCCAAGTGACAGCGGTCGAGTTCGACGAGTACATGCAAAAGGCAGATCCGAGTGATTTGCTACGATCTAAGAGGCCAGCCACAGAAGCTGCATTCAAGTCGTCTGGTGAGACCAAACCCGTCCATATTCATCCGACTGACCCCGATGCAGCTCCGACCCACATATCCACAACACTCGACTCGAAATAGGAAGAAGCGCTCATCCAGTTCCTCCGTGAGCTGGGACATTTTGCATGGAAGCTCGCCGACATGCCGGTGTACCTGTGGAGGCTGGTGAGCATCGCCACGAGTCGACAAGACAAATAAACCAGTCAAAGAGCATCTTGGCGGTCCGCCGTCGTAAGAGAAAGGCTATTGGTGAAGAAGTGGCTCGACTGTTGACGGCAGGATTTATCCGAGAGATTTACCACCCCGAGTGGCTCGCTAATGTCGTCATGGTCCCCAAGAAGGATAACTCACTCCGCATGTGCATAGATTTTAAGCACATTAATCGGGCCTACCGAAGGATCATTTCCTCTCCCCGCATCGATCAAATTGTTGACTCGACGCGGGGTGTGAGAGATTGTCTTTCTAGATGCATATTCCGGGTATCATCGATCCGTCAGTATGGACCCGACGAAATAAAAACAGCTTTCATCACTCCATTCGGGTGCTTCTGCTATATCACCATGCCATTCGGCCTCAAGAATGCCGGAGCCACATTTATGCGAATGATTCAGAAGTGTCTTCTCACTCAGATCAGTCGGAATGTGGAAGCGTATATGGATGATATCGTCGTTAAGTCGCGAAAAGGTTCCGACCTGCTCACTGACCTCGCCGAAACATTTGCCAACCTCAGAAGGTACGATATCAAGCTCAATCCGTCAAAGTGCACATTCGGAGTTCCTGGTGGAAAATTACTCGGTTTTCTCGTTTCCGAACGAGGAATCGACGCTAACCCGCAGAAGATCGGCACTATTCTCCGAATGAAACGCCCGCGCGAGTGCACGGCGCCCGTAAGCTTCTTGGATGCTTGGCGCTTTAAGTCGATTCATCTCACGACTCGGTGAAAAGGCATTACCTCTTTACCGATCGATGAAAAAGGCCGACAAGTTCGAGTGGACTCGAAGGCGATGCAGCGTTTGCGAGCTAAAAGCTCGCTTTCCACCCAGCCGGTGCTTGCTGCTCCAATCAGCAAAGAGCCTCTGTTGCTTTATATTGCAGCCATCGGACAAGTTGTCGATTACAGGCTTACGGTCGGCGAGAAGAGGAAGGAAAGGCCTTCAAAGTTCAGCGCCGGTGTATTATTTGTCGAAGTTTTGACTCCATCCAGCGAGATACCCTCATTATCGAAGCTTGTGTATGGTATATACATGACCACAAAGAAGGTTGCGCACTATTTCTCGATCATTCTATCACGATCGTCCGATGCTCCTTTATCGAGATCTTGCATAACAGAGACGCAACCGGTCGAGTGGCGAAGTGGGCGATTGAACTTCTTCCCCTTGATATCAAATTCGAGGCAAAGAAAGCCATTAAGTCCCAAGCTATAGCGGATTTCCTTGCCGAGTGGATTGAACAACAGCAACCGACTGAAGTTCACTCGGAGCATTGGACCATGTTCTTTGACGGCTCCAAGATGCTGAATGGTTCTGGTGCTGGGGTTGTTCTGGTTTCCCCCAGAGGAGATAAGCTCAAGTATGTGCTCCAGATTCACTTTGATTCCTCCAATAATGAGGCAGAGTATGAGGCCCTTTTATATGGATTGCGCATGGCCATCTCACTCGGCGTCCGTCGCCTGATGGTTTATGGCGACTCAGATCTAGTGGTCAATCAAGTGATGAAGGAGTGGGACGTGAGAAGCCTTGCTAGGATTGGATCTTGCAATGCGTTGAGGAAGCTGGAAAAGAAGTTTGAGGGTTGAACTCCATCACATCCCCGATCGAAAAATCAGGCAGCAGATGATCTGGCGAAGATAGGGTCCAAGAGGGAAGCCATTCCGAGTGGCGTGTTTTTGGAACATATACACATTCCGTCAGTCAAAGAAGATCCCTACACAGAGGAAGCTCCGCAACCCAAGAGTGCCACGGACTCGACTGAGGTCGAGGTCCCTGCAGTGGTCAACTTGGTCATGGAAGTTTTAGTTGTCACTCCCGATTGGACAATTCCATACATTGCATATATTCTGAGAAAGGAACTCCCAGAGGATGAGGAAGAGGCTCGGCAGATCGTCCGTCGATCCAAAGCCTTTACCGTTATCAATGGACGATTATAGAGAAAGCCCAACGGAGTCGGACAAAATGCATAACGCCGGAAGAAGGTCGAGTCATACTCAATGATATTCACTCGGGGACTGTGGTCACCATCGCCCTCTCGACCATTGTAGCCAAAGCATACCGAAGCGGATTTTCTTCGCCAAGAGCAAATGAGATGGCGAAAGAAATAGTGGACAAGTGCGAAGGATGCCGGTTCTACTCCAATATGTCACACAAGCTGCGTCGACCTTGAAGACCATTCCGCTCGTCGGCCTTTTGCAGATGGGGTTGGACATGATCGGTCCCTTGCGAACGGGTCGGAGCGGCTTCACGATGTCTTGGTAGCAATCGACAAGTTCACCAAGTGGATTGAGGCTAAGCCAATCAAAAACTTGACGCTGGTATCGCTGTTTCCTTCGTCGAAAGTTGACGCTCGGTATGGAGTCCCGCACGGTATTATCACGGACAATGGGTGAATTTTGACTCGGAAGAATTCAAGGATTTCGCAACTCCCAAGGCATACGAAGTCGACTACGCTTGATCGCCCATCCACAATCGAATGGACAGGCGAACGAGCCAATGGATTAATCCTCAAGGGCCCGAAGCCCGTTTGATGCGAGATCTCAAGCATGCGGCTGGTGCTTGGGTCGACGAACTTCCTTGATGCTTTGGGGCTGCGGACCACGCCTAATCGGTCGATCGGGAGAACTCCTTTTTCCTGGTCTATGGGGCGTATAGTTTTATCGAGTGATCTCCTTCACAATGCTCCACAATTGAACTTTATAATGAAGCGAAGCTGAGCAAGCGCGTCGGGATGCACGATCGACCTCTGGAAGAGGAAAGGAAATGGCTCGATCCGCCGACCATTTACCAACAAGACTTGCGCCACTGACGCCGAGAAATGTGAGAGGTCGAGCCTTCCAGGAAGGAGATCTGGTCCTTCGGGTGGATCAGCAGAAGCAACATAAGCTTGCTCCCTCATGGGAAGGTCCTTTCATCGTCACAAAAGTTCTCCACAATGGGGCATATCGTCTCTACAATGTCGAACACGATATCGATGAGCCCCGAGCTTGGAATGCGGATCTGCTCCGCCCGTTTTACACTTACAGTTTTTCACTCGGAAGAATTGTAATAAAGTACTCTTGTAGCTCACGAGCTTTGAAGTAATAGTGTCATAATTCCTTCATAATTTTTGTCACTCTTTATTTTGCGTCGAGTAAAATTTTCACTTCCCCCAGTGGGTGGCTTAGTCGCGAATCCGTTCCGCCTAAGTTTTTTACAAATCCTACCGAGTGGAAAGCCAGACTTCCACTCGGGGGCTTAGCTGCAGCTCAGTGCTCGCCTAAGTTATTAAAAATCCTACCGAGTGGTAAGCCAGACTTCCACTCGGGGGCTTAGCTGCAGCTCAGTGCTCGCCTAAGTTATTAAAAATCCTACCGAGTGGTAAGCCAGACTTCCACTCGGGGGCTTAGCTGCAGCTCAGTGCTCGCCTAAGTTATTAAAAATCCTACCGAGTGGTAAGCCAGACTTCCACTCGGAGGCTTAGCTGCAGCTCAGTGCTCGCCTAAGTTATTAAAAATCCTACCGAGTGGTAAGCCAGACTTTCACTCGGAGGCTTAGCTGCAGTCCAAGGACTCGCCTAAGTATAAAGTATACTAGCAAGGGAAACGAGGCGCAGGTCGACTGCGACCCTCTTCTCCGAGCTTCGACACAAATACAACAGCTCGACTGCGACCCTCTTCTCCGAGCTTCGACACAAATACAACGGAAATCCTACCGAGTGGAGAGCAAACCTCCCACTCGGGGGCTTAGCTGCGGCCCAGTGCTCGCCTAAGACAAAAGAAATCCTACCGAGTGGAGAGCAAACCTCCCACTCGGAGGCTTAGCTGCAGCCCAGTGCTCGCCTAAGAGAAAAGAAATCCTACCGAGTGGAGAGCAAACCTCCCACTCGGGGGCTTAGCTGCAGCCCAGTGCTCGCCTAAGACAAAAGAAATCCTACCGAGTGGAGAGCAAACCTCCCACTCGGGGGCTTAGCTGCAGCCCAGTGCTCGCCTAAGATAAAAGAAATCCTACCGAGTGGAGAGCAAACCTCCCACTCGGGGGCTTAGCTGCAGCCCAGTGCTCGCCTAAGTTATTTAAATCCTACCGAGTGGTAAGCCAGACTTCCACTCGGAGGCTTAGCTGCAGCTCCGTGCTCGCCTAAGGAATAAGTCGACTGCAGTAGGCATCTAGCTGTTAACCTACAAAGAGCAACTCAAGCCAAGAGCAATTATTTCCGAACATCCGATCTAAATTTAGGTCGACACCTAAAGTAACCGAGAGTGCTCAGGCACTAAGCCTGTTAAAGTTTTATCGGTTACAACTTCACTCGGCATACCGAGGCAAATTTAAGGTCAAGGAAAGTTTTTACCCCTCCCGTGGAGGGTGGATGGAGCAACGAACTCGTCAAGATCAATCCCGTCGGCAATCGCGTGGCAGCAGCAATGAAAGTCTCCATGAAGGTCTGAAGTCGTGCTTTTTGGTGTTGGCCACTCGGAGAGCCGCCACTTATCTTCTCGGGCTTCCTTGCAATGGACTCGCGCCGGAGCACGCGAGCAACGCTCGCACCGCACCGAGCGAAGATTTCTTCCACTCTTGCACTCGGTCGGGGGCGGCGTTCGATCGAGCCATCAATGACTCAAGGTCATTTTGGAGTGTCTCATTGGGCGGGCGTCGAGTCGATGCGCGGACGAGCAACCTTCGGTCTTGCGAGGTAATCCATGACAAGAAAGAACGCGGGACTCGGTCGGAAGATGTTCATGGCAGTTTCATCATTCACCGGGAATTGACAGGTCAAGGTTCGCTCTCCGGTGGCTGGTTTCTTCTTCAAAATTGCGCAGAATTCTCGCAAAGACAAAATCCCGAATCGGGAAGACGGTTGAATGGAAACATAACAGTGGAAGAATTGGTCGAGTGAAGAAGGTTACCTTGAGCTTAAGGAACAATTTCTTAGCAAGATCGCCAAGAAGCTTTCCGGCTCGTTCTTCTTCCAGCCATTTGGAGGACCTTCTCGGTCGATTCTTCTTGTCAGCCTTCATTCGCTCAATATCCTTGTTGGCAGCGCCAAAGTAGCCTTCAGATCGGCGTTATCCTGTTCGAGCTTGGCGGCGAGGCGATTTTTCATCAGCAAGCTTGATTTTCTCAGACAGCTCAAGCTCCTTCTTCCTTTGAGCCTCCTTCACCTTGCCTGTAAATCGCAGCAAAGTCAAACTTGAAGCAAGTGGGAGGAGGAAAGAGTCGTCGAAATCTCACCAAACATACCTTTGGTCTCCTCCTTCGCCTTCGTCAGATTCTCTTGCACCAGTTTCAAGTCCAACTCGAGCTGAATATGCTTCATTCGATTCAAATTATAGCGTCAAGAAGATCACAAGATTTTTACGAAGAGTCGGTTGCAAAATATCGAGATAATCCACTTCCGAGTGAATCAAGAAGAATTGTGCGTTTCTAAGACTACAATCGAATGCAAGCATTCAACCGTAGTCTCGGGACTACACCGGTGGGTGCACTCGGCGTGCCCCCACCGGTCTTATTCACATAGTCGACCATCGACCGGTAAAAAAAAAAGCGAGTCGACCAAATGACCGGTTCCATTCTTAGTAAGCCTAAGGCGAGTCGACCGATCGACCAACAAAAAAAAAAAAAAAATCGACCGATCGACCAAAACTTCTTCAGATCAGTAATCAATCGCCGGTGATCGACCACGTCTCGGGACTACACCGGTGGGTGCACTCAGCGTGCCCCACCGGTTTCGTAAACACATTCATTCCGTTCGGATCGATCACCATCTACTTGGTAAGCCTAAGACCGACCGCCAAAGCAATCGACCTTAGCCTTGGGGACTACACCGGCGGGTGCACTCAGCGATGCCCCCGCCAACACGGAGTTTTTACCAACACACCTAGTGGGTGATCGCACGAATTCGAGAAGAAAAGTTTCGATAGCATATCCTAACAGAACAGGTGGTGGTCGACTAACCTGAACATTGCTCTGAAGGGCAGAGCTGGCGTCGTAAGCTGCTTGGCTCGCTTCTCGAGCGATTTTCACCTGCTCCATCATGATCCCTGCTTGACGGATCGCTTCCTTAGCAGCATCAGCCTGGTCCTCCGGGACGTGGTGCGTGGTGAAGATCGAAGGTTGTCCAGCGCTCGACGAAGTGGGTCGGACACTCGTCAACGGATTCGCAAAAGATACAGTATGTCGAGTGCCGACCTCTCCTTCCGTCACAACGATCTCGGGCACCGTCACACCTTGGGCTTCCCCGCCAGTAGATGCCTTCCTGCTCCTCCTAGTCTTCAATGGCTCTTCATCTTCATCATCGTCGTCAGGAAGAGTGATGATCTCATTAGTTGGAGCTTCAGAAAAGAGTTAAGGTCAGGAATTTTGAGTCGGTCGACTGAAAACAAGAATTAAGGATATAGTACCAGGATTTGAGGTGGCGGCGTCCTCCATCTCATGGTCGTCAACTTTAGTTGAGGTTTCGGAAGTCGCAGCGCTGAAATTCCAAAGAATCAGTCGACCAATTCATGTATCAACCAGAGACAAAATTTGTGTAAAGTAAGAAGGCTTAAGCAATATGTTTACCCTGAGATGGTGGGGATGGACACCTTCATTTTTGGCAGAGGCTTGGTTGTCCTCGGCGGAATTACCTTCGGTTGCTTCGGCGCCTTCTCAGTCGGCACCGGAGAAGCGGTCCGAGGGCGTTTGGTCGACTGCGAGGCAGTCGCGACTCCCTTACCGCGTTCAGTTGAAGGGTCGTGCACAAGTTTTGACCGCCTTTCCAAGCGCGGTGGTGCGACTTCCTCCTCCTCATCCTCGTCGTCATCGTCGTCCTCGTCATCATCATCGTCGTCGTCGTCTCCTGCGTCATCTGAATTCCACTCCTCCTGGCTCTCACCTCCACTGGCTTCCCCCTCCTCAGTCGGAATCTGGGCGCCGTTGGGCATTGAGTATAGCTCTGTGAGGGCCTGGAAGTATCAAAGCAGAGTTCAGTCGACCAAGTTACAGAAGCACACTCGACATACATACAACAGAAAATAGAACAAGTGTACCTTGTCTGGAACGTTGTCACGATCAAGCGGAGAAATCCTCCGGGATCCGCGAGGATTGTCCTTGTTTCCGGTGATCGAGGCCATCCATCTTTTCACTACGGCATCGTCGACTGCCTCCGGGTGGGCGAAGTTTCGTCTTGGTGCCGCAATACAACCACATCAAGTGACTCGAACTCAAGGGGCTGGATTCGCCTCGAAGAAAAACCTCCAGAGGTCCATGCCGATCACTCCGTCCCTAACCAGCTGCACCACCCGGTCCATCAGCATCTTCACTTCAGCCCTCTCTTCAGGGACAACCTTCAGGGAGGAGGGTCTGTTCACTCGACTCATGGTAAATTCAGGGAGGCCGGTCGACTGCCCCGGCGTCGTCTCATTCCGGCAATAGAACCAGGTCGACTGCCAACCCCTAACTGACTCGGGAAAATGCATAGCTGGGAAGGTGCTTTTGCTCCTCAACTGGACTCCTAAACCACCACACATCTGGACTACTTGGGTCTTCTCGTCACCAGGGCTTGCCTTCTTCAAAGTCTGAGAGCGACATGTGAAGATGTACTTGAACAAACCCCAGTGCGGTCGACAGCCCAAGAAGTTTTCGCACATAGACACAAACGCGGCAAGGTATGCGATGGAGTTTGGAGTGAAATGGTGGAGCTGGGCTCCGAAGAAATTCAGAAAACCTCAAAAGAAGACACTCGGTGGCAACGAAAAACCTCGGTCGACATGGGTGGCCAAAAGCACGACTCACCCTCTTACGGTTGAGGCTGCCACTCTCCAGAAGTCTCATGGCGCCGTGAGGAATCAATCCGTCGTTAGCCATATCAAGGAGATCCTTCTCCTCGATCGTCGGCCGATCCGATCTCCTGGACCCAGCCTTTCGGCAGTTGGATCTCGACGAAGAACCACCGCGACCGTGGATCTCCCTTCACCTTCTCGCCGCCGACGCTTTCTCCGCCACCGACGCCTTCTTCGACGCTCCAGCAAGATCGTCTTCTCTTTGCCCATGGCCGCCCGCGGAATGCGCAAGGGAGAGATGGCAAGGAGCAGCGGCGGAGGTGGAGAGCGGAGACGGAGAGAACTAGGAGGAAGAACAAGGTACTGCATGAGCCTCCGGAGTTACATTTATAGCATCCTTCCGAGTGGATGACAGGTGGACCCAAGCAATCCAATCATATCCCGAGCAGCCGCGATCAAGGCGTCGTGGCGGAGAAAGCGGCGCGGAAATCGAGGCGTCCCTGTTACGTCCCATCTAAGCGCCGCAGTCTGTTCCGTTTCGCGCGCTTCCCCAAATTTCGTATCCCGCGAGATCCGCGAACGACAGATCAGTCTGTCAAGTGCGAGGTCTCCTGCGATCCGTCGCTCGGGAATAGCAAAGGAAGTCACTCGACTAAAGAACAAGAATGGATCAAGTCGACTGAAGGAAAGTTTCTTGTTATCAACAGAGAAGATCTTGATCCAAGACAACACATATCCAGAATGCAAAAGGCAGTCGGAAATAACGCCAAATCCTCCTTCACTCAAGCCTCAATCCATTCGGGGGCTAATGATGGATTCATGTACCTAGGGTAGGGTTATAGGCCTGACCTAAACGTCCTACCCAAGGGCACTCGTAGAAGAGATCATCTTCCAGTCGACCAAAGAGGAATCCACTCGACTAGATTGGAATGACTCGACCATGGAAGACTCACTCGACCATGAAGACTCACTCGACCATCAGAAGGTCATAAGGCACTCCGCAGTGCAACGGTTTGCTATTGAATAGACTTAATGATAGTTAAAGCACCTTATGAGGGGCGTTACCAGTAACCCCCCTGGCTTAATGTACTTTAATCCCTCCATTATGTGGGCTGGCTGGGGTCCTGGCGCACTCTATATAAGCCACCCCCCTCCACAGATAGAGGGGTTCAGATTCTTGTAATACTCATACTCATAATCCACTCGACCGCCTCAGGGCTCCGAGACGTAGGGCTGTTACTTCCTCCGAGAAGGGCCTGAACTCGTACATCCCGTGTCTCCACAACTGCTCCATAGCTAGGACATCGCCTCACCTTAACCTACCCCTACTTCTACTGTCAGACTTAGAACCACGACAGGGGTCCCAACCCCCCCTCCCCCCCTGCTCGGCCTCGCGCTACCGCATTGCTGCGCACTATGATTTGACAGGACGCAATGTGGTTATTCTGTTTCCACCCCCCATCGCACGCACCCTAAACCCTAAACCCTAAGATAGATAGTGGGGTCACGGATGTGATGGACTCGCCTCCGCATGCGACGACGCGGCACGCCGCGTCGTCGCACCGCTACTAACTCGTTCTGTCTCGGCCTCGCGAGGGGGAGGGGGTCCTCCCCGCTCGGCCTCACGCTACCGCGTTGCTGCGCGCTATGATTTGACAGACGCAATGTGGTTATTCTGTTTCACCCCCACCGCACGCACCTAAACCCTAAACCCTAAGATAGATAGTGGGGTCGTGGATGACGGACTTCGCCTCCGCATGCGGACGACGTGCACGCCGGCGTCGTCGCCGCTTCGCTGCGTTCTGTCTCGGCCTCGCAGGGAAGGGTGGGGGTCGACCCACCGCTCGCCTTGCGCTACCCCATTGCTGCGCCGCTATGATTTGACAGACGCAATGTGGTTATTCTGTTTCCACCCCCACCGCACGCACCCTAAACCCTAAACCCTAAGATAGATAGTGGGGTCACGGATGTGACAGACTCGCCTCCGCATGCGATGACACGGCACGCCGCGTCGCCGCCGCTCGGCTTCGTTCGATCTCGGCCTCGCAGGGAGGGGGGGTCCGACCCTCCCTCCCGCCGACCTCGCGCTACCGCATTGCTGCGCGCTATGATTTGACAGACGCAATGTGGTTATTCTGTTCCCCCACCGCACGCACCTAAACCCAAAACCGTAAGATAGATAGTGGGGTCACGGATGTACGGACTCGCCTCCGCATGCTGCAGCGACGCGCACGCGCGCCGCTACTCGGCTTCGTTCTGTCTCGGCCTCGCGCAGGAGGGAGGGGGTCCCGACCCCCTCCCCCTGCTCGGCCTCGCGCTACCCCATTGCTGCGCGCTATGATTTGACAGGACGCAATGTGGTTATTCTGTTTCCACCCCCCACCGCACGCACCCTAAACCCAAAACCCTAAGATAGATAGTGGGGTCACGGATGTGACGGACTCGCCTCCGCATGCGACGGCGCGCGCGCCGCCGCCGCCGCTACTCCGGCTCGTTCCTGTCTCGGCCTCGCAAGGGAGGGAGGGGGTCCCACCCCGCCCCCCCGCCGGCCTCACGCTACCGCATTGCTGCGCGCTATGATTTGACAGGACGCAATGTGGTTATTCTGTTTCCACCCCCCACCGCACGCACCCTAAACCCTAAACCCTAAGATAGATAGTGGGGTCACGGATGTGACAGACTCGCCTCCGCATGCGCGGCGGCACGCCGCGCCGCCGCGCTCCGCTTCGTTCTGTCTCGGCCTCGCAGGGAGGGAGGGGGTCCCTCCCTCCCCCGCCGGCCTCACGCTACCGCATTGCTGCGCGCTATGATTTGACAGGACGCAATGTGGTTATTCTGTTTCCACCCCCCACCACACACACCCTAAACCCTAAACCCTAAGATAGATAGTTAGGCCACGGATGTGACGGACTCGCCTCCGCATGCGACGGCACGCGCGCACGCCGCGTCGCCGCTACTCCGCTCGTTCTGTCTCGGCCTCGCAGGGGAGGGAGGGGGTCCGACCTCCTCCCCCGCCGCCTCACGCTACCGCATTGCTGCGCGCTATGATTTGACATGACGCAATGTGGTTATTCATTTCCACCCCCACCGCACGCACCCTAAACCCTAAAACCCTAAGATAGATAGTGGGGTCACGGATGACGGATTCGCCTCCGCATGCGACGGCGCGGCATGCCGCGTCGTCCGCCTCCGGCTTCGTTCTGTCTCGGCCTCGCGGAGGAGGAGGGGGTCCTCCCCCCGCCCCCTGCTCGGCCTCGCTACAAGCATTTGTCAATAGGGCCCAATGCCTATTTCAATGTCTACAATTATTTAAATCTTAAAATAACTAAACATAATTATATTTTAAAAGAAGTTCAAATAGAAAAGATAGAGAAGTTCAGGTTTTGTAAAACCTCAAAATTAACATTATAAAAAGCGATTAGCATCTGAAGTTCGAGTAGTTATTTATCAAGGCCAACACCTACTATTAGTACAAAAACATACTAGGTAAAATAAGAAAATATGCGCATATCCGTACGAAAATTACAAGGTTGCTCATGGGACTAACAAAAAAAATTAAAAAGCAAACGCAAAAGTACAAAAAAAACATAAAAACAGAAAGAAATAAAAAGGGCTTGCTCCATTACATTGCAAAAGAAGGAAAAACAGAAGTTCGGGTATGAACAATACAGAAGTCCGGCTTGTGCAACGATGATTAGATGATCTGCAAAAAAAGGTGCATGCATACTTGGACTAATCTCATGAATGCCCGCGAGACAAACTCTAAAAATAACATCTCAGGAACTAAAATTATAAAAAAATAAAAAAATATAGCACGATGCACCTTCGCCTTGCAAAATATGGAATGCAATGTGGAAAACCGGAAGTTCAACCATCGATTAGAAAAAGTCCAGCTTCACGCTTACACACTAGCTACAACAAAGAAATTGCAGAAGAGATCCAGTAACGGATTCTGATACAAATAACTTGCTGCATTATATTGCAGCGAAAGAAGAAACGAAGAAGTTCAGGTATGAAAACGCAGAAGTCCAAAGACGTAAACCCGGCAAAACCAACATGATCCACCTGATCCTCCCCCGATCCCGATCCGAGCCGGCCTAGCCCCAAAAGAATCAAACGAAGGAAGAGAAGAAGTTCAGGTATGAAAACGGAGAAGTCCAGCTTGTACAACTACCATTATAAGATCTAGAAATAATGAACAAACAAATTCGTCCGAAGCATAAAATCATCTGCCCAAGATTGCAACACGTCCGCACACCCCTTGGAAATGATCTGGCAACTACCTTTCGACAACTGGAACGACCAGAGGGAAAAATTCATACCACCAAAATAACATCAGTGAACCCGCGGGAGTCCAAACATCGAATTGCTACAAATCAAACCATAAGGACCCTCCCCGATTAAAAATTAAGGATTGGTTAGCCTCGAATTTCACTAAAGTACGCAAATCAGGCAGCAAACAATAAAGAAAAACTAGAAATCAACAGAGACGCGGGTTCCATCTCGGGCGGATGAAGAACATGGGCGATTTCAAATTTGTTTGAAGTAACTAAGAATTTGTGCTCCAAACTCGTACCAAAACCTAATCCGCATCGTTCCAGAACATCGACAACATCCAAAACATGCATTAAACTTTTAACAGAAACAAGTTCATCACGACCCCGAGAGCAAATCCGCCAAAGTGCTAGAATCCAAATCAAAGCAAGCATTTAGACTCTAAAACCGTGTCCGCATTACACTTGCATCACAAACAACACGAATGATCATAAAAAATCGCGGTAGAAGCCACGGTTGCGAAGATAGCCCGAAGGTCAGGTTAGTACAGAGGGAAGTTCAGGCGCGTTACTGGGGAAGGTCAGGTTGTGATCAGAATATTATTTTGATCCCGTGATCAGAATAGTGTTTGTGTGTGTGTGTGTGTGTGTGTGTGTGTGTGTGTGTGTGTGTGTGTGTGTGTGTGTGTGTGTGTCTATATATATATATATATATTTGTTCCTCCTGGTTTCCTAATATCACGGTCCCACACCATTGTCAACCTATGTAGTCAATAAATGAGAGAATTGCACAAGAAGCGGCCGACAGCTGGGACCAAGCAGCTCGAGCGTTATTTGTGTTTTTGAGGTGTGAGCACTGCAGAGTTTTTTGATGTTTAGCCCAGATATTAATTTTTCTCCTCCGAACAACAACGAAAACATCGCTGCGGTATTAATGGGCGGGCTGTGGTCTGCCTAGCCCAAAGCGATATCGATCCAGATATTATTATTTTTCAAGTGAAAATGGCTAATGAGTTATACTTTTTTAGGAATACCTGACAAGGTCAAGTTGTTATTCTCCGCTTCACTGGCTGCAAATCTTTCCTAGGAGGGATGCATTAGGCTTAACAAGAAAATGGGCTTTAAGAAATAATAAATGGGATGTAATTATAAAAGCTGGCAAGAATTATAAAAAATGCACCAAACACGTAATTACTTTATAAATATTATTTTTGGATATTGAAAATTTTAATTTCATTAATTGTTGGGAGCGCAATGTTTCGTTGGATTTTTACGTAATATAAATTTATATTGAAATTGTATTTAATCTGACTAGAAATTTCGGGATAAAAATATTTCGGATCCCATTAAATGTGGGAAATTTTATTGAATTATGTTTTGAACGGCTGGTTGAAATGGGCTGTACTTTTAACAAATTGTAAATGGGCTGTAGTAAATTCCATTAGAATTCAAAAATGGGCTGCACGTTCTTAAAAATCTCAAATGGGCTATAAGTTCTCTGCCACACACGTGTGGCCTTACTAAGTTGACACGTCCCCTAAAAAAGAGAGTTGACGCGTATGCAAGGCTTTGTCAACTTATAGTCAACACACGGTTCTAGCAGCAGTGGCCGTTGGATGTCCATCCAACGGATGCCGTGCTTCTTCTTCAATCTCGGATATTCTAGCTTCACTCGCCCAAAAAATGATTCCTCCCCCTGACATCTGGGGCGCACCATTTCGGAAGCTGACCTGTGGGCCTACTAAGTTGACGTACCAAGGGAACGATTCTAGCTGCAGTGACCGTACGATGTCCATCCAATGGCCGTCGTGCTTCTTCAACCTCTGGTCTTCTTGCTCCAGCCTCCCAAAGCAGCGCCGGTCATGCCTTTGCTCCTCGCCTCCGTGGCGGTTGTCTGCCGCGGAGGCCTCACCGCCTCTACTACTCCCACCGCTGGCCGTGCCATCCCTCCACTCACCCACACCCTCGTTATTCTGGCGGCGACGGCAGCCTCACACCGCAGCCGAACCAGTGAACCCTCGTACTCCTCTCCGTGTGGGCATCCACTGCCACGTCTTCCCCGGCTCCGCGTCGTCCCCTTACTAGGCCTCGCCGTCGTCCACCGCCGTGGTGCTCTCGGCATGGCGTGGTCAACATGGTCAAGGAACGACTTCCATCGGACGTGGAATGTACGTGGAGAGGCTGACACCTGGGTCCACGACCGCAGCAAGGAAGTGCCTCCTTATTACATGGAAAACAATGATTCCTCCACCTGACAGCTGGGACCCACCGGACGGGCCACTGTATTTCGCGAAAAAAATGTTTCCCCCCTGACTGCTGGGACCCACCAGCTACATCTTCCCACGCAAGAAAGTGCGTCCGAAAAAAAACGATTCGCCCCCTGACTGTTGGGACCCACCAGCTACATCTTCGCACGCAAGGAAGTGCGTCCGGAAAAAATTGATTCACCCCCTGACTGCTGGGACCCACCAGCTACATCTTCGCACGCAAGGGAGTGCCTGAAAGTTGGGACCCACCTGGTCGAAGCGTACGTAGCGTTGTCATTCTGGTCGCGAACATGTACGTACATACTGGTCAATGTAGAGACGTGCACGTGTCGTAGTAGAGGCACGCACGTGTCATAGTAGAGGCGCACACGTGTCATGTACACGTACGTACAACGGCCAGGGTGCAAGAAAGAAAATACGGCCACATACATACATACGGGCGGGGTCTCGAACGCCTACTCGCGCATACGTACGGCCAGGGCTCGTGTACATGGCTGGGTCGGAATAGAGAAACTGCGTCGTTGTCGTGTTCATGGGGAGGCAACGGAATGTGTCGTGTTCATCTGGAGGCAAGCGGAATGCATCGTGTTCATCGGGAGGCAACAGAACGCGTGGGAGCCAACCGGCTTGGACGGAATAGGCGATGGAAACGAGGCCTGGCGTACCGCAGAACGGAGGAAACGGCCTTGTGTTCGACCAGCCACGTTCGAAACGGGATCATGTTCATCGGGAGGGGTCTGGCGTACCGCAAAACGGAGGAAACGGACCTCCTACGATCAAAACGGGGGTCCTGTTAATCGGGAGGGTTGTGGCGTACCGCAAAACGGACGAAACGGACTTGTGTTGGAGTGCTACGATTGAAATGGGGGTCCTGTTCATCGGGAGGATTGTGGCGTACCGCAAAACAGGACTCCAAGGGATACTGTTCATCTCCACCGTCGACCTCCTCCAGCCTCCACGGGCTACTGTTCATCCACCGTCGACCTCCTCTAGCCTCCACCCGCGACTGTTCATCCAGCCTCCACCGTGCGCTACTCCACCGGCTACTGTTCAACCACCAATCCACGGGTACCCCTCCACCGTCTACGGTTCATCCAGCCCTCCATGGGGTCGTCCTGTTCATCCAGCCCTCCACGGGGTCCTGTTCATCCAGCCCCAACCGGCTCGATCAATCGGGGTCCTGTTCATCCAGAGGCAATGCCATGGAGTCATGTTCATCCACCCCCACCGCTCACTGTTCATCCACCCCCCTCCCCCCGCAACGCTCACTGTTCATCCAGAGGCAACATCGACCGCTTCGCTTAGCAGCAGAGCGGCGAATCACTCGATCGATTCGATTAACAGCCATCGATTGATCGCTCGGGTTCGATGAACGCGTAGCTCGCAGGTAATCGCCGGGTTGATTAGAGCCCAATGCCTCGCTCGGGTTCAGTTAGAGCCAACGCCTCGGACACACGCGCGTACGTGTACAAGAGAAACGCGCATCGCTCGGCCCCCGACCACCCACCGTAATCGGGAACTCCCTGAAATTTTACTCGCCCCCGCTTCTACCACGGTTTTTTCCGTCATGGACGGCCCAAAGAATGTCATGTAGCTGTGTCTCCGACCCGCCCAGGACAAAAAGCCCATTTTCTGTCATGATTTTTTGTCATAGAAGTAGGACCCCACCACATCTATCATGATACCGGGTTTTGTCACAATTATCGCCATAGAAGTGTCATAAGTATGACAGGAAAAAAATTCGTTCGGCCAAAATGTCACGGATGTGTCTTTTTTTGTAGTGTTAGTGATTGACGGATGGTGTTGTGAGGTGATGCACGAGGCTCGCCGGCGAGCCCTCAAACGGCGGCGTGCACTCATGGCAGTAGCAGGGCACATGCGCGCATCTGGAACTATGCTCCACCAGCGAGTGCTAGTCGACGTACCTCTCGCAGCCGAAACTCTTGCAGATGCAGAGCACCTTGCAGGCATCGACCGATCCGTCCATGAAATGGGAGTGGTTGTAGGGGACGTTGCGCCCACTGAATGGAGCGCAGGAGTAGCACACGAAGCAGTAGATGGTGTCCTTACTAGTACTCCCTCCGTTTCTCTACTCTCTACTTTCTCTACTTCTCTACTTTCTTCTCTTATAAAAGAAACCGAGTTGGTGATGATGGTGTACCTGCCATCTTGCAATATAGACCGTCCGATCTATATCGGACGGATAGAAAGCAAACTATGGCAATTTTGCATAAAGATACCCGCACATCTCTCCACGTTTGTAGATAAGGCCTTCCCTCGTTCATCCTTATCTCCCACAACCTCATTGTTGAGCAATTAAAAAAGGAAGTCTCTGGAACAATATGGCATGGTGGCGCACGGCGCCTCGGCCCATCCCCATGCCTCGCCTGCTCACCACCACCACCACCACGCCCCACTCCTCCTCACCTTATCTCTCGTCTTTCTCGAGATATCATTTTCGCGATGAAATTATCGAGATACCATTTTTATGATGAAATTCTATAGATATCATTAGTTTTTACACAAGGGATTACTCCTGCATGAGTTAATCACAATAGGTGTTTTGTAAAAAATGCATCTTTATGTTTCGTGCAATGCACAGGCATCTTGCTAGTTTGCATATAATTCCAAACACCACATAGACACGTTCTTTGACCATTTTACAACTATGTTAGTATCGTTGTTAGTGGTTAGCCGGTGCAAGTTATAGCCCCGGGTGTTTTTAACCTTTTTTAGTAATGATATCTGGCGATTGTTCGCCACGAGCCCAATCCTGGCGAATCCCACATAACCTTCAGATTTCCACCCGATGGTGGCCTATTTTTTAGCCATAGTATTTGACAAAACTGCAACCCTTACACACGTACTATAACTGCATTGCGGGCGTTTGCAACTGCCATGTCTCCCAGTGAACGTTTGCCGGGGATTGGAGTTAGCACCGATGGCGGTTCGTAGTCGTTCCACACTCAGGCATTCAAGTTTGTAACTATTTTACAATATACTACTCCTCTGGTGCTAGTAGTAGAGCAGAGTCCTACTCCACTATATGCAAACTAGGGCATAGTAGTAGGTACTATAGTTTATTATACTAGTACTATGATCACTCAAGCAAGTTGTCTGGCATCGATATGACCCTACGCTGCTGGGATGTGTCTTGTAAGTCAAGTGGTGTTCTACTGCTACATTGTCATCATCACCTGTCCACTTCCCGTAGCACATATTCGCTTCTCCATCCTCGTCCGCACATAATCATCCAATCTTCCATCCCCACTAGGCGCCTCCCCCCTCTTCTGAAACCCAAGCACTAACAATGGTAGAACCAAGCAGCGTCCGCTGAAAGAGTGGCTGTAATTCACTCCCCATAGAGGTAATCAAGCTCATTGTTTCGCGTGTGGACAATCTCAGTACCATGCCGCTTGCCGCGTGCTCGTCGGGGTTGTACCATTTACTCAAAGCCCTCAGGCCGGAGCTTTTTAAGCCAGCTCCCTTCTTGCTAATGCCGCCTGATCTTCAAAAATAACATGTCATGCAGCATAACGACTGTAGGGTGGCGAGCATCAACCCCCTAGACTGCGATCCGATCTCCGTCACCCTCAACTACATTAACGGTATGTACTGGGTCGGTATGAACATGTCTTGGATGGTGCTAGTCGACGGCCGTGGCAGCTGGATTCTCGCGGAGGTCTACACCCCGTGATTGATCCCCCTTCCTTCGATTAACATTGCACTGCTTCGTCACCGCGGCCCAGAATACTCGGAATCTTATTGTAGCCAACATGATACCAAGTTTGATTTGCTCAAGGTTGTAATCTGCCAAGTGCCCACAAGATCTATGAATTATAAAGACTTTAGGCTAATTGCGTTCTTCAATCGCGGTCTCGCCTATCTGACATGTCACCGCGGTAAGTGGATAAATCTGCACGTCCATTGCAGGATCATACATCCTCCATGGTTCTCTGATTCCATTGAACACAAGGGCTTCATTTACGTTGTGGACTCCTTCTATGGTTGGACGTATTGCTGGCCTACTCCGGTCATCGCTACAAACGGCTATTACAGCAGTATGTTACTTTCCTGTGATATCATGATGGCTTGCTTATATTACTGTCAACATTTACTGAAAAAATATTCATGCTCATAACATGTTGTTCTTAAGATTAACTACAGTATGAGCCCTTTTTTATTTGACTCCAACTTGATATGATGATGTAGGCTGCTTGGTGTCCCTAACCTTCCTAATCCCAGAACCTTTCAAAGAAAAGTGGCATGGCAGTTCCAGGTGGTTCCTTTCTTGATCAGACGATGGCGAATGATTGATGATCGTTCGCACCTACCGGCCGTGTTGTTTCACGGAATACAATCACAGTCACTGCAAGGTCTTTGAGCAGGATCCCAGCTTCTTTGGGCCTTCAGGAATTTTTGACTGGAGGCTGGTAAGTAGCCTTGGTACACCCTCTCTGTTTCTCGGACTAAATTATCCTATTAACCAGGAGATAGACGACGACAAGGATCATGATAGCAGTGCGGTTTCGTTCATCAGGCAAAACTGTGTGTACATAGCGTACCATGCGTCTCTCCATGCACCATACCCTGATATGTGTCGCCAGGCTCAGCAACCCAAAGTAGGAGAGAGGGTCGCAAGTATCAAACTTTGACCTGTTGGCTGGAGTTTCCCCCGTCAGGCACCCATCTGGTTCAAGCCGTCAGCCAATCTCCAAAACTTAATAAATAGTAACGTCTAACTGAGCCGGTTAGTTAGATGCGTACACTTGGTGTAGTAGGATCTTTATTTAGTTTGATGCATACACTTGTTCTGTTTTGGTAGCCCTTTTGTAATGATGGCTAATGTTTGGTTTGGAAGAGAGAGTTGCGTATTTACTCTTCTGGCCTGCTTACTGCTTCTGTTGCACCCTCTGCCCTGGTTGTTGCTGCTGCCACCATTTTCAATGTACAATCAGTAGTATATTTCGTCTGTTGGTTGAATAAATGTTTTGTTAGAATGCCAAACACAATGTTTCAGAAGTCGTTGCATGGTTCGATCCTTTAGTGCCCCATACGTAGCGCATACTATTTTTGGTACGGAACACATTTTCCACTTGTCGATAACATGCAGCCCAATGATGGCCCAATAGAGGAGCCCACAATTAACTAGAAGGGATGCTCTCACATGAATCCGACCCAGGTAAATGCTCATGGTAGCCTAAACATAAATAAATAAATAAATAAATAAATATAGCTAAATGCTCATGCACCAGTTCTTTAAATTTACGATTTGAAAAGTCAAATTTTAACAAGATGATATTATTTCTATGAGAGTGTCGTTACATTCAGTCGATATTATTCTTAGGCAAAGATAGCGACCAGTCTTTTTTCTCCCACCATTTTCTTCCCGCAACCAGCGTACCCATGCAAATCGTAGTCAACGTCGTAAATAGTTCCGGTCCATTATTATTTTATGATAAGAATGCCCAACCCTAGCCCAACACATTGGAGACACCACTTTATGCCATGGCTTCTAAATGTGCTCGGCTTCACACCTCAAGAAGAAAATTTTCACAAAAGAACCTCAAGAAAAGGTGCTTTGCAGCATTTTACAATAAGTTTTAGCCATATAAAATTACTCCTTATAATCCGGCATAATGAGTTTTTTCGTCTGACTGGTCCAGCCACCAAAACCAAACCTACGCCAGTGGGAGCGCCTGTTCCCACCTTCTATGGCTGGTTTCGCTGTCGTGCACACATCGCTGCCCTGTCGTGCCCTGAAACGCTGGCTAGGCCATCCCTTTACTCCCCCCGACATCCTATTCTTCTCCAGCAACGGCAGCCTACCCCGCACCAGAACCAGTGAACCCTCGTACTCCCTTCGCCTACGGCCATACTGCCGCATGTTCCCCGGCTCCTATTCATTCCTCTCCGAGGCCTCGCCGTCGTCCTCTGCCTTGGTGCGCTCGCAGCGGCTCCGCTGTTTGGCCCTGTCAACATAGTGAATCGGGAGAGGACTTTAGTTGTGAGTATGACAGTACGAACCCACAAGGTCCACTCCCGAACACAAGCAAGCGCCTCTTTACTACTCAGATGCACCCCTCGTTCTTTTACTCTAATCCACCCTACTGATATCTGGGACCCACATCATTGTCAACGTATAGTCAATTAATGACAGAATTGCACCATGTTTTCTTTTTGAGGATTTTTCAGAGGAGCAGGCTATAAATTGGGTTGCGCGGTCTCTGTAGCCCGTCTAACAACATGACCAGCACAACAGTTTTTTCTTTAGGAAAATAGGCAGCCCACTATTTCTTTTTGAAGAATACCCTAGCTAGGCCTATTTGTTTTCTCCGACTTACTGGGCTGCAAATCTTTCAAGACGAGGAGGGATGCATTCCGTCCTGGCCAAAGAGTATGGGCAGTAAATCTTAAAAGTAATATGAAACGGGTTGCAAATTCCAAAAAAATATAGCAAACGGGAAATTAGTTTCGTTTTTTGTTTTTGTTCTTCATTGATATTTTATATTTCATTGGATTTTAACATAAGATAGTACTACTTTATTTTTAAATTTGTTTTAGTATGGCTACTAATTTTTGGATTAAGAATATTTTGTTCCCCAGCAAAAATATGCGATTTTTTTTATTTTTGCATATTTTTTAGTTCAAATTTTTAACCCCGGCACTAACCAGAAAATGGGCAGCAATTCTAAGAATGGAAAACGGGCTGCAATAAATTCCATATGAAATAGCAAATGGGCTATAAATTATAAAAATAATAGCAAATGGGTAGTACACGCCACGGATTTCGAGGTTGACTTGTTTATGCAAGGCTTTGTCAGTCAACACACGATTCTAGCAGCAGTGACTGTTGGATGTCCATCCAACGGCCGACGTGCTTCTTCAATCTTTGATCTTCCTGCTCCAGCCGCCTAAACCAATGCCGGTGGGACTGCCTGCTCCCTCCTCTTGTGGCCGGCTGTGATGCCACGCAGGCTTCACCGGCCCATCCTACTCCCTCTCCTGGCCTGGCCTTCCCTCTACCCACCCGCACCTCATGTTATTCTCCGGTGACGGCAGCCTCATGCCGCAGCCAAACGAGTCAACCGTCATACTCTCCTTAGCATGGGCATCCACTGTTGTGTCTTCGCCGACTCTAGGCACGGTGTGCTCAACATTCAGCAAATGACATCCATCGGAATAGGGATGTACGTGGAGAGGCTGACACTAGGGACCCCCATGGTCCATGGCCGCACACAAGCAACTACCTCCTTATTACGTGAAAAAATGATTCCTCCCACTAACATCTGTGGCGCACCAGTTCGGAGGCCGACCTATGGGCCTACTAAGTTGACGCGTACACAGGGCTTTGTCAACTTAATCGACAAACGATTATAGCAGTAGTACCACTGGATTTTAATTGAACGGTCCTACTGCTTCTTCAATCGTTGATCTTCTTGCACCAGCCGCCCAAACCAACGCCAACGAGACCGCCTGCTCTTGCCTCCAGTGGTTGGTTGTGCTGCCACGCAGGCCTCACCGCCCCATCCTACTCCCACCGCTGGCAAGGCCATCCTCTACTCACCCACAACCCGTGTTATTTTGTGGCGACAGCAGCCTCACACCGCAGCCGAACCAGTTAACCATCGTACTCCTCTCCGCGTGGGCATCCAATGCCACGTATTCCACGGGTTCGCGTTGTCCCCTTCCTAGGCCTCACCGTCGTCCACCTCCTTGGTGCTCTTGGTGCAGCATGGTCAACATGGTCAAGGAACGACTTCCATCGGAAGAGGACTGTACGTGGAGAGCCTGACAGTTGGGTCCACGGCCGCAGCAAGGAAGTGCCTCCTTATTATGCGTAAAATAATTATTCCTCCACCTGACAACGAGGACCCACCAGAAGGGACTATGTATTTTGCAAAAAAAAAATGTTTCCCCTCTGACACCTAGGACCTACCAGCTACATCTTCGCACGCAAGGAAGTGCGTCCATATTATGGGCAAAAAAATGATTCTCCCTCCAGACCGCAGGGACCCACCATCAGTAACTTCCCATGCAAGGAAGTGCCTCCTTTTCCTCCCTGACAGTCGGGACCCACCTAGTCGAAGCATACGTAGCTTTGTCATTCTGGTCGCGAACGTGTATGTACATACTGGTCAATCGGTCTCTCTGCAATGATGAACCGTGGTCGAGCAAGCAGCGGCACCTGTAGTAGTAGAGCCCTGATGTAGCAGTTCAGGCAGTCCAGTCAAAACCGTGTACACGTACGTACAGCTAGATGCCAAAAAATACGACCACGTACATACATACGAGCGGGGTGTCAAACACCTACTCGCGCATTTGTATGACTAGGGCTCGTGTACATGGAGAGGCAACGGACGGCAGCAACGGCGTCCTGCTCATTGGCAGCAAACCGGCTGGGTCAGGATGGAGAAACAACGTCTGGTTCATTGGGAGGCAACAGACTAGGTCAGAATGGTCGTGTTCAACGGGAGCCAATTGGCTTAGACGGAACAGCCGGAACGGGGTCTAGCGTACCGCAAAACAGAGGAAAACGGCCTTCGGTTCGACCGGGTACGGTTGAAACGGGGTCCTGTTCATCGGGAAGGGTCTGGTGTACCGCAAAACAGAGGAAACAGACTTGTGTTCGAGCTCCTATATCGAAACAGGGTGCTACTGATTGGGAGGGGTGTGTCGTACCGTAAAACAGAGGAAACGGACTTGTGTTGAAGCGCCTACAGTCGAAACAGGGTCCTGTTCATCGGGAGGGGTGTGGCATACCACAAAACGGGACTCCACGGGCTACTGTTCATACACCGTCTACTGCCTCACTCCAGCCTCCATGGGCTACTGTTCATCCACCCTCGACTTCCTCCAGCCTCCACCTCCTACTGTTCATCCACCGTCGACTTCCTCCAGCCTCCACCAGCTACTATTCACCACGGGGTCCTATTCATCCAGCCTCCACCGGCTACTTTTCAACCGGCCCTCTCCATGGGGTCCTGTTCAACCAGCCCTCGGGTCCTGTTCATCCACCCCCAACCAGCTCGGGTGTGTGGCGGCCTCCTCTCGATCGGGGTCCTATTCATCCAGCGGCAACGACCTCTACTACCACAGGTCATGTTCATCCGACCCCCATCTTGAACTGTTCATCCAATCCCAAACCACGTACGTCACGACTTGTTCAACTAGCCCCCATGTTCACTATTCATCAAGAGGCAGCAGGTTCAATCGGCTTCAGCAAGCCAGCAGCAGCAACAACGATCGATCGCTCGGGTTCAGTTAGCAGCAGTAGCGAAGGAATCGCTCGGGTTCAGTTAATAGCCAAGGGATCGATCGCTCGGATTCAGTAACGTAGCTAGTGCAATCGCTCGGTTTCAATAAGCGAACGCCTCACTCGGGTTCAGTTAGAGCCCAACACCTCTCACACATGCGCGTACGTGTACGAGAGAAACATGCAATCCCTCCGTGCATTGCTCGGGCCCAACCACCCACCATAACCGAGAACTCCTTGAAATTTTCCTCGCCCTCTCTTCTACCACGATTTTTTCTGTCATGGAAGGCCCAAAGAATGTCATATATGTGTGTCTCCGGCCCGCCCAGGATGAAAAGCCCATTTTCTATCATGATTTTTTGTCTTAGAAATAGGAGCCAACCACATCTATGATGATACCGGGTTTTGTCACAATTATCATCATAGAAGTGTCATAAGCATGACAGAAAAAAATTCGTTCGTCCCAAAATGTCACGGATGTGTCTTTCTTTGTAGTGTGTTAAGCGTCTCGATCTATCCCTATAGATCTTGATGCCCAATATATAAGCAGCTTCACTGAGGTCTTTCATTGAAAATTCTTATTAAAGTATCCTTTTATGCTATCTAGAAATTCTATATCATTTCCAATCAACAATATGTCATCCACATATAATATCAGAAATGCTACAAAGCTCCCACTCACTTTCTTGTAAATATAGGCTTCACCGTAAGTCTGTATAAAACCACATGCTTTGATCACCTCATCAAAGCATATATTCCAATTCCGAGATGCTTGCACCAGTCCATAGATGGATCACTGGAGCTTGCACACTTTTTTAGCACCTTTAGGATCGATAAAACCTTCTGGTTGCATCATATACAACTCTTCTTTAGGAAATCCATTAAGGTACGCAGTTTTGACGTCCATTTGCCAGATTTCATAATCATAAAATGCGGCAAGTGCTAACATGATTCAGACAGACTTAAGCATTGCTATGGGTGAGAAAGTCTCATCGTAGTCAACTCCTTGAACTTGTCGAAAAACTTTCGCGACAAGTTTAGCTTTATAGACAATAACATTACTATCAGCATCAGTCTTCTTGAAGATCCATTAATTCTCAACGGCTTGCCGATCATCGGGCAAGTCCACCAAAGTCCACACTTTGTTCTCATACATGCATCCTATCTCAGATTTCATGGCCTCAAGCCATTTATCGGAATCTTGGCTCATCATAGCTTCTTCATAGTTTGTAGGTTCGCCATGGTCTAATAACATAACTCTAGGAAAGGATTACCGTACCACTCTGGTGCGGAACGTGCTCTGGTCGACCTATGAGGTTCAGTAGTAACTTGATCTGAAGTTTCATGATCATTATCATTAACTTCCTCTCTAGTTGAGGTAGGCATCACGGGAATGGTTTTTCTGTGATGTGCTACTTTACAATTAGAGAGAAGGTACAATTACCTTATCAAGTTCTACTTTCCCCCCACTCACTTATTTCGAGAGAAACTCCTTCTCTAGAAAGGATCCATTCTTAGCAACAAAGATCTTGCCTTCGGATCTGTGGTGGAAGGTGTACCCAATAGTTTCTTTAGGTTATCCTATGAAGACGCACTTCCCTAATTTAGGTTTGAGCTTATCAGGCTGAAGCTTTTGGACATAAGCGTCGCATCTCCAAACTTTAAGAAACGACAACTCAGGTTTTTGCCAAACCACATTTCATATGGTGTCATCTCAATGGATTTAGATGGTGCCCTATTTAACGTGAATGCGGTTGTCTCTAATGCATAAACCCAAAACGATAGTGGTAAATTGGTAAGAGACATCATAGATTGCACCATATCTAATAAAGTACGGATACGTCGTTTGGACAGACCGTTACGCTGTGGTGTTCCACATGCCGTGAGTTGTGAAACAATTCCACATTGTTTTAAATGAAGGCCAAACTCATAACTCAAACATTCGCCTCAGCGATCATATCGTAGAAACTTTATTTTCTTATTATGATGATTCTCCACTTCACTATGAAATTCTTTGAACTTTTCAAATGTTTCAGACTTGTGTTTCATTAAGTAGATATACCCATACCTACTCAAATCATCTGTGAAGGTCAGAAAAAAACAATACCCGCCGCATGCCTCAACACTCACCGGACCGCATACATCGGTATGTATTATTTCCAATAAGTCATTAGCTCACTCATTTGTTTCGGGGAACAAAGTTTTAGTCATCTTTCCCATGTTGCGTGGTTCGCAAGTAACAAATGATTCATAATCAAGTGATTCCAACAGTCCATCCGTATGGAGTTTCTTCATGCGCTTTAAACCAATATGACCTAAACGGCAGTGCTACAAGTATGTTGCACTATCATTATCAACTTTGTATCTTTTGGCATCAATATTATAAATATGTGTATCACTACGATCAAGATTCAACAAGAATAGACCATTCATCAAGGGTGCATGACCATAAAAGATATTACTATATAAATAGAACAACCATTATTCTTCGATTTAATTGAATAACCATCTCACAATAAGCAAGATCCAGATATAATGTTCATGCTCAACGCAAGCACCAAATAACAATTATTGAGGTCCAAAACTAATCCTGAAGGTAGATGTAGAGGTAGCATACCGACAGCAATCACATCGACCTTGGAACTATTCCCGACGCGCATCTTCACCTTGTCCTTAGCCAATCTTCGTTTATTCCGCAGCTCCTGTTTCGAGTTAAAAATATGTGCAATCGAACCAGTATCAAATACCCAGGCGCTGCTACGAGCATTAGTAAGGTACACATCAATAACATGTATATAAAATATACCTTTTCACTTTGCCATCCTTCCTATCCGCCAAGTATTTGGGGCAATTTCGCTTCTAGTGACCATTCCCTTTGCAGTAGAAGCACTCAGTTTCAGGCTTGGGTCCAGCTTTGGGATTCTTTTGGGAGTGGCAACTTGCTTGCCATTATTCTTGAAGTTCCCTTTATTTCCCTTGCCCTTTTTCTTGAAACTAGTGGTCTTGTTAACCAACACTTGATGCCCCTTTTTGATTTCTACCTTCGCGTCCTTAAGCATTGCGAAGAGCTCAGGAATCGTTTTATTCATCCCTTGCATATTATAGTTCATCACGAAGCCTTTGTAGCTTGGTGGCAGTGATTGAAGAACTCTGTCAATAACACTATCAACTGGAAGATCAACTCCCAGCTGAGTCAAGTGGTTATGATACCCAGACATTTTGAGTATGTGTTCACTGATAGAACTATTCTCCTCCATCTTGCAGCTATAGAACTTGTTGGAGACTTCATATCTCTCAACCCGGGCATTTACTTGAAATATTAACTTCAACTCTTGGAACATCTCATATGCTCCATGACGTTCAAAACGTCTTTGAAGTCCGATTCTAGGCCGTAAACCATGGCACACTGAACTATCGAGTAGCCATTAGATTGAGCCTGTCAGACGTTCATAACATCTACAGTAGCTCCTGCAGCAGGTCTATCACCTAGCGGTGAATCAAGGACATAATTCTTCTGTGCAGCAATGAGGATAATCCTCAAGTTATGGACCCAGTCCATGTAGTTGCTACCATCATCTTTCAACTTACCTTTCTCTAGGAACGCATTAAAATTCAGAGGAACAGTAGCTCGGGCCATTGATCTACAACATAGATATGGAAAACTATTAAGACTAAGTTCATGATAAATTTAAGTTCAGATAATCAAATTACTAATGAACTCCCACTTAAATAAACATCCCTCAAGTTATCTAAGTGATACATGATCCAAATCAACTAACCCATGTCCGATCATCACGTGAGATGGGGTAGTCATCAATGGTGAACATCTCTATGTTGATCATATCTACTATATGACTCATGTTCGACCTTTCGGTCTCCAGTGTTCCGAGACCATGTCTGTACATGCTAGGCTCGGCAAGTTTAACCCAAGTATTCTGCATGTGCAAAACTGTCTTATACCCATGGTATGTGAACGTAGAGTCTATGACACCCGACCATCATGAGGTGCTTCGAAACGACGAACTTTGGCAACGGTGGATACTCGGAGAGAACACTTTATCTTGAAATTTAGTGAAGGGGTCATCTTATAATTCTACCGCCATTCTAAGCAAAATAAGATCCATAAAGGATAAACATCACATGCAATCAAAATATGTGACATGATATGGCCATCATCATCATGTGCTTTTGATCTCCATCTCCAAAGCATCGTCACGATCTCCATCATCACCGGCTCGACACCTTGATCTCCATTGTTGCGTCGGGGTTGTCTCGCCAACTATTGCTTCTACAACTAGCGATAAAGTAAAGCAATTACATGGCGTTTGCATTTCATACAATAGTTAAGAGACAACCCTAGGCTCCTACCGGTTGTCGATATTACAAAACATGATCATATCATACATCCACATATATCACATCATATCTTGACCATATCACATCACAACATACCCTGCAAAAACAAGTTAGACATCCTCTACTTTGTTGTTGCAAGTTTTACGTCACTGCTATGGGCTTCTAGCAAGAACCGTTCTTAACTACGCAAAAATCACAACGGTGATTCATCAAGTTTGTTATTTTAACCTTCGTCAAGGACCGGCCGTAGTCCAATTCTATTCAACTAAAGTAGGAGAAACAGACACCCGCCAACCACCTTTATGCAAAACAAGTTGCATGTCAGTCGGTGGAACCAGTCTCATGTGTGTGGACATGTAAGGTTGGTCCGAGCCGCTTCATCCCACAATACTGCCGAATCAAAATGAGATGTTGGTGGTAAGCAATATGATTATCACCACCCACAACTCTTTGTGTTCTACTCGTGCATATCATCTACGCATAGACCTGGCTCGGATGCCACTGTTGGGAAACGTTGCATGGAAAACAAAAGAAATTCTACACACATGCAAGATCTATCCATGGAGATGCATAGAAATGAGGGGGTGTCTATGTACCCTTGTAGACCGTAAGAAGAAGCGTTTCTTAATGTGGTTGATGCAGTCGAACTTCTTCGCGATCCAACCGATCGAGTGCCGAACGTACGGCACCTCCGCGTTCAGCACACATTCAACTCGGTGACGTCCTCGCCTTCTTGATCCAGTAAGATGTCAAAGTAGTGGATGAGTTCCGGCATCACGACAACATGGTTACAGTGGTGGTGATGCTATCTCCGTGGGGCTTTTCCTGAGCACTACAAAAATATGACTGAGGGACAAAACTATCGAGGGGGAGCCGCACACGGCTAAGCAATTATCATGGGTTATGTGTGGTGCCCTGATACGTCCATTTTGCATCATGTTTTATACTGTTATTTATGTTGTTTTATTGTATAATAATGCTTTTTGGAGTTATTATAATGCCTTCTCTCTCATAACATGCAAGGTATGCACAAAGGGGGAGAATTCTGGCAGCTGGAAATCTGGACCTGAAAAGGCTACGTCAAGCTACCTATTTTGCACAACTCCAAATGAGCTGACACTCCACGAGGATTTTTAATGGAATATTTAAGAATTATTGGAGCAAATAAGTACCAGAGGGGGGCCACCAGGTGGGCACAACCCACTTGGGCACACCAGGAGGCCCAGGCGCGCCCTGGTGGGTGATGCCCTCCTCGGCCCACCTCCTGTGCCCATCTTTTGGTATATAAGTCATTTTGACCTAGAAAAATTAAGGAGAGGACTTTCGGGAGGAAGCGCCACCGCCTCGAGCCGGAACTTGGGCAGGAGCACTTTTGCCCTCCGTTGGAGCGATTCCGCCGGGGGAACTTCCCTCCCGGAGGGGGAAATCATCATCGTCATCATCACCAACAACTCTACCATCTTGGGGAGGGCTATCTTCATCAACATCTTCAACAACACCAACTCCTCTCAAACCCTAGTTCATCTCTTGTGTTCAATCTTTGTACCGGAACTATAGATTGGTGCTTGTGGGTGACTAGTAGTGTTGATTACATCTTGTAGTTGATTAGTATATGGTTTATTTGGTGGAAGATTATATGTTCAGATCCATTATGCTATTTAATACCCCTCTGATCTTGAGCATGATTATCATTACTTTCGTTATTGAGGTCACGGGAGAAATCATGTTGCAAGTAATCATGTGAACTTGATATGTGATCGATATTTTGATTATATGTATGTTTTCATTTTCTTAGTGGTGTCATGTGAACGTCGACTACATGACACTTCACCATATTTGGGCCTAAGGAAATGCATTGTGGAGTAGTTATTAGATGGTGGGTTGCAAGAGTAACAGAAGCTTAAACCCCAGTCTATGCGCTATTCCGTAAGGGACCGATTGGATCTAAAAGTTTAATGCTATGGTTAGAACTTATTCTTAATACTTTTCTCGTAGTTGTGGATGCTTGCAGAGGGTTCGACACTCTTAATTATTGAAAAGAGCTACAATTGATCCCCTATACTTGTGGGTCATCAAGGCTATTTTCTGGCGCCGTTGCCGGGGAGTGAAGGACTATTGGTAAGTGGAAATTGGTAAGGAAACATTATTACTATGTGCTGAAATTTATTGTCACTCGCTACTATGGAAAACAATCCTTTGAGGGGCTTGTTCGGGGTATCTTCACCTCGACCGGAACCACAATTAGTTTCCCCTCAACCTACTTCACCTACTGAAAATATTGAATATGAACTTCCTTCGGGTATGGTAGAACAACTGCTAGCTAATCCTTATGCAGAAGATGGAACCGAACATCCTGATATGCACTTGATATATGTGGATGAAATTTGTGGATTGTTTAAGCTTGCTGGTTCGCTGAGAGATGAAGCTAAGAAGAAGGTTTTCCCTTTATCTTTGGAGGGAAAAGCATTGACATGGTATAGGCTATGCAATGATATTGGATCTTGGAACTGGAATCGGTTGAAATTGGAATTTCATCAAAAAAATTATCCTATGCATCTAGTTCATCATGATCAGAATTATATATATAATTTTTGGCCTCGTGAAGGAGAAAGTATCTCTCTAGCTTGGGGGAGGCTTAAGTCAATGTTATATTCATGCCCCAATCATGAGCTCTCAAGAGAAATTATTATTCAGAATTTTTATGCTCGGCTTTCTCGTAATGATCAATCCATGCTCGATACTTCTTGCACTTGTTCTTTTATGAAGAAGACTATTGAATTCTGGTGGGATCCTTTAGAAAGAATTAAACGCAACTTTGAAGATTATGAACTCGATGAAGGTAAAGTCAGGTATTGAACCAAGTTTGATTGTGTTAAATCTTTTACGAATACCGATGCATTTCAAAAGTTTAGCACTAAATATGGACTTGACTTTGAGATAGTAGCTTCCTTTTGTGAATCTTTTGCTACTCATGTCGATCTCCCTAAGGAGAAGTGGTTTAAATATCCTCCACCTATTGAAGAAGAAGTTAAAGAACCGGTAAAATCTAAAGAAGAAACTATCATTTACAATGTTGATCCAGTTGTTCCCACTGCTTATATTGAAAAACCACCTTTCCCTGTTAGGATGAAGGAACATGCTAAAGCTTCAACTGTGGTTAACAAAAGTTATGTCAGAACACCCAAACCATCTGAAAAAATCAGAGTTGAACCTAGTGTTGCTATGGTCAAAGATCTCTTAGTCGATAATATTGATGGTCATGTTATTTACTTCTGTGATGAAGCTTCTAGAATTGCAAAACTTGGTAAAAGGGATAAACATAGACTAGTTGTTGGCATGCCTGTTGTCTCAGTTAAGATAGGAGATCATTGTTATCATGGGTTATGTGCCCTAGGTGCTAGTGTGAGTGCTATTCCTTTTTCCTTATATAAATAAATTAAGAATGAAATAGCGCCTGCTGAAATAGAAGGCATAAATGTCACTATTAAACTTTCGAATAGAGATATTATATCACCAATTGGGATTCTTAGAGATGTTGAAGTCTTGTGTGGGAAAATAAAATACCCTACTGATTTTATTGTTCTTAGCTCCCCACAAGATGACTTTTGTCCCATTATTTTTGGTAGACCTTTCTTGAACACCGTCAATGCCAAAATAGATTGTGAGAAACAAACTGTCGGTGTTAGCTTTGGTGATGAATCTCATGAATTTAATTTTTCCCAAGTTTAGTAGACAACCTCATAAGATAGATTTTCCTAGAAAGGATGAAATTGTTGGTCTTGCTTCTATTGTTGTGCCCCCTACTGATCCTTTGGAACAATATTTGCTAGACCATGAAAATGATTTGCATATGCGTGAAAGAAATGAAATAGATAGAGTCTTTTTCGAACAACAACCTCTGCTTAAACACAATTTGCCTATTGAAACTCTAGGAGGTCCTCCTCCACCTAAAGGTGATCCTGTGTTTGAATTAAAACAATTCCCTGACACTTTAAAATATGCTTATCTTGATGAGAAAAACATATATCCTGTTATTATTAGTGCTAACCTTTCAGAACATGAAGAAGAAAGATTATTGAAAGTTCTAAGGAAGCACAGAGCTGCTATTGGATATACTCTTGATGATCTTAAGGGCATTAGTCCCACTCTATGTCAGCACAAGATTAATATGGAACCTAATGCTAAACCCGTTGTTGATCACCAACGTTGGTTAAATCCGAAGATGAAAGAAGTGGTAAGAACGGAAATATTGAAACTTCTGGAAGCAGGTATAACCTATCCTATAGCTGATAGTAGATGGGTAAGTCATGTTCATTGTGTCCCTAAGAAGGGAGGTATTACTATTGTTCCTAATGATAAGAATGAGCTTATTCCACAAAGAATTGTCACAGGCTATGGAATGGTAATTGATTATAGAAAATTAAACAAAGCAACTAGAAATGATCATTACCCTCTGCCTTTTATCGACCAAATGTTAGAAATATTATCTAAGCACACACATTTTTGCTTCCTTGATGGATATTCTAGTTTTTCACAAATACCTGTTTCCCAACCTGATCAAGAAAAGACCACTTTTACTTGTCCATTTGGAACTTATGATTATAGATGTATGCCTTTTGGTTTATGTAATGCACCTTCTACCTTTCAAAGATGTATGACTGCTATATTCTCTGATTTTTGTGAAAAGATTGTTGAGGTTTTCATGGATGACTTTTCTGTTTATGGGAAGTCTTTTGATGATTGTTTAAGCAATCTTGATCGAGTGTTGCAGAGATGTGAACAAACAAATCTTGTCTTAAATTGGGAGAAGTGCCACTTTATGGTTTACGAAGGTATTGTCTTGGGCCATAAAATTTCTGAGAGAGGCATTGAGGTGGACAAAGCCAAGGTTGATGCAATTGAGAAAATGCCATGTCCTAAAGATATCAAAGGTATTCATAGTTTCCTTGGTCATGCTGGTTTCTATAGGAGGTTTATCAAAGACTTTTCTAAAATTTCTAGGCCTCTTACGAATCTTTTGCAAAAGGATATTCCCTTTATGTTTGATGATGATTATTTAGAAGCCTTTGAAACACTAAAGAAAGCCTTAATTACTGCACCTGTTCTTCAACCACCTGATTGGAACTTGCCTTTTGATATTATGTGTGATGCTAGTGATTATGCTGTTGGTGTTGTTCTAGGACAAAGAGTTGATGAGAAACTAAATGTTATTCATTATGTTCGTAAAACTTTACAAAGTGCTGAACGAAATTATGCTACTACTGAAAAAGAATTCTTAGCAGTGGTGTTTGCTTGTGATAAATTCAGATCTTACATTGTTGATTCTAAAGTGATTGTTCACACCAATCATTCTGCTATAAAATATCTTATGGAAAAGAAAGATGCTAAACCTAGACTCATTAGGTGGGTTCTTCTGCTACAAGAATTTGATTTGCATATCACTGATAGGAAAGGAGCAGAGAACCCCGTAGCTGATAACTTGTCTAGGCTTGAAAATATTCTTGATGACCCACAACCTACTAATGATAGCTTTCCTGATGAACAATTAGTTGCAATTAATATTTCTAGTAGTACACCTTGGAAGGCTGACTATGGTAATTATATTGTTGCTAAATACATACCACCTAGTTTCACATACCAACAAAAGAAAAAATTCTTCTATGATTTAAGACACTACTTTTGGGATGACCCACATCTTTATAAGGAAGCAGTAGATGGTATTATTAGATGTTGTGTACCTGAGCATGAACAGGAACAAATCCTATGGAAATGTCACTCCGAAGCTTATGGAGGACATCACGCGGGAGACAGAACCGCTCATAAGGTATTGCAATCTGGTTTTTATTGGCCTACTCTCTTCAAAGATGCCCGTAAGTTTGTCTTGTCTTGTGATGAATGTATGAAAAGATCGAGAAGAGGTGTCTAGAGGGGGGTGATTAGACTCTCAACAAATAAAGTTGGCAGTTTTTAAGTTTTTCAAGTTGAGGTGGTAGATTAACACAATTTCAAGCATACACAATACAATTCAAGCAAGCATGCAAAGAGTATATGAGCAGCGGAAACTAAGGCATGCAGCTTGCAAGAAAGTAAAGGGATGCGATTGGAGTGTGCAAACGCAATTGGAGACACGGAGATTTTTGGCGTGGTTCCGATAGGTGGTGCTATCGTACATCCACGTTGATGGAGACTTCAACCCACGAAGGGTAACGGTTGCGCGAGTCCACGAAGGGCTCCACCCACGAAGGGTCCACGAAGAAGCAACCTTGTCTATCCCACCATGGCCATCACCCATGAAGGACTTGCCTCACTAGGGTAGATCTTCACGAAGTAGGCGATCTCCTTGCCCTTACAAACTCCTTGGTTCAACTCCAAAATCTTGACGGAGGCTCCCAAGTGACACCTAACCAATCTAGGAGACACCACTCACCAAAAGGTAACAGATGGTGTGTTGATGATGAACTCCTTGCTCTTGTGCTTCAAATGATAGTCTCCCCAACACTCAGCTCTCTCACACAGATTTGGCTATGGTGGAAAGATGATTTGAGTGGAAAGCAACTTGGGAAAAGCTAGAGATCAAGATTCTTGTGGTTGGATTGGAATATCTTGGTCCCAACACATGAGTAGGTGGTTCTCTCTCAGAAAATGAATGCTGGAAGTGTAGGCATGTTCTGATGGCTCTCCTCATGAATGAAGAATGGGTGAAGGGGTATATATAGCCTCCACACAAAATCTAGCCGTTACACACAGATTCCCAAACTCAGTGGGACCAAATCATAAAACTCGGTCAGACCGATTCAGGTCAAAATGTGAACGTTAGAGTTTTCGGTGGGACCGTCAAGGTCAACTCGGTGGGACCGATGTGCAGGGGTTAGGGTAAAACCTCAACTCAGTTTGACCAATTACTCAAACTCGGTGAGACCGATTTTGGTAATAAGCAAACAGAGGATTGGTTAAGCAAACTCGATGGGACCAACTGAAGTAACTCGGTTAGACCAAAAATGTTACAATAGATCATAGAGAATTTGCAAGCCCATCTCGGTGAGACCGATATCCCATCGGTGAGACCGAAGTGACTAGGGTTTGGTAGTGGCTGGATTAGATGAAACTCGGTGGCACCGGATAGACAAAATTGGTGGGGCCAAGTTTGACATTTAGGTTTAGGACATATGTGGATGTGAGAAAGTGGATGAGGGTTTTGGAGCATATCACCAAGCACTTTGAGCAAGCAAGCCATTAAGCAACACCTCATACCCTTTTAATAGTATTGGCTTTCCTATGGACACAATGTGATCTTGGATCACTAAAATGAAAATGTAGAGTCTTGAGCTTTTGCCAATGTTTGTCCTTAGCATTTTGAAGGGGTGCCACATCCTCTTGTCCATGTCCATGCCACTCCAATGTTGAATTTATCTAAAACACACTAGGTAGAAATATTAGTCCAACAAGAGATATGCTGTCATGAATTACCAAAATCACACAGGGAGCACTTGTGCTTTCAATGTCAAAGAATAGGTATTATCGACAAGCGTCAAGAAATGCCTATGAATTATTCACTTGCATTTGAACCATTTGATGTTTGGGGATTTGATTTCATGGGATCTTTTCCTTCCTCTAATGGGTATACACATATTTTGATTGATGTAGATTATGTTACTAAGTGGGTAGAAGCTATTCCAACCAGTAGTGCTGATCACAACACCTCTATTAAAATGCTTAAGGAAGTTATTTCCCAAGGTTTGGAGTCCCTATATATTTAATGACTGATGGTGGTTCACACTTTATTCATGGTGCTTTCCATAAAATGCTTTCTAAGTATGATGTTAACCATAGAATTGCATCACATTATCATCCTCAGTCTAGTGGTCAAGTTGAACTTAGCAATAGAGAAATGAAACTAATGTTACAAAACACTGTCAATAGGTCCTAGAAGAATTGGTCTAAGAAATTAGATGATGCACTTTGGGCTTGTAGAACAGCTTATAAAAATCCTATGGGTATGTCTCCATATAAAATGGTTTATGGAAAAGCTTGTCATTTGCCTCTTGAGTTAGAACATAAAGCATATTGGGCAATTAAAGAACTCAATTATGATTTCAAACTTGTTGGTGAGCAGAGGTTATTTGATATTAGATCATTAGATGAATGGAGGACCCAGGCTTATGAAAATGCTAAGTTATTCAAAGAAAAAGTTTAAAGATGGCATGACAAAAGAATCCAAAAGAGTGAGTTCAAAGTTGGAGAATATGTTCTTTTGTACAACTCTCATTTCAGATTCTTTGCAGGAAAACTCCTCTCCAAATGGGAAGGACCCTATGTCATCGAGGAGGTCTATCAATATGGAGCTATCAAAATAAAGAATGCCGAAGGTACTAACCTGAAGGTTGTAAATGGGCAACGAATAAAACACTATATCTCAGGTATGCCCATTAATGTTGAAAGCAATATCATCCAAACTTTGACACTAGAAGAACACATAAAGGAAACCTTTTGGAACGCTCCAGAATCATGAAAAAAGGGAGGTACGTGATACGGTAAGTAAACGGACTCCGAAAAATCCACAAAAATATTTTTTGTTAGTTCTGGAATATTTAGAAAATTAGGAAAATAAGAAACTACTAGGAAAGTGACCCTGGTGGGCACGGTACACCAGGGCGCGCTTGGCATGCCAGGCGCGCCCAGGTGGGTTGTTCCCACCTCGGGTATTCTCCGGACTCCGTTTTTCTTCTATTCTGCTTGTTCCCCAAGATAAAAAATCTTTATATACCTCCCGAACCTGTTAACCTCCGTATCGCGGAGAAATCTCCTGTTTTCTTTTCTCTCTGTTTTCCTGTCTGATCTGGAATTATGTCGTCCCAAGACTTGGAGGGTGAGAGCTACATTGCAGATTATATCGCAAACTCCAAGGTCTATGGGGATGTGGAGCACTATGGCTGGACTTCGGAGGAAGAAGAAGACCATGATCATGAGAGGAAGGAGGAGACGAGCTCGGAGAAGGATGAAGTTCCATTGCCCCAACATGGGGACATGCACGTTGAATTTAAGAAGTCAAGTCTCCCCAACAAAGCAAAGAGGCCTAAGATCCAATTTATCCCTTTTCATCTCTTGTGGGAAAATAAGCAAGATTTATGCAAAAAGGTGTTGGAGCTTGAGTAGGAGTCCGTGAACTGAAAGATGAGAACTCCGTCCTCAAGCGTAAGCTAAGGAAGAAAGATGAACCCACTACTTCATCACCACCACCTTCTTCTTCATCACCAAAAGAAAACAGAGTATCGGGTATGGGCACTCCCCTTGGATTTCGCCAAGCTTGGGGGAGGTGCCCCGGTATCGTATCATCTCCACTATCTTTTGGCTTTACTTTCTTTGTTCGATCCACGGTTATCTTTTGTTATTAGATGAATAAAAGTTTAGTTTGATCCTTTCTTTTCAAGAGTTTTCTTAGTGATCAACCCTTGTAATCGTGTGCGAGATATATAATAAAGTTTAGTTTGAGTTTTGCCTTCTTTACTTTCTTGTTGCAATAAAAAGAAATAAAATATAAGAAAAAGATCATATGCTAATCTTATGGCAAGTGATGACACTACACAGGAAAAAGTGTAAGTAGAAAATTTTATTGTAGATTGACAAACATAGCATTGGTCAATGATGCAACTCATGAAAGAATTAATAAGGGAAGAGAAGATTCATATATAAATATACTATCCTAGAAATCTTTTATGATTGTGAGCACCCATCAAAATATTATATGCCAAAATTGTTGACGTTGGACAAGGAAGACAACTTAATGATTTATGTTTGTTCATATTCACATAGAAGCTATATTGTCGTAGATCCTTCAACATGTGGTGCTTGCCCCTATCTTTGCTAGCCAAAAACTCCACACTAAGTAGAGATACTACTTGTGTATCCAAAACCCTTAAACCCAAATCTTGTTTGAGAGTCCACCATACCTACCTATGGATTGAGTAAGATCCTTCAAGTAAGTTGTCATCAGTGCAAAAAGGGCAATAAAAATTGCTTCTAAAAGTGTGAGATCATTTAGTGTAAGGGAAAATTGAGCGTTGTACGAACTTGTGATGGTGAAGAATAAAAGCGACATACTGCATAATAAAGGTTGCCATCACAAGGGGCAATATAACGTAACGTTCTCTTGCACTAAGGGGTTGAGCATACAAACAAAAAGCGCATGGCAACCTCTACGAAGGGCCTATCCTTTACTTTCATGTATTTACTTTCATGCAAGAGTCAAAGTTTTTCTCTTTATTCCTTTTATTTTTATCCTTTGGCAAGCATCATCTGGTGAGGAAAGATCTAGGCACATATATCCAGTTGAATATGGGTAGCATGAGTTATTATTGTTGACATCACCCTTGAGGTGAGTGCGTTGGGAGGCGAAACTATAAGCCCCTATCTTTCTATGTGTCCGGTTGAAACATTTTGCTCATGTGTACGCTGTGAGTGTTAGCAACCATAGAAGACTAAATGATGGTTGAGTACGTGGACTTGCCTAAAGGCTCTGATACATGACCCTTCCTAAAAAGATGATGAATTGTAGTTGCAAAGTTGACTAAGAACATAGTTTGTTGGTTTCCAATAGAGTTTATGCTTTATACTTCAATACTATGATAAATTGTCATTTGTTCATGAGAAGTCTATGATAAAAAGTTTTATGATAAATTTTTTATGTTAAAGTTTGTTGTTGTTATAATAAGTTACATGATGTTGCTATGTCCGTATTTTTGTTTTTATCGACACCTCTCTCTCTAAGCATGTGGACATGTTTTTCGATTTTGGTTTTCGCTTGAGGACAAGCGAGGTCAAAGCTTGGGGGAGTTGATACGTCCATTTTGCATCATGTTTTTCTACTGTTATTTATGTTGTTTATTGTATAATAATGCCTTTTGGAGTAATTCTAATGTCTTTTCTCTCATGATATGCAAGGTATGCACAAAGGGGGAGAATTCTGGCAGCTGGAAATATTTAAGAATTGTTGGAGCAAATAAGTACCAGAGGGGGGCCACCAGGTGGGCACAACCCACCTGGGCGCCAGAGGCCAGCAGCGCCTCGGTGGGTGCTCAAGCTCCTCGGCCCACCTCCGGTGCCCATCTTCTAGTATATAAGTCATTTTGACCTAGAAAAATGAAGGAGAGGGCTTTCGGGATGAAGCGCCGCCGCCTCTAGGTGGAAGTTGGGCATGAGCACTTTTGCCCTCCGATGGAGCTATTCCACCGGGGGAACTTCCCTCCCGGAGGGGGAAATCATCGTCATCATCATCACCAACAACTCTCCCATCTTGGGGAGGCCTATCTTCATCAACATCTTCAACAACACCAACTCATCTCAAACCCTAGTTCATCTCTTGTGTTCAATCTTTGTACCGGAACTATAGATTGGTGCTTGTGGGTGACTAGTAGTGTTGGTTACATCTTGTAGTTGATTACTATATGGTTTATTTGGTGGAAGATTATATGTTCAGATCCATTATGCTACTTAATACCCCTTTGACCTTGATCCTGATTATCATTTATGAGTAGTTACTTTCGTACTTGAGGTCACAGGAGAAATCATGTTGCAAGTAATCATGTGAACTTGATATGTGTTCGATATTTTGATGATATGTATGTTCATTCTCTTAGTGGTATCATGTGAACGTCGACTACATGACACTTCACCATATTTGGGCCTAAGGGAATGCATTGTGGAGTAGTTATTAGATGGTGGGTTGCGAGAGTGACAGAATCTTAAACCCCAGTTTATGTGCTATTCCGTAAGGGACCGATTGGATCCAAAAGTTTAATGCTATGGTTATAATTTATTCTTAATACTGTTCTCATAGTTGCAGATGCTTGCGAGAGGGTTAATCATAAGTAGGAGGCTTTTTCAAGTAAGAACAGCACCTAAGCACCGTTCCACCCACATATCAAATTATCAAAGTAGAGAACATGAATTAATCCAACATGATGAAAGTGACTAGATGAAATTCCCGTGTACCCTCAAGAACACTTTGCTTACCATAAGAGACTGTTTTGGCCTGTCCTTTGCCTCAAAAGGATTGGGCTACCTTGCTGCACTTTTGTTACTACTATCGTTACTTGATCGTTACAAATTATCTTGCTATCAAACTACTCCGCTACTCACAATTTTAGCACTTGCAGACATTACCTTGCTGAAAACCACTTGTCATTTCCTTCTGCTCCTCGTTGGGTTCGACACACTTACTTATCGAAAAGGCTACAATTGACCCCATATACTTGTAGGTCATCATGCCCTCCTCCCACATATATATAGGTGGGGGCGGGGAGTGGGGGCAGCCAAGGAGGCGCCCCGAGGAGGCCGAATCCTCCTAGGGTTCCTTTCGTAGCCGCGCCCCTTACCATATTTGCCGGAGGGGGGAAGGAAAAGGGGGAGAGGGAAGGGAGGGGGAGGCCGAATCCCCTCCCCTTCTTTCTCCCATAGGTCGGCTGCCATAGGGGGGTGCGCCAGCCCCTTATGGGCTGGTGTGCTCCCCTCTAATGGCCCAATAGGCCCACTATCCTCCCGTGGCTTCCCGGAACCCCTTCCGGTGATTCGATTACCACCCGGTACCTCCCGAAACTCTTCCGGTGTCCGACAAGTATCGTCCTATATATCAATCTTTACCTCCATACCATTCCGGAGCTCCTCGTCATGTCCATGATCTCATCCGGGACTCCGATCAACATTCGGTCACCAAATCATGTAACTCATATAACACTCTATCGTCAATGAACGTTAAGCGTGCGGGGTTCGAGAACTATGTAGACATGACCGAGACATCTCTCCGGTCAATAACCAATAGCGGAACCTGGATGCCCATATTGGCTCCTACATATTCTATGAAGATCTTTACCGGTCAAACCTTATGACAACATACGTAATTTCCTTTGTCCATCGGTATGTTACTTGCCAGAGATTCAATTGTCGGTATCTTTGTACCTAGTTCAATCTCATTACCGGCAATTCTCTTTAATCATTCTGTAATACATCATCTTGCAACTAACTCCTTAGTCACTTTGCTTGCAAGGCTTCTTATGATGTGTATTACCGAGAGGGCCCAGAGATACCTCTCCGATACTCAGAGCGAGAAATCCTAATCTCGATCAGTGCCAACTCAACAAACACCTTCGGAGATACCTGTAGAGCATATTTATGAGCACCCAGTTACGTTGTGACGTTTGATAACACACAAGGTATTCCTCCGGTATCCAGGAGTTGCATAACCTCATAGTCGAAGGAATATGTATTTGTCATTAAGAAAGCAATAACAATAAACTGAACGATCATATGCTAAGCTAACAGATGGGTCTTGTCCATCACATCATTCTCCTAATGATGTGATCATGTTATCAAATGGCAACACATGTCTATGGTTAGTAAACCTTAACCATCTTTGGTTAACGAGCTAGTCTAGTAGAGGCTTACTAGGGACACAATATTTGTTTATGTATTCACACATGTATTTAAGTTTCCGATCAATACAATTCTAGCATGAATAATAAACCTTTATCATGAATAAGGAAATATAAAATAACAACTTTATTATTGCCTTTAGGGCATATTTCCTTCAGGGAGGCGGTAGGGCAATGTGTTCCAGGTGGGCTGGCCCGTCTCCCATGGTCTACTCTTCCTCGCCAGAGGCCGCACCTTCACTTCACATGTCTTGTCATCGACGCTCATGTAGACGACAACTAGAGGGTGCGATCGCCGAGCAGAAACAAGGACTTGGAAGACGGACACCGTTGTAGTCTATGTTTAGGTCGGGTTTCCCTTTTTTTAGTGAAAAATGTCCAAACGTAATGAATGTGCTCCGATTTCCATGAATATCGTCTGGTTTGCATGAATTCCATCCGCTTTGTTGAAATTATGTTTGAAATGTATGCAAATAGCATTGCATGGAGGGCTCCCGCATCTGTGTCCATGACTAGTCCTCCTATCCGTGGATGGATGCGTTGTCCGGTTTGCAGGTCAGCACTGGAGTTTTTCTTTTAGGGTATTACCAAGTTTTATTGCTCAAAATCCACATGTTGTGGATACAAAAGGGATCATGGGGTTGGATGAACCACACGTGTCACCCCTGATCGAGTGAATGTGAGTACTTGGCTAACCTATCGACGTCATTATTAGCAACTCGGCCTTTAAAGGAAAAGTAAAGTTGAACATTTGAGACCTGCTATTAATCTTCCTAAACTAGCCACAGTGGAGAGAAACATACACTAGTAACATACACATATCCCTAGACTATGTTACTACTTTTATAGTGGGTAGTAACATAAGTGTGGTGTCATACAAAGCTTCATTTATTAGGTTATAGACTCGTATTGTATTAGTATGTGTGATGTTACTCATAGTATGAGTCACTAGCTAAGTTACTCAAACTATCTCTCTCCTCATTAACTTATTGCCACATAGGCAAATTTGCTGAGTTGGACTCAATGTTACTCCTGAAGTTACTCCCACTGTGGCTAGTCTAATGATGTTCCCATAAGCTCCCAGACTTCCTTTCTCTATATCCTTATGTGGCTACAACAAAATTTTGAATCATGAGATTCTCTACTAGAGATGATGCCTCACGACACGCAATAGCTTCCGATGTTGGTGCGTCATTTATGTCATAAATTACGAGCGAGGGTCGGTGTTGGAGATGCCCTTAGGCTACTCATAGTGGGGGCAGTCCAAGACAAATTTGCTTATATGGCGTGTATTTGTGAGAAGGAATATGTTTGGAGTAACATAATGTTACTATAACATAACACTTTTCAAAAGAAAATGAGTCTACAAGTTAATAAATAAAGTCATCTATGACACCATTACTATGTTACTTTGCACTATAAAATTATAGTAACTTAGATTGGTGTCATATGAATGACACATGACACTAGTATAATAGTATAAGTTAATCCTCACTATCACCCGCCTTATTAAAATCATAACTTAGATTAGTGTCATATGAATGACACATGACACTAGTATAATAGTAGTATAAGCTAATCCTCACTATAACCCGTCTTATTAAAATCATACAGTAATAAAATTTCCTATGGGCTCAAACCTCATGCCCATGGTTCACTCTTTCCTCTCGGCTCGGCTCCGATTTTTTCCTGCTGCCGAGGTGCTCCGCACATGGCCTGACGTGTTTCCCGAGGGGCCTGTGGGCCCACCGACCAACCACCGGAGCTTCCTGCGGCCGATCCGCACCGTGCGATAGAGTCGATAGAGATCCGATGGTCTGGAGGGAAAGCTGAACGCCTCCGCGGGATGACAGACGCGGCGCAGCCTAGGGAACAGCGAGGAGGAGCTGCCAGGCGAGAGGCGCGTGTCCCGCGGACGAAGGGCGCATGGGCCCGCGATGGAGCAGGGCGCGCATGTGATTGCAGGAAGACGGTCGTCGCATACGGCCGCGAGCGGGACCCCGCGTGGCTCTGTAGACTAGTGCAACGGTGTTGGGTCTACGCGGCGGTAGGCCAGACCTCCACCCCTGCTGCTGATGAATCACGAGCGACGGCTGCTGTTTCGGCTGCAGGGCATCATCGCACCCGGCCATCCCGCTGCCGGCATGTGTCCGTGCGCCGCGTCGTGTTGACGGGCGACGCTAGGCGTCGGCCCACCGGCGCCAGGTCTCGATCGGTGGGCTACCGAGCCGTCCGATCTGGCCTTCTGCTGCGGTTGGGTGCTCCTCGTCTGTGCCCCCCGACGTAACACCGGGTGCGCCCTGGTTGTAGCATCACACGCCTCGGTTGCAGAACGACTGCGGTCTGTGCCCCTCAAACCGTTTCCTTCTCCCAGTGAGCGCAACATCGGCCGACTGCGGTCGCGGTGTCCCCTGACGTCAATTATAAGTTCTCTCTACCTTCTGAGATGTACGTTACAATGGTGGTTTTATTTTAAATAGTCAAAAGATGCCTTGGCACTGACATGCAATTACAAAATATACAAAATTTTCATAGTTAACAAACCAAAAATCCAAGAAAAAGATCGACATAGAACTGGGCTTTGGAATACTCCAAAGGATAAACATGTAAGAAACATATACCTACTGTCCAGGTAGGCATATATACCTTCTATGTGCCTTAATCTCCAACAGACATTTGGACATATATAAATACCTCTTTTCTTAGCAAATAGATTGAATATGAAAGTCATCTTCTGCTCGCGAGCTCATTTGAGCTCGCGGTGAACAGTAAAATCTAAAAATAATGTAAAACATTTCAAAAAATTCTGAATTTATTTTGGTGCAAACATAGACAAAAGTTCTCAGTGCTTGCAAAAATTTATCACGAAATGACATTTGTGAAAGTCGTGGCAAAAAAAATCAGCACTCCAAATTGTTTTCCAAAATAACACTTTTGGAGCATCATTTTTGTATATTTTGCGATGACTTCCACGAATGTTATTTCGTGATGAAATTTTGTGAGCACTGAGAACTTTTGGCAATGTTTTCACCAAAACAAAATCAGATTTTTTTTTCAATTTTTATTCATTTTTTGCGGATTTTACTGCTCACCCGAGCTCATTTGAGCTCGAGCTCAGAAACACCACGTCCGATTGAATAGTACATTTGGATATTCATACTTGCAACTCGTGATTTGCCCAACACCACAAAAATACAAACAAATAGAGGAAAGGAGAACCCGCAGTCCACCGAATGAGAACCGCAACATCAAATTCAAGCAAATATGAGATAGATTGAAGGCACTAATAAGGAGCATCTCATACCAAGGCAATTTGGAAGGAGCACGCATATGAGATTTTAAAGGAGCACTAATTTAGATCTCTCGAGATCGCTTGAAAGTGTGGAGACCATGCTTGCGATCTCTCTCATTTTACTTGGCTCATTGGACGCCGCATACCCTGGTCCCAAGTGCACCACCTTGCATTTCACATGCTATTTATTTTTTATGTTTACGGATTGTCTTCAAATGTGATAATATTTTGTTGCACCTTCTGACGAACCAAGTACTAAAATGATTTCCACTTGAATATAAATTTAATTGTAGCATTGTTATTTCAGTTTGCAAATACCATAGACAACCGATGATTACGAGCTTCAAATTATTATTAGTTTGACAAAGCTATAACCGAATTAACACTTTGGACAAAGTCTGACCACAAATATATGTGTAATGAATATTCCTACTCTGAGATTGTAAATGAACTTATTATTAAAGCTGAGGTGTGTATACAAAAGGGCGAAATCTATGTTTCTGTACATCCCATCAGTTTTTTCGTAGTACAAATCTTGATATATTTCTCATCATTACAAAATGCAAGTAGATCCTATACAGAGTGTTGTGCAGAAAGACATATATTTCTTCTTCTAAAACAATTTAACATAGGTGAAGAAAAAAAGGAAATCATATGATTATGTAAGAGACATACCAGAGGTGAATGGTGGTAACCTTCCTTGAGGTACAAAGGAAGGTGGTGTTGTATCATCAAGATCGGGCTAAGTAATTGACAACCTTTTGTAGTCAAGCGTTCCTTAGCACTCAGTGGGAGTATATGACACTAAGAAAAATAAACAATGCTACAAATAACCATTATATTATTAGAGTGGCAGCACCACTAGAAGAACCAAGAAAATAAATGGACCAACTGAAAATAAGATGAGCATGAATTGAAGCAAATGACCACACACCCTCATATTATTGGAATGGCGACACCCTATTGAATTGAAGCAAATGATTGCACACGCTCATACCAAAACTCGTACTAGAGGGTGATGCTAAATACCAAGAGACCAAAACATAAGATGGGCACGACCGCAACCGGGCATACTCGCGCTCGTACCAAGCCACTAAACCCATTATTTTGTTTATTTCTGGTCCAAGGTCAGCGGGTAACTTTTTAACTATTCATTTGTGCTCTAATTTTCACTAATTTCCTTCGAGGCTACCCAGCCTGTATTTCTCAGTAGCACTTTATGTTTAATTTATTTTTCTTAACTCGGTTGCGTACAGAACTCTATTCGTATATCAATTTGTTTCTTTTAGTTTCATGTGTTATTTTCATAGTCTTGGATCTTATGTGATGCCACGTACGGTGTGGTGCTAAATGTATAAAGACCCGCACTACCTACTCATTTGCTACAATTTGGCAAGCTTTAACCACAAGTGCATGTTATTGTCTTTCATCTTGAACCTTGATAAATAAAGGTTGTTGTAGTGGAGAGTTTCTCGCCTTAAGTGAGACCTCTATTTTAATTAGGCACATAGAAGGTTGCACACTTGTGTTTTATATCTTGTCTCCTTCAATCTTCTCTTAGTATCTAGGAGGTTCAAAACTTCTAGACTTAGTTTGTCAACTTAAGCATAGTGCTTAGGTTGACGAACCGATCTTTATGTGACCGATGTTTTTATCACTTGTGAGCTAACCCTTTATGCTACAAAAAAATTAGAAAACTTCAAAAGAACAATAATACTTTATTTTCATTTTAGTTTCATTCTAGCAAGCTCTCCCTGAAGGCAGCCACCAACCACAACAAGGAAAATTTATCGAAAAATAGGTCCATGTCCATTGAAGGAGAGGTCATCAATGCCTAAAATGGTAAAAGTGTGTCACACTAGCTTAATGTTAAGCTTGGGGAGGTAACCACTTCTCACACTCTCTTTTAATAACTGCACTTTGTCTTTTAGTTTCATATTTTGTTTGAGATTAATATTCGAAAGTTCTAAGCTTAGGGAGGTTATTTTTGCATGCGTGAACTGTTGGGGAAAGTAGCAGAAAATAAAAAATTTCTACGCATCACCAAGGTCAATCTATGGAGTCATCTAGCAACCAGAGAGAGGAGTGCATCTACATACCCTTGTAGATCGCGAGCGGAAGCGTTCAAGAGAACGGGGTTGATGCAGTCGTACTCGTCGTGATCCAAATCACCGATGATCCTAGCGCCAAACGGACGACACCTCCGCGTTCAACACACGTACGGTTGGGGAAGACGTCTCCTCCTTCTTGATCCAGCAAGGGGGGGGGGGGAGATGTTGATGGAGATCCAGCAGCACGACGGCGTGGTGGTGGAAGCAGCGGTGATCTCGGCAGGGCTTCGCTAAGCTCAGCGAGAGGGAGAGGTGTTGCGAGGGGAGAGGGAGGTGCCTAGGGGCTGGGGTGTGCAGCCCTCCCTCCCTCCTCTTTATATAGGGGGCCTGGGGGCGGCCCCTAGAGATCCCATCTCAAGGGGGGGCGGCCAAGGGGGGAACTTGCCCCCAAGCCAAGTGGGGCGCCCCCACCCCTAGGGTTTCCAACCCTAGGCGCAGAGGGAGGCCCAAGGTGGGCGCACCAGCCCACTAGGGGCTGGTTCCCCTCCCACTTCAACCCATGGGGCCCTCCGAGATAGGTGGCCCCACCCGGTGGACCCCCGGGACCCTTCCGGTGGTCCCGGTGCAATATCGGTGACCCCCGAAACTTTCCCGATGGCCGAAACTGGACTTCCTGTATACAAATCTTCACCTCCAGACCATTCCGGAACTCCTCGTGACGTCCGGGATCTCATCCGGGACTCCAAACAACTTTCGGGTTACCGCATACTAATATCTCTACAACCCTAGCATCACCGAACCTTAAGTGTGTAGACCCTACGGGTTCGGGAATCACGCAGATATGACCGAGACAGCTCTTTGGCCAATAACCAACAGCGGGATCTGGATACCCATGTTGGCTCCCACTTGTTCCACGATGATATCATCGAATGAACCACGATGTCGAGGATTCAAGTAATCCCGTATACAATTCCCTTTGTCAATCGGTACATTACTTGCCCGAGATTCGATTGTCGGTATCCCAACACCTCGTTCAATCTCGTTACCGGCAAGTCACTTTACTCGTACCGTAATGCATGATCCCGTGACCAACCACTTGGTCACATTGAGCTCATTATGATGATGCATTACCGAGTGGGCCCAGAGATACCTCTCCGTCATACGGAGTGACAAATCCCAGTCTCGATTCGTGTCAACCCAACAGACACTTTCGAAGATACCTGTAGTATACCTTTATAGCCACCCAGTTACGTTGTGACGTTTGGCACACCCAAAGCACTCTTACGGTATCCGGGAGTTACATGATCTCATGGTCTAAGGAAATGATACTTGACATTAGAAAAGCTCTAGCAAATGAACTACACGATCTTGTGCTATGCTTAGGATTGGGTCTTGTCCATCACATCATTCTCCAATGATGTGATCCCGTTATCAATGACATCCAATGTCCATGGTCAGGAAACCGTAACCATCTATTGACAAACGAGCTAGTCAACTAGAGGCTCACTAGGGACATGTTGTGGTCTATGTATTCACACATGTATTACGATTTCCAGAACAATTATAGCATGAACAATAGACGATTATCATGAACAAGGAAATATAATAATAACCATTTTATTATTGCCTCTAGGGCATATTTGCAACAGTCTCCCACTTGCACTAGAGTCAATAATCTAGTTACATTGTGATGAATCGAACACCCATAGAGTTCTGGTGTTGATCATGTTTTGCTCGCGGAAGAGGTTTAGTCAACGGATCTGCGACATTCAGATCTGTGTGCACTTTACAAATATCTATGTCTCCATCTTGAAAATTTTCACGAATGGAGTTGAAGCGAAGCTTGATGTGTCTGGTCTTCTTGTGAAACTGGGCTCCTTGGCAAGGGCAATGGCTCCAGTGTTGTCACAGAAGAGAGTCATCGGCCCTGACGCATTGGGAATAACTCCTAGGTCGGTAATGAACTCCTTCATCCAGATTGCTTCATGTGCTGCCTCCGAGGCTGCCATGTACTCCGCTTCATATGTAGATCCCGCCACGATGCTTTGCTTGCAATCGCACTACCATCGCCCCACCATTCAAAATATACACGTATCCGGTTTGTGACTTAGAGTCATCTAGATCTGTGTCGAAGCTAGCGACGTAACCCTTTACGACGAGCTCTTCGTCACCTCCATATACGAGAAACATATCCTTAGTCCTTTTCAGGTACTTTAGGATATTCTTGACCGTTGTCCAGTGTTCCATGCCGGGATTAGTTTGGTACCTTCCTACCAAACTTACGGCAAGGTTTACATCAGTCCAGTACACAAAGATGGCATACATGATAGACCCTATGGCCGAGGCATGGGGGACGACACTCATCTTTTCTCTATCTTCTGCCGTGGTCGGACATTGAGCCGAGCTCAATTTCACACCTTGCAACACAGGCAAGAATCCCTTCTTGGACTGATCCATATTGAACTTCTTTAATATCTTATCAAGGTATGTGCTTTGTGAAATACCTATGAGGCGTCTCGATCTATCTCTATAGATCTTGATGCCTAATATGTAAGCAGCTTCTCCAAGGTCCTTCATTGAAAAACACTTATTCAAGTAGGCCTTAATGCTGTCCAAGAGTTCTATATCATTTCCCATCAAAAGTATGTCATCCACATATAATATGAGAAATGCTACAGAGCTCCCACTCACTTTCTTGTAAACGCAGGCTTCTCCATAAGTCTGCATAAACCCAAACGCTTTGCTCATTTCATTAAAGCGAATGTTCCAACTCCGAGATGCTTCCACCAGCCCATAGATGGAGCGCTGGAGCTTGCATACCTTGTTAGCATTCTTAGGATCGACAAAACCTTCCGGTGCATCATATACAATTCTTCCTTAAGAAAGCCGTTAAGGAATGCCGTTTTGATGTCCATTTGCCAGATCTCATAATCATAGTATGCGGCAATTGCTAACATGATTCGGACGGACTTCAGCTTCGCTATGGGTGAGAAGGCCTCATCGTAGTCAACCCCTTGAACTTGTCGATAACCCTTAGCGACAAGTCGAGCCTTATAGATGGTAACATTACCATCCGCGTCCGTCTTCTTCTTAAAGATCCATTTATTTTCTATCGCTCGCCGATCATCGGGCAAGTCTGTCAAAGTCCATACTTTGTTTTCATACATGGATCCTATCTCGGATTGCATGGCTTCAAGCCATTTGTTGGAATCTGGGCCCGCCATCGCTTCTTCATAGTTCGAAGGTTCACCGTTGTCTAACAACATGATTTCTAGGACAGGGTTGCCATACTATTCTGGTGTGGAACGTGTCCTTGTGGACCTTCGAAGTTCAGTAGCAACTTGATCCAAAGTACCTTGATCATCATCATTAACTTCCTCTCTAGTCGGTGCAGGCACCACAGGAACATCTTCCTGAGCTGCGCTACTTTCCGGTTCAAAAGGTAGTACTTCATAGAGTTCTACTTTCCTCCCACTTACTTCTCTCGAGAGAAACTCTTTCTCCAGAAAGGACCCGTTCTTGGCAACAAAGATCTTGCCTTCAGATCTGAGGTAGAAGGTATACCCAATGGTTTCCTTAGGGTATCCTATGAAGACGCATTTTTCTGACTTGGGTTCGAGCTTTTCAGGTTGAAGTTTCTTGACATAAGCATCGCATCCCCAAACTTTTAGAAACGACAACTTAGGTTTCTTCCCAAACCATAATTCCTACGGTGTCGTCTCAACGGATTTAGACGGTGCCCTATTTGAAGTGAATGTAGCTGTCTCTAGAGCGTATCCCCAAGATGATAGCGGTAAATCGGTGAGTGACACCATAGATCGCACCATATCCAATAGAGTGCAATTACGACGTTCGAACACACCGTTACGCTGAGGTGTTCCAGGCGACGTGAGTTGTGAAACGATTCCACATTTCCTTAAGTGCATACCAAATTTGTGACTTAAATATTCTCCCCCACGATCTGATCGTAAGAACTTTATCTTTCGGTCACGTTGATTCTCTACCTCACTCTGAAATTCCTTGAACTTTTCAAAGGTCTCAGACTTGTGTTTCATCAAGTAGACATACCCATATCTACTCAAGTCGTCGGAGAGTGAGAACATAACGATAGCCTCCATGAGCCTCAACGCCATTGGACCGCACACATCAAGATGTATGATTTCCAATAAGTTGGTTGCTCGCTCCATTGTTCCGAGAACGGAGTCTTGGTCATTTGCCCATGAGGCATGGTTCGCATGTGTCAAATGATTCGTAATCAAGAGACTCCAAAAGTCCATCAGCATGGAGCTTCTTCATGCGTTTGAGACCAATGTGATCAAGGCGGCAGTGTCACAAGTATGTGGGACTATCGTTATCAACCTTACATCTTTTGGTATTCACACTATGAATATGTGTAACATCACGTTCGAGATTCATTAAGAATGAACCATTGACCAGCGGGGCATGACCATAAAACATATCTCTCATATAAATGGAAAAACCATTATTCTCGGATTTAAATGAGTAGCCATCTCGTATTAAACGAGATCCAGATACAATGTTCATGCTCAAAGCTGGCACTAAATAACAATTATTGAGGTTTAAAACTAATCCCGTAGGTAAATGTAGAGGTAGCGTGTCGACGGCGATCACATCGACCTTGGAACCATTCCCGACGCGCATCGTCACCTCGCCCTTCGCGATCTCCGCTTATTCCGCAGCTCTGTTTTGAGTTGCAAATATGAGCAACCGCACCGTATCAAATACCCAGGAGCTACTACGAGTACTGGTAAGGTACACATCAATTACATGTATATCACATATACCTTTGGTGTTGCCAGGCTTCTTGTCTGCTAAGTACTTGGGGCAGTTCCGCTTCCAGTGTCCGCTTCCCTTGCAATAAAAGCACTTAGTCTCAGGTTTGTGTCCATGCTTTGGCTTCTTCCCGGCAACTGGCTTACCGGGCGCGGCAACTCCCTTGTCGTCCTTCTTGAAGTTCTTCTTACCCTTGCCTTTCTTGAAACTAGTGGTTTTATTGACCATCAACACTTGATGTTCATTTTTGATCTCCACCTCCGCTGATTTCAGCATTGAATATACCTCAGGAATTGTTTTCACCATCCCCTGCATATTTAAGTTCATCACAAAGCTCTTGTAGCTAGGTGGGAGCGATCGAGGATTCTGTCGACCATCGCGTCATCCGGAGATTAACTCCCGGTTGAGATAAGCGGTTGTGCAACCTGCATAGCTTTGAGTATATGTCACGATAGAACCATTCTCCTCCATCTTACAACCGTAGAACTTGTCGGAAACTTCATATCTCTTGACCTGTGCATGAGCTTGTGAGCGCCCCGATTTAATCGTACACTAATCATGCACGCAAACGCAGTAACGATCAAGATCGTGGACTCACGGAAGATATCACAACACAACTCTAAAAGTAAAATAAGTCATACAAGCATCATAATACAAGCCGGGGGCCTCGAGGGCTCGAATACAAGTGCTCGATCATAGACGAAGTCGTGAAGCAACAATATCCGAGTACGGACATAAGTTAAACAAGTTTGCCTTAAGAAGGCTAGCACAAACCGGGATACAGATCGAAGAGGCGCAGGCCTCCGCACTCGATCCTCCTAAACTACTCACAGTCGGTCGCCAACGGCTACCGCACGTAGTAGTAGGCACCTCTGCAGTAGTAGTCGTCATCGACGGTGGCGTCGCTCTCAGGCTCCAACATCTGGTTGCGACAACCGTAAAGAAAGGAAAGGGGAAAAGGGGAGAAAGCAACCGTGAGTACTCATCCAAAGTACTGCAAGCAAGGAGCTACACTACATATGCATGGGTATATGTGTAAGGAGGCCATATCGGTGGGGTGAACTGCGAATGCCGTAATAAGAGGGGATAGCTAATCCTATCGAAGACTACGCTCGGCAGCCTCCGTCTTGCTGGCAGTAGAAGAGAGTAGACCAAGTCCTCCAAGTAGCATCTCCAAGTAGCATCTCCAAGTAGCATCTCCAGAGCATCGCATAGTATAATCCTACCCGCGATCCTCCCTCGTCGCCCGTGGAAAAGCGATCACCGGGTTGTCTGTGGAACTTGGAAGGGTGTGTTTTATTAAGTATCCGGTTCTAGTTGTCATAAGGTCAAGGTACAACTCCAAGTCGCCCTGTTACGAGGATCACGGCTATTCAATAGATTAACTTCCTGCAGGGTGCACCACATAACCCAACACGCTTGATCCCATTTGGCGGACACACTTTTTCGGGTCATGCCCGCCTCGGAAGATCAACACGCCGCAGCCCCACCTAGGCACTGTGAGAGAGGTCAGCCCGCGGTCTAAATCCTATGCGCGCAGGGTGCGGGCCCATCGCCCGAGCACACCACGACGTTGCAGGGTGGGCGGAAGCAGACCTAGCAACCTCCATTACAAAGGAAGTTGCGTTAACGCAGATCCAATCCGGTAGCGCCCGCTCGTCGTCCGACGTCAAGAAGGCTTCGGCCGATACCACGACGCGGGATACCCATAACTACTCCCACGTAGATGGTTAGTGCGTATAGACCAAATGGCGGACTCGGATCAAATACCAAGATCTCGTTAAGCGTGTTAAGTATCCATGAACGCCGATCAGGCCAGCCCACTGTCTCCTAGGTGGTCTCAACCTGCCTGCCGCTCCGCCACAAAGTAACGATCGGGGCCGCGGGAACCCAGCCCACCTCTACCGGATGGAGCCACCGTCCTTTCGGCCCCTCATCGTAATCACTTGCGGGTACTCCTCGGTGACCCGACTTTAGTCACCATCTGTATAGTATGTATGTATGTATAGTATATACCGTGATCACCTCCCAAGTGATCACGGCCCGATAGCATAGCAAGGCAGACTGACAAGAATGTAGGGCCAATGATGATAAACTAGCATCCTATACTAAGCATTTAGGATTGCAGGTAAGGTATCAACAGATGTAGCAACAATGTCAGGCTATGCATCAGAATAGGATCAACGGAAAGCAGTAACATGCTACACTACTCTGATGCAAGCAATATAGAGAAGAATAGGCGATATCTGGTGATCAAAGGGGGGGCTTGCCTGGTTGCTCTGGCAAGAGAGAGGGGTCGTCAACTCCGTAGTCGAACGGGGTCGCCGGCGTCTCGGGTCTATCGTAAAGAAGTAACGAGAGGAACACAATAAATAACAGAGCAATCAAGGTATCACAAAGCGTAACAAGACAATACGCGGTGTTCGGTGTGCCCTAACGCGGTAGTAGGTGATACTGGTGAAGGGGGGAAACATCCGGGAAAGTATCCCTGGCGTTTCGTGTTTTCGGACAAATGAACCAGAGGGTGAAATGTTGTAGGTTTGATATGTTAGGGGTGTGTGGCGGACGAACGGGTTGCGTATCCGGATTCGTCTCGTCGTTCTGAGCAACTTTCATGTACAAGGTTTATCCATCTGAGCTACGGTTTATTTTATATTAATTTTAAAAGATTTAATTCATTTTTAGGATTTATTTAATTATTTAAATTCAACATTATCCAGAACAGTGTATGCTGACGTCATCATGACGTCAGCATGACGTCAGCAGTCAACAGGACGTTGATCGGGTCAATCGACGTGTGGGTCGATGGGACCCAATTGTCATTCAACATTTTAGATTAATTAGGTTTAACTAATCTAATTATTGCTTAATTAAACTAATTAGTTTAATTAGGTTAAACTAATCATGATTAATTATCTTAATTAATTCCTTAATTAATTAATTAATTAATTATTATTTATTTTAATTATTTAGTTTTTAATCATTTATTATTTATTATTATTTATTTATTTTTAATTCATTTTTCATTTTTTTAATTAGTTCTTCAGGCGTGGGGCCCTTTGTCATAGACCCATAGGGCGGGCCCTCATGCCGATGGCCTCAGAGGCCTTTCGAGCGGCGCTTAGCAGTGCTTGTGAGTGCGGCGCAAGGGCGGGCGCCCGAGGCAGGCGTGAGCCGAGGAGGGTCTTGGCGCTACATGGCGCACGCGCGGCGGCCGGGCTTGACCAAGGCGGCGTGGGGCGACTACGATGGCGAGTGCGGATGGGGCCGAGGCGGGCGGCGCTGCGGTGGTGGAGCGGCATGGGCCGGCGAAGCGAGCAGAGTGCGCCGGGTGGCACGCGTCTGGGCGGAGGCGAGCTTGAAGCGGCGGGGCGGCGAAGGCAAGCGCGTGCTTGGCGTGGGCTGTCTTGGGGATGGAGCGGAGCCACGGGGCTCATGGTGCGAGCTGGCGGCGCCGGGGCTTGCGGGCGGCGACGGAGGCGTGGAGAGGCGCTGGTATATGCACAACCGCCTTGGCGACAGCACGGGCGCGCGTCGAGGAGCTCGTCAGGCGGTCGGGCGCGCGCGTGATGTGGGAAGAGAGGAGGGCGCGCATGCTCACATCGAGACGTAGGGTCTAAGCGGTGGTCGAGGGGGTGACGGGACGCTGGCGGAGCAGTGTGAGCGGTGGGGAAGGGCGCCGGCGAGGCAGCAGAGGCCGGGGGGGAGGAGGGTGGGCGGGCGGCGTCGGCGGCGTCGGCCTCCTCTGGATCCCGATCCAGATCGGGAGAGAGAGGGGCGTGGGGAGAGTGGGGGCGGGAGTGGGGTAGGCGGCGCAGGCGGGCAGGCGGTGGAGGCCTCCGCCGGTCGGGGGCGAGGTCGGGCCGTCCCCAAGGCGGGCGGCGAGTGCCCGATCCGATTCTGGATCGGGAAGGAGAGGGAGGCGAGGGGGTTTCGGTGAGGTGGCTAGGGTTCCACGGGGAGGGCCATATAGGCCAAGTAATGGGCGGCCTGGTGAGCCATTCGGCCCGATTGGGCGGGGTCTTCTAATTTTATTTTTATTTTAGTTTAGGTTTTTCTTTTATTTTCTGTTTTCATTTATTGTTTCTTTTATCTTAGTTTTATAAAATACAAAATTAGTACCTAAATTATTGCAATACTTTTAGCCCTCTCCTACAAAAGTTTTGACTCCCAAATAATATAGTTTAATAATTCATAAATTAAAAGACATTTAATTAATCATCTTTGATGTTGTTTTAATTATTTTAGGATATATAAATTCTTAATAAACGTTGATTTCTTCACCACTATTCTGTAAAGATTATTTGCCACATTTAGAACATTTTGTTTTTGACTTTTGAGAACTTTAATTATTTGACTTTGTTTTAAATTTGAAATTCGAATCGATTTGAATCATCGCGAAATTATCAACAGTAATTGTGGTGATGTGGCATCATTAGCAGAGTTTTACTGTAGCTTGATTACCCGGGCGTCACAGCTTGGAAAACCATTTTTAGCTCTTGGAACATCTCATATGCTTCGTGCTGCTCAAAACAATTTTGGAGCCCCGGTTCTAAGCTGTAAAGCATGCCGCACTGAACCAGGGAGTAATCATCACTGCTTGATCGCCGAGCGTTCATAACGTCTTGTGTTCATTGGAAAAGCAGGTGCTTCACCTAGCGGTGCATCTAGGACATATGCTTTCTTGGCAGCTATGAGGATGATCCTCAAGTGTTGGACCCAGTCCGTATAGTTGCTGCCATCGTCTTTCAGCTTGGTTTTCTCTAGGAACGCGTTGAAGTTCAGGGCAACATTAGCGTGGGCCATTTGATCTACAAGACATATTGCAAAGATTTTAGACTAAGTTCATGATAATTAAGTTCATCTAATCAAATTATATAATGAACTCCGACTCAGATAGACATCCCTCTAGTCATCTAAGTGATCCATGATCCGAGTCAACTAGGCCGTGTCCGATCATCATGTGAGACGGACTAGTCATCATCGGTGAACATCTTCATGTTGATCGTATCTTCTATACGACTCATGTTCGACCTTTCGGTCTCTTGTGTTCCGAGGCCATGTCTATACATGCTAGGCTCGTCAAGTCAACCTAAGTGTTTTACATGTGCAAATCTGGCTTACACCCGTTGTATGTGAACGTTAGAATCTATCACACCCGATCATCACGTGGTGCTTCGAGACATTATTATGAGGGACCATCTTAGAACAATGAACTTTTGCAACGGCGCACAGTTAGGGGGAACACTTTCTTGAAATTATTATGAGGGATCATCTTATTTACTACTGTCATACTAAGAAAATAAGAAGAAAAACATGATAAACATCACATGCAATCAAATAGTGACATGATATGGCCAATATCATTTTGCTCCTTTTGATCTCCATCTTTGGGGCGCCATGATCATCATCGTCACCGGCATGACACCATGATCTCCATCATCATGATCTCCATCATCGTGTCTTCATGAAGTTGTCACGCCAACGATTACTTCTACTTCTAGAGCTAACGTGTTTAGCAATAAAGTAAAGTAATTACATGGCGTTATTCAATGACACGCAGGTCAAACAAAAAATAAAGACAACTCCTATGGCTCCTGCCGGTTGTCATACTCATCGACATGCAAGTTGTGATTCCTATTACAAGAACATGATCAATCTCATACATCACATATATTTCATTCATCACATCCTTTTGGCCATATCACATCACAAGGCATATGCTGCAAAAACAAGTTAGACATCCTCTAATTGTTGTTGCATGTTTTTACGTGGCTGCTATAGGTTCTTAGCAAGAACGTTTCTTACCTACGCCAAAACCACAACGTGATATGCCAATTTCTATTTACCCTTCATAAGGACCCTTTTCATCGAATCCGATCCGACTAAAGTGGGAGAGACAGACACCCGCTAGCCACCTTATGCAACTAGTGCATGTCAGTCGGTGGAACCTGTCTCACGTAAGCGTACGTGTAAGGTCGGTCTGGGCCGCTTCATCCCACGATGCCGCCGAAACAAGATAAGACTAGTAGTGGCAAGAAAATTGACAAAACCAACGCCCACAACAATTTTGTGTTCTACTCGTGCATAGAAACTACGCATAGACCTAGCTCATGATGCCACTGTTGGGGAACGTAGCAGAAAATAAAAATTTTCTATGCATCACCAAGATCAATCTATGGAGTCATCTAGCAACGCGAGAGAGGAGTGCACCTACATACCCTTGTAGATCGCGAGCGGAAGCGTTCAAGAGAACGGGGTTGATGGAGTCGTACTCGACGTGATCCAAATCACTGATGATCCTAGCGCCGAACGGACGGCACCTCCGCGTTCAACACACGTACGGTTGGGGAAGACGTCCCCTCCTTCTTGATCCAGCAAGGGGGAAGGAGAGGTTGATGGAGATCCGGCTGAGACGACGGTGTGGTGATGGAAGCGTGGTGATCTCGGCGAGGCCCGACAAGCTCAGCGAGAGGAGAGGTGTTGCGAGGGAGAGGGAGGCGCCAGGGGATGGGGTGCGCAGCCCTCCCTCCCCCCTCTTTATATAGGGGCCTTGGGGGGCGCCGGCCCCTAGAGATCCCATCTCAGGGGGGCAAGGGGAACTGCCCCCAAGCCAGTGGGCGCCCCCCCTAGGGTTTCAACCCTAGGCGCAGGGGGAGGCCCAAGGGGGGTGCACCAGCCCACCAGGGGCTGGTTCCCCTCCCACTTCAGCCCATGGGGCCCTCCGGGATAGGTGGGCCCACCCGGTGGACCCCCGGGACCCTTCCGGTGGTCCCGGTACAATACCGATGACCCCCGAAACTTTCCCGATGGCCGAAACTGGACTTCCTATATACAAATCTTCACCTCCGGACCATTCCGGAACTCCTTGTGACGTCCAGGATCTCATCCGGGACTCCAAACAACTTTCGGGTTACCGCATACTAATATCTCTACAACCCTAGCGTCACCGAACCTTAAGTGTGTAGACCGTACGGGTTCGGGAATCACGCAGACATGACCGAGACAGCTCTCTGGCCAATAACCAACAGCGGGATCTGGATACCTATGCTGGCTCCCACATGTTCCAAGATGATATCATCGAATGAACCACGATGTCGAGGATTCAAGTAATCCCGTATACAATTCCCTTTGTCAATCGGTACGTTACTTGCCCGAGATTCGATCGTCGGTATCCCAACACCTCGTTCAATCTCGTTACCGGCAAGTCACTTTACTCGTATCGTAATGCATGATCCTGTGAGCAACCACTTGGTCACATTGAGCTCATTATGACGATGCATTACCGAGTGGGCCCAGTGTAGGATCGAAAGTATGTCTAGAGGGGGGGGGGTGATTAGACTACTTGACAATATAAAAATTCTGCCTTTTGACAAAGAACAGTTTTTGGCAGATTCACAATTATGATCAAGTCAAGCATCACCCTACACATGCAATTCTAGAGTATAGGCAGCGGAAAGTAAATTGCACATGTAGTAAAGAGAGGTGGAGAAGAGCAAACGCAATTTTGGAGACGCGGTGATTTTCTCGTGGTTCCGATAGGTGGTGCTATCGTACTTCCACGTTGATGGAGACTTCAACCCACGGAGGGTAACGGCTGCGAGAGTCCACGGAGGGCTCCACCCACGAAGGGTCCACGAAGAAGCAACCTTGTCTATTCCATCATGGCCTACGCCAACGGAGGGCTAGCCTTACTCGGGGTAGATCTTCATGAAGTAGGCGATCTCCTTGCCCTTACAAACTTCTTGGTTCAACTCCACATCTCGATGATGGAGGCTCCCAAGCGACACCTAACCAATCTAGAAGGCACCACCCTCCAAAAGGTAATAGATGTTGTAGATGATGATGAACTCCTTGCTCTTGTGCTTCAAATGATAATCTCCCCAACACTCAACTCTCCTCACTGATTTGGCTGTGGTGGAAGAAAGGATTGAGTGGAAAGCAACTTGGGAAGGCTAGAGATCAAGCTTCATATGGTGGGAGTGGAGCAACTTGATCTCAACACAAGGGTAGGTAGTTCTCTTCTCAGAAATGTAAGGTAGGAGTGGTAGTTCTTTCTGATGGCTCTCTCCACGAATGAAGAGGGGGTGGAGGGGTATAAATAGCCTCCACACAAAACCCAACCGTTACACACATTTGAGCAATCTCGGTGGGACCGAAGTTGACAACTCGGTGAGACCAATAGTTCAAATAATGTGAACGTTGGGATTTTCGGTGGGACTGAAAATACAATCTCGGTGAGTCCGATTCGTGCAATGACAAGAGCATGCCAGTTTCGGTGGGACCGACTTCATCATCTCGGTGACACCGATTTGATGATGAAGGTTCTGAAGCTTGGCAACTCATATTTCGGTGAGACCGAGTTCAGAATCGGAAAATCCGAGTTTGCTAAGGTTTTGGCTTATGGCTGAGGTGGTTCATCTCGGTGTGACTGAGTTTGGAAAATCGGTGGGACCGAGACTACTTATGAGTGTATATGGCGGTGAAAGTTCTTGATAGTTTTAGGAGATGTATCACTAAGCACTTGAGCAACCGGATCATCATCATAACCTCATCCCTTTTAATAGTATTGGCTTTTCCTATGGACTCAATGTGATCTTGGATCACTAAATCAAAAATGGAGTCTTGAGCTTTTGCCAATGCTTGCCTTAGCATTTTGAGGGGTCCACTTCTTGATCCTTGCCATACCCATATCTTGAACTCTCGAAATGATTCTCAAGTAACTATTAGTTCAATGATATATATGTTGTTGTTAATTACCAAAACCACCCGGGGATTAGTTGCACTTTCAATCTCCCCCTTTTTGGTAATTGATGACAACATATAGATCAAAGCTTCGACAAAGGATATAATCAATGAATAATATCATCGCTTTGAGAAGTATGTGATAAGCAAGAGCTCCCCCTAAATTTGTGCATTATTTAAGATTTGCGTTTGAATGCAAATGCACAATCGATTAGGATCATGGGTCACTCTTCCATGTCACATACATCTTGGTGGAGCGCACAAAATGATAAGAATGAACAGCATGCACCCAATCACCAAGACATGAGTAAATGGTCATACAAGATATGAATGGCATATGATAAGCATTAAGCACACATTAAAGCATAGTACGACCAAGCACTCATTAAGGTAGAATCAAGCGGAGTATCAAACACTTTGAATGTCTCGAAAACCAAAAGTGTCTCAAAGAAACCGCAAAAGAACGAAAGAGCAAAAGCGCAAAGACAACAAAGACTCTCTCTCTCGAAGTCCTATGATCTATACAATTTCTCCCCTTTGGCAACAAGTTACCAAAAGTTCGAAAAAGCATAGAGCTAAGCGTCACTGTGGACTCTGCTGGCGGCTCCGTGCAGGTTGATGTCGGAGTGGATATGACAACATCGGCGAAGACTTGGTGATGTCTGTCTTTGGAGGAGTGGTCCTTTGGAGCTGGAGTTGGAGTAGCTTCTTTGGGCTGTGGGAGTCTTTGAAGTGTAGTCCCGTGTCGATCCTTTGGAATAGCGGTGATCGGGTCTGTGGGAACCGGAGCGATCTGTCGCTGAGAATCTGGACTAAGTCATCCTGCAACTCACGCATAAGCTCTTCCTTTTCCGCTTTGCTTCCTCAATGTCGCCTCGAGCTTGTTGGCGGTCACTTGTACCTCGATCGACTTCACGCCCGGGCGTGGATCTTGTCCTCAACAATCCTCTCTAGGCTCTCCCGAGGCTGTACAATGCTGGCAGGCGTTGTTCAATCCTTTGAGTAGCTTCAAGAATTTGCTCTCCAAAACTCTTTGGTTTAGCTGCTGCTTCTTCTTTGCTTCCTTGTCGACTTTGGCTTTCTTAGCAGCTTTGATCTTGGCTTGACCTTCAACAGATGTCGGATCCTCCTTATCCATCACAACAACATTGTCTTCATGCTCTGGCTGCAACGGTAAATGTTCTCTATCCAACAAGAATGTGCCCGTGCCAAACTTGGCATTGATAAGCATCTGAATCTGCGGGGCAAATCCACATGACCTTTTCTGGTCAGCTGCAGTCCTCTTAATGGTTTCTACCATCAAGTCCATCACCTTGAAAGGTGCTTTCTCATCAAGTATGTGCAGCATGTTGATAGAGTATCCTCTGATCATGCCATGATCTCCAGATTTGGGCATCAAGGTGCCTCAAAATGGTATTAGTGGTAGGTAAGCCTGCCTGGAGATAGTAGATCGAGCGAGCTTCCAGATTCCCAAATCCTTTCTTGGAATCTCTTTGTACATGTTTTCATGGATTCATGATTCTTCTTTGGAATTCCATATACATCAATATCATCTTCTCGTTGCCTTTGGAGCATTCAGAATTTCTGCCCATTCTTCAACGAAGAAGAAAATCTTTGACCTTGGTCATCCACATAATCTTTCCATCGGGGTAGAAGTGAGTGTGGCATAGAATTGCATTATCATCTCATCGTTCCAACCTGGTCAATTTCGACCTACAAAGTCTGCAACTCCACATGTAGTGAAACTTTCATGCACATGTGGAAAGAAATCTCTGTGCTCTTCATTTGTCAATGTACTTCCATCGACATATCGGTGTCTGCGACTATGGGCTTCTTGTCCATCAAGACGGTCTCATAGAAGTCCTGCTGCTCTCGGTGTGAAATCTGGGATCTACAGAGTTCTTCTCCTCACGGCATATGGGTCAGTTTGTCTCCATAGCCCGAGACCTCTATCTTTCCTTTCCTTCATATTCTCACTTGAGGATGAGCATCATTATGTAGTGGTAGTTTTGGACGAAGTTTCGCAAAACTGGTCCTTCACCATCGACTCAGTGGTGGCACATCATCCTTGTTCTTTTCAGACGCTAGAATGTTTCGACGGTCTTCTTGGGCTTGGCAAAGAGGCTTTGCTAGAGCTGCCTTAGTGGAGCAGATTTTTGGGCTTTGATGTGGCTCCAGCCTTAATGGCATCACCCATGAACTTTGGCTTCTGAGAAGGAGGCTGGGGTGCTTCCTCTTCCTCATCCTCTACTGCTGCATCATCATGCACTAATCTCTTTATCTTGGAGGTTTTCTTCACTTTGCTTGCAGCTGCCTCTCCCAAATTCAGCTTCTTAGCAACAGTTGATGCTTGACTTTCTTGGTGCCCTTCTTAGTTTGTTGACCTTGTTGCTCTTTGGCAACAACCTTCCTTTGGGCTTTGAGGTCACCTCTTCCTCAACAACAAAATCTGAATCCTCATCATCTGAATTCCTTTTCTTTCTAGCTCTGGTGGCTGCAGGAGGCAAGCCACTTGGTGTACTCCTCTCACCATCATCGGATGAGCTACTAGGATCGGGACTAGTGCCCGCCTCTGGAATGTACGCAATGGGTGTCTCGACCTGTTCGACCATCCTTTGGCATCGACATGGCCGACAACTTTGTGAATAGATAAGGTGTAGGCAGAGAAGAAGAGTCATCACAAAGCTGCGAAGTTTTGCAAAAAAATGAGTTCAAATTCTAGTATTAAGTTTTCACAGAAGACATTTCGGTCAGACCGAGTTTAAGGTTCGGTGAATCCGAAGTGTTAAACAAGAGCTTGTCACACCACTTTCGGTTTGACCGAAGTGGTTTCGGTCCTGTCGAAAACACTAGGGTTTCACAAAATCTTCATTTCGGTCACACCGATTTTGCACAACTTGGTTGGACCGAAGGGTGCAGTGCAATGGCCATAGGCCAAATCGGTCATACCGAAACTATAAAATCGGTCTCACCGAGATGTGTTCCGCGGAAACCTAACCCTAAAACTTTTACTCAAATCTAGTTCAAACGAACTAATCGGTGTCAGGAGGATTTCAATCGTGGCAAGATACTAGGCAATCCAAGCGTGCATTGAATCGGAGATGGGAGCACGAGTGGGATCAAAACTCACCCTAACTTGGTGGAGTTTTTCACGGCGGCAACGGCGCGGAGGAGATGTCCGTTGACGGCGACGGAGACTGCGGCGAGGGTGCCTGAGCGGCGGCGCGACGATCCGGAGACCAAAGGCGGCAATGACAAAGGGTGTGGGGCTAAACGTTTGAAGAAGGAATCAGCGCGCCCTCGGAATATATATACCCCTTCATTGTCGGTGGGACCGAGTTGTAAAACTTCGGTGGCACGAGATGGATAACTGCTAAGCGATTATACACTTGATCACGCCGAAAATCACAACTCGGTTTCACCGAGATGAAAACCTAGATCGTCTAAATGCTTTCGGTTCGACCGAGTTTGAGTGAGTTGGTGCGACGAAATCAATTAGAAGGTTTTGGAAGTTAGCCCTTGACGGATCGGTGGCTCGAAGTGCTCCTCACCCGAGGGTCGAAAATGACTTGTTCAAAATTTGTGATGTAAGCATGAATAGAATTTGAGACAAGAAAGCATAGATAGCTAGGGAGGTACTTAGGCATTCTTGTCCATCCATTTGGTCGAAAACTCAAAACGACCAAAACAACAAATGGATGTCCTCGAATGGATAAAATCATGCATCCAACATGCTCACACAATAAGATAGCAAATGAAATATGTGTCAAACATGCACAACCAAAACTCTAGCAACTAACACACAATTTGTCGATGACTAGGTCATCTTTATATGAGTATATTGACTTAGGAGCCAAATGAGAACATTTGATCATAGGTCATACTCATCGTTTAAGCACAAGTGGGGTTACCACTTTTACATAAAGCATTGATGTGTTCACATCATTTGAAGATGCTTTAGCTCGATTTTTTTAGAGCAAAGCTCCCCCTAGATGTGAGAACCCCTTTTAAAGGGTCAAACTAACCTTGGGTTGTCGTAGAAGACTTCATGTAGATGTTGAAGATGTGGATGCTCAATGTTGATGGAGATCATCAAGAGTTGGGAGCTATCCTTTGGATTCGGGCACTTTCAATACCTACATGGGTTAGTCCCACAAGGAACAAACAAGGATATCCATGGACATAGATTGAAGTTCACAATAGATGATGTCCATGAAAGCAATGATTACCTTGTCCCTTGACTTACCAACAAGAGGGTTTGTGACTCCATGAACTAGTGCACAATGTGGAAGTTGATTGCACAAGTTTTTTCCAAAATGAATGTGAGTGAAGTATGTTGGTGGAGTCACCCTCAAGAACTTTCTAGTTCTTCTTCTTCGGGATCCACATCATCTTGATGGGAATCCTTGGGGTTGTAGTTGAACTTGACGAAGTAGAACTTGACGTTTCCTTGGGAACCCACTTGACCATGGCTTGAGGTGCTTCAACAAATGCATCAATCTCCTCTTGAAGCTTGTCCTTGCCTTTTAGCTTGTGGTCTTGTGGTGGAAGGTCATCTTGAGCTTGTTCCACATTGGAAGAAGTAGGATCATACTTCTCCTTTTGAGGAACAAACTGTGGAGTAGGATATTGACCTTCTTCCCATTCAACACTTCGGCGTTGAACTTTCGCTCAAAACCAATTCCTTGATTCTTCCGGTGCCTTCCTTGCTTGCGAATAATTTCCTCAAAGTTCTTGCTTCCGGCAAGGCTCTTGTAGACACCTTTCTCTATGATCCCTTTCAATAAACTATTTTCTTGCTCAAGTGTAACTTGGCTTGAAACATTGTTAGTGGAATCAAAAGAACTACTAGAAGCAACAATGTTGGATTTAGCATGGTTATTGTTACTACTAGAGAAAGAACTTTTCTTATGCTTGTCATGCTTAGTTTTAATGGGTGGCAAGAAATTAGACAAGAGAAGTCGTTTGGCAAGATATGAAGAACTCTTCTTTCGAAGATCGTCATTGATTGCTTTTAGAAACTCATGTTCTTGCTCTAGAGTGAGCTTCTCGAAGCGTAGCTTCTCATGAGATCTTAGGAGCTCTCTATGATCTTCTTGAGTTGTTTCATGAGCTAACTTAAGAGTGTTTAGTTCTTTAGTTAGACGCTCAATCTCCTTCATAGCATTGTCATTCGACTCTTCTTGACTATAAAGACTACTAGCATGTTCATCGTTACTAGGCTCATTGGATTTATCATGCAAGAGTTCATCTTCACCAAGCAAGTCATCCTCATCACTATTGAAGTCAATGAATTCAGGTGTGATACCTTGGGGCCTTTAGCCATGAAGCATCTTCCAATTCCCTCATTTGGTGAATCAAATAAGTCGTAGGAGTTGGAGTTGGAGGATCTGAGAGCAAGACCGCAACACCTTCATCTTGATCTGTAGTCGGAGTTGGAGTGATAGCTTCCTTGGATTGATTGTCGGAGTCGGAGCCGGAGACCCATTCACCTACATGAGCTTGATGTTTTCTTCTTGTGTAGCTCCTTGATGACTTGTCTTTCCTCTCCGAATCCTTGCTTCTCCGAGAGGGTCTTCGTTCATAACGATCATCTCTACTCCTTCTCTCTTTCCGAGGTGACTCATCTCTTGAGCTTCTTCTTCTTGGAGATTCTTCTCTTCTCTTGTGGGGAGCCGTACACTCATTTGAGTAGTGTCGGGTCTTCCACAATTGTAGCAGATTCGATCACGACTAGAAGATCTCTTTTCATCATATGATCTAGACTTTGAGCTTCTCTCTTTGCCTCTATTCTTGTAGAATTTGTTGAAGTTCTTGACCATTAGGCTTATCTCTTCATTTGAAACTAACTTGTCACTTGAGGTTGTGGGAGCATCACTTGTAGCTTTGTAAGCACCACTTGACTTGTTGTGAAGCTCTTTCTTATCCTTAAGTGTCATCTCATGAGCAACAATTCTTCCAATGACTTGGTTGGCTTGAGATTCTTGTAGTTTGGCATCATTTGGATCAAAGTGCACACGGTGTCATACTTTCCATCCAAAGCTCTGAGAATCTTCTTGATGATGAATCGGTCGGTCATTTCTTCGCTTCCTAAGCCGGCAATCTCATTTGTGATGAGAGCAAGCCTAGAGTACATTTCAGCGACTCCTTCACCATCCTTCATCTTGAACTTGTCAAGTTGACCTTGAAGAATATCTAGCTTTGATTCCTTCACGGACTCGGTACCTTCGTGCATTTCAACCAAAGTATCCCAAATATCTTTTGCATTCTCAAGACGGCTGATTTTGTTGAACTCCTCGGGACACAAGGCATTGAAGAGAATGTCACAAGCTTGAGCATTGTTTTGCAACATCCGCAATTCTTCCGTTGTAAGCCGCGATCCGAACTTTTCCTTCCTCGAAGAATTCACCTTGCATACCAACACAAATAATGCCCCATGCGGTGGGTTATGACCAAGAATATGCATTTTCATTTTATGCTTCCAACTAGCAAAATTTGTACCATCAAAGTAAGGACCTCTCTGAAAATTACCCTCACTAGACGCCATACTCTCCTAGGTTGTGAAACCAAGCTTATGGAGTCCAATGCAATGAAACCAATACAATGGAGACCAAAGCTCGATACCACTTGTAGGATCGAAAGTATGTCTAGAGGGGGGTGATTAGACTACTTGACAATATAAAAATTCTGCCTTTTGACAAAGAACAGTTTTGGCAGATTCACAATTATGATCAAGTCAAGCATCACCCTACACATGCAATTCTAGAGTATAGGCAGCGGAAAGTAAATTGCACATGTAGTAAAGAGAGGTGGAGAAGAGCAAACACAATTTTGGAGACGCGGTGATTTTTCTCATGGTTCCGATAGGTGGTGCTATCATACTTCCACGTTGATGGAGACTTCAACCCACGGAGGGTAACGGCTACGAGAGTCCATGGAGGGCTCCACCCACGAAGGGTCCACGAAGAAGCAACCTTGTCTATTCCATCATGGCCTATGCCCACGGAGGGCTAGCCTTACTCGGGGTAGATCTTCACGAAGTAGGCGATCTCCTTGCCCTTACAAACTTCTTGGTTCAACTCCACATCTCGATGATGGAGGCTCCCAAGCGACACCTAACCAATCTAGAAGGCACCACCCTCCAAAAGGTAATAGATGTTGTAGATGATGATGAACTCCTTGCTCTTGTTCTTCAAATGATAATCTCCCCAACACTCAACTCTCCTCACTGATTTGGCTGTGGTGGAAGAAAGGATTGAGTGGAAAGCAACTTGAGAAGGCTAGAGATCAAGCTTCATATGGTGGGAGTGGAGCAACTTGATCTCAACACAAGGGTAGGTAGTTCTCTTCTCAGAAATGTAAGGTAGGAGTGGTAGTTCTTTCTGATGGCTCTCTCCACGAATGAAGAGGGGGTGGAGGGGTATAAATAGCCTCCACACAAAATCCAACCGTTACACACATTTGAGCAATCTCGGTGGGACCGAAGTTCACAACTCGGTGAGACCGATAGTTCAAATAATGTGAACGTTGGGATTTTCGGTGGGACCGAAAATACAATCTCGGTGAGTCTGATTCGTTGTGACGCCCGGATAATTAGGCTACAGTAATCCTGCATTAACGATGCCACATCACCTCGGTTACTGTTGCTAACCTCGCGTTAGATCGAAACCGATTCAAATTCAAATTCAAAATCAATCAATCAATAAAAGTTTTCAAATATTAAAACTTAAATGTTCGGAGTGATCCAACTAATGCATAGGTAATTATGGTGGAGAAACCTAAATTTAATAAAATGTTTAAGTGTTCAAAATAATTAAAACTGTAGGTTAAATAATAAAATAAATGCCTTTTGAATTTTATAAAATATTAAACTATTTTAGTTGGGATAAAATTAATGTGCTAGTAGTTTATTTAAAAGTACCAATTTAGGTGTTAGTAATAAATTTTACTAAAACTAAATAAAATGTAACTAAAATAAAATAGGAAAGAATAAATAAAAAGAAAGGAAATAAAAGCGAAGTCAAAACAATCCCTCCCTTGCTGGGCCTTAGCCCAGCAAGCCCGGCCGTGAGGCGGCGCCTCTGGGTCATTCCCCTTTCTTCGTCAGAGCGACCGAAGCGCCCGAGCGCGCCTCGCCAGACCACCTCGCCGGGCGGCGCCGAGGAGGATAAGGGCAAAGCCACGGGCTCCACTCGTCTCCCACCCCACTTGCCCTCGCCCTCCCGAAACCCTAGTGCGCCGCAATCCCCTCTCGTCCCATTCTCGCCTCTGCTCGGGATGCCCGGCGCCCGTCGCCGTCGATCGCCGAGTTGTGGCCACCGTCGTCCATTAAATCGCCCGGCAAGTCCTCTGACTCCACCGTGGTCCTCTGCTTCCACTACACCGCTGGATCGAGCCCGGAGCCCCTCGCGTCACCGACTCTTCTTCTTCTCGGCTCGGCCCCGTGATCGTCCTCGTCCTTGATCTACATGTGTGTCCTCCCGAGCCCTCTGCCTGGACCCCACGCCCCTCGGTGAGCCTCTGCGCCAGAATCGCCCTTCCCTGCCTCCTCTGTTCATTTGTAGCGACCGTTCCACGCTCATCCGAATGCGTCGCTGCCTGCGCTCGTCGCCGGCGTGCTTCCGGTGACCAAATGGTCACGGGACAGTGCCCGTTGCATTCGCCACCTGTCGCATGCCTCGCCTGGCCTCTCGCCGCTCGCTAGCGGGCTGGGTCGAGATTTCCTCTTGCGTCCGACTCCAGCCGTCCACCGATGAGCTCGCCGCGCTCGAATCCGGTCACCCCTGCCGCCACAATCACCACCGTTGGACGCGGCACAGCCGTAGCTCTCGAACGCGCCCAAAAACTCAACGAACGGTGCCCTATAGGTGTTTTCCGGCCACCTCCCGAGCCGCGCCGCTGCGTTTTGCCTCACCGGCGTAGTTCCGGCGCCGTCCGCCGACGTGGCTAGGCGGCCCCCACCTGGTCCTTGCCGGTGAGCCATGGGGGCCCGTTGACCGGGTTGACCGGTCAGCGTCTTCAAGCAGACCAGTGGCACTGACATGCGGGCCCATGTCATTTAAAACGTTTTATAAATAAATAAAATGCTAATTATTTCATTAATTAATTTAATTAACGAAACAGTCACTGACTATTGGGTCCCACCCGCTAATTAATCCATTTAATTAGTCTAAACCCCCCATGTTAGTACCCTCTCAATGACATGTGGGCCCCACTGGACCCACCTGTCTGGTTTGACTGGTCAACCGACCAGTTGACCTGCTGACATCACTCCGATGTCATGCCTACGTCATCACACACTGTTTTGGATAATGTTGGAATTAAATAAATAATTAAAATCAGAAAATGATTTAAATCTTTAGAAAATCATATCTTTTAATCCGTAACTCGGATGAAAATACTTTCTACATGAAAGTTGCTCAGAACGACGAGACGAATCTGGTTACGCAGCCCGTTCGTCCGCCACACACCCCTAGCATACCGAACACGCAACTTTCCCCCTCCGGTTCACCAGTCCGAAAACGCGGAACACCGGGAATACTTTCCCGGATGTTTTCCCCCTTTGTCGGTATCACCTACTACCGCGATTGGGCACACCTAGCATCATTACTTGTCTTGTCATGCATCGATATGCATCTGTTTGCATGGTATTCATTGTTTCTTCCCCCCTCTTCTCTCTGATAGACTACGAGACCGACGCTGCTGCCGCCCAAGACGACTACGGAGTTGACGACCCTCTCTCTTGCGAGCAACCAGGCAAGCCCCCTTGATCACGGATATCGCCTATTCTCCTCTATCTGCTTGCATTAGAGTAGTGTAGCATGTTACCGCTTCCGTTGATCCTATTCTGATGCATAGCCTGACATTGTTGCTACATCTGTTGATACCTTACCTGCAATCCTAAATGCATAGCATAGGATGCTAGTTTATCATCATTGGCCCTACATTCTTGTCAGTCTGCGTTGCTATACTATCGGGCCGTGATCACTTGGGAGGTGATCATGGGTATATACCATATATACATACTATAGATGGTGACTAAAGTTGGGTCCTTTCGAAGAGTACCATGAGTGATTCACGGATTAAATGAAAGGACCTTTGTCCCGAAGGCCCTCTGTGTGGATCTTTGCGGCGGAGCGGCAGGCAGGTTGAGACCACCTAGGCGAGAGGTGGGCTGGCCCCGTCGGCGTCATGATTGCTTCATAATAACACGCTTAACGAGATCTGGGTATTTGATCCGAGTCCGCCATTTGGTCTATACGCACTAACCATCTACGTGGGAATAGTTATGTGTATCCCGGCGTCGTGGTATCACCAAGCCTTCTAGACGTCAAGAATCGCGGCGGCGCGGCGGATTGGAGCGTAAGCCTGCTCTTGTATTAGGGGCTAGTTACGCTTCGCCGCCACGCAACGCGTCTTGGTGTGCATTGGGCGATGGGCCCGGCACTTCGTGGCGCTTAGGTTTAGACCGGCGTCTTGACCTCTCTGTTGTGCCTAGGTGGGGCTGCGGCGTGTTGATCTTCCGCGGCGGGCATGACCCGAGAAAAGTGTGTCCGCCAAATGGGATCGGCGTGTTGGGTTATGTGGTGCACCCTGCAGGAAGTTAATCTATTCGATAGTCGTGTCCCTCAAGAAAAGGACGACCGGAGTTGTACCTTGACCTTATGACAACTAGAATCGGATACTTAATAAAACACACCCTTCCAAGTGCGGATACAACCGGTGATCGCTCTCTACAGGCGACGAGGAGAGGATTGCGGGTAGGATTATGCTATGCGATGCTCTTGGAGATGCTACTTGGAGATGCTACTTGGAGATGCTACTTGGCGATGCTACTTGGAGGACTTGATCTACTCTCCTCTACATCTGCAAGACGGAGGCTGCTGAAGCGTAGTCTTGACGAGGATTAGCTATCCCCTCTTATTACGGCATTCTCGCAGTTCGGTCCACCGATATGGCCCTTTACACATATACCCATGCATCGTAGTGTAGCTCCTTGCTTGCAGTACTTTGGATGAGTACTCACGGTTGCTTTCTTCCCCTTTTCCCCCTTTCCTTTCTTTACGGTTGTCGCAACCAGATCTTCGGAATCGAGGAGCGACGCCACCGTCGGCGGCGACCCCTACTATCTTGGAGGTGCCTACTACTACGTGCAGCCTGCCGGCGGCGACCGGGAGTAGTTTAGGAGGATCGAGTGCGGGAGGCCTGCGCCTCTTCGATTTGTATCCCGGTTTGTGCTAGCCTTCTTAAGGCAAACTTGTTTAACTTATGTCGTACTTTCAGATATTGTTGCTTCCGTGACTCGTCTATGATCGAGCACTTGTATTCGAGCCCTCGAGGCCCCGGCTTGTATTAAGATGCTTGTATGACTTATTTATGTTTTAGAGTTGTGTTGTGATATCTTCCCGTGAGTCCCTGATCTTGATCGTACACATTTGCATGCATGATTAGTGTACGATTGAATCGGGGGCGTCACATTCGTGCAATGACAAGAGCATGCCAGTTTCGGTGGGACCGACTTCATCATCTCGGTGACACCGATTTGATGACAGAAGGTTACAGAAGCTTGGCAACTCATATTTTGGTGAGACCGAGTTTAGAATCGGAAAATCCGAGTTTGCTAAGGTTTTGGCTTATGGCTGAGGTGGTTCATCTCGGTGTGACTGAGTTTGGAAAATCGGTGGGACCGAGACTACTTATGAGTGTATATGGCAGTGAAAGTTGCTGATAGTTTTAGGAGATGTATCACTAAGCACTTGAGCAACCAGATCATCATCATAACCTCATCCCCTTTTAATAGTATTGGCTTTTCCTATGGACTCAATGTGATCTTGGATCACTAAACCAAAAATGGAGTCTTGAGCTTTTGCCAATGCTTGCCTTAGCATTTTGAGGGGTCCACTTCTTCAGTCCTTGCCATACCCATATCACTGAACTCTCTGAAATGATTCTCAAGTAACTATTAGTTCAATGATATATATGTTGTTGTTAATTACCAAAACCACCCGGGGATTAGTTGCACTTTCACCCAGAGATACCTCTCCGTCATACGGAGTGACAAATCCCAGTCTCGATTCGTGTCAACCCAACAGACACTTTCGGAGATACCTGTAGTATACCTTTATAGCCACCCAGTTACGTTGTGACGTTTGGCACACCCAAAGTACTCTTATGGTATCCGGGAGTTACACGATCTCATGGTCTAAGGCAATGATACTTGACATTAGAAAAGCTCTAGCAAACGAACTACACAATCTTGTGCTATGCTTAGGATTGGGTCTTGTCCATCACATCATTCTCCAATGATGTGATCCCGTTATCAATGACATCCAATGTCCAGGGTCAGGAAACCGTAACCATCTATTGACAAACGAGCTAGTCAACTAGAGGCTCACTAGGGATATGTTGTGGTCTATGTATTCACACATGTATTATGATTTCCGGATAGCACAATTATAGCATGAACAATTGACAATTATCATGAACAAGGAAATATAATAATAACCATTTTATTATTGCCTCTAGGGCATATTTCCAACATAAAGACTTGTGCAATGTTCTCTATCTTACCGTTTTCATGCAATCATGTGTCATGCTGCTTTGACATGTTTATTTTGTATCGGTTTTACCTAGCTTGAGAAATCTTGTTATCCTATGAAAGACACTATTATACTCTCTTTTTGTCAACAACAATAAAGGAGTCCTCTGAATTGTTGCCTTTCTTTCACCTAAATTGTAAAATTGGGACTTTAGTGGTGGCTTGATAGAGCTAGAATGTTGTAGAGGCTTTTTCTAATGAACCCAACGACTTTGGTTGATCCTCGATGTGCATCAGGTAACCCCCCACCCCCCTCCCCCAACCTAACCCTCTCAGGGCACTTAGCTTTTGAGTCTTATGCAATATGATACCGCAACTCTATTGTGTAGTGTTTGAGTTTTTTATGATTAATGTGAGTTTGAAGCATTCGCACTTTCATTTCATCTTATATTGCTAGCCTCTTCAGTGTCACACATTCCCCACTCTCACGTTGGGACTTGGTGCATACTTCGGTGGTACATCTAAAACTTTGGGAGGACTTCCTCTTGTTCTCCTACAAATGCGCCCAACATCTTATCAAAGCAACCAACATATTTACTTATCATGACATTTCCATATGTATTTTGAGTATGTCACTATGCGCTACCAACACTTTACTACATTACATGACTAGAGGCATGTTCTTTATTTTCATATGCTTTTACTTGATCATATAGCTAGCTTCATCTTATTCGGCACACATAGCTATTGTTCATCATTGCAATTATTGGAAATATGCCCTAGAGGCAATAATATTGTATTACTATATTTCTATGTTTATAATTAAGAGTTTATATTCTATGCTATAACTACTACGATCCTGGAATGTGCGATTCAGTGGAAAACTCATATGCACGTGTGAAATGATAAATGGTAAAAATTGATTCCTAGTCTTGCCTCTAACACTAGCTCAAGCGTTGTTGGTGATCATGTTTTCCGGATCTTAGGATATTGTTATGTGTAATGATAGTCCTAAAAAAACTTTGAGAAAATGACGTTAGAAGAATGATCATATTGAACTGACCCAAACTTGTTTGTTATACTTTGAGATACAATCATCAGAAGTCAATTTTTATAATACAGAGAGTTAACATGTGATTTAGTTCCATAGACAATGAGAGTATCATAGTCACTTCTTATCATACGATGAACTTTGGGGTTTCTCAAATGTCATTTGTAACACGGTTATCATAACAACAACTTACAGGCTCATCAAAAAGTTTGATAAGGGACCAGATAGCTCAAGAGTGGGATTTGCTCCTTCGATGATGGAGAGATATTCTTAGTGCCCTCTCGGTGTGACGAGATTCATCATTGTCCGCCAGACATAGTGACTGGTCACGGGGATGCCGGAACATGTCAACAAGAAAGAAGAACAAAACCAGTAATGAGGAGACCGGCATAGTGAGTATGTGTATGACTCAAGAGGATACCGATATATCTCACCTTAGATTTTGTAAAGTATCGCGACATAATGAGAATAGAACATGATAACCAAAGGTTCACTCGAATGTCATTCGTGTTCTCATAGGGATCGATATGGATGTCCATGTTTCCCCTATTGGTCATTGATCGAAAGCGGTTTTTGTTCATGTCTATGTTTTACTGAACCTACTGGGTCACAAGCTCAAGGTAATCACGATCTGATGAGTTTTAGGATAATAGGAGTAACGAGGAAACATTTATGAAATAGTTTTATTAATATTCTAAATAGTGAGAGGAACCGAAAGGGTTTTGGGGTCACCGAAATGGTTTCGGGGTATACCGGGTAATACTGATAAATAATATATAGGTGGAAAATGTTTCTGGAGATGTTAAATTAATAATAAAAGGCTCTAATAATAGTTAGGAGGCTTTTATATTTAATTAGATATCAACGGGTCTTAAAAGCCCAAGTGATGGAAAGGATATTGGGCCATTTGGGCCCAATAGGAGGTGGCGCCCCCTTTCTTCTTGTAGAAGGAAGGGGAGGCCGAATTGGAGGGGGACTGCCTCTCCTCTTGGCCGGCACAAGAGGGTAAAACTTCCCACCTTTGTGGCTCCCCTCCCTCTCCTCCAACCTATATATACTAGAGGTTTTGGGCACTTTCAGATACACAAGTTTTGGAGCCTCCTCTAGTTCTCTAGTTCTAGTTCTAGTTCATCCAGTTAGAGCTAGATCTAGATCCTCTCCAATCCTCATAATTAGAAGCCCAGTGTGGTCCTAATCTTCTCCCTCTAATTATCTGATGATTATTAGCTCTGGACGGCGAAGCGCTACCAGACCGTGAAGACCGTATGGTTGCAAAACTATGGAGAGGTCATGCTTTGGATCTTCCATTCGTGGGATCGTTCGTGAACGGTTCAAGGGACTACAAGTACAATCTACAGCGACCCATCCTCTTCCGCTGCAACTCAGAGTTGGTAAAGATTGGATTTAAAGCATTATTTCATCTTCATAGTGTTCCTGGTTGATCGTAGGGTGAATTTTTTCTGTATTCTACTACGTTACCAAATGGTGGCATCAGGAGCAGTTCTATGAGTAGATGCATGTTTTGATCTAAATCACATGTGGATGTGAGGGTTTGATGTTCTTGCTATGATTCCCTTGAGTGTTTCTTCGATTCACCTCATTGATGACATGATGTATCTTTGCACAAAGTTCTGACAATCAATCGGCTCTGGCTGTCGATGATCTGCTAATAGTTCTTTAGGCGTTATCACAGTCAGGAATTGTGAACAAATGATAAATCTCCTGGTCCTGATGGTTTCAATAATGAGTTTCTCAAGAATTGCTGGGATATAATAAAATTAGATGTCATTGATCTTATAATGGCCTTTCATGCTGGAAATGTCAATCTTGAGAGCATTAACTCATCCTTCATCACACTTATTCCTAAGAAAGAAGTGCCACTTACTCCAAATGATTTCAGACCCATTTCTCTGCTTAATGGGGTACTGAAGATAATCACAAAGATTCTGTCAAACAGGTTGCAAGGAGTAATTCTGCAGATGGTTCATATCAATCAGTATGGTTTCCTTAAAGACAGAGTGATTCAGGACTGCCTAGGATGGGCTAATGAATATATCCACCAATGTCATAAATCCAGGGAGGAAATCTTAGTTATTAAACTGGACTTTGAAAAAGCTTTTGATACAATTGAGCATGAAGCAATATTGGACATTTTTAAAGCTAAAGGTTTTGGTCACAGGTGGATCTCTTGGATGAAAAGCTTATTCTCAACAGCAACATCTTCTGTACTTCTAAATGGAGTACCAGGGAAGAAATTCTACATCAAAAGTGGAGTAAGACAGGGAGATCCTTATTCCCCACTAATTTTTGTGCCGGCAGCAGATCTGTTACAATCTATCTTAAACAGAGCAATGAGGTTAAACTTACTATCTGCACCACTGCAAGTGAACTCCTGCCCACATTTCCCAATTGTGCAATATGCAGATGACACTCTAGTGATTATGCGGGCAAGTACTAGGCAACTCTGTCTGAAAGCTTTACTGAACACTTTTGCCTCAGCTACAGGACTCAAAGTGAATTATGGGAAGTCTTTTCTGGTTCCTCTAAATATTAATGAAGATAGGGTTGATCTATTCACCAACACATTCCAATGTGCAAGAGGACACTTCCCTTTCAATTACCTGGGACTTCCATTAGGTATCTATAAGCCCACTGTGGAACAATGTTTGCCTCTAGTCAACAGAGTTGCAAAAAGGTTGGCAGGACTATCCATCTTCATGACTCAGGCTGGAAAATTAATGCTGGTGAAGTCAGTGCTAACTTCTTTGGTTGTGTTCTTCATGACATGTCTGGACATTCCAATCACTATAAAAAAGCAGATTGTAAAATACCTAAGGCACTGTCTTTGGAGAAGCCCAGATATGGAGGACCGCAGGCCTGCTCTAGTTGCCTGGACTACTGTGTGCAGACCCAAGGATCAGGGAGGTCTGGGGGTACTAGATATTTACATTCACAACAAAACACTGCTAATGAAGAACTTCCACAAATTTTTCAACAGGCATGATATACCATGGGTCAACTTAATATGGGAAACATACTACAGTGATGGACAGTTACCAGGGGACAACATGGTGGGTTCCTTTTGGTGGAAATCAAACTTGGCACTTCTGGATCACTACAAAGCTATTGCTAGATGCAATGTGGGAGATGGGATTAGTTCTTATTTTTGGGATGATCTTTGGCACCAGGCTGTACTCAAGCACAAGTTACACCACCTCTACTCTTTTGTGAGAAACCCACAAATGAACATACAACAGGTATTGCAGACAGAGTATCTTCAGGACCTATTCTTCTTACCATTGACAACAGCGGCATATGAGAAGTTCATTGAAATGGAGGATATTTGCATCTCTATGAGACAATCTGAATTTCTGGAATCTCTAGATACTTGGAGTTACATCTGGGGTAAAGACACATACTCTTCCATCAAAGCATATAAGGTACTAATAGGTCATAAGCAAACACCTCCCCATTTCAGTTGGATCTGGCAAAGCTCATGTCAGCCAAAACATAAAGTTTTTTTCTGGCAACTACTGCATGACAGAGTTAACACTAGAAATTTGCTTAGAAGGAAGAATTTTGTGCTGGAAGCATACAACTGTGCAGTCAATGATTGTCAACAGGAAGAAACACTTCATCACCTTTTCTGGGGATGCCCTTTTGTGCAACAATGCTGGGACTATATTTGTCCAACTAGAACACAAAACCTGTCAGTACTGGAAGCATTTCAGGATCTCAAGGAAAAACTGCAATACCCTTTTTACATGGAGATCATCATTCTAGGAGCATGGGCCATATGGATAAGCAGAAATAACAAAATATTCGAAAACATTACACCATCCTTTCAAGGTTGGAGATTCATCTTCTTGGAGGAGCTCAAACTTTTAAGGTTCAGAATGAAGAAGAAGCATTTGAATCATTTCAACCAATGGCTGGAAGCCTTGTTGTAATTTCTATTTCTGCTTATTCATAGTTTTTCTTCCTTTTTCTTTCTTTCTTTCTTTCTTCTTTCTTTTTTCTTCTATTTTCTTTTCTTTTAATTCCTTTTTTTACTATTTCTTTTTTTATTTCTTACTGTGGGCTTACCTCAAGCCTGCAAGATACCTTGTTTATTTATTTATTAATATAAAAATTGTAGTGGGGTTTTACCCTACTGTTCATAGTCAAAAAAAAAAGAAAAGAATTGTGAACTATCGCAAACACGAGAGGGTGATGAAGATGTTCGATCTTCTAGTAGGTCATGTGTATTGTCGAAGTTTAGTGTGGGTCTAGAGATATTTAATTAAGTCTCTTCCCTCACACACCCCAAAAGTTAATCTAGCAACAGGAATTATTGCCTTCTATGGTGAACTTAGGTAGCTAGAGTTATCCAGAAACCCTAGAAACCACTTAACTAAAATTTGCTAGACTAATTAGAGGACGTCTAACTTGGGTTTGCAGGATATATTCGATGTGGTGTAGCCTTCGTCAAGATAAAATTTTATGTATGAGATGGTTATATGATGTAATGCTAAGGGACATGCGCGTCACAATACGACATGATAGCTGGAGCCAAGGGATTGTCACTTTAATGACCTATGGGTCAATCTCATTATTTTTACCGACGGATGTGACAGACGTGTTACGGAGAACCCTAAAGCAAGGTGGCTTCACAAGGTGGTGGAGACCAAAAGTGTTTCCATGACAGCAGTTTTTAAATTGGCACCACGACATCATGTTTCAAATTTTTTTGTGAAGGCACTGAAGGATCGTGAAGACATCTCCGTTGCCCAGGGCTATACCATTTCATTCTATTTTGAATTGCCCGAGATGTTTATCCCTTTTTGATTGCACCCTTTTGATTACGCTATAGTCATTTTTATTAGGGTGATCTCTCACAGAAAATATCAAGTTATAAGTGCTCTTCATAGTGTAGCAACCGTCTACAACATGTAGCTGTTCAAAGTACGTCATGTCCACATGAGTACAAACAGATTGTGAGGAGTAAGGTGGGTGAAGGTTAGACCTCACAACATAAACAATCGATTATCTCTAAGTTCTAGCATAATCATTTTGAGCTCGGAGCATGAAGCATCGAAAGATGAACAAGAGTCATATGGAGATATGATCAACAATTTTGCCTACCGATTAAAGTTCACATCATCAGTGATGTTCACATCAATGGCTGTGAATAACACCAGGGTCTTGAATCACTCATTTTAAAATATGAGAGATATTGATTTGAGTGGTATTGCACTTTATATTAAAGTTTGTTTAAACACTAGTGCAAATTAATTATGAACAATGTCTAAGTGATTCTTGTGTTTATCATTATAGATCAATGGCTCACAATATGTTCAACTTAGCCCCTATGTTAGAGAAAGAAAAGTTGGCTGCAAATGGTGGAAAGTATGAGGATTGGATTCAGAACCTGTGTTCTCGGGAATGCTAAGAAAGAGTATGATTTGGATCAGCCCCTAGGTGATCCTCTTGCGCCAGGTGTGTCACAGGAACTTGTAGTTGCTTTCACTGTTCGGAGTGATGACTATGAGTCAGTCTAGTGCCTCATATTGACTTGCATGAATCCTTAACTACATTAACGTTTTGAACGATCCAGTAATCAATTTATAATTGGGTCACTAGATGCTCTATACAAGAAGCAGGCAAGGACTGAACGTTTTGAGATAACCAAGGCCTTGATTGAATGCAGGATGGCAGAAGGTTCCTTAATTAGTGAGCATATAGTAAAAGTTGTTGGCTATGTTGATAGACTGGCTTCACTCAAATTTGGAATTCCTCCAACACTCAACAAATATATTGTACTTGCTTTACTCCCACCATCTTACAATGGTTTTATCATGAATTACAACATGAATGGGATGGATAAAAGTGCAAACGAGTTGTTCACTATGTTCAAAATCGCGGAAGCTAAAATGCAGAAGGACAAACAAGTGTTGATGGTCAATAAGATCTCCAGTTTCAATAAGAAGCAGGGCAAGTACAAGAAGAAATCTCCTAGCGCCAGACCGACCGTGTCTTAGAAGAGGAACAACGGCGGAGCTACTAAGGAGATGAATGTTTCCACTGCAAATAGAAGGGACACTGGAAGCGCAACTACCAAAAATACTTGACGGATAAGAAGAAGAATGGTTCTTTCAGTAAAGGTATAAAAGATATAAAAAACAGTGTTATTCTACTTGTTAAATTCATGTAAGTCATGAGTAATTGATACCGATCGATTGCTTACATTTGTAATGCGATGCAAGGCACTACAGAAAGTTCGCAAGCTAAAAAGAAATGAGGTCATGATGTGAGTCAAGAATGGTGATGGGATCACTGCTCAAGCCGTCTGAATCTTGTCTTTAAGTTAACCTTCATGATTTATATAAGAACTTAGTAATTGTTATTTCGTTTTGAAGCTGTGTAAGAACATTATCTCTAGATCATGTTGGATAAGCGGCGGTTGTTCTTATAAGTCTGAAACAATGGTTATTCAATTTATTATAAGAATATGTTTTGATGAATTTGCCCCTATTTTTAGTGGATTATTCATTATGGATCTTGAATGTAAAAGATGTTTATAACATTAATGCTAAACGTCTTAAGAAGACTGATAATACCACTTAAATGTCGCACTGCTTTCTTGGTCATATCGGAAAGCAACTTATGCAAGAGCTTCATTGAAAGTGCTAGTTATCGACTAGAGGGGGGTGAATAGGTGATTTTATGAAAGTATTCAAAACATGGAAGTTTCGAAGACAAACAATAGAAATGACCTAAATGATATGCAGCGGAAGATAAACTACAATAGGCAAACCATAGTCAAGTATGCAATGATGTGAAAGTACAGGACTAATAGCAGCTAAGTAGTAAGGATCAGGATGGAAGATAGTATGAAGCCAATCAACGATAGTAGTCAAGCAATGAAGTCAAACAGGTACGATAGATAGGCAATGACTTCACGAAGACAAACTCTAAGTAAAGGAAGGGAGAGGATAGAACCAGTCACTTGTCGAAGACACATGATTTGTTGGACCAGTTCGATTCTTTGTGACAAGCTATGACGTGCAGTTAGGGAGGCTGAGATTCAACTTAGAAGACCGTGTCTACACCTTATTCCCCTTGAGCTAAGGACACACAGTCCTCGCCCAATCACTCTGGTAAGTCTTCAAGATAGACTTCTGAACCTTCACAGACTTTGTTCACCGGCAATCCACAATGACACTTGGATGCTCAGAACGCGACGCCTAACCGGCTGGAGGATTCAAAGTCCTCAAGTGTAATAAGTCTAAAGGTCACACAGACAGAAAGACTTCAGTGATGCCTAACACTCTTTGGCTCTGGGTATTTGGGCTTGGTCCTCGCAAGGATTTCTCTCTCTCAAAGGCTTCGAGGTGGGTCGCTCTCAAACGACAAAAGCCATGTACTAACTCTGAGCAGCCACCAATTTATGGTGTAGGGGGTGGGCTATTTATAGCCACTGGGCAACCCGACCTGATATGTCCAAAATGACCCTGGGTCACTAAGGAACTGACACGTGTTCCAACGATCAGATTTCAAACACACACAACAACTTTACTTGGGCTACAAGCAAAGCTGACTCATCCAGCTCTGGATAAGATTTGCTCTCATTGTCTTCGCTCGAAGACATAGGAGAGCGAAGACATAGGATTTGGGTTGAGCATCACTTCAGTCATTCTGACTTTGTTCACTTGGACCCCACTTAACAGTACGGTGGTTCCTATGACTCAACAAAGAAGAAGAGGAAACAACGAAACAACACAGTCTTCGCGCTCCATAGTCTTCACTCAATGTCTTCTCATGTCATAGTCTTCAATATGAATATCTTCACATACCACCATTGTCGTCAATGTCTTCATACATTTTTAGGGGTCATCTCCGGTAGGTAAATGAATCAATGAGGGACACTACCTGCGTTATCCTGCAATTCTCACAAACGCATTAGTCCCTCAACCAACTTTGTCGTCAATACTCCAAAACCAACTAGGGGTGGCACTAGATGCACTTACATTCATAAAGATGGAGTATTGACACTTTTGATTTTGAATCAATTGACAAATACATAGTGATGTATGTGGTTCGATAAGCATACTAGGGCACCGTGAATACTTATACTTCGTAAACTTCACTTATGATTTGAGTAGATATGATTTATTTGATGAAACATAAGTCTACAACGTTTGAAAAGGTTGAAAGAATTTCAGAATGAAGTTAGGAATCATCGTGAAAAAAGATAAAAGGTTCTTCGACCATGAAGAAGAATATCTGAGTCATGAGTTTAGCATACATCTAAATAATTATGGAATTATTTCACAACTTACCGATCTGATTTTATTGTTTTTGGGCATATGCACTTGAAACAACAACATATACACTAAATAGATCACCGTCTAAAAAGTCTGTCGATATGACACCATATGAGTTATGGAATGCTCGACACCAAACTAGAAATATGCTACTTTGTAGGTTATCCAAAAGAAACAATTGAGTATTCCTTCTATCAAAAGTCCTAGGACAAAGTGTTTGTCACAAAGAATGGACACTTTCTCGAGAAAGAGTTTCTCACTAAAGAAGTAAGTGGAAGATAGTGTATCTTGACGAGATTACTGAATCTCCGGTGACAGTAAGCTGGACTCACGAACCAGAATTTGTTCCAGAAGTTGTCCGCACAACTGAAACAAAATTTACTACACCAGCTGTAGAAACTCCAGTTAAGCATGTAACTAAACCGCGTAGGTCAGGAAGAGTTATCAAACCTCCTAAATGGTTTCATAATGAAATATTCATCTTAGAGGAAGATGTACCTGAGCAATACAGAGAAGCAATGGCAGCACCCAGCTCAAAATAATGGCTTATGGCCATGCAATCCAAAATGGATAATCAAGTTTGGAACTTGGTTGATCCTCCAGAGGGTATGAAACCCATGCAATGTAAATGGATCTTCAAGAGAAAAACGAACGCGGGATGGTAATCCTACTATCTATAAAGCAAGGCTAGTTGCGAAATGGTTTTCGCGGGTTGAGGGAGCTCGATTATGATGAAGCTTTCTCACCAGTAGAAATGCTAAAGTTTGTGCGGATTATGATGGCAATTGCTGCATATTTCGACTACGAGATATGGCATATGGATGTCAAAATTTCTTTCCTAAATGGAAATCTCAAAGAGGATGTATATATGATACAACCAGAAGGTTTTGTTGATCCTATGGATGCATGAAACGTGTGCAAGCTTCAAAGGTCTATCTATGGTTTGAATCAAGCATCAAGGAACTGGAGTCAACATTTTCATGAAGCGGTTAAAGAGTTTGGCTTCATTAAAAATGATGAAGAAGCTTGTGTATACAAGAAGTTTAGTGGGAGCTCTATAGCATTTTTAATATTATATGTAGATGACATATTGTTGATTGGAAATGATGTAAAGCTTCTTAGCACAATAACAAATTCATTAAAGAGTGTGTTTTGAATGAAAGACTTAGGCAAAGCAGCTTATATATTGGGCATGATGATTTATAGAGATAGATTAAGACGTCTAACTGCGCTAAGTCAGAGCATATATATAGAAAAGGTTTTAAAGAGGTTTAAAATGGAGAATGCAAAGAAAGGTTTTCTCCCAATGTCACATGGCACAACATTTAGCAAGAATCGATGTCCTAAGACAGTTGATGAGTTTGTGCAGATGAGTGGAGTTCCATATTCCTCGACAATTGGATCCATCATGAATGTTATGATATGTACAAGACCAGATTGTTTCTTATGCGCTAAGTGTTAGTAGCAGGTACCAAAGTGATCCCAAAGTGGCTCACTAGGCAGCTGTTAAAATGATTCTTAAGTACCTCAAAAGAATAAGTCTTGGTCACACAGATGAAAGACTTGATGATGCCTAACACTCTTTGGCTCTGGGTATTTGGGCTTGGTCCTCGCAAGGATTTCTCTCTCTCAAAGGCTTTGAGGTGGGTTGCTCTCAAACGACAAAAGCCGTGTACTAACTCTGAACAGCCACCAATTTATGGTGTAGGGGGTGGGGTATTTATAGCCACTGGGCAACCCGACCTGATATGTCCAAAATGACCCTGGGTCACTAAGGAACTGACACGTGTTCCAATAGTCAGATTTCAAACACACACGGTAACTTTACTTGGGCTACAAGCAAAGCTGACTCATCCAGCTCTGGATAAGATTTGCTCTCATTGTCTTTGCTCAAGTCATAGGATTTGGGTTGAGCATCACTTGATCATTCGACTTTGTTCACTTGGACCCCACTTAACGATGACGGTGGTTCCTATGACTCAACAAAGAAGAAGAGGAAACCGCGAAAATACAGATCTTCGTGCTCCATAGTCTTCACTCAATGTCTTCTCATGTCATAGTCTTCAATATGCATATCTTCACATACCACCATTGTCGTCAATGTCTTCACACATTTTTAGGGGTCATCTCCGGTAGGTAAACGAATCAATGAGGGACACTACCTGCGTTATCCTGCAATTCTCACAAACGTATTAGTCCCTCAACCAACTTTGTCGTCAATACTCCAAAACCAACTAGGGGTGGCACTAGATGCACTTACATTCATAAAGATGGAGTATTGACACTTTTGATTTTGAATCAATCGACAAATAAATAGTGATGTATGTGGTTCAATAAGCATACTAGGGCATCGTGAATACTTATACTTCGTAAACTTCACTTATGATTTGAGTATATATGATTTATTTGATGAAACGTAAGTCTAAAACGTTTGAAAAGGTTGAAAGAATTTCAGAATGAAGTTAGGAATCATCGTGAAAAAAGATAAAAGGTTCTTCGACCATGAAGAAGAATATCCGAGTCATGAGTTTAGCATACATCTGAATAATTATGGAATTATTTCACAACTTACTGATCTGATTTTATTGTTTTTGGGCATATGCACTTGAAACAACAACATATACACTAAATAGATCACCGTCTAAAAAGTCTGTTGATATGACACCATATGAGTTATGGAATGCTCGACCCCAAACTAGAAATATGCTACTTTGTAGGTTATCCAAAAGAAAAAATTGGGTATTCCTTCTATCAAAAGTCCTAGGACAAAGTGTTTGTCACAAAGAATGGACACTTTCTCGAGAAAGAGTTTCTCGCTAAAGAAGTAAGTGGAAGGATAGTGTATCTTGACGAGATTACTGAATCTCCGGCGACAATAAGCTGGACTAACGAACCAAAATTTGTTCCAGAAGTTGTCCGCACAACTGAAACAAAATTTACTACACCAACTGTAGAAACCCCAGTTAAGCCTGTAACTAAACCGCGTAGGTCAGGAAGAGTTATCAAACCACCTAAATGGTTTCATAATGAAATATTCATCTTAGAGTAAGATGTACCTAAGCAATACAGAGAAGCAACGGCAGCACCCAGCTCAAAATAATGGCTTATGGCCATGCAATCCAAAATGGATAATCAAGTTTGGAACTTGGTTGATCCTCCAGAGGGTATGAAACCCATGCAATGTAAATGGATCTTCAAGAGAAAAACGAACGCGGGATGGTAATCCTACTATCTATAAAGCAAGGCTAGTTGCGAAAGGGTTTTCGCGGGTTGAGGGAGCTCGATTATGATGAAGCTTTCTCACCAGTAGAAATGCTAAAGTTTGTGCGGATTATGATGGCAATTGCTGCATATTTCGACTACGAGATATGGCATATGGATGTCAAAATTTCTTTCCTAAATGGAAATCTCAAAGAGGATGTATATATGATACAACCAGAAGGTTTTGTTGATCCTATGGATGCATGAAACGTGTGCAAGCTTCAAAGGTCTATCTATGGTTTGAATCAAGCATCAAGGAACTGGAGTCAACATTTTGATGAAGCGGTTAAAGAGTTTGGCTTCATTAAAAATGATGAAGAAGCTTGTGTATACAAGAAGTTTAGTGGGAGCTCTATAGCATTTTTAATCTTATATGTAGATGACATATTGTTGATTGGAAATGATGTAAAGCTTCTTAGCACAATAACAAATTCATTAAAGAGTGTGTTTTGAATGAAAGACTTAGGCAAAGCATCTTATATATTGGGCATGATGATTTATAGAGATAGATTAAGACGTCTAACTGCGCTAAGTCAGAGCATATATATAGAAAAGGTTTTAAAGAGGTTTAAAATGGAGAATGCAAAGAAAGGTTTTCTCCCAATGTCACATGGCACAACATTTAGCAAGAATCCATGTCCTAAGACAGTTGATGAGTGTGTGCAGATGAGTGGAGTTCCATATTCCTCGACAATTGGATCCATCATGTATGTTATGATATGTACAAGACCAGATTGTTTCTTATGCGCTAAGTGTTAGTAGCAGGTACCAAAGTGATCCCAAAGTGGCTCACTAGGCAGCTGTTAAAATGATTCTTAAGTACCTCAAAAGAATAAGTCTTCAGGTCACATAGACAGAAAGACTTCAGTGATGCCTAACACTCTTTGGCTCTGGGTATTTGGGCTTGGTCCTCGCAAGGATTTCTCTCTCTCAAAGGCTTCGAGGTGGGTTGCTCTCAAACGACAAAAGCCGTGTACTAACTCTGAATAGCCACCAATTTATGGTGTAGGGGGTGGGGTATTTATAGCCACTGGGCAACCCGACCTGATATGTCCAAAATGACCCTGGGTCACTAAGGAACTGACACGTGTTCCAATGGTCAGATTTCAAACACACACGGTAACTTTACTTGGGCTACAAGCAAAGCTGACTCATCCAGCTCTGGATAAGATTTGCTCTCATTGTCTTTGCTCGAAGTCATAGGATTTGGGTTGAGCATCACTTCAGTCATTCTGACTTTGTTCACTTGGACCCCACTTAACAGTACGGTGGTTCCTATGACTCAACAAAGAAGAAGAGGAAACCGCGAAAATACACAGTCTTCGTGCTCCATAGTCTTCACTCAATGTCTTCTCATGTCATAGTCTTCAATATGCATATCTTCACATACCACCATTGTCGTCAATGTCTTCACACATTTTTAGGGGTCATCTCCGGTAGGTAAACGAATCAATGAGGGACACTACCTGCGTTATCCTGCAATTCTCACAAACGCATTAGTCCCTCAACCAACTTTGTCGTCAATACTCCAAAACCAACTAGGGGTGGCACTAGATGCACTTACATTCATAAAGATGGAGTATTGACACTTTTGATTTTGAATCAATCGACAAATAAATAGTGATGTATGTGGTTCAATAAGCATACTAGGGCATCGTGAATACTTATACTTCGTAAACTTCAGTTATGATTTGAGTAGATATGATTTATTTGATGAAACGTAAGTCTAAAACGTTTGAAAAGGTTGAAAGAATTTCAGAATGAAGTTAGGAATCATCGTGAAAAAAGATAAAAGGTTCTTCGACCATGAAGAAGAATATCCGAGTCATGAGTTTAGCATACATCTGAATAATTATGGAATTATTTCACAACTTCGATCTGATTTTATTTTTTGGGCATATGCACTTGAAACAACAACATATACACTAAATAGATCACCGTCTAAAAAGTCTGTTGATATGACACCATATGAGTTATGGAATGCTCGACCCCAAACTAGAAATATGCTACTTTGTAGGTTATCCAAAAGAAAAAATTGGGTATTCCTTCTATCAAAAGTCCTAGGACAAAGTGTTTGTCACAAAGAATGGACACTTTCTCGAGAAAGAGTTTCTCGCTAAAGAAGTAAGTGGAAGGATAGTGTATCTTGACGAGATTACTGAATCTCCGGCGACAATAAGCTGGACTAACGAACCAAAATTTGTTCCAGAAGTTGTCCGCACAACTGAAACAAAATTTACTACACCAACTGTAGAAACTCCAGTTAAGCCTATAACTAAACCGCGTAGGTCAGGAAGAGTTATCAAACCTCCTAAATGGTTTCATAATGAAATATTCATCTTAGAGTAAGATGTACCTGAGCAATACAGAGAAGCAATGGTAGCACCCCAGATCAAAATAATGGCTTATGGCCATGCAATCCGAAATGGATAATCAAGTTTGGAACTTGGTTGATCCTCCAGAGGGTATGAAACCCATACAATGTAAATGGATCTTCAAGAGAAAAACGAACGCGGGATGGTAATCCTACTATCTATAAAGCAAGGCTAGTTGCGAAGGGTTTTCGCGGGTTGAGGGAGCTCGATTATGATGAAGCTTTCTCACCAGTAGAAATGCTAAAGTTTGTGCGGATTATGATGGCAATTGCTGCATATTTCGACTACGAGATATGTCATATGGATGTCAAAATTTCTTTCCTAAATGGAAATCTCAAAGAGGATGTATATATGATACAACCAGAAGGTTTTGTTGATCCTATGGATGCATGAAAGGTGTGCAAGCTTCAAAGGTCTATCTATGGTTTGAATCAAGCATCAAGGAACCGGAGTCAACATTTTGATGAAGCGGTTAAAGAGTTTGGCTTCATTAAAAATGATGAAGAAGCTTGTGTATACAAGAAGTTTAGTGGGAGCTCTATAGCATTTTTAATCTTATATGTAGATGACATATTGTTGATTGGAAATGATGTAAAGCTTCTTAGCACAATAAGAAATTCATTAAAGAGTGTGTTTTGAATGAAAGACTTAGGCAAAGCAGCTTATATATTGGGCATAATGATTTATAGAGATAGATTAAGACGTCTAACTGCGCTAAGTCAGAGCATATATATAGAAAAGGTTTTAAAGAGGTTTAAAATGGAGAATGCAAAGAAAGGTTTTCTCCCAATGTCACATGGCACAGCATTTAGCAAGAATCCATGTCCTAAGGCAGTTGATGAGTGTGTGCAGATGAGTGGAGTTCCATATTCCTCGACAATTGGATCCATCATGTATGTTATGATATGTACAGGACCAGATTGTTTCTTATGCGCTAAGTGTTAGTAGCAGGTACCAAAGTGATCCCAAAGTGGCTCACTAGGCAGCTGTTAAAATGATTCTTAAGTACCTCAAAACAATAAGTCTTCAGGTCACACAGACAGAAAGACTTTAGTGATGCCTAACACTCTTTGGCTCTGGGTATTTGGGCTTGGTCCTCGCAAGGATTTCTCTCTCTCAAAGGCTTTGAGGTGGGTTGCTCTCAAACGACAAAAGCCATGTACTAACTTTGAGCAGCCACCAATTTATGGTGTAGGGGGTGGGCTATTTATAGCCACCTGGCAACCCGACCTGATATGTCCAAAATGACCCTGGGTCACTAAGGAACTGCCACGTGTTCCAATGGTCAGATTTCAAACACACACGACAACTTTACTTGGGCTACAAGCAAAGCTGACTCATCCAGCTCTGGATAAGATTTGCTCTCATTGTCTTCGCTCGAAGACATAGGATTTGGGTTGAGCATCACTTCAGTCATTCTGACTTTGTTCACTTGGACCCCACTTAACAGTACGGTGGTTCCTATGACTCAACAAAGAAGAGGAAACAGCGAAACAACACAGTCTTCGCGCTCCATAGTCTTCACTCAATGTCTTCTCATGTCATAGTCTTCAATATGCATATCTTCACATACCACCATTGTCGTCAATGTCTTCATACATTTTTAGGGGTCATCTCCGGTAGGTAAACGAATCAATGAGGGACACTACCTGCGTTATCCTGCAATTCTCACAAACGCATTAGTCCCTCAACCAACTTTGTCGTCAATACTCCAAAACCAACTAGGGGTGGCACTAGATGCACTTACATTCATAAAGATGGAGTATTGACACTTTTGATTTTGAATCAATCGACAAATAAATAGTGATGTATGTGGTTCAATAAGCATACTAGGGCATCGTGAATACTTATACTTCGTAAACTTCACTTATGATTTGAGTAGATATGATTTATTTGATGAAACGTAAGTCTAAAACGTTTGAAAAGGTTGAAAGAATTTCAGAATGAAGTTAGGAATCATCGTGAAAAAAGATAAAAGGTTCTTCGACCATGAAGAAGAATATCCGAGTCATGAGTTTAGCATACATCTGAATAATTATGGAATTATTTCACAACTTACTGATCTGATTTTATTGTTTTTGGGCATATGCACTTGAAACAACAACATATACACTAAATAGATCACCGTCTAAAAAGTCTGTTGATATGACACCATATGAGTTATGGAATGCTCGACCCCAAACTAGAAATATGCTACTTTGTAGGTTATCCAAAAGAAAAAATTGGGTATTCCTTCTATCAAAAGTCCTAGGACAAAGTGTTTGTCACAAAGAATGGACACTTTCTCGAGAAAGAGTTTCTCGCTAAAGAAGTAAGTGGAAGGATAGTGTATCTTGACGAGATTACTGAATCTCCGGCGACAATAAGCTGGACTAACGAACCAGAATTTGTTCCAGAAGTTGTCCGCACAACTGAAACAAAATTTACTACACCAACTGTAGAAACTCCAGTTAAGCCTGTAACTAAACCGCGTAGGTCAGGAAGAGTTATCAAACCTCCTAAATGGTTTCATAATGAAATATTCATCTTAGAGTAAGATGTACCTGAGCAATACAAAGAAGCAATGGTAGCACCCAGATCAAAATAATGGCTTATGGCCATGCAATCCGAAATGTATAATCAAGTTTGGAACTTGGTTGATCCTCCAGAGGGTATGAAACCCATACAATGTAAATGGATCTTCAAGAGAAAAACGAACGCGGGATGGTAATCCTACTATCTATAAAGCAAGGCTAGTTGCGAAAGGGTTTTCGCGGGTTGAGGGAGCTCGATTATGATGAAGCTTTCTCACCAGTAGAAATGCTAAAGTTTGTGCGGATTATGATGGCAATTGCTGCATATTTCGACTACGAGATATGTCATATGGATGTCAAAATTTCTTTCCTAAATGGAAATCTCAAAGAGGATGTATATATGATACAACCAGAAGGTTTTGTTGATCCTATGGATGCATGAAAGGTGTGCAAGCTTCAAAGGTCTATCTATGGTTTGAATCAAGCATCAAGGAACTAGAGTCAACATTTTGATGAAGCGGTTAAAGAGTTTGGCTTCATTAAAAATGATGAAGAAGCTTGTGTATACAAGAAGTTTAGTGGGAGCTCTATAGCATTTTTAATCTTATATGTAGATGACATATTGTTGATTGGAAATGATGTAAAGCTTCTTAGCACAATAACAAATTCATTAAAGAGTGTGTTTTGAATGAAAGACTTAGGCAAAGCAGCTTATATATTGGGCATAATGATTTATAGAGATAGATTAAGACGTCTAACTGCGCTAAGTCAGAGCATATATATAGAAAAGGTTTTAAAGAGGTTTAAAATGGAGAATGCAAAGAAAGGTTTTCTCCCAATGTCACATGGCACAGCATTTAGCAAGAATCCATGTCCTAAGGCAGTTGATGAGTGTGTGCAGATGAGTGGAGTTCCATATTCCTCGACAATTGGATCCATCATGTATGTTATGATATGTACAAGACCAGATTGTTTCTTATGCGCTAAGTGTTAGTAGCAGGTACCAAAGTGATCCCAAAGTGGCTCACTAGGCAGCTGTTAAAATGATTCTTAAGTACCTCAAAACAATAAGTCTTCAGGTCACACAGACAGAAAGACTTCAGTGATGCCTAACACTCTTTGGCTCTGGGTATTTGGGCTTGGTCCTCGCAAGGATTTCTCTCTCTCAAAGGCTTCGAGGTGGGTTGCTCTCAAACGACAAAAGCCATGTACTAACTTTGAGCAGCCACCAATTTATGGTGTAGGGGGTGGGCTATTTATAGCCACCGGGCAACCCGACCTGATATGTCCAAAATGACCCTGGGTCACTAAGGAACTGCCACGTGTTCCAACGGTCAGATTTCAAACACACACGACAACTTTACTTGGGCTACAAGCAAAGCTGACTCATCCAGCTCTGGATAAGATTTGCTCTCATTGTCTTCGCTCGAAGACATAGGATTTGGGTTGAGCATCACTTCAGTCATTCTGACTTTGTTCACTTGGACCCCACTTAACAGTACGGTGGTTCCTATGACTCAACAAAGAAGAAGAGGAAACAGCGAAACAACACAGTCTTTGCGCTCCATAGTCTTCACTCAATGTCTTCTCATGTCATAGTCTTCAATGTGAATATCTTCACATACCACCATTGTCGTCAATGTCTTCATACATTTTTAGGGGTCATCTCCGGTAGGTAAACGAATCAATGAGGGACACTACCTGCGTTATCCTGCAATTCTCACAAATGCATTAGTCCCTCAACCAACTTTGTCGTCAATACTCCAAAACCAACTAGGGGTGGCACTAGATGCACTTACAATCTCCCCCTTTTTGGTGATTGATGACAAACTGGTTGAAGTTTTCAACGGGGATAAAGTATGTGAAATTGTAAAGGATAGGATATTGTCTTCATAAGTAGCAAAGGCTCCCCCTGAAGATGTGCATATAAGTAATTTGCTTTGGGAATGCAAATGCACATGGCAGGTTGTACTTGAGGAGATCCTCTTCAAATTATGAAGATAATTCATCATGCATGAAATGATATAGCAAATAGAATGACATGCATAATGAAAAATGGACGTCTGCAGAATGATCTAAGTGCGGAAGTTATCATCGCACATGCGGAATTTATCATCGCATCACAAGTAAAAGCAAATCGTGTGCAGCGACCATCGAGTTTAAGTGTTACAACTCAAAGAACCAAATGTATCAAAAGCGAGAGTTGTAAACACTAGGCAAAATATAAAGCAACCTCCCATATGAACCCGCTTGAAGACTATCAAACTCATATGCTTCTCCCCCTTTTGTCAGTAAGGACCAAAAAGGTTTGAAGACATAGAGCATCTACTCGTCCTCATGAGTAGGTGAAGCAGCAGGGTTGCCAGTGTTGTTTGGCGGCGCAGACGTACTTGATGCAATGTCGATGCGTACAGAAGTAGGGGGCGGTGAAGTAGCATCATATTCATCATCGATCACTCTGGCATTCACAGTTGCCGCGGAGGAAGAATAGTCAGATTCTTCAAGGGATGGAGTTCGACGTAGGACAACAGTCCGTGGAGGAGTGGAGTCAAACTTGAATCTTTCAGTGAAGCCATCGTCTTGAAGATCTCCTTCAGCACTAAGCAGCGTCAAACTCTTCCATGATCGCCGACAAGTCTCGTGAGCGACAAATGCATTCTTGGTGGCAAGATTTTGAATGCGATTGACGTCCACCAAGAGGCTTTGCATCTATCTCTTGAGCCAAAAGTGATGCTTATCTTGTTTCTGATGAAGTGCCACAAGAAGTTCTCGGTCATTTAGAACACGAGAGCGCTTCTTAGGCCTTTGGGCAATGGTGCTTTCAGCGGCTTCAGTTTGCGCACGATGAGGCAGACGAGTATTCCCAGCCATTGGATAGATACGTGTTACTGCTTGGACGCCTTCCATGGGCCGAGTGAAGCTTTGGTGATCAACATTTTGAAGACAAAGAGGCTTCTTGGCAGGCTCAGGGTATACGGCGTCAACTGACATATCAACCTCTGGTAGAAAGATCAGATGATTGCGAGCAGAGGGCTGATAGTTGACAGAGGAGTGTCACTTGATGAGGCACATGACCCATGGAGCATAGAATTTCAGGCCAAAAAGGTCAGATCCAGACGCAGCAAGTTGCCTGATGAGGAATTCTTGCAAACTGAAGCTGATGCCATTGAGGATGTAAAAGACCAATGTCTTCATGGCTCCTTCAAGTTTGACCGCTGATGAATGTCCTTTGATAGGCCAGAGAGTTCGCCTGATGATGTGATATATTGTGCGAGGCAGATACTCGAGGTCATCAACAAAGAACTCCGTTGGGTATTCAGCGTCAGATGGCAAAGGCTTCATCATGCTCAACATCTGGCTCATGTTGGGTTCTGGCTTATGGAAGATGCTCTCCAGTGCATTGCGGTGTAGTTGACAATCAGGTTCATATAGCTCTCCGGGAGTGGGTAGGCCTGTAAGCTCAATGACATCAAGAGCTTTGGCTTCATGATGAACATTTCCTGTCATCCACTCGAGAACCCATGTCTTTATATCCCTGTTGTAGCCGCGAATGTGGAGGGTGGCATAGAATTGAAGCAAAAGTTCCTCATTCCAATGTTCTTTATGCGTCACAAAGCTGAGCAGACTGCATCACAGCAGTCAAGTGCTTCTTCTAAGCATGGCAGTCCAGCAATGGCTTGATGTCGAGGCGCATATGAGGAAAATGTGCCCTTGATCATACGAATGCAGGAGTAATAGCTTTTGCTGATAGCTCGAAATGATCGATGATATTCTTGGCTTTGAGTAGGGGTTCTTTCTTGTTGTCAAAGAAGGTGTTGTGGCTTTGAAGCCATTTGCATTGAAGGACCCTGTAGAGTTTGCGATGCACAGGAACCTTGGCGTCTTGGCTTTGGTTTACGGACACGAGGCCTATGCTCAACATGATAATAAAATTGAGGACCCGAGGCGATGGCGGAGGGACGAGCGGCCATCGGACAATGGTTAGTGACCATGATTGTATGCTTGCTCAATTGTATAGGGCCTTGAGGCGGAGCAGAGCGATGGCAACAAGCGAGGCTTCAGGCTGCACAACAGGTGCTTCAGGAGCAGTTGCATCATTGGCTTCTGGCACACTGGTTGGTGCAAGCTCCACATTAGCTTCAGCCATGACTACGTCATTGGCTTCATTTGCGTTGGTGGTGGCAGCTTCAAGATTTTCAACCTCCACTTGACGAGCTGGAGGGTCGGGCACTGGCACGTTCACATCAGGAACATCTTCTTCAGTATTGGGGGGAGTAGGAACACGTACGTCTTCTTGTCTTTCATCGGCTGATGTAGCCGGATTATCTTCAGCAGCGGTGGGTTCAGTTGCTGGAATGTCTTCAGCTTCATGAGCCTTTGTGGAAGCAGGCTCATGAACTATCATCCGTCGTTCTTGGTGTTCAGATGCAGGGCGAACCACTAAGATAGGTTCAACAACTAAGGGCTCTGTGGGAGCAGCCCGATTCTTCTTGGTTTTGCACTTCTTCTTGGAGGGAGCAGCATCAGAGGCTTCAGTATTTTTCCTTTTTCTGGCTTCAGCCTCGGCAGCCCTTGTCTTCTTCTGTTCTGAAGCGGTTGACAGGACCTTTGGCTTCGAGCCAGTCATGCTGCTTGGGAAGATTATGCGAGGTGCTTCCTGCCTTGAAGGTGCAGGTTGAGCGGTTGATTGCTTCTTCTTCTTTGCAGCCATTCTGGGGGTCAATGCCAAGACGACCAAGAGACTTGCGCTTCTCAGCCTCATTGTAGGCTAGCACACATTTGTCAGCCAAACTCTTCATGCACTCACGAGAGCCCTGAGCTTCTTCGCACTTCTTGAGAAAGGCTTCTTTAAGATCGTGCGGCATGACCTTGAAGTTTCTGACATCTTGCACGCTGAGCTTTGCCACATGCTTCTTGAACTGAGCTTTTTCATAATCAATCTTGTTCTTCAGCTCAACGATGCGCTGAGCGAGAGCTAGCTCAGAAGCAATGGCGCCATTGAAGGAGACGCTGAGGCCAATGGGAAGCAGCAGATCTTCAAAGCTGAGATTTGGGGTATCAAACCACTCATCAATGAAGTTATGGATGATTGCCACATCGAAGAGAGGCAAGTTATTGAAGATCTCTGCTTCTTCCTTGCTCTTGATCAGTTGCTCAAGGGCATCATCTGCAAGATCTTCATCGCTGGACAGATCAATGGGTTCTTCTCGTAGAATGGCAGCAGGAGTCAAGGTCTGATCAGTATGCTTGACGATTTTCTTTTTCGTCTCTGTCCTCTTGGAGATACGTGATAGATCTTCAAACTGCACACTGTCTTCAGGAGGTGCAGTGGCTAATGGCTTCGCACGTGAAGCTTTTGGAGGAGCAGCTGATCTTGAAGCCTTAGGCTTCTTTAGCTTTTGCGGCTTTGGAGGAGGAGCTGGGGCTTCATCAGTGTCAGCATCATTATCAGAATGATCCACTTTGGCACCTTGTACCAATATGTAGGTGATGAGGCCATCAAGGTTGGAGAAGGGGCCAATGACATTGGGATCAGCATCACGTGAGCCGTCTGCACGGGGAGCAGAGGGACCAGGGTTGAAGTCTAATCCCAATAACTTTTTGTTTTCCTTGGCTGATGCCTTTGCGTGCTGGAAGATGCGCTTGAAGAGAGTATCGTCACGACACCAGAGCAATGATGATGGGTCGGCATTCTCCGGCTGAGGTCCACGGACCATACAAGGATAGAAACCCTGTGCAATAGCTTCAACTCTGTTCTTGGGTTGAAGGCCTCGATAGAGAATATCACCCCAAGGACTTTTGATAGCATTCTTCTCTGCATATTCCTGGGTCACGAACTTGTACTTGAACCATTCTTCAGCCCAATAGCGTCGAATCCATTGGATTCGTGTCTTGCGCTGATGATAATTCTCTTCAGGATATGTCTTGTAAATCTCTGCTAGGTCATCAGGCAGATCTTTTGATGTTCCCCCACGACGCTGTCTGCCACCCTTCCTTACTGATTTCTCTGTAGCCATGAACTTCAAACTGAATGGCTTCAATACGTTCAAAGGCTTCAAAGACTTACGCTTGCTGGACAAACATGAACTGGCTTCGGGAGAGTTAATGTGATGCTGTAAGTATTCTGCAAACGAATGCAGACTATGAGAACCAAGGGATTCTCCCACGGACATGTATTTATAAGAAAGTGTGTGGCACACCGCAATTACGTAGGTGCCCCTGGCGGTTCACATCTGAGGGGCACGTGGCAAGCATGCAACATACTCAGAGTTGTCCCACGTTCCCACGACCGCGAGGCATGTCGGATGGTCGTTCCGGCTTCTCCGGATTTCAACAATAAAGATGAATCATTTAAAATAGACTTAATGTTTGTCACTGTGTCTTCTGCTGACTAGGACGCAGAGAAGACATTCGACAGTTTCAATAGAATGCATATGATTTGGACAGATAGAGTTTGAGATAGAAAGCATATAGAGATTAGGGTCCGATCACATTCACTTAGTTCAAAAGATTCAACTGGGAAGACATAGCTATAAGTGAATCCTATAGAGGACAGAACACTAGTGTATATATATATATATATATATATATATATATATATATATATATATATATATATATATATATATATCGAAAGCAATCAAATCATCATAGTGAAGAAAATCATGAAGATAAATTGAAATTGAAGACAAACCAAATGCGGAGTCATTGCAAAAATAACGCCATGAGTGAAACACTTCAAACAGAGAAATTTGGTGGTGGCGTTACCCACCGTATAGGAAGTACTAGACCTAGACATGGTGCACAATTATCGTGGCGCTCCGAAGTCAAATTCCATGTTAATGTATTCACACTCAGAATGTAAGTCTTCATTGATTGAAGACATACTTTACTTCGTGTGTTGCACATCTAAGTCATCAAGATGCATAAGTGTTAGGATGTGTGCCTGATCACAGGACATTTGTGGATTCCAAGATATTTAGCTCACACCGTAACTTGCAAAACCTTTTCTCATCCAAGGGCTTTGTGAAGATATCTGCCAGTTGCTCTTCAGTGTTGACGTGAATGATGTCAATATCTTTCTTCATGACATGATCTCTGAGAAAGTGATGACGGATTTCAATGTGCTTTGTCTTTGAGTGCTGTACTGGATTGTTGGCAATCTTGACGGCGCTTTCGTTGTCGCAGAAGAGAGGCACTTGTTTCAGATTGATACCATAGTCCTTGAGAGTTTGCTTCATCCATAGAAGCTGAGCGCAACAAGATCCAGCAACAATGTATTCAGATTCAGCAGTTGAGAGTGATACACAGTTCTGCTTTGAAGACCAACAGACAAGTGATCGACCCAGAAAGTGACATGTGCCTGATGTAGACTTGCGATCCACCTTGTCACCAGCATAATCAGCATCCGAGAATCCAGCCAAATCAAATTTTGAGCCCTTTGGATACCATAATCCGAGTGTTGGGGTGTACGCCAAGTATCGAAGAATTCGCTTCACAGCTAAGTGATGCGATTCCTTTGGTGCCGCTTGGAATCGAGCACACATGCAAACACTAAGCATAATATCTAGCCTACATACACATAGATAAAGTAAAGAACCAATCATGGAGCGGTATACCTTTTGATCGAACTCTTTACCATTGTCGTCGGGACCAAGATGGTGTTTGGCTGGCATTGGCGTCGTGTAACCTTTGCAGTCTTCCATTCCAAACTTCTTCAAACAGTCTTTGAGATATTTTTCTTGAGATATGAAGATGCCATTCCTTTGCTGACGAATTTGAAGACCAAGGAAGAACTTCAGCTCACCCATCATGGACATCTGATATTGCTCTTGCATCATGTATCCAAACTCATCACTATACTTCTGGTTGGTGCAGCCGAAGATAATGTCATCCACATATATTTGGCACACAAACAGTTCACCATCATATGTCTTCGTGAAGAGTGTGGGATCGAGGGATCTAGGTTTGAAGCCTTTGCTCTTCAGGAAGTCTTTGATCGTATCATACCATGCGCGAGGAGCTTGTTTGAGGCCATACAGTGCTTTGTTTAGCTTGTACACCATATCAGGATGTTTTGGATCTTCAAAGCCAGGTGGTTGAGCAGCATACACTTCTTCTTCAATCTTGCCGTTGAGAAATGCACTCTTCACATCCATTTGATGTAGCAAGATGTTGGGGTGATTAGCATAGGCTAGCAGTATGCGAATAGCTTCAAGCCTAGCCACAGGAGCAAATGTTTCATCAAAGTCAATTCCTTCTACTTGAGTGTATCCTTGAGCCACAAGACGTGCTTTGTTTCTGACGACTTGACCATGCTCATCTTGCTTGTTTCGATATATCCATTTAGTGCCAATAATGTTATGCTTGCGAGGGTCAGGACGCTTGACAAGTTCCCAAACATTGTTCATCTTGAACTGTTGAAGTTCCCCTTGCATAGCTTGTATCCATTCAGGTTCCATAAAGGCTTCAGCAACTTTCTTGGGTTCTGATATTGACACAAATGAAAAGTGCTCACAGAAGTTTGCTAACTTTGTTGCTCTTGAGCGAGTGAGTGGACCAGGTGCATTGATGCTATCAATTATCTTCTCAGTTTGTACTTCATTTGCAACTCGAGGATGAACTGGACGAAGACTTTGCTCTTGCTGATCATTGTTCACTGGGAGGATTGTCTTAAGACTGAGCATTGTCTTCAGGTTGGTTAGGTGCAGAAATGATAAGTTCCTCTTCAGGCTGTGCTTCAGAAGGCATGATTTCACCAGTTCCCATCAGCTTGATAGATTCGCTGGGCAGAGCTTCGTCTAGTGTACTTGGCAGGAGTTCTCTTTGTGAACCATTTGTTTCATCAAATCACGCGTCCACAATTTCGACAATTTTGTAGAGATAGAGGTTGAAGACTCTATAGGAGTGCGAGTCCTTTCCATAGCCAAGCATGAAGCCTTCGTGAGCTTTAGGTGCAAATTTTGACTTGTGATGGGGATCCTTGATCCAGCACCTAGCACCAAATACTCTGAAGTAGCTTACATTTGGCTTCTTGCCAGTGAGGAGCTCATAGGATGTTTTGTTCAGAAGCTTATGGATGTAAACACGGTTGATGATGTGACATGCTGTATCAGTAGCTTTAGGCCAGAACTTTCTTGGTGTCTTGTATTCGTCGAGCATTGTTCGAGCCATTTCAATGAGGGTTCTGTTCTTGCGCTCAACGATGCTGTTTTGCTGAGGTGTGTATGGAGCAGAGAAATCATGAGTGATTCCCATTGTATCCAGATAAAGATCAAGTCTGGTGTTCTTGAACTCAGTGCCATTGTCACTTCTGATGTGCTTGATCTTCACGCCATAATTGTTCATTGCTCGATTGGCGAAGCGTCTGAAGACATCTTGCACTTCAGTCTTGTAGAGAATTATGTGCACCCATGTATATCTTGAGTAGTCATCGACAATGACGAAACCATAGAGGCAAGCAGTTGTTGTGAGGGTAGAGTAGTGAGTAGGGCCAAATAAGTCCATGTGTAATAGCTCGAAGGGTTGAGATGTTGTCATGATTGTCTTCAAAGGGTGCTTTGCCCTAGTCATCTTTCCAGCTTCGCAGGTACCACACAAATGATCCTTCTTGAACTTGACACCCTCGATGCCTATGACATGCTTCTTCTTGACGAGTGTGTGTAAGTTCCTCATACCAGCATGCCCCAGCCTCCGATGCCAGAGCCAGCATTCAGAAGCTTTTGCGAGAAGACATACGACAAGCTGTGGACCTGCTGAGAAATCTACCATGTATAGATCATCTTTCCGATACCCTTCAAAGACTAGAGACTTGTCAGATTCCATTAGTACAAGGCAACGATATTTTCCGAATAGCACAATCATGTTCAGGTCACAAAGCATTGAGACAGACATTAAGTTGAAACCAAGGGATTCAACAAGCATCACTTTATCCATGTGTTGATCCTTTGAGATTGCAACTCTACCTAGACCCAATACCTTGCTTTTACCAAAGGTCAACCAAATGTGATGTGACTCTTGTCTAATGGACGTAAGGTTGAGTCCATGAGAAGACTTCGATCACCAGTCATATGATTTGTGCATCCGCTGTCCATAATCCATTCGGAAGCTTTTGGTGTCATACCCTACAGTACAGTTAGGAGGATGGGCTTCACGAAGAGCGTTGTGAAGCATAAGCATTTGACGCACACAAGGATTATCACAACTTAGATCAAGGTTAGGACACATAGTATGACTGGTAAGCGATTCAGATATGAAATACATAGTAAGATCATTTTATCATGCGTCCCTTAATGTGTTTTAGGTCCCCAGCAATAGCATAGGATGCCTTTGATTACAGGCTGGAGACCTTTCCCTGCAAAAGAAGGTTAATTCTTCTTCACCACCCACATCATCAGGGGTGGCTTAGAAGCAATGAGTATAAGTGCAGCATCTGAGAATTTCGGCTTTGGAGCCCTAGCAAATAGCCTTGCAGGAGATGAATGATACTCATATGAATAAGCAGAAAAGTTCTTAGTTCTATGAACATAGCAGTTTGAAGACACACGCTCATATTCATGTCTGAGTATGATTTCCCTGCAAAACATTAGCGTTAGGGTGACTCACGTGAGTCCTGTATCTGTATGAAGCCTTTGGGCCATATGAAGCCATAGGTCTGGGGTTTGTCTTCTTCCTTGGTGGTGTCATGACGACATTCAAAAGAAGATTCTCAATGCACTGCTTAGGTACCCGGATCTTCTTCATAGGTGGTCCATTCCTGCAGTTAGTACCAATATACTTGGCAAACACTTCACCATTCTGATTCTTGAACAGCTTTGCATCAAAGGATTCATCAATGATAATAGGATTAGCACAGGTAAAGCCAGATAAGGTGGATGGATCCACTGAAGGTTCCTTTGCAGCAACCCATGTGGTTTGGGGATACTGCTCAGGCTTCCAGTAGGAGCCATCAACATTCATTTTCCTCTCGAACCCAACACCCTCTTTCCTAGGGTTTCGGTTCAGAATCTACTTTTTGAGGACATCGCAAAGTGTCTGATGTCCTTTCAGACTTTTGTACATCCCTGTTTCAAGCAATGTCTTGAACCTAGCATTTCCATCAGCAATAGTAGTAGTATCCTCCGCAGAGGGGTTAGTTACCACATCAGTAGTTGAAGACAATGCAACAGCAGCAGCAGTGGAACATTCAACAACAGATGTGGCGTTATCACGCACAATGCATTTTAGACATGGTGGTTCAAATCCATCCTGAGCGGGACTGATCTGTTGAGCGCGAAGTGACTCATTCTCTTTTTGAAGATCTTCATGAGCCGCTCTCAATTTCTCAAGCTCTTGCTTCTTTTGAAGATAATCATAGGAGAGCCTTTCATAAGTAGTTGAGAGCGTTTCATGACGACTTTCAAGTTCTTGGTACTTAGCATGAAGATTTTTTATATCTTCAACTAAGGACTGTGAACGTGTCATTTCCACGTCCAACAGGTCATCGCTTTTGTCTAAAAGTTTTTGAGTATGTTCCATAGCCTTTTGTTGTTCAGTTGCAATTTTAGCAAGTGTTTTGTAGCTTGGTTTGGATTCACAATCAGAGTCATCTTCACTTGATGTTTGAAAGTAAGCATCACGTGATTTTACCTTGGCACCACGTGCCATGAAGCAGTAGGTGGGAGTAGGATCGTCTTCGTCATCAGCTTCAGCGTTGGTGTGGAAGTCATTGTCTTCAGTGTTGAAGATGGACTTGGCAACATAGGCTGTGGCTAGAGCCAGACTTGCAACGCCAGGGTCGGACTCCTCTCCAGACTCCACCTCCGCCTCCTCAGAAGCAGACTCCTCCTCTGAATCCATTTCCTTGCCAACAAAAGCACGAGCCTTGCCAGATGAGCTCTTCTTGTGTGATGAAGACTTAGAAGAAGACTTTGAGGATTTCTTCTTCTTGTCATCAGAATCATATTCCTTGTTTTTCTTCTTCTTATTCTCATTGTCCCACTGTGGACACTCAGATATGTAGTGACTAGATTTCTTGCACTTGTGGCAGGTTCTCTTCTTGTGGTCATGGGTGGAAGCTTCATCATTCCTTGAGCTGGACCGTGAAGACTTTCTGAAGCCTTTCTTCTTGGTGAATTTCTAGAACTTCTTCACAAGCATAGCAAGTTCCTTTCCAATGTCTTCAGGATCATCAGAACTGTAGTCAGATTCTTCTTCAGATGAGGAAACAACTTTTGCCTTCAATGCGCGAGTTCGGCCATAGTTGGGACCATAGATATCTCTTTTCTCAGAAAGCTGGAACTCATGTGTGTTGAGCCTCTCAAGTATATCAGACGGATCGAGTGTCTTGAAGTCAGGGCGTTCTTGTATCATGAGGGCAAGGGTGTCAAAGGAGCTGTCAAGTGATCTCAGTAGTGTCTTGACGATTTCATGCTTGGTAATCTCAGTTGCGCCGAGAGCTTGAAGCTCATTTGTGATGTCAGTGAGGCGATCGAATGTGAGCTGGACATTTTCATTGTCATTTCTCTTGAAGCGGTTAAAGAGGTTGCGAAGAACACTGATCCTTTAATCTCTCTGGGTTGAGACGCCTTCGTTGACCTTGGATAGCCAGTCCTAGACTAGCTTCGATGTTTCCAGAGCACTTACATGGCCATACTGTCCTTTGGTCAGATGACCACAGATGATGTTCTTTGCAGTAGAGTCTAGTTGAATGAACTTCTTGACATCAGCAGTTGTGACACCTTCACCAGTTTTGGGAACGTCGTTCTTGACAACATACCAGAGGTCGACATCAATGGCTTCAAGATGCATACGCATCTTATTCTTCTAGTAGGGATATTCAGTTCCACCGAACACGGGGCAAGCAGCGGAGACTTTGATTATCCTGCGCAACATAGCTAATACTCCGGTGGTTAAACGAATCACACAGAACAAGGGAGTACCTTGCTCTGATACCAATTGAAAGTGCTAGTTATCGACTAGAGGGGGGGTGAATAGGCGATTATTATGAAAGTATTCAAAATATGGAAGTTTCAAAGACAAACAATAGAAATGACCTAAATGATATGCAGTGGAAGATAAACTACAATAGGCAAACCATAGTCAAGTATGCAATGATGTGAAAGTATAGGACTAATAGCAGCTAAGTAGTAAGGATCAGGATGGAAGATAGTATGAAGCCAATCAACGATAGTAGTCAAGCAATGAAGTCAAACAGGTATGACAGATAGGCAATGACTTCACGAAGACAAACTCTAAGTAAAGGAAGGGAGAGGATAGAACCAGTCACTTGTCGAAGACACAGGATTTGTTGGACCAGTTCCAGTTGCTGTGACAACTGTACGTCTGGTTAGGGAGGCTGAGATTCAACTTAGAAGACCGTGTCTACACCTTATTCCCCTTGAGCTAAGGACACACAGTCCTCGCCCAATCACTCTGGTAAGTCTTCAAGGTAGACTTCCGAACCTTCACAGACTTCGTTCACCGGCAATCCACAATGGCTCTTGGATGCTCAGAACGTGACGCCTAACCGGCTGGAGGATTCATAGTCCTCAAGTGTAATAAGTCTTCAGGTCACATAGACAGAAAGACTTCAGTCATGCCTAACACTCTTTGGCTCTGGGTATTTGGGCTTGGTCCTCGCAAGGATTTCTCTCTCTCAAAGGCTTCGAGGTGGGTTGCTCTCAAACGACAAAAGCCGTGTACTAACTCTGAGTAGCCACCAATTTATGGTGTAGGGGGTGGGCTATTTATAGCCACTAGGCAACCCGATCTGATATGTCCAAAATGACCCTGGGTCACTAAGGAACTAACACGTGTTCCAACGGTCAGATTTCAAACACACACGGCAACTTTACTTGGGCTACAAGCAAAGCTGACTCATCCAGCTCTGGATAAGATTTGCTCTCATTGTTTTCGCTCGAAGACATAGGATTTGGGTTGAGCATCACTTCAGTCATTCTGACTTTGTTCACTTGGACCCCACTTAACAGTACGGTGGTTCCTATGACTCAACAAAGAAGAAGAGGAAACAGCGAAACAACACAGTCTTTGCGCTCCATAGTCTTCACTCAATGTCTTCTCATGTCATAGTCTTCAATGTGAATATCTTCACATACCACCATTGTCGTCAATGTCTTCATACATTTTAGGGTCATCTCCGGTAGGTAAGCGAATCAATGAGGGATACTACGCATTATCCTGCAATTCTCACAAACGCATTAGTCCCTCAATCAACTTTGTCGTCAATACTCCAAAACCAACTAGGGGTGGCACTAGATGCACTTACATTCATAAAGATGGAGTATTGACACTTTTGATTTTGAATCAATTGACAAATACATAGTGATGTATGTGGTTCGATAAGTATACTAGGGCACCGTGAATACTTATACTTCGTAAACTTCACTTATGATTTGAGTAGATATGATTTATTTGATGAAACATAAGTCTAAAACATTTGAAAAGGTTGAAAGAATTTCAGAATGAAGTTAGGAATCATCCTGAAAAAAGATAAAAGGTTCTTCGACCATGAAGAAGAATATCCAAGTCATGAGTTTAGCATACATCTGAATAATTATGGAATTATTTCACAACTTACTGATCTGATTTTATTGTTTTTGGACATATGCACTTGAAACAACAACATATACACTAAATAGATCACCGTCTAAAAATTCTGTCATTATGACACCATATGAGTTATGGAATGCTCGACCCCAAACTAGAAATGTGCTACTTTGTAGGTTATCCAAAAGAAAAAATTGGGTATTCCTTCTATCGAAAGTCCTAGGACAAAGTGTTTGTCACCAAGAATGGACACTTTCTCGAGAAAGAGTTTCTCGCTAAAGAAGTAAGTGGAAGGATAGTGTATCTTGACGAGATTACTGAATCTCCGGCGACAGTAAGCTGGACTAACGAACCAGAATTTGTTCCAGAAGTTGTCCGCACAACTGAAACAAAATTTACTACACCAGCTGTAGAAACTCCAGTTAAGCCTGTAACTAAACCGCGTAGGTCAGGAAGAGTTATCAAACCTCCTAAATGGTTTCATAATGAAATATTCATCTTAGAGGAAGATGTACCTGAGCAATACAGAGAAGCAATGGTTTCATAATGAAATATTCATCTTAGAGGAAGATGTACCTGAGCAATACAGAGAAGCAATGGCAGCGCCCAGCTCAAAATAATGGGTTATGGCCATGCAATCCAAAATGGATAATCAAGTTTGGAACTTGGTTGATCCTCCAGAGGGTATGAAACCCATACAATGTAAATGGATCTTCAAGAGAAAAACGAACGCGGGATGGTAATCCTACTATATATAAAGCAAGGCTAGTTGCGAAAGGGTTTTCGCGGGTTGAGAGAGCTCGATTATGATGGCAATTGCTGCATACATATGGATGTCAAAATTTCTTTCCTAAATGGAAATCTCAAAGAGGATGTATATATGATACAACCAGAAGGTTTTGTTGATCCTATGGATGCATGAAAGGTGTGCAAGCTTCAAAGCTCTATCTATGGTTTGAATCAAGCATCAAGGAACTGGAGTCAACATTTTGATGAAGCGGTTAAAGAGTTTGGCTTCATTAAAAATGATGAAGAAGCTTGTGTATACAAGAAGTTTAGTGGGAGCTCTATAGCATTTTTAATCTTATATGTAGATGACATATTGTTGATTGGAAATGATGTAAAGCTTCTTAGCACAATAACAAATTCATTAAAGAGTGTGTTTTGAATGAAAGACTTAGGCAAAGCAGCTTATATATTGGGCATAATGATTTATAGACATAGATTAAGACGTCTAACTGCGCTAAGTCAGAGCATATATATAGAAAAGGTTTTAAAGAGGTTTAAAATGGAGAATGCAAAGAAAGGTTTTCTCCCAATGTCACATGGCACAGCATTTAGCAAGAATCCATGTCCTAAGACAGTTGGTGAGTGTGTGCAGATGAGTGGAGTTCCATATTCCTCGACAATTGGATCCATCATGTATGTTATGATATGTACAAGACCAGATTGTTTCTTATGCGCTAAGTGTTAGTAGCAGGTACCAAAGTGATCCCAAAGTGGCTCACTAGGCAGCTGTTAAAATGATTCTTAAGTACCTCAAAAGGACAAAAGACATGCTCCTCGTCCATGGAGGAGATGAAGAGCTCATTGTAAATGATTACATGGATGCTAGCTTCATGACCGATATAGATGACCATAAATCTCAACCGGGCTATGTTTTCACCCTCAATGGAGGGATAGTAGTTTGGAAGATTTTCAAGCAGAACACTATTGCGGATTCTACGGTGGAAGCAAAATAAATTGCGTCTTCAGAAGTTTCAAAGGAGGCATTCTGGATCAAGAAATTTCTTGAAGAAGTTGGTGTGGTCCCAAGTGATGAACTCAAGGGCACTATATTGTGATAATGGCGGTGCCGCTACTCAAGCAAAGGAACCAAAATCCCACATAAAGACTAGACATGTCGAGCGCAAGTATCACATTATTCAACAAGATGTCGGTAAGGAGTTTGTGAAAGTACTCAAGATTCACATGGATTTGAATGTGTCACACCCGATGATGACGCCTCTACCACGAGCAAAGCATGAGCAACTCTGGATAGCCATAGGTATTAAAGAAACTATGTAACTAGATTATTGCCTCTAGTGCAACTGGGAGTCTTTTGGGAATATGCCCTAGAGGCAATACTATTGTATTAATATATTTCCATGTTTATAATTAAGAGTTTATATTCTATGCTATAACTGCTATGATCCTGGAATGTGCGATTCACTGGAAACTCATAAGCACGTGTGGAATGATAAACGGTAAAAATATGATTCCCAGTCTTGCCTCTAAGACTAGATGAAGCGTTGTTTGTGATCATTTTTTCCGGATCATAGGGTGTCGGTAAGTGTAAAGATAGTCCTAAAACAACTTGGAGAACATGATGTTAGAAGAACGATCATATTGAATCGACCCAAACTTTTTTGTTATACTTTGAGATACAATTGTCAGAAGTCAATTGTTATAACACAAAGAGTTAACATGTGACTGAGTTCCTTAGACCATGAGAGTATAGTAGTCACCTATAACCATATAATGAACTTTGGGGTTGCTCAAATGCCATCTGTAACATAGTGATCATAATAAAAACTTACAGATTCATCAGAAAGTTTGACAAGGGACTAGATAGCTCAAGGGTGGGATTTGCTCCTCCGACGATGGAGAGATATTCTTAGGGCCCTCTCGGTGTGATGAAATCCATCATCGTCTGGCCAGACATAGGTGACTAGGTCATGGGGATGCCGAAAAATGTCAATGAGAAAGAAGAACAAAACCGGTAATGAGGAGACGGATATAGTGAGCATGTATATGACTTAAGAGGATACCGAAATATCTCACCTCGGGTTTTGTAAAGTATCGCGAAGCAAAAAGAATAGAACATGATAACCAAAGGTTCACGTGAATGTCATTTGTGTACTCATAGGGATCGATATGGATGTCAATGGTTCCGCTATCGATCATTGAACGAAAGGGGTTTTAGTTCATGTCAATGTTTTACCAAACCTACAGGGTCACAAGCTTATGTTAGTCACGATCTGTTGAGTGTTAGTAGGACAGGAGTAATGAGGAAATATTTATTAAATAGTTTCATTAATAATTGAAATAGTTTCGAGAGGAACCAGAAATGTTTTGGGGTCACGAGAAGGGTTTCAGGGTTTATCTGGTAATACCAATAAATAATATATAGGTGAAAAATGTTTTTGAAGATTTCAACTTAATAATTAAAGGCTCTAATAAGGAGGCTTTTATGTTTAATTAAATGTCAACCGGCCTTAAAAGAGCAAGTGGTGGAAAGGATATTGGGCCAGTTGGGACCAATAAGAGGTGGCGCCCCCTTTCTTATTAGAGAAGGAAGGGGAGGCCAAATTGGAGGGTGACTGTTGGGGATATAACCCTGAGGTATGACCCGCCCAGGAGGGGCTGGGTTATACCATTGGCAACTTATTATGAAGAAGGCCCAAGAGGTCCAAGACCTGAAGATGGTGGTTCGTAAAGCAAAGCTTATTGGAGGCCCAAGACCTGGAGGTAGTTCAAGACCCGAAGGTGTGAGCCGTTCAATGTTAACTTGCTCTACAAGGCAAGTTTGTTTAGAGACCAAGTCGGTCACATCGTGTGAGCCGGCCAGGGCACTGTAAGCCATCGGGCATCAACCTGCATATAAAGATGAGACCCAATGGTAGGTTAACTCAAGAAATGACCAATCGAGAACTAGGTCAAGCGTATTCGCTCCCTTGTAATCAAAACTCAAGCAATACAACTAGAAGCAGGAGTACGATTTTACCTCGATGAAGAGGGGCCGAACCTGGGTAAACTCCTTTTGTCCTTTGTCCCGTTCAACCCCTCAATGCTAACCTAGTTGCGATGGCTCCACACCCAAGTCCTTTCACTAGGGCATCTGCCGTGACAAATCCACGACAGCTGGCGCCCACCGTGGGGCCAGAGCACTATGGTTTCGAGTTCTTCAAGGGCAGCTTCTCAGGGATCAAGGGATACGCAGTAGGCCAGATGACCAAGAGCCACCGCGACAAGATCTACATCAATGACTCAAGCTGGGGTCCCGAGGCCGATTCAATTGAGTATGGGTACCGGGTCCCCTTTGGCGGAATCCACGTCTTCATCGGTAAGATCGGCGAGTTAGAGCCTGAGTCAAACATCTGCACCGACATCATCGAGATGGCTCGGCGAGCACGATCTGCCAAGGTTCAGACCGCCGTGAAGCACGCTTTTGTTGGTTTTATTCATGGTGTGGATCTTGAGGAAGGATCTGTGTCCGATGGAGAGACAACCATCTACTCTCATGATGAGTCCTCAACCGGCGAGACCGGGTCAATCTATCAACTGCAAGACATCGGGCTTGGGAGCTATTCCGACGGTGACAGTATTCCGAACCCCTATGAGCTGCCAAACAGAGTCGCGATCTTCATGGCCGGCACACAACCGGTGTTTAATTCATCAACTGCTGTGGCTATGACTTCCAGTTCGACGGCTGCTGCGATAGCCGGGGCAAGCGGCCCTATGCGCCCATTGGCTCAGGTCTTATTCGAGCTCTTGGATGCTTTGGCAACTCTATTAGCTGCAGAGGTAACTCCAGTGACTCATGCGCAGCATAAGGTGGACGTTGCTAAACTGCAAGATGAGATAGCTCAGGCCAAGGAGGAGCTTAATGTTGAGAATGCTAGGATGGCAACAGAACAAGCTGCCTTGGACGCTGAATCACAACGGATTCAAATAGAAACTTTCGGTTAAGCTTGGATCAGAATGCATCAAATGATGTTCTTCGCAGGAGGTACTAGAGTCGTGTGCCTTTGGAGTTCGATGTAAGGAATCTTTTTAATACACCTCGGGAAGGACGAAGTAACCCGCCTGAGGTGACCCGGGCTGTCAAGGCGCCTATGGCTGGGGTGACAGCTCAACCGCGTGTCACAGACCCACCTCGTTTGAACTTAACCCCGCCTCAGCAGGTGCCAACACCACCGGATCATTATACTAACCCTCTGGATAACATGATTGCTGCGGCGTCGCGGCTGTCGGCTCTTCCAGTACAAGGTTGTTGGAGAACGTAGCATGCAATTTCAAAAAAAAATTCCTACGATCACGCAAGATCTATCTAGGAGATGCATAGCAACGAGAGGGGGAGAGTGTGTCCACGTACCCTTGTAGACCGAAAGCGGAATCGTTAGTTAATGCAGTTGATGTAGTTGAACGTCTTCACGATCCAACCGATCCAAGTACCGAGCGTACATCACCTCTGAGTTCAGCACACGTTCAGCTCGATGACGTCCCTCGAACTCTTGATCTAGCAGAGGGTCGAGTGAGAGTTTTGTCAGCACGACGGGGTGATGACGGTGTTGGTGATGTGATCCGCGCAGGGCTTCACCTAAGCACTACAAGGTTACTATCGGAGGAGTAAACGATGGAGGGGGCACCACACACGGCTAAGACAATGTTGTGTCTTGGGAGTGCCCCCTGCCCCCATATATAACGGAGGAAGGAGGAGGCCGGCCACCAGGGTTGCGCCAAGGGAGGGGGGAGTCCTACTAGGACTCCATTCCTAGTAGGATTCGCCCCCTGTCGGTGTCAAAACCGGCGGATCTCGGGTAGGGGGTCCCGAACTGTGTGTCTAGGTGGATGGTAACAGGAAACAAGGGACACGATGTTTTACCCAGGTTCGGACCCTCTTGATGGAGGTAAAACCCTACGTCCTGCTCGATTAATATTAATGATATGGGTAATACAAGAGTGGATCTACCACGAAATCAAGGAGGCTAAACCCTAAAAGCTAGCCTATGGTATGATTGTTGTAATGGAGGTTATGTCCTACGGACTAAAGCCCTCCGGTTTATATAGACACCGGAGAGGGCTAGGGTTACAGAGTCGGTTACAATGGTAGGAGATCTACATATCCGTATCGCCAAGCTTGCCTTCCACGCCAAGGAAAGTTCCATCCGGACACGGGACAGAGTCTTCAATCTTGTATCTTCATGGTCTTGGAGTCCGGCGGACGATGATAGTCCGGCTGTCCGGACACCCCCTAGTCCGGGACTCCCTCAGTAGCCCCTGAACCTGGCTTCAATGACGATGAGTCCGGCGCGCATAATGTTCGGCATTGCAAGGCGGGTTCCTCCTTTGAATAATCCAGAAAAGATTATGAACACCAGGATAGTGTCCGGCTCTGCAAAATAAATTCCACATTCCACCGTAGAGAGAATAAGATGTACACAAGTTCAATCTGCTGACGTATTTTGCGGCATGACGTCACACCACTACCAAGCCTTTACTTGAATCGTTTTTTTACTATACCGCCTCAGCGCGTTTAGCGAAGCGGTTTCCTTGGCACGTCTTGTCGAAGCAGAGATCGTGTTCCCCTTATTCCGGGATTCTCATCAATACGGACGTGGGTAACCCAACCGCACCATTGATGGTGGCGCTTGGGAGATAAGCGAGTTTTACCAGGCCGGTGGGGACGTATAGTCTTCGTCCGCCTATATAAGGGATAAGGATTCACCTTTTCACCCACACCTTATTCCTCCTTTGCTTATCCACCTCCGTGCACTCGAGCTCCAGCGCCCCAGTTCGCGCATCTCGTCTCAACCTTCTCCGACCATGTCCGGAGCGGGAGGCAAGTGGTTGGCCTCCACCGTTAAGGAGGAGCACATCACAAAGCTACGCAGCGCCGGATAGCTTTCCGGCGACATCGCGCATCGGCTGCCCGACGAGGGGCAGCTCATCCCCACCCCCAGGCCCCATGAGAGGGTCGTTTTCCTTCCCCACTTCCTCCGCGGACTAGGCTTTCCGCTTCACCCCTTTGTCCGGGGGCTCATGTTCTACTACGGCCTGGATTTCCATGATCTGGCGCCGAACTTCATCCTCAATATCTCGGCATTTATCGTCGTGTGCGAGGCCTTCCTCTGCATCCAGCCCCACTTCGGCTTGTGGCTCAAGACCTTCAATGTCAAGCCGAAGGTTGTGAAGGGCACTCAAGCGGAGTCTGCAGAGGTGCCATGTTGGGCAAGATGCCCAACGCCTTTGGTTGAAGGGGCCTTCGTGGAATCCGTCAAGGGGTGGCGATCGGGGTGGTTCTATATCACCGAGCAGCGCGACCCTCGTGGCGGCGGCCCCAAGTTCAGATCTGGCATCCCCACGCAGCTCACCTCCGGAAAGAGAAGGGCTTTGTGGGGTAATTCAAGGAGCCGCGGGACTCCAAGCCCGTATCCGTAAGTGGTGAACAAGAAGCTCAGCTGGTCAACGTGGTCCAAGTCATGCTCATTCGCGGATTCTCCCATGCCAAGAACGGGCATTCAATCTGTGGGAGTTCGATCCGAACAACACCAGCGTTGAGCGGGCTCTTGACACGACATCTGAAGGCGCTGGAGGGTGCTTTGTTTAAGGCGCGAAGCCCCGCATCCATGACGGAAGACCGCGGATTTCACTCGCAGCGCCCGGTGACGAGGTAAGTGATTCTACCCCTTACGGGACACTTGTTGTTAATAGTTCGACCCTAAGCGGGTTTCAATCTCCCTTTTCCTTTGACAGAGTGATGAAGAAGGCCGAGCAGCTCATCTGCCCGGCTCCCATGCCGAAGACCAGTGGACGCCTGCCTAGCGGGCTGCTGGTTCTGCACCGCACGTAGTGCCGAGAAGAAGGCCAAGAAGGTGGCCACGGGTACTCGAAAGAGTTCCTTTTGTGTGTCCGACGACTGAGGCGGATTCCTCCCGAAGATGAGGAGGAGGAAGAAGACTCTCTCCCGATGAGGGAGAGAGCGAGGAAGGCCTCCCCAACAGGGAGGCCAAGGGTCCAAGAGGGGAAGAACTATTCCCCCGGACAGCTCCGCCAACACCAACGTTGGCGATGAAGAGTGGCCCTCAAGGGCCAGGCCTCCGGCGAGATCGTAAGTATCCGGATCCCTGAATAATCTGCAATTTCTTTTGTGTCACATAGTGTCCTTCTAATGCCACATACTGCCTGCAGTCCGGCCGATGATGATCTCCCCGCTTCATCAAGCGGGTCGTTGGCTCCGTCGGATGTGGATTCCATCCCGACTGCCTCCACCCCTCGCGCCGACGAGGACGCCGAGGTGGGATCCCGGAAAGGGACCCATCTGGAGGAGGCTCCGGAGGCGCCGCAAGGCAGCCTCCCGGACTTTGCACCGGACTCCACACCGGAACCCGCAGTGGTTCCAGAGTCCGGCCGGCGGCCCCTTCGCAAGAAGGGCAAGACCGCGACACCGGCGGCCCCCGTCCAACCAGAGGCGCCGGACAACTTGTTGGAGGCGCTCCAAAGCGCCTCCATTGAGGAGGAACACCGCACTGTTATGAGTGCGGTGATTCAGAAGGTTCAGCTCGCCAAGAGCGGGCTAACCGAAGCCTGCAGTAGCCTTCTAACAGGCTTTGAGGTAAGGAGTTAAAGTTATGTAATGTAATACCGCATAGACGGTAGCCTCGATGCTTAGTTCGTGTTCAAAAGAAAAGCGGACCGAGGATCTAAAAGATATACGTGGGGTTGCTAAAAAGTATGTCAATATGGGTTTGCAGGCTGCGCTGCTGACCTCTGCCGCACTGACTGCGGAGGTCAGTGCATTGAAGCAGGATCTCGAGCGGTCCGAGCAAGAGCTCGGCCGTGCCAAAAAGTAGCTCGAGGACAAAGAAGGTGAGTAACACCACTTTGAATAATCACCTTACAAAAAGGGATTTAGGTTGCAAAAAAAAAATAACGAGGATAACATGGGCACTGCAGGGGCCACAAACGAGGTGGCAGCCCTGAAGGAGGTTGTGTCTGCGGCCGAACGCAATGCGGCCACGGAACGGGCAGAGCGAGAAAAGCAGGAGGCGCGGGTAGCGGAGGTGCGGCAAGAGCTCCAGGCTCTCATGGAGAAGCATGAGAGTTTGGAGCGCGACCCAAAGACTCGAGAGTCTGAGCTCGCCTCGGCTCTCAAAAGTGCCAAGTGTGCCAAGGCCGAAGCCCGTAAGGCCCTTCAGGAGGTTGAGGATATGAAGAAAATAGCGGCGGGTAAGGCATTTTTCATGCAAAGCAAGCATGTTAATGTAAACTACCTGACACTTACCCGAATTCGGAGCTCTCCAGGGGCGTTTACAGATCTGCCTCGTAGTGTATCCGACGCCGCCGCATTCTACCGAGGCAAGGAGGGGAGCTCAACGGAGAAGGTCTTTTGGTCTCAGTATGCTGAGGCCGGCCATCCGGTGCCCCCTAGCGACCAGCTGAAGTAGCTGGTCGAGCTTCACAAGGTAGCTGAGGAGGCCATGAAGGGCCTTATAGTCCGGCTGTGGCCTGGACAGGCCATGCCTGGGAGCTACTTCGCCTCGTGCGGCTGCTGGCGGATGCATGCCCCTCGGTGGAGGTCATCAAGCGCTCCGCTTTGTATTGAAGGTGCTCGTCGGGCCCTTGCCGTGCAAAGGTGCACTGGGCAGGCTGGATGCGAGAGGCTTCATCGACCCACCGCCACGGGCAAGGAGTATCGTATGCCGAAATGTACTATAAGATCGTCTGAAGGGTGCCCATAATATTGTGGATGAGTGCCCCGAGATGTAATTTTGAGTAAACTCGCTATGTATTATCTCGGCGCTGAAAACTTTGTTCATATGCGCTAAGCAACACTTGTTGAATTTTAAAAATATTACCTTCTGTGCGGCCGTTTATAAGATCTGAGAGATGGCAAGTCGTTGGCTTCGGCCCCCAAGCCGTGAGTGCTGGGGTGTTCGGGATAAACTTGAGCACTCTTGTTCCCATTTTTGGGTCCATCGAGGGAGGCACTCAACACAACGAACAAGGCAACCGGACTTATAATGCTTGAACACTCTCACTTAGCCATAGAATTCTATAATTTTAAATTTCGGCGAAGCCCCTAGTATTCGGAAGACCGAATTCGGGGCGCTATCCACACCTTCGTCGGACATTATCCGGTACTTTGCTCGAAGCGGCATAAGTCTTTAGGGACCCGAAAGGACCTCTCGAACAGCGACCGGTCTCTCGCCTTATCATGCCAGTCAGTTTTAGCTTTCTCCACTGAGGCGCTCGCCCAGCTCAACCGGGGCGCAATCGCAGTGGTTCTCCTAGTGCCACCTTAGCCGACAGAACGGAACGTAAGGCTCCAAAACGTGGGAGTCGGGCAAACCCAACTATTGACCCAAGACATGATTCGGAGTCGATTCATATAATGCTATAAGTTCGGGGTGCCGCACTTGTGAAAGTGTTCGGACTTATCACACCATAATGCGGGGAACATAAGCCCCTGGTGTATTCAGCCGTACCAAAATATACGGGTGCAAGATGTCATTTAATGAACATATATGTAAGGTAATGTAATTACATGCAAAAAGTGCTGCATTATTTAGTCAAGGAAGTCTGCTATGAGTGCGGAGGGATACAAATAGTGCGGTAAGCAAGGGATTGGACTAATTAAACATGTCCCCCTCCAGGGGTGGGCTGCGAACTGGTGTATATAATCAAATTTAATGCTCGTAATGGAGACCACCTGAGTGTTCATCGCAGCTTTCTTTCTTCCCTGGCTGTTGCATCGTGAGTTCGGCAGGTTCACCGCCGGACAGGGCCTCTGGTTAACGGAGTCCTGTGTATACAAAGAAGGAAAATAATAATAAAAAAGAGTGACACACTTGTGAGCCCCTGGTGTGGTCGAGCCGCACTCTGGGTCTGTTGTGGTCGTGCCCCTCCCCCTACGCCCATGGTATCTCCAGAGCGTAATGATGTACGCGGAGGGTTGGTCTTGCAATCATGCGAGGGCTGGGGTCGGGGCCGCATTGCTACGCATGCTCGGATCGTGCCAAGTGGTCTTGGTTGATGTTGCTTCGGGCGCGTTTGGCCGTATTCGGCCGTTTAACGGCCGGACTCGAAAATTGCCTTAAAAGGCTGCTCTGTACTTCTGCCGCGAGAGCCGCAGTATGTTCCTCCGTTCGGAGGGAGCGTTCCGTATTTTTGTTGACCGTGATGACTCCACGAGGGCCTGGCATCTTGAGCTTGAGGTATGCATAATGCGGCACCGCGTTGAATTTTGCAAACGCGATTCGTCCGAGCAGAGCGTGATAGCCGCTGCGGAACGGGACTATGTCGAAGATTAACTCCTCGCTCCCGAAATTATCCGGGATCCGAAGACCACTTCTAGCGTGGATCGAGCTCGCATAATTGGCCTCAACGCTGGTATGACGCTCAAGGTCGTCTTTGTGGGTTTAATCCTTGAGGGTCTATGCCCATCTTGCGACCGTATCGATAAAGCAGGTTCAGCTCTGCCGCCGTCCATCGACTCTCGTGAGGTGAAATCCATCGACGATTGGGTCTAAAACCACGCGCGAATCCGCCATGGCGGATGCTGGTCGGATGGTCTCTTCAATCGAAAGTGATCGGACAAGAGGACCATGGATTGAACTCGGGCGATCGCTCCATCGCATATATGTCCCTTAGTGCACGCTTCCGCTCCCTCTTGGGTATATGGGTTGCGTATATCATGTTTACCGTCCGCACTTGTGGGGGGAAACCCTTCTGTCCTCTACTGTTCGGTGGCCAGGTCTCTTCCTCATCGTCGCTATGCAGCCCCTTGTCATTGTTTTCGGCAATTAACTTGCCTGCCTGCTTGAATACCCAACAATCTCTGTTGGTGTGGTTAGCTGGCTTTTCGGGGGTGCCATGTATCTGACATGAGCGGTCGAGTATTCGGTCCAAATTGGACGGGCCCAGAGTTGTTCTTTTAAATGGCTTCTTCCGCTGACCGGGTTTAGAGCCTCGGAATCCGGCGTTGACTGCCGTATCCTCCTTGTCGTCGCCGTTGACGCGGCGTTTATTTTTGCTTTGACGCGACCTGCCATTGTGGTCCTTAGGGTCCGGACTACCAGCATTTTTGCTGAGGTTGTTGCTGCGAGCTAGCCAGCTATCCTCTCCCGCACAGAAGCGGGTCATTAGTGATGTGAGGGCTGCCATGGATTTGGCTTTTCTGCCCTAGGTGCCGGGCTAGCCATTCGTCGTGGATGTTATGTTTGAAGGCTGCGAGGGCCTCTCGCATCCGGACGGTCGACGATTTGATTTTTCTTTGTTAAGAACCGTGTCCGAATCGTCGGCCGATTCATCCGCTGCTGAATTATGTGGCTTAGGTCATCGTTGTGCGGTGGTGGGACATATGTGCCCGGAAGTTGTCGAGAATGCGGCTTCGTGTCTTCCCAACACCAATTGACTCGCGGCAGGCTGTTAAGCCAATGCCGAGCTGGTCCTTTAAGCTTGAGTGGGAGATACTTGATGGCGTGGAGATCATCGCCGCGGGCCATATGGATGTGAAGGAGATAATCTTCGATCCAAACCGCGGGGTCTGTTGTGCCATCGTAGGATTCAATGTTTACGGGTTTAAACCCTTCAGGGATTTGATGATCCATTACTTCGTCGGTGAAGCATAGCGGGTGTCTGGCGCCTCAGATTGAGCAATATCACGACATAGCTCGAGGGAGTTGTCTGCGTGTTCGCCCGCCAGAGTTGTTGTATCCGTGGCGACGGTATTAAATCGTGGGTCGTTACGCCCACGTGATCCGTAGATGGATCTGGATTGCCTTGCTTTGTCCTCCAATATATCTCGCAAGTCCGGCGTGTTCCCTCTCGGCTTCGTACTTTTGGAGCGATGCCGGGGTATGGTCTTGGTGGAGGGCCTGGATGCCTCTCTGTCGCGACCATTGGGTGGTCGGTCGGCTGTATTGTGCGCTGGTGATGAAGGTATGTATGCTTCTTCCTCTAATCGGGGGAGCAACTTGCGTTTTGGGTAACTCTTGAAGGGACGTTCGAGTTCATACTCTTCGGCCGCGAGGACCTCAGTCCATCCGCCGCCAGCCAGGTCTTGATCAGCTTGAAGCTGCTGCTGCTTTTCTTTAGGCTATTTGCCGTGGCGATAAGCCTGCGCTTAAAACGCTCTTGTTCGACGGGATCTCTGAGTGCGATTTAATTCGTCGTCGTTGAGGCTTGCCTCGTCTCCGGAGGGAGGCATGTAATCATCCTCGACCTCTTCGTCTGCCGCTTTCTCGCGAGGGCTTGCTTATGCATCCTCCTGCGCTGAATCTTGCTGGAGGGGGTTGTCTTCGGCACTATCTGGGGTATTATTATCTCCTGTGCCGGAATCTCCATTCTTGCTGTGGCAGGATTTAGAGTGGTGCCGCTGATGTTGGCGCTTGGGCTGTTTCTTTAAGGAATCTGCCTCCGTTGCTTCTTCGCCGTCCCCATCTTTTGGGGTGTCCACCATGTATATATCATATGACAAGGTGGTCTTCCGGTGCTCGTAGGCGCTGGTTCTTGTTAAATCTCCGGCATCGTCGTCCATACCGTCGATGTCATCGGAGTCATAGTCTAGCATGTCGGTTAGATCGTCGACAGTGGCTACAAAGTGGGAGGTGGGTGGGCTTTGAATTTCTTCGTCGTCCGCATCCCAACCATCCTGGCCATAATCCGGCCAGGGCTCTCCGGATAGCGAGAGATGCTTTAGCGAATTTAGGCTGTCGCCAAAGGGTGAGTGTTGGAAGATGTCCGTGGCAGTGAACTCCATGATCGGCGCCCAATCAGATTCGATTGGCAGGGGCGCAAGAGGTTCGGAGTCCGGCACCTCGGAGTCACAAGCTTTACGAGGGACAAGGTTAGTGTTCGGCTCTATCGCCGTGGAAGGTGCAGCCCCCGAGGCGGTGTCCAGCCACCGGTCCTCGATCTGCGCTATCGGCTCCAGACTAAGGGTCGGAGCGGATTCATGTGCGGCCACCAAGGCACTGTCCGGCGGCAGAGCTAAATCATGCCCATCGTGATAAAGGCGGCACGCCGGCTGCGTGGCTCGAGTCCGTCAAGATCAAGTCCCGCGGATGTCGGCCGTGAAGTTTAGGCTTCGAACTTGACACGATGGCGGGCGTAGCTTCGATCTGCTCCGGATGGCTGCGAATTGGCCCTTGAGCGCGGCCGCCGAATACGAAGATCTGTCCGGGGAGAAAAGTCTCACCCTGGACGGCGTTGTTGTTGATTGAAGAAGCCATCAAGCCTATCGGCATCGTCGCGGCTGTCGGCTCTTCCAGTACAAGGTTGTTGGAGAACGTAGCATGCAATTTCAAAAAAAAATTCCTACGATCACGCAAGATCTATCTAGGAGATGCATAGCAACGAGAGGGGGAGAGTGTGTCCACGTACCCTTGTAGACCGAAAGCGGAATCGTTAGTTAATGCAGTTGATGTAGTTGAACGTCTTCACGATCCAACCGATCCAAGTACCGAGCGTACATCACCTCTGAGTTCAGCACACGTTCAGCTCGATGACGTCCCTCGAACTCTTGATCTAGCAGAGGGTCGAGTGAGAGTTTTGTCAGCACGACGGGGTGATGACGGTGTTGGTGAAGTGATCCGCGCAAGGCTTCATCTAAGCACTACAAGGTTACTATCGGAGGAGTAAACGATGGAGGGGGCACCACACACGGCTAAGACAATGTTGTGTCTTGGGAGTGTCCCCTGCCCCCGTATATAACGGAGGGAGGAGGAGGCCGGCCACCAGGGGTGCGCCAAGGGAGGGGGGAGTCCTACTAGGACTCCATTCCTAGTAGGATTCGCCCCCTGTCGGTGTCAAAACCGGCGGATCTCGGGTAGGGGGTCCCGAACTGCGCGTCTAGGCGGATGGTAACAGGAAACAAGGGACACGATGTTTTACCCAGGTTCGGACCCTCTTGATGGAGGTAAAACCCTACATCCTGCTCGATTAGTATTGATGATATGGGTAGTACAAGAGTGGATCTACCACGAGATCAAGGAGGCTAAACCCTAAAAGCTAGCCTATGGTATGATTGTTGTAATGGAGGTTATGTCCTACGGACTAAAGCCCTCCGGTTTATATAGACACCGAGAAGGCTAGGGTTACATGAGTCGGTTACAATGGTAGGAGATCTACATATCCAGATCGCCAAGCTTGCCTTCCACGCCAAGGAAAGTCCCATCCGTACAGGATGAGTCTTCAATCTTGTATCTTCGTGGTCTTGGAGTCCGTGGACGATGATAGTCCGGCTGTCCGGACACCCCTAGTCCAGACTCCTCACCCCCCCTTTTTTCCTTCTTATGGAGGTGGAAAGGGGGCAGGAGAGTAGGAGAAGGAAAGGGGGTGGCGCCCCCTTTCCGTAGTCCAATTTGGCCTCCTCCCTTGTGGGGGGCGCACCAGCCCCTTGTGGGCTGGTTAGCCTCCCTCCCATGGCTCATATGGCCCATATCTTTCACCGGGGGGTTCCGGTAACCCTTCCGGTACTCCGGTTTGTACCCGATACAATCCGGAACCCTTCCGGTGTCTGAATACCACCTTCTAATATAATCTTTACCACTTGACCATTTCGAGACTCCTCGCCATGTCCGTGATCTCATCCGGGACTCCGAAAAAACTTCGGTCACCAAAACACATAACTCATAATACAAATCATCATCGAATGTTAAGCGTGCGGACCCTACGGGTTCGAGAACTATGTAGACATGATCGAGACACATCTCTGATCAATATACAATAGAGGAACATGGATGGTCATATTGGTTCCTATATATTCTACGAAGATCTTTATTGGCCAAACCGCACAACAACGTACGCTGTTCCCTTTGTCATCGGTATGTTACTTGCCCGAGATCCGATCGTCAGTACCTTCTTACCTAGTTCAATATCGTTACCAGCAAGTCTCTTTACTCGTTGCATAATGCTTCATCCCACAACTAACTCATTAGTCACATTGCTTGCAAGGCTTATAGTGATGAGCATTATCGAGAGGGCCCAGAGATACCTCTCCGATACACGGAGTGACAAATCCTAATCTCGATCTATGCCAACCCAACAAACACCTTCAGAGACACCTATAGAGCATCTTTATAATCACTTAGTTACATTTTGACGTTTGATAGCACACAATGTGTTCCTCCGGTATTTGGGAGTTGCATAATCTCATAGTCAGAGGAATATGTATAAGTGATGAAGAAAGCAATAGCAATAAAACTTATCGATCATTATGCTAAGCTAACGGATGGGGCTTGTCCATCACATCATTCTCTAATGATGTGATCTCGTTCATCAAATGACAACACATGTCTATGGTCAGGAAACATAACCATCTTTGATTAACGAGCTAGTCAAGTAGAGGCATACTAGAGACACTTTGTTTTGTTTATGTATTCACACATGTATCAAGTTTTCGGTTAACACAATTCTAGCATTAATAATGAAAATTTATCATGATATAAGGAAATACAAATAAAAACTTTGTTATTTCCTCTAGGGCATATTTCCTTCAGTCTCCCACTTGCACTGGAGACAATAATCTAGTTCACATCGCCATGCGATTTAACACCAATAGTTCACATCTGTATGTGATTAACACCCATAGTTCACATCGCCATGTGATCAACAACCAAAGGTTTACCAGAGTCAATAATCTAGTTCACATCGCTATGTTATTAACACCCAAAGAGTACTAAGGTGTGATCATGTTTTGCTTGAGAGAGAAGTTTAGTCAATGGGTCTGCTAAATTCGGAGCCGATGTATTTTGCAAATTTTCTACGTCTACAATGCTCTGCATGGATCTACTCTAGCTAATTGCTCCCACTTTTAATATGTATCCAGATTGAGAATCAGAGTCATCTGGAACAGTGTAAAAGTTGCATTGACGTAACTCTTTACGATGAACTCTTTATCACCTCCATAACTAAGAAATATTTCCTTAGCCATCTAAGGATAATTTTGACATGTTGTCTAGTGATCTACTCCTAGATCACTATTGTACCCCCTTGCCAAACTCATGATAAGGTACTCAATAGGTCTGGTACACAACATAGCATACTTTATAGAACCTATGGCTGAGGCATAGGGAATGACTTTCATTCTCTTTCTATTTTCTGCCGTGGTCGGGTTTTGTGTCTTACTCAACTTTACACCTTGCAATACAGGAAAGAACTCCTTCTTTGACTGTTCCATTTTTGAACTACTTCATAAACTTGTCAAGGTATGTACTCATTGAAAAATCTTATCAAGCGTCTTGATCTATCTCTATAGATCTTTATGCCCAATATATAAGAAGCTTCACCGAGGTCTTTCTTTCAAAATCTCCTTTCAAACTCTCCTTTATGCTTTCCAAAAAATTCTACATCATTTCCGATCAACAATATGTCATTCACATATACTTATCAGAAAGGCTGTAGTGCTTCCACTCACTTTCTTGTAAATACAGGCTTCTCCAAAAGTCTGTATAAAACCATATGCTTTGATCACATTATAAAAGCGTATATTCCAACTCTGAGATGCTTGCACCAGTCCACAGATGGATCGCTGGAGCTTGCACACTTTGTTAGCACCTTTAGGATTGACAAAACCTTCTGGTTACATCATATACAACTTTCCTTAGATATATCCATTTAAGGAATATAGTTTTTGACATCCATTTACCAGATTTCATAAAATATGGCAATTGCTAAGATGATTCGGACGGACTTAAGCATCGCTACGGTTGAGAAAATCTCATTGTAGTCAACACCTTGAACTTGTTGAAAACCTTTTGCGACTAGTCGAGCTTTGTAGATAGTAACACTACCATCAGCGTCCGTCTTCCTCTTGAAGATCCATTTTTTTCTATGGATTGCCGATCATCGGGAAATTCCACCAAAGTCCACACTTTGTTCTCATACATGGATCCCATCTCAGATTTCATGGCCTCAAGCCATTTCCCGGAATCTGGGCTCATCATCGCTTCCTCATAGTTTGTAGGTTCATCATGGTCTAGTAATATGACTTCCAGAATACGATTACCGTACCATTCTGGTGCGGACCGTACTCTAGTTGACCTATGAGGTTCGGTAGTAACTTGATCTAAAGTTTCATGATCATCATCATTAGCTTCTTCACTAATTGGTGTAGGAATCACTGGAACTGATTTCTGTGATGAACTACTTTCCAATTCGGGAGAAGGTACAATTACCTCATCAAGTTCTACTTTCCTCCTTCTCACTTCTTTCGAGAGAAACTCCTTCTGCAGAAAGGTTCCATTCTTGGCAAAACAATATCTTGCCTTTGGATCTGTGGTAAAAGGACTACCCAATTGTTTCCTTAGGGTATCCTATGAAGTCGCACTTCTCCAATTTGGGTTCGAGCTTATCAGGTTGAAGCCTTTTGACATATCGCATCTCCAAACTTTAAGAAACGACAACTTAGGTTTATTGCCAAACCACAGTTCATACGATGTCGTCTCAACGGATTTTGACGGTGCCCTATTTAACGTGAATGCAGCTGTCTCTAATGCATAACCCCAAAACGATAGCGGTAAATCGGTAAAAGACATCATAGATCGCACCATATCTAATAAAGTACGGTTATGATGTTCGGACACACCATTACGCTGTGGTGTTCCAGGTGGCGTGAGTTGTAAAACTATTCCACATTGTTTTAAATGAAGGCCAAACTCATAACTCAAATATTCACCTCCGTGATGAGATTGTAGAAACTTTATTTTCTTGTTACGATGATTTTCCACTTCACTCTGAAATTCTTTGTACTTTTCAAATGTTTCAGACTTGTGTTTCATTAAGTAGATATACCCATATCTGCTCAAATCATCTGTGAAGGTCAAAAAATAACGATACCCGACGCGAGCATCAACACTCATTAGACCGCATACATCAATATCTATTATTTCCAATAAGTTAGTAGCTCGTTCCATTGTTCCGGAGAACGGAGTTTTAGTCATCTTGCCCATAAGGCATGGATCGCAAGTATCAAATGATTCATAATCAAGTGATTCCAAAAGTCCATTTTATGGAGTTTCTTCATGCGCTTTACACCGATATGACCCAAACGGCAATACCACAAATAAGTTGCACTATTATTATCAACTTTGCATCTTTTGGCATCAATACTATGAATCTGTGTATCATTACGATTGAGATTCAATAAGCCATCAAAATTGGGTGTATGACCATAGAAGGTTTTATTCATGTAAACATAATAACAATTATCCTCTGTCTTAAATGAATAACTGTATTGCAATAAACATGATCTAATCATATTCATGCTCAACGCAAACACCAAATAACATTTATTTAGGTTCAACACTAATCCTGAAAATACAAGGAGTGTGCGATGATGATCATATCAATCTTGGAACCACTTCCAACACACATCGTCACTTCACCCTCAACTAGTCTCTGTTTATTCTGTAACTCCTGTTTCGAGTTACTAATCTTAGCAATCGAACAAGTATCAAATACCCAGGGGCTACTATGAACACTAGTAAGGTACACATCAATAACATGTATATCAAATATACCTTTGTTCACTTTGCCGTCCTTCTTATCCGCCAAATGTTTGGGTCAGTTTCGCTTCTAGTGACCATTTCCTTTGCAGCAGAAGCACTCAGTTTCAAGCTTGGGTCCATCTTTTGGGCTTCTTCCCGGGAGTGACAACTTGCTTGCCATTCTAATTGAATTTCCCTTTCTTTCCCTTTGCCCTTTTCTTGAAACTAGTGGTCTTGTCAATAATCAACACTTGATGCTCTTTCTTGATTTCTACCTTCGTCGATTTCAGCATCATGAAGAGCTCAGGAATCGTTTTCGTCATCCCTTGCATACTATAGTTCATCACGAAGTTCCAGTAACTTGGTGATGGTGACTAGAGAACTCTGTCAATCACTTATCTTATCTGGAAGATTAACTCCCATTTGATTCAACCGATTGTAGTACCTAGGCATTCTGAGCACATGCTCACTAGCTGAGCAATTCTCCTCCATCTTTTAGGCGAAGTAATTGTTAGAGGTCTCATACCTCTCGACACGGGCATGAGTCTGAAATACCAATTTTAGCTCTTTGGAACATCTCATTTGCTCTGTGGTGTTCAGAACATTTTTGAAGTCCCGGTTCTAAGCCGTAAATCATGGTGCACTAAACTATCAAGTAGTCATCATATTGAGCTAGCCAAACGTTCATAAGGTCTGCATCTGCTCTTGCAATAGATCTGTCACCTAGCGGTGCATCGTGGACATAATTCTTCTCTACAGCAATGAGGATAAACCTCAGTTCATGGACCCAGTTCGCATCATTGCTACTATCATCTTTCAACTTAGTTTTCACTAGGAACATATAAATAAACATAGGGAAGTTACAACGCGAGCTATTGATCTACAACATAATTTGCAAAATACTATCAGGACTAAGTTCATGATAAATTAAAGTTCAATTAATCATATTACTTAAGAACTCCCACTTAGATAGACATCCCTCTAGTCATCTAAATGATCACGTGATCCATATCAACTAAACCATGTCCGATCATCACGTGAGATGGAGTAGTTTTCAATGGTGAACATCTCTATGTTGATCATATCTACTATATGATTCACATTCGACCTTTCGGTTTCAGTGTTCCGAGGCTATATCTGCATATGGTAGGCTCGTCAAGTTTAAGCCGAGTATTCTGCATGTGCAAAATTGGCTTGCACTCGTTGTGTGTGAACGTAGAGCTTATCACACCCAATCATCACGTGATGTCTCGGCACGAAGAACTGTAGCGATGGTGCATACTCAGGGAGAACACTTATACCTTGAAATTTAGTGAGGGATCATCTTATAATGCTACCGTCGTACTTAGAAAAATAAGATGCATAAAAGATAAACATCATATGCAATCAAAATATGTGACATGATATGGCCATCATCATCTTGTGCCTTTGATCTCCATCTCCAAAGCACCGTCAAGATCTCCATTGTCACCGGCTTGACACCTTGATCTCCATCGTAGCATCGTTGTCATCTCGCCAACTATTGCTTCTACGACTATCGCTACCGCTTAGAGATAAAGTAAAGCAACACGTGGCGATTGCATTTCATACAATAAATCAACAACCATATGGCTCCTACCAGTTGCTGATAACTTTGTTACAAAACATGATCATCTCATACAACAATTTATATCACATCATGTCTTGACCATATCACGTCACAACATGCCTTGCAAAAACAAGTTAGACGTCCTCTACTTTGTTGTTGCAAGTTTTACGTGGCTGCTATGGGCTTCTAGCAAGAGCCGTTCTTACCTACCCAACAAAACCACAACAATTTTTCGTCAAGTGTGTTGTTTTAACCTTCAATAAGGACCGGCCGTAGTCAAACTCGATTCAAATAAAGTTGGAGAAACAGACACCCGCCAGCCACCTATGCGCAAAGCACGTTGGTAGAACCAGTCTCATGAACGCGATCATGTAATGTCGGTCCGGGCCGCTTCATCCAACAATACCGCTGAATCAAAGTAAGATATTGGTGGTAAGCAGTATGACTATTATCGCCCACAACTCTTTGTGTTCTACTCATGCATATCATCTATGCATAGACCTGGCTCTGATGCCACTGTTGGGGAACGTAGCATGAAATTTCAAAAAATTTCCTACGATCACGCAAGATCTATCTAGGAGATGCGTAGCAACGAGAGGGGGAGAGTGTGTCCACGTACTCTCGTAGACAAAAAGTGGAAGCGTTAGTTAATGCGGTTTATGTAGTCGAACATCTTCACGATGCAACTGATCCAAGTACCGAACATACAGCACCTCCGAGTTTAGCACACGTTCAACTCGATGACGTCCCTCGAACTCTTGATCCAGCAGAGGGTCGAGGGAGAGTTTCGTCAGGACGACGGCGTGATGACGGTGTTGATGATGTGATCTGCGTAGGGCTTCGCCTAAGCACTACGACGATACTATTGGAGGAGCAAACGGTGGAGGGGGGCACTGCACACGGCTAAGACAATGTTGTGTCTTTGGGGTGCCCCCTGCCCCCGTATATAAAGGAGGGAGGAGGAGGCCGGCCACCAGGGGCGCGCCAAGGAAGGGGGGGAGTCCTAGTAGGATTCGGCCCTCCCTCTTTTTTCCTTCTTATGGAGGTGGAAAGGGGGAAGGAGAGGGAGTAGGAGAAGGAAAGGGGGTGGCGCCCCATTTCCCTAGTCCAATTCGGCCTCCTCCCTTTTGGGGGGGCGCACTAGCCCCTTGTGGGCTGGTTAGCCTCCCTCCCATGTCCCATATGGCCCATATCTTTCACCGGGGGGTTCCAGTAACCCTTCTGGTACTTCGGTTTGTACCTGATACACTCCGGAACCCTTTCGGTGTCCGAATACCAGCTTCCAATATATCAAGCTTCACCTCTCGACCATTTCGAGACTCCTCGTCTTCTCTGTGATATCATCTGGGACTCCGAACAAACATCGGTCACCAAAACACATAACTCATAATACAAATCGTCATCGAACGTTAAGCGTGCGGACCCTACGGGTTCGAGAACTATGTAGACATGATCGAGACACATCTCCAATCAATAACCAATAGCGGAACCTAGATGGTCATATTGGCTCCTACATATTCTACGAAGATCTTTATCGGTCAAACCGCACAACAACATACATTGTTCCCTTTGTCATTAGTATGTTACTTACCCGAGATTCGATCGTGGGTATCTTCATACCTAGTTCAATCTCGTTACCGGCAAGTCTCTTTATTCGTTGCGTAATGCTTCGTCCCGTGTAATGCTTCGTCCCACAACTAACTCATTAGTCACATTGCTTGTAAGGCTTATAGTGATGAGCATTACCGAGAGGGCCCAGAGATACCTCTCCGATACACGGAGTGACAAATCCTAATCTCGATCTATGCCAACCCAACAAACACCTTCGGAGACACCAGAGAGCATCTTTATAATCACTCGACGCGTTGTGACGTTTGACAAGACACAAGGTGTTCCTCCGTATTCGGAGTTGCATAATCTCATAGTCAGAGGAACATGTATAAGTCATGAAGAAAGCAATAGCAATAAAACTTATCGATCATTATGCTAAGCTAATGGATGGGTCTTGTCCATCACATCATTCTCTAATGATGTGATCCCGTTCATCAAATGACAACACATGTCTATGGTCTGGAAACATAACCATCTTTGATTAACGAGCTAGTCAAGTAGAGGCATACTAGGGACACTTTTTTTTGTCTATGTATTCACACATGTATCAAGTTTCCGGTTAATACAATTCTAGCATGAATAATAAACATTTATCATGATATAAGGAAATATAAATAACAACTTTATTATTGCCTCTAGAGCATATTTCCTTCAAAGGCGAGTTTCCCGCGGCGGTCGAAGCCCGGAAGGCTGTAGAGCTTCTTCAGACGGCGGTAGCTCGGCAGGCGGCTTATTCATATAGCCGAGAGCGGATTCATTCGAGAGAACACTCCTCTTGGAGGGCAGGGGGGACCTTCCCACCATTGTGTCACCCCCTCCCCTCTCCTCCAACCTATATATATTAGAGGTTTTGGGAACTTTTAGATACACAAGTTTTGGAGCCTCATCTAGTTCTCTGGTTCTAGTTCTAGTTGATCTAATTAGCGATAGATCTAGATCCTCTGAATCATCATAACTCGAAACCCGGTGTGGTTCTAATCTTCTCCCTCTAATTTTGTGGTGATGATTAGCTCTGGTTGATGATGCGCTGCCAGATCGTGAAGACCTTCGGTTGCAAACTGTGGAGAGGTCGTGCTTTCGGTCTTTCGTTCGAGGGATCATTCTTGAATGGTCCGAGGGACTTCAAGTACGATCTACATCGACTCACCTTCTTCCACTGCAAATCGGATTTGGTAACGATCCGATCTAAACCATTTTTGCATCTTCATAGTGTTCCTGGTTGATCGTAGGGTGAGTATTTTTGTTTTCTACTATGTAACCCGACAGTGGCACCATCAGCGGTGATGGTGTGGAAATCCGTCATATCCCTGCATAGGGTTCCTCGTGGGGAGGACCACATAGAGGATCATATTGGGGTACAATCAGGATACAGATTTACCTAGGTTCAGGCCTCCATGCTGGAGTAATACCCTACATCCTGTATGTCTGATTGTATTGATATGGTATCGTATGATGTATACATGAGTTGGGTTTGTTTGAGGTCTAATAAAGAGGAGGGAGAGATTGGATCTCTGCTGGTCGCCGTCTTGGGAGGCCCCTCCCTCCCCTTATATAGATGGGTGAGGGCTAGGGTTACATTTATGTGTGTACTTTCTAAGAAAAATCGATGAACATTTTCTCAAGCTATAATTTATTTTTCGCAGTTTTTCGTAATCCTACTTTTTTGGGATTTTTCACGCAGAGCAACTACACCGAGAGTGACGAAGAGCTTTGTGTCTGTTCCAAGCGACTCAAGATGGACCACCCTAGTTGCGAGTGAGGGAGTTCTCGGTGTTTTTAAGTGTTCTCAGCCATTTTTGTTTCCATTCTTGTTATGTTTTTTAATTTTAATTTGTAGCCTACCAGTAATTTTTTTTATTTCTAGCCATTTTTTTCGTTTTGGTTTCTTTTCGGCAATGTCTTTTTCTTTCTTTTTTGGATTATGAGCGTGTATTTTCCACTTTTTTTTTCCTTTTTTGTTGTTTTTTCTTTTCCTCTATTTCATTTTTCTATTCATCATAAACAACAAAATATTCATAGTTTTCGTTAAAATGACTTTGTCGTATATTTGAAAAGGTTCATAACAATCTTCAGAAAAACAGCTTTCAAGGCATATTTTTCGCTTTGTACTTTAAAAAGCTAGATTGCATATTTCAAATATATATTCAGCGCATATTATAATTTTTTCAACGTGTATTATCAAATGTTTACCGTGTATCTACAATTTCCTCATCATTTAGTATTTGTGTCAATGCTTTATTAAAACATATTATTTTTGTAGAAAAAAATCTTTGGCATAAATCTATGAACTGTTCATCGAGTATTAAAACATGAAATGTTCTTCATTACTGTGGTAATGTCTATTGTGTATTTTTGTATACACGTTGAACCTTTTTTGAATACCTAAACAATTGTTTCTAAAATACACGACGGACTTTTCCTAACGCAGTGTATATTTATTTACACAAGATGGGTGACTCTGAAATTGTACATGATGATTGTTTAAATACGCTAAATATTCTTAAATATATGATGAACATTTATGAAATATACACTAAACTTTTTCTAAGTACTAGACAAGTTTTTGTAAAATAGAAGGCGATCACTTTTTAATGATTTGGTTTTTTTGAGCATGATAAAAATAATCTAAAATACACTATGAACATTTTTTAAACACGTGCTTGACATTTTTAACATGCATGATGAACCTTTTCTAAAAATGCATTGAATACTTTTAATGAAAACAATTATAGACCCACTTACATTTTATTCAAACTAGTATAATTAATGTATTTTTTGAGATTTTTTGGAATGCATATAAAAATGATAGACATTAAAAAACAAAAGTATAACTGAAAAATGAAATAAAATACGACAAACCATGAAAGTGATGTTCTAATCGCGAGCTCACATGAGCTCGGGTGAACGGTAAAAAGAATCAGAAAAATGTAAAAAAAAAATTCGAATTTCTATTTGCGTAATTTCATAGCTTGCATAATTTCATCACCAGATGACATTCATGTAAAATGTGCCAAAAAAAAACAATATCGATGCTCCAAACCATTCCTTCTATGCACCAGCTGGGCTGACCCACCACTCAACTTGTTTTTTTAGAACAGGGGAAGTAGCCAGCCGGATTTCCTATTTGCCCGTTTAAGCGGCAAACTGCCGCTGATAAGCACAGGTGACGACCCCAGCGACAATAGATGCAAATGCCCACTTTGAAAGAACATATAATCCTTTTCCCCTACATTACTGGTTTTCGAGTTTCCATTATTTTTTTTCTTCTTTCGTTTTATCTTTTTTTGTTTTCCGGTCCTTGTTTATTCTTTCTACCCTTTTTTCGGTTCATTTTTCTGTTTTCTATAAATTTAAATTTGTGATTTTTTTAAAAAAATCGGAGCTTCAAATTTTTGTTCATGTTTTTTTTAAAAAAACCACTTATTCTAAAATTGATCACATTTTCAGAATAATGTTCAGAATTTTCGGATTGTGTTCACATCGTTTAATAAATGTTCAAAAATTGAAAAAATGGTCGGAATTTAAAATTCTCTTCACCTTTAATAATTTGCTTCCATTTTCAAAAAAAGTTCATGTTCCAATTGTTCGTGTTCTTAAAAAATATTTACTATTTGAAAAAATGTTCGTATTTCTTAGGAATATTCGTTTGCCAAATTTTGTTCGGATTTCGAAAAGATGGTCCATTTTTAAAAAAAATCACATCAAAAAATGTACGCTCTATCTAATTTTATTAAGAGCTGAAATTTGTTTTTGAACTTTCAAAAAATGTTTGGGTTTTAAAAGTTTGCTCAAAATTGCAGAAAAGGTTTCCATTTTCATAAATAGATTAAAAAATGGTCATGTTTTCAAATGTTGTTCACATTTTGTAAATGTTTCCCTTTAAATAAATGTTCACAGATCTAAAAATGTTCTCGGTCTCGAAGAATGTTGGAGATTCCCAAAATATAATTGCGTTTCGACACAATTTTGAGTTTCAATATGTTTGTTCACAAATTTGAAAGTGTTCACATTTCAAAAGCATATTCACTTAGTTCAAAACGTACCGCATTCAAATTTTGAAAAAAAGTTTAAATCTAGTTAGGCCTGTTCTTATACTCCGCGCTACTTATTTCGACACTGAAGCTTATGTAGTGTAGTGGCTAGCAGTGAGCGTTCTCTCCTGGGATGTTTCTGGTTCGACCGGTGTGACTTTCTTCAAACATCTCCGCCACAATAAACCGTTGTTACAGTGTTTTTTTCTTCATAAAACCAATAAAACAAACTAATAAAAAGAACCAGGGAAAAAAAATCAGATAACAACACGCAACACCACACTACACCGTAGAAAGAATGCTGCTAATGAACCGGACCAGTATGACTTTCTTCAAACATTAGTGTTATTTTTTTTATAAAACTAATAAAAGAACCCGGGAAAACTCAGAGAACAGCACACAACACCACACTACAGTGCAGAAAGAACGATGCTAATAGGCCGGCCCAGTCGAGCAAAGCTGTGCCAATCGTCGGTATTCTGTCTCATAATGCCACAGATAAGGGTGTGCCTATGTCTCGCTTGAAGCGATATAGTGCGGCATCTTGCTTCAGGCAGCCGCCGGATTGGGCCGGCCAAGTGCGGATATAGGGTTTCAACGCTTATTTTTTCTTCCGTTTCCTTCACAATTTCGCTTTTGTTCTTGCGTTTTCTTACTTTCACTTGTATTTTGAAATATTCTGAATATATCCACTGTAAAAAATCACTTTGTATAGAAAAATTAAAAAAAATTAATCAAGGATTTAAGAAGTGTCAAATATGTATAGAAAAAGTGTTTTCAATGTATACAAAAAATATATAATGTTTGTGAAAAATTATAATTGTAATAAATGTTAATCTTGTATTTAAAAATATTGTACATGTATATAGAAAATGTTTCTGATGTATACAAAAATATGCAATGTTTATGAAAAAAGTAGACACAAAAATGTATGTTTAAAAATGTTAATCAAGTATCTACAAAACTTTAAACCTGCATATAAAAAATGTTCCTGGTGTATACAGATATATGCAATGTGTATGGATAAAGTATACATCAAAAAATATAAGTTGGAAAATAATGTTAATCACGTATTTGGAAAATATTAAACGCGTATGTAATTTTTTTTGGTGTATACGACAAATGTACAAAAAAAATGATGAAAATCAATAAAAACGAAAAAAAGAAACACAAGGAAACGAAGAAAAACAGAGAAAGAAATGCAAAAAAAGAAAAACCTAAGAAACAAGGAAGAAAGAAAGAAATCAAAGAAAAGAAAAACTTGTAAAAACAAAAAGAAATGAAGAAAAAAGAAACCGAATAAAACCGACAAAGAAAAAAAATGAAAGAAAAACCCGATGAAACTGAACGTTGGCTCCGCCGCACTTGCACAACTTGTCTTCGCTTCTTTGAGACTACACATGGAAGTATTTCATCCACATCTTTGAAGTGGGGAAATGTGAAGCACTCCGTTAGGTGTAAGGTGGTGGAGCTGAATGCCGTAATAGAAGAGCATGCCTCGAACAAAGTCATGAAGCGGCAACATCATTCCCCACAGCATAAAAGTCAATAAAAGCACTCTTTAGTATGCTAAAGGGGCCGGCATCGCATTCTGCACCGAAATGACCTCTTCAGCTGGTGCTAGCCAACCAACCCGCTGGCATGTCGAAAAGAGGCCGTGGTCGGCGAGCAGCACGACCTGCTCGTCGGTTATATCAGATGGCATCCACCGCCCTCCAAGGGCTAGAACCTTCTAAAAAATCCCAGGATATTAAGAAAATCACTAAGAGGCTCTTCCACCTCGTATATTTGAGAGGCATCCCCTTCTAAGCCACATAAATTGTGAAAAGGACCTCAGATGATTTAAAAATTATACAAAAACCATTGTTTTTCAGGAGAAAATTATTTGAAGGTCCAAAAAACCCAAAAAGTGAAAAATTCTTGAAATACGAAAAATTGCAGAAAGCCACATCAACCCTCGATTTTTTAAATATTAAAATTTGTTTTTGAAAAATATTAAAATGTTTGGGAGCTCTAAAAATGATAGAAAAATACCGAGATGACCATAGAAGTACACCCATCCAACCTGCTAATTTTCTCCCTTATTTTAGGAATCCCCCCTAGACTATTGACCCAAATGATTTTAAAGATCCCAAGGGCTCCATATTCCAATGAACTATTCTTCGTGGCAATGGTAAAATGCATAGGTGTTCCATATTTATGCGATATATTTCTCCGAGCGCAACTAAATTGCAAAAGGGCTCCATATTCTAGTGGAATATTCTTCAAATATGGAAATGAATAGCAAAGGGGTCCGAACTCCCTTAGGATATTTTTGGATCCATAAATGGCTATATAATCGACAAAGGACATAGATTCCTGCATGGTATTCTAGGAATCCAATCTGGTAATGTAATTTGCTGCAATGCCCCAGATCCCCGTAAGAGGTACCCCTGAAGTAATTCATGGCTCCACGAAATTTGTGGTGGTACCCCAAATTCTTGCAAGGCCCCATATTCCCACTGGATATTTCATGGAGTTGAAATTGAGTTGACAAGGGCCGCAATGACATCCATGGATTCCCCAAGAGGATGGTCATGAGGTTTAAGGGGACTTGAGGAGCTAAGATGCTATCCTTCTTTCCTCAATAAATACCTCATCCTAGCCATCGCTGAGAAGCATGAACAAAGTTCATCAAGCGCCCATTGATGAGTTATATTTTTACACTCATATTCAACCTTTTTAAAACCGAGATATTTCACTAAAAGAGAGATATTCGCTCCGATATTGGTACTAATGACTAATGAATGCAAATGATTCCACAAATCCTCTCTTTATTGTGTTTCCATAGGAAATTGGCTAAAAAGGGAAAAAATCATGTGTGGAAATGGAATGGAAGAAGAATGGAGGAGGAAGGAATTATTTGGAGATGTCTAGAAAGAAACAACACAAAAGACGTTGTTCCATGTATGAGCACCCGTATGAGTACCCGTATGGCATGGATTCCGAGGCAGGTCGTCCAACCCAACTACTTTTGTTAACCATTCGTCATCATCTTCATCCGCAAACCCTAGCCGCCGCCATATCCATAGCCATCTCCACCACCATAGCTCTCTCTCATCTAGTTCATACTTGCAATCGTGCATCGCACAAGGCGTCTATTGTAAGACATATTGCAATCAATCAATTTCAAGATGTGTTTTCCAATGATTTCTTCTCGCGATCTGATCTCCATGTGTGAGTAGTCCGGTAAGGTATGGGGTGAGGCATGAGCCTTGCAACCCCAAGTATTTAGTGAAGGGATCAATGGAAGCCTTTGACACAACGTCTCGTATGTGTAAAATAAAATTGCACCGTGAAGTTTTTCTTGTCTTGTTCGCGACCTTCATCCCTGCCGTTACCCAGGATCATGTAGATCAAGCACGGGTGAGGCTAGAAGCAAGGGGACCATGAAGTGCTATACGGAACACCAGTGACAGCAAGGTTCAATAGGGTAACATGGATCATATCCTTGGGGATACATGAGGTGTAGTCATTGAATGCCCAAAGCTTTTGTCTGATATTATTATCTTAATTATCAGGGCAACCCCGCGAGACGGATAGGGCGGTAAGACAACTGATTCTTGATGCAGGACTCGTGACAGTCAGGATGTTATTTGGACACATCCTCCATTCCAAACGAAGAAGCACCTCTTGATGGGTGGCTTCCCGAGCACAAACTAATATTATTTGTGATCCCAACACCAATACATGATTGTAAGCATTAAGACCTCATCCCCGTACCTTCTTGCTACTTCTTGAGCTCGCGTTTGTTTTTCCCTTGAAGAGGAAAGGGTGATGCAGCAAAGTAGAGATAAATATTTCCCTCAGTTTGAGAAGCATGGTAACAATCCAGTAGGATAAGAACGCACAAATCACCAATACCTGCACAAATAGTCAAACACTTGCACCCAGCGCGATAAAGGGGTTGTCAACCCCTTCACGGTCACTTGCAAAGGTGAGATCTGATAGAGATAGATAAATAAAACTAAACAGAAGATAAAATATTTTTGGGTTTTTTGGCGTAGATCTGAAAGTAAAAGATTGCAAAAATAGTAGACCGGAAACTAATATGATGGAAAATAGAAGATCGGAAACTAATATGATGGAAAATAGACCTGTGGGCCATAGGTTTTACTAGAGGCTTCTCTCTTGAAGGCAAATAATACAGTGGGTGAACAAATTACTGTCGAGCAATTGATAGAAAAGCACAAAGTTATGATGATATCCAAGGTAATGATTATGCAATATAGGCATCACGTCCGTGTCAAGTAGACCGAAATGATTCTGCATCTACTACCATTACTCCACACATCGACCGCTATCCAGCATGCATCTAGATTATTAAGTTCATAAAGAATGGAGTAACGCCTTAAGTAAGATGACATGATGTAGAGGAATTAACTCAAGCAATATGATGAAAACCCCATCTTTTTATCCTTGATGGCAACAATGCAATACGTGTCTCTCTACCCCTACTTTGTCACTAGGTAAAATCAAGCAAGATTGAACCGAAAGCTAAGCACCTCTCCCATTGCAAGAAAAACCAATCTAGTTGGCCAAACCAAACCGATAATTCGAAGAGAAATACAAAGATATCAAATCATGCATATAAGAATTCACAGAAGATTCAAATAATATTCATAGATAACCTGATTATAAACCAACAAATTCATCGGATCTCGACAAACACACCGCAAAAGAAGATTACATAGGATAGATCTCAAAGAACATCGAGGAGAACATGGTATTGAGAATCAAAGAGAGAAGAAGCCATCTAGCTACTAGCCATGGACCCATAGGTCTGAGGTAAACTACTCATGCTTCATCGGAAGGGCAATAGAGTTGATGTAGATGCCCTCCGTGATCGAATCCCCCTCCGGCAGGATGCCGGAAAAGCCCCAAGATGGGATCTCACGGGAACAGAAGGTTGAGGTGATGGAAAAGTGTTTTCGTGGATGCTTCTCGTGGTTTGGGAATATATGTGAATATATAGGAGGCAGAACTAGGTCAGGGGGGTCACGAGGGGCCCACAAGGTAGGGGGCGCGCCCTACCCCCCTTGGCGCGCCCTCCACCCTTGTCGCCGCCTCATGGCTCTTCTGACTTGAACCCCAAGTCTCTTGGGTGTCTTCTAGTCCAAGAAAAATCATCGTGAAGTTTTATTTCGTTTGGACTTCGTTTGGTATTCCTTTTCCGCGAAGCTCAAAAACAAGGAAAAAAGAAAAACTGGCACTGGGCTCTAGGTTAATAAGGTAGTCCCAAAAATAATATAAAATAGCATATTAATGCATATAAAACATCCAAAACAGATAATATAATAGCATGGAACAATCAAAAATTATAGATACGTTGGAGACGCATCAAGCATCCCCAAGGTTAATTACTGCTCGTCCTCGAAACAAAAGTTTAATATTGACATAATAACGACAAGACTTCAAGAATACTAATAAAGCAATCATGTCTTCTCAAAATAAAATGGCCAAAGGAAGTTATCCCTACAAAATCATATAGTCTGGCTATGCTCCATCTTCGTCACACAAAATATTCAAATCATGCACAACCCCGATAAAAAGCCAAGCAATTGTTTCATACTTTTGGTGTTCTCAAACTTTTTCAACTTTCACACAATACATGAGCGCGAGCCATGGACATAGCACTATAGGTGGAATAGAATATGGTGGTTGTGGAGAAGACAAAAAGAAGGAGATAGTCTCACATCAACTAGGCATATCAACGGGCTATGGAGATGCCCATCAATTGATATCAATGTGAGTGAGTAGGTATTGCCATGCAACGGATGCACTAGAGCTATAAGTTTATGAAAGCTCAAAAAGAAACTAAGTGGGTGTGCATCCAACTCGCTTGCTCATGAAGACCTAGGGCAATTTTAGGAAGCCCATCACTGGAGTATACAAGCCAAGTTCTATAATGAAAAATTCCCACTAGTATATGAAATTGACAACATAGGAGACTCTCTATCATGAAGATCACGGTGCTACTTTGAAGCACAAGTGTGAAAAAAGGATAGTAACATTGCCCCTTCTCCCTTTTCTCTCATTTCTTTGTGGGCTTCTTTGGACTCTTTTTTTATATTGTTTTTTCATTTTCGTCCGGAGTCTCATCCCGACTTGTGGGAGAATCATAGTATCCATCATCCTTTCCTCACATGGGACAATGCTCTAATAATGATGATCCTCACACTTTTATTTACTTACAACTCAAAAATTACAACTCGATACTTAGAACAAAATATGACTCTATATGAATGCCTCCAGCGGTGTACCGGGATGTGCAATGACTCAAGAGTGACATGTATAAAAAATTATGAACGGTGGCTTTGCCACAAATACTATGTCAACTACATGATCATGCAAAGCAATATGACAATGATGGAGCATGTCATAATAAACGGAACGGTGGAAAGTTGCATGGAAATATATCTTAGAATGGCTATGGAAACGCCATAATAGGTAGGTATGGTGGCTGTATTGAGAAAGGTATATGGTGGGTGTATGGTACCGGTGAAATTTGTGCGGTACTAGAGAGGCTAGCAATGGTGAAAGGGTGAGAGTGCGTATAATCCATGGACTCAACATTAGTCATAAAGAACTCACATACTTATTGCAAAAATCTATTAGTCATCGAAACAAAGTACTACACACATGCTCCTAGGGGGATAGATTGGTAGGAAAAGACCATCACTCGTCCTCGACTGCCACTCATAAGGAAGACAATCAATAAATAAATCATGCTCTGACTTCATCACATAATGGTTCACCATACGTGCATGCTATGGGAATCATAAACTTTAACACAAGTATTTCTACAATCCACAATTACTCACTAGAATGACTCTAATATTACCATCGTCATGTCTCAAAACAATCATACAGAATCAAACTTCTCATAGTATTCAATGCACTTAATATGGAAGTTTTTAATATATCCCTCTTGGATGCCCATCATATTAGGACTAAATTCATAACCAAAGAAAATTACCATGCTGTTTAGAGAGACTCTCAAAATAATATAAGTGAAGCATGAGAGTTCAACAATTTCTATGAAATAAAACCACCGCCGTGCTCTAAAAAGATATAAATGAAGCACTAGAGCAAAATTGCCTAGCTCAAAAGATATAAGTGAAGCACATAGAGTATTCTAATAAATCATGATTCATGCGTGTCCCTCTCAAAAGGTGTGTACACTAAGGATGATTGTGGCAAACTAAAAAGTAAATACTCATATCATACAAGACACTCCAAGTAAAACACATATCATGTGGTGAATAAAAGTATAGCCTCAAGTAAAGTTACCGATAGACGAAGACGAAAGAAGGGATGCCTTCCGGGGCATCCCCAAGCTTAGGCTCTTGAATGTCCTTGAATATTACCTTGTAGTGCCTTGGGCATCCCCAAGATTAGGCTCTTACCACTCCTTATTCCATAGTCCATCAAATCTTTACCCAAAACTTGAAAACTTCACAACACAAAACTCAACAGAAAATATTATGAGATCCATTAGTATAAGAAAGCAAATCACCACTTTATGGTACTGTTGTGAACTCATTCTTTATTTATATTGGTGTAATATCTACTGTATTCCAACTTCTCCATGGTTCATACCCCCCGATACTGCCCATAGATTGATCAAAATAAGCAAACAACACAAACAAAACATAATCTGTCAAAAGCTGAACAGTCTGTAGTAATCAAAGAACTTAGAATACTTCTGTAACTCCAAAAATTCTGATAGGATAACCTTGGCAATTTGTATATTAATCTTGTATAAAAAATCATATCAAAATCAGGCTTCTGTGAATTATGAAAATTATTTTGCTGGGCGCAAAAGTTTCTATTTTTCAGCAAGATCAAATCAACTATCACCGTAGGCCATCCCAAAGGTCTTACTTGGCACAAACACTAATTAAAACACAAAAAAACATCTAACCAGAGGCTAGATGAATTATTTATTGAGAAATAGAACAAAAAAAGCAAGAATAAAAATAAAATTGGGTTGCCTCCCAACAAGCGCTATTGTTTAACGCCCCTAGCTAGGCATAAAAACATAGATCTAGGTATTGTCATCTTTGGTATGCAATCCATAAGTAGATCGCATAATAGATTCATATGGCAACTTAATTTTCTTTCTAGGAAAGTGTTCCATGCCCTTCCTTAACGGAAATTGAAATCTAATGTTTCCTTCTATCATATCAATAATTGCACCAATTGTTCTAAGGAAAGGTCTACCAAGAATAATAGGACATATAGGATTGCAATCTATATCAAGAATAATGAAATCTACGGGCACATAATTCCTATTTGCAACAATAAGAACATCGTTAATCCTTCCCATAGGTTTCTTAATAGTGGAATCCGTAAGATGCAAATTTAAAGAACAATCATCAAATTCAGAGAAACCTAGCACATCACATAAAGTTTTTGGAATCGTGGAAACGCTAGCACCTAAATCACACAAAGCATGTCACTCATAATCTCTAATCTTAATCTTAATAGTAGGGTCCCACTCATCATAAAGTTTTCTAGGGGTACAAACTTCCAATTCAAGCTTTTCTTCGGAAGATTTCATCATAGCATCAACGATATGTTTAGTAAAAGCTTTATTTTGATTATAAGCATGAGGAGAGTTCAACATGGATTGCAACAACGAAATACAATCTATCAAAGAACAATTGTCATAATTAAAATTCTTGAAATCCAAAAGAGCGGGTTCATTGCTACTTAAGGTTTTGACCTCTCCAATCCCACTTTTATCAATTTTTGCATCAAGATCTAAAAACTCCGAATCATTGGGACGCCTTCTAACTAAATTTGACTCATCTCCAGTCCCATCTTTATCAATATTTACATTGGAAAACAAAGATTCAATAGGAGTGACATCAATCACTTTAAGATCTTCATCATTATTTTCACAAACACTAGAAGAACGTGTTTTTACAAACCAATCTCGCTTAGCATGCATCTTAGCGGTCCTTTCTTTACACTCATCAATGGAAATTCTCATAGCTTTAAGAGACTAATTAATATCATGCTTGGGTGGAATAGATCGATTTTTCAGAGAATCAACCTCAAGAGAAATTCTATCCATGTTCCTAGCCAAATCATCAATCTTAAGCAATTTTTCTTCAACCAAAGCATTGAAACTCTTTTGCGAAATCATAAATTCTTTAACACTATTCTCAAAATCAGAGGGCATCTTATTATAATTTCCATAAGAATTATTGTAGGAATTACCATAATTATTAGAGGAATTACTAGGAAACGGCCTAGGATTAAAATTGCCTCTATATGCGTTATTACCAAAATTGTTCCTTCCAATAAAATTAACATCCATAGATTCATTATTTTTTCAATCAAAGTAGACAAAGGATATCACTAGGATCAATAGGAGCACTCTTGCTAGCAAATAATTTCATAAGTTCATCCATCTTTCCACTCAAAACATTAATCTCTTCAATCGTTTGCACTTTTTTTACTAGAAGAAGATATTTCGGTATGCCATTAAGAATAATTAACCATAATATTTTCTAGGAGTTTACTAGCTTCTCCTAAAGTAATTTCCATAAAATTACCTCCCGCGGCCGAATCTAAAAGATTTCTAGAAGCAAAATTCAAGCCGGCATAAAAATTCTGTATGATCATCCATAAATTTAAACCATGAGTAGGGCAATTTCGTATCATCAATTTCATCCTCTCCCAAGATTGTACAACATGTTCATGATGAAGTTGCTTAAAATTCATAATATTGTTCCTAAGGGAGATGATCTTAGCGGGAGGAAAATACCTCGAAATAAAAGCATCTTTACACTTATTCCATGAATCAATACTGTTTTTAGGCAAAGATGAATACCAAGTTTTAGCACGATCATGTAGTGAGAACGAAAATAGCTTAAATTTAACAATATCATTATCCATATCTTTGTTTTGCATATCTGATACGTCTCCAACGTATCGATAATATTTGATTGTTCCATGCTGTTATATTATCATTCTTGGATGTTTTACAATCATTTTATAGTCATTTTATATCATTTTTTGGTACTAACCTATTGACATAGTGCCTAGTGCCAGTTGCTTTTTTCTGCATGTTTTTCACATCAGACGAAATAAATATATCAAATGGAGTCCAAACGCAACGCAAATCCTAGAGGAATTTTTTTGGTCTGGAAGAAAGCCAATGGGCCAAAGGAAGCACCTAGAGGGCTGCTCGAGGGGAGCAACACCAACCAGGGCGCGCCAGGGGGCCCAAGCACACCCAGATGGGTGCTGCCCACCTCAGGTGCCCCCCAGACTGCCTCTTTGCTCTATAAATACCACAATATTCCAGAAACCCTAGGGGAGGCGACGAAATATTGATCCAGCCACCGCAGAGTCCAGAACCACCAAATCCAATCTGGACACCATCATGGAGGGGTTCACCACTTCCATTGGTGCCTCTCCTATGATGCGTGAGTAGTTCTTTGTAGACCTTGGTTCCGTAGTTAGTAGCTAGATGGCTTCCTCTCTCTCTCTCTCTCTCTCTCTCTCTCTCTCTCTCTCTCTCTCTCTCTCTCTCTCTCTCTCTGTCTCTCTCTCTTGATTATAAATACAATTGTCGGAGTAATGGGCCATGGGTAGGCACACCCGAGGTCCCTGAATTTATCAAGACTTTGGGCCAGCTCCGCCTAGCTGGACCCCAAGCTGAAGCTCCGCCCTCTGTGATCCGGCTGGCTCAACGGCCGGCTGCCAGAGGGCGGCCAACCCAAGCCTACGGCGCTCCGAGTGGTCGGCTCCTGCCGGCCGGCCTCCAGAGAGGGCGGCATCGGGCAGGCGGCCACCTCGTGGCTTAGGTGTGGCCGAGCCCCCCATCGAGAGTACGGGCAGGAGCATGGCTACAGTGAAGCACGTCGCCCTAACGCATGGGACGGGCATGGCTACAGTGCTCCGTACAGGTGGAGATCTCCACACGGCGGGGCACTGTGCCATGTCTCCCCTGACGTCGCCCCAAGCAGGCGGAACCCTGTTCCCCACGACGGCCTGTCGGTACGGCCTGCCAGCCGCAGGCCCCACCGGGCAGTGACCTACCAGAAGACGGAGTATGCCCGGCCAGTCGGGCGCGGGAGGGGCCGGCCTCCAGCAGGCGGCTGTCCCTCGTCCCGAGGCCAGCGTGCCATTAATGTGATGAGACCAAGCATGGCTACAGTAAGCTCCCGTCAGTCGGCGGGACTGTAGCCACGATAAGATGACCAAGCCCTCGTCATGGACGGCACGACCACAGTAAGTAGCTGTCAACCAGCCGGCGGGGCCCACCAGGCGGCGGGCCCTAGTAGTCGGCGGAGAAGCCGGAGGTTGGAGACACTGATGGACGGGCCCAGCAGCCGGCCCAATTATCATTGTACCCCTGGAAGGCAGGCCTATATAAGGGCCCAGGTCACCCATGCAAACGGTTCTAACACTGATAGAACTAGCCAGTTATCTAGGGCAGGGAAGAGCTAGCCTTGCCATCTCCTACCTCTAGGCACAGCTCAAGGAGCACCTTGTATCACTAGTGCCTTAGTGATCATGCGGAGACCCCGCAGAGCAGGAGTAGGGGCATTATCTCCACGGAGAGCCCCCAACCTGGGTAAAGTCTGACGGCGTACGTGTCAACGCCTTATCCCGCTTCCAGGCACCGGCGACGTTCTACTCGCTCCCACCATGATAAGCCATCCTTTGGCATATGTCGCACCCAACCCCCGACATTTGGCGTCCACCATGGGGCGAGGTGCACCGTCTCCCGGAGACGTGCTCTGGACGGGAACCTTGTTCCTCCCTGGCGAGAGAAGCCAGCCCAGCACGCCCAACGGCGTCAGCCTCGATGCCCTGCATGGCGCGGAGATCGCCTGCGAGGCGAGCTGCCTTGCCAACCTCGTTGGTGGGATTCACCTCTTCGACGAGCCGGCCTCCGATGCAGGCACCGGATGCCCCGAGAGCCGCCTCGTCAGCCTCCTCGACCAGCTTCACGTCACCAGCGAGCCTGCTGTGGACCTGGAGTCTGTTGGCTCGACCGACCTGATGATCGTCGACTCTGACATGGCGTTGCTTGATGCGTTCCCCACCAACGTGGTGATCTACGACGAGCCGCCTCCTCACGAGCATAGCGGCGGGAGCACCGTCACGGAGGTGCTCATCATTAAAAGTGGCGAGCGCTTGAACGGAGAGACTCGAGACCCACTTGATGCGGCGCTGCGGGACCTGACGGCGCCCATCCCAGAAGATGCAGATGCCGAGATGCTGGAGGCACGCCGTGTCCAGCTTCTCGAGAGCGCTGGTCGGGTTGCCAGCATGCGGCGCATCTCGGACGCCTATCGGCGCGAGCTGGACAGAGCGGTGGGTGGCACGCCGGCTCCTGGGGGGCCTAGCCGCATTGGCCCTGTTCGGCAGCGTGGCGGGACCATCGCCAGCATGTTCGGGGCAGAGCGCCCCATATACGCCATGCCTGCGGAGAACATCCAGGCCGCCCAGGCGGTGACGGACGAGCTGGACAAATACGAGGGCGACGAGCGTCGCCACATGACGGAGCGAATCCAACAGCTCCTAGACGCGGCCGCTGCATTGCACGAAGCCGGCTGCCGCGCTGAAGAGCCCGCCCTGCAGAACGAAGAACCGCCCCATCGCCAAGAGCACGACGCGACCTCCCGGACGCTGACTGGCGGCGCCCATGGAAAACGAGGCAACGAGCCGGCGGCCAGCCGGAGCCAGACTCACCTCTCCATCGAGCGTGACGCAGACGGCCGCCCTCGAGCGGTGGAGCGCCGAGGCGATCCTCCGCCTCCCTCGCCTTGCGGAGCAAGATATCCCACTCTGCCTCCTGTCACGCACCCGACACTCGGCGACCGCCTTGGCCGCCGAGAAGGAGTCAGAGAGAACGACGCCCGCCATCGGATCGACCGCCACAACCGGTCCCTGGCACTGGAAGAAGAAGATGCGTTGGGTCCGCCTTGCTTCGGCCCACGAATCCGGGATGAGCCCTTTCCCAAAGGGTTCACCCTCCCTCGAGATACGCCCAAGTACACCGGCTCTGTGAAGCCGGAGGACTGGCTGGTCGACTACTTGACAGCCGTCAGCATAGCAAACGGCAACAAGCGCGTTGCCGTGAAATACGTCCCACTCATGCTACAAGGCACAACCCGAACATGGCTCAACATCCTGAAGCCCCGCAGCATCAAGAGCTGGGTTGATTTCACCGAGGCCTTCATCCGCAACTTCACCAGCACCTACAAGCGGGCTCCCAAGCCCCGACAGCTCTCCTTGTGCTTCCAAGGGCCCACGGAGTCAACTCGCGACTACCTCACACGCTGGACTGAGCTGCGCAATTCCTGCGAGGGCGTACACGAGGTGCAGGCAATCAAGTACTTCACCGCCGGGTGCCGAGAGGGCACCCTCCTCAAGCATCGACTCCTCTGCGACGAGCCCGAGAGCCTCGATGAGCTGCTGGTCATCGCCGACAAGCACGCCACGGCCGACTCCTCCATGAAGGCGGAAATTCTGGTTGATGCGTCCGGCAAGGTGGCATCCCAGGCCCCTCGGACACCGGCTGGTGAAACCAGTCGGCGACAGCAGCCAGACGACAACAAGCGGAACGCCACCCAGCCGGCTTCCACCAGCCAGCAGGTGGCAACGGTCGAGGATCAGCAGCCAGAAGGGCAGCCAGCGCCCAAGAGGCAGAAGGGCGGCAAGTCCAATTGGTTGCCTGCTTTCTCTTACGAGCAAACCTTAGACGCACCCTGCAAGTTCCACAGTGGCGCGAAGCCCTCCAACCACACCACTCGGAAGTGTCACTGGCTCACCAGAATTGCCAAGGGAGATGGACTCCTGCCTCCTCCGCCTGTCGGACCACCGCCTCCTCAGTCCTAGCAGCCGGCGGCCCGGCCAGTCGGCGCCATACAAGACGAGTACCCAGAGGAACATGGAGCCTATGTTGTGTTCACCAGCGTGGCCAATGACAGACGCAGCAGAGGGCAGCAACAACAAGAAGTGCAAGCAGTGGCCTCCAGTACTCCAAAGTTCATGCATTGGTCCGAGAAGCCTATCAGCTGGAGCAGGGCCGACCACCCAGAAGTGATGCCCTCCCCTGGTTCATACGCCCTGGTCCTAGAAGCAACCCTTGCAACGGAGAGGTGGGCAACCCATTTCTCCAGAGTCTTGATAGATGGCGGCAGCAACATCAATATCCTGTACCGTGACACGATGGAGAAGTTGGGAATCAAGCAGAAGCAGCTCACCCCTAGTCGGACTGTATTCCATGGCATAGTTCATGGCCTTTCCTGCTCACCAATCGGCAAGACCCAGATTGACATCCTCTTCGGAGACAAGAATCATTTCCACTGAGAGCCAGTTTGGTTCGAAGTGGTGGACCTTGAGAGCCCCTACCATGCACTGCTTGGCCGGCCTGCTCTGGCCAAGTTCATGGCAGTCCCCCACTACGCCTACCTCAAGATGAAGATGCCGAGTACCAAGGGGATCCTGACAGTAGTCGGAGACTACAAGAAGTCGGTCGCTTGTGCCGCAGATAGCAGCCGGCGTGATTGCAGCCGAGAAGCGGCTCCTTGACCGGGTGGTGGCGTTGGCAGGCAAGAAGCCGGAAATGTCACCCATCTCCCAGGAGTCGGAGGTTGAGGGCTTGTTCAAGCCGGCCAAGGAAACAAAGAAAATACCCTTGGACCCAGAGCACCCGGAGAGGCATGCTGTCGTAGGCACAGGCCTTGACAGCAAATAGGAAAGCGAGCTCGTCGATTTCCTTCGTGAGAATCGGGACATCTTCGCGTGGTCTCCCAAAGACATGCCGGGTGTTCCGACGGATTACGCCGAGCACAAGCTACATGTCCGACTTGACGCCAAGCCGGTCAGGCAGCCCTTGCACCACCTGTCGGAAGAGAAGAGAAGAGTTGTTAGAGAAGAAATAGCCCGGCTCCTAGCAGCCGGATTCATCATGGAAGTGTTCTTTCCAGAGTGGCTGGCCAACCCGGTCCTGATGTTGAATAAAAACAAGCTATGGCGCATGTGCATTGACTACACCAGCCTCAACAAAGCCTGCCCTAAAGATCCCTTTGCCCTGCCAAGGATTGATCAAGTGATAGACTCCACAGCCGGATGCGAGCTGTTGAGTTTTTTGGATGCATACTCATGGTATCACTAGATAAAACTGAACCCGGCTGACAGGCCGAAGACCACCTTCATCACGCCATTCAGAGCCTTCTGCTACCTGACCATGATGTTCGGCTTGAGAAACGCCAGCGCCATGTTTCAGCGTTGCATGCAGAAGTGTCTCCTTAAGCAACTCGGCAGGAACGCCCATCTATACGTGGATGATGTGGTGGTGAAGACGGAGAAGCATGGCACGCTGCTAGAAGACTCAAGGAGACTTTTGAAAATTTGCGCCGATTCCAGATCAAGCTCAACACGGAGAAATGTGTCTTTGGAGTGCCAGCCGACCAGCTCCTTGGCTTTCTGGTCTCAGAGCGCGGCATAGAGTGCAACCCGGTGAAGATCAAGGCCATTGAGAAGATGGAGGTGCCCACCCGACTGCTGGAAGTGCAAAAGTTCACCGGCTGCCTGGCATCAATCAGCCGTTTCATCAGTCGGCTGGGCGAGAAGGCTCTCCCTCTGTACCAACTCATGAAGAAGACCACTTTTTTCGAGTGGAACGACAAGGCGGACAAAGCTTTCTCCCAGCTCAGAAGATGTTGGCGACCCCGCCTATCCAGGCAGCTCCGACTGAGAAGGAGCCCATGCTCCTCTAGATTGCTGCCACCACTCGGGTCGTCAACACAGTCATTGTGGTAGAGCGCAAGGAGGAGGGCAGGGCATTGCCGGTGCAGAGACCGGTATATTACTTAAGCGAAGTACTGTCCGTCTCCAAGCAAAACTACCCGCATTATCAGAAGATGTGCTATGGCGTGCACTTTGCCGCCAAGAAGCTGAAGCCCTACTTTCAAGAACAGCCAATAACCATCGTCTGCACGGCTCCGCTTGCTGAGATCTTGGGAAGCCAGGATGCTTCTGGCCGAGTGGCCAAGTGGGCCATCGATCTGGCACCTTACACCATCTACTACAAGCCTCGCACCGCCATCAAGTCACAAGTGTTGGCCGACTTCCTCGTCAATTGGGCCGAGACCCAGTACTTACCGTCACCACCAGACTCTACCCATTGGCGGATGCATTTTGATGGATCAAAGATGCGCACCGATCTGGGAGCCGGCATCGTCCGCACTTCTCCCAAAGGCGACAAACTCAAATATGTGTTGCAAGTCCATTTTGCCGCCTCCAACAACGTAGCAGAATATGAGGCACCCATACACGGACTCCGGCTTGCCAAGGAACTCAGCATTCGCTGGATCTTGTGTTATGGTGACTCTGACTTGGTAGTCCAGCAGTCGTCAGGCGACTGGGACGCCAAGGATGCAAATATGGCAAGCTACCGCTTCCTTGTGCAACAACTCAGCAGATACTTTGACGGGTGCGAGTTCCTCCACGTGCCAAGAAACGACAATGAGCAAGCAGATGCTTTGGCTTGGATCGGCTCCACTCGACAAGCAATACCAGCCGGCGTTGCCTTACACCGGCTTCTCAAGCCGTCCGTCAAGCTGTCCCCAGAATCAGATTCCATCTTTGTGCCGGCCCCTCCCGAAGCAGTCGGATCCAACTTGAGGGTCCCAAAAGCCGGCACGGGGACTTCAGCAGGCAGCCCAGGGACTGTAATCGTCGCACCCGGCCCGGCAATTCCAGAGCCCGGCCCGGGGACTGCAGCAGTCGGTCCGGGGACTTCTTCAAGACAGCAGGCGGAAGCAATTGCCAACCCGCCACCTCCTGGCCCAACCACACTCATACAAGTTGCAGTTGTGGGAGTAGAAGAAATAGCAGCGCCTTCCTGGGCTCAGCCAATCCTCAGATTTCTGGTGAACAAAGAACTGCCGACTGATGAGATCTCAGCCAGGCAGGTGCAACGGTGAGCAGCAACATACACCATAGTCAACAAAGAGCTGGTTCGACGCAGTGTCACTGGTGTATACCAGCGCTGCATGGAGCCGGACCAGGGCCAAGCAATCCTCAGGGACATTCATCAGGGTGAATGTGGCCACCACGCAGCCTCAAGAGCCCTTGTTGCCAAAGCCTTTCGCCATGGTTTTTTCTGGGCGACTGCCCTTGAGGAGGCCAAAGAGTTGGTTCAGAAATGCCAAGGGTGCCAAAGATTCCGCTCCAGGCCGCATTTGCTAGCTTCTGCACTCAAGACCATTCCGATTGCTTGGCCATTTGCTGTTTGGGGTTTGGATATGGTGGGGCCATTCAAGACAGCCCGCGGCGGCATGACTCACCTGCTTGTCGCTGTGGACAAGTTCACCAAGTGGATAGAGGCCAGGCCAATCAAGAAACTAAATGGGCCAACTGCCGTGACCTTCATTGCTGACATCACCACTCGGTACGGCATACCACATAGCATCATCACCGACAATGGCACAAACTTTGCCAAAGGAGCCTTGGCTCATTTCTGTGCGACATAGGGCATCCGACTGGACTGAGCATCCATTGCCCACCCGCAGTCAAACGGCCAGGTTGAGCGAGCACACGGCCTCATCTTGTCTGGCATCAAGCCCCGACTGGTCGAGCCGCTTGAGCGTTCGACCGGTTGCTGGCTAGACGAGCTGTCGGCCGTCCTTTGGAGCCCGCGCACAATGCCGAACAAGTCAACTAGCTTCACGGCTTTCTTCCTCGTCTACGGTGCCGAAGCCGTCATCCTGACGGACATAGAGTTTGACTCCCCGCGAGATCACCATGTACACGGAGGCGGACGCTAAGGAGGCGCGGGAATACGGCGTCGACATGCTGGAAGAGGGCCGGCTGTTGGCACTCAGTCGGTCCGCCATCTACCAGCAGAGTCTGTGCCGGTACTACAACTGCAAGGTGAAGCCAAAATCCTTCCAAGAGGGAGACCTTGTGCTCCAGCTGATCCAGAGAACAGCCGGCTAGCACATGCTCTCGGCGCCTTGGGAAGACCCCTTCATCATCAGCAAGGTGCTCGGCAATGACTCCTACTATCTGATTGACACCCAGAAGCTTAGAGCATGCAGGAGAGATGATTCAGGCAAGGGGACGGAGAGGCCGTGGAATGCAAACCTCCTCCGAAGATTTTACAGTTGAAAAGCAGTATATATCACGCTACCTTTTGTATCATGTACAAAGACCTCGGGTCCCCCGAGACGAACTCGGGGGCTGCCCTCTTTTATCTATGTGATAAGAATTATGCCATGAGTATGTATAGTTTTTTCCGCCTGGCACCGGGTTCGACCAGTCGGCCCGGAGGCACGCCGCCTTCTGCTATATGCCGCCTCCTGTAGCCGGACAAGTAGTATGCTGGCACCAGACACTTCCCTTGCTAGAAGCCGCAGCTCGCAGAGCGACTGTACGACGGGCAGGGGTCCCAAACTGGCGCCTACACGAAAAACGACTAAGGACAAAACGCATATAGCAAAGGCTGGCATCTCACCTTTTTTCGTCTGGCTGCCGAGCAGCCGGCCAGCTGACTCCTACCTTTTATTGCCAGCACCCCGAATGGCTAAGTACTAGCCCTCCTCCAAATGACTAAGTACTCAACCTAGCTGCAGTCCGCAGAGTGGCTGTTTGGCTGGCAAGAGGATAGCCAAGGGAGGGCGGCAAAGGAAAAACCAAGGATTAAAAGGCAAGGAAAGATAGAAGTCGGCAAAGCAAAGCACAAAGCTATACTAAAATATTTACATGGATAAAGGCCTCTGGCCGGCATTCAAACAAAGTTTTGATATACACCCTACGGGTGGAATTGCGCGAATTTAACAAAATGTTCAAAGCAGCAAGCAGAAAGCAGAAAAAATCCTAAGGAGCAGCAGAAGACTCCGGCTGGGCGGCGCCGGTTGGCGCAGCAGAAGGATCCGGCTGGGCAGTGCCGGATGGCGTGGCAGAGGGCTCTCGCTGGATGCTGGAGTCGGCTGCACCACACGGCATGGCAGGCGGCTCCGTCTGAGCAGAAGAATCGCCAGCAGCAGGCGGGGCGGCGGAGGGCTGGAGGACGGAGTCTTTGGCATCCGTTGGAGGAACGGGTGGCTGGTCGGTCCCCACCTAGACGTCTCCAGTAGCAGCCGGCACCTCGGTGCGTGGCTCGTTGCTTGAGGCCCGGTCAGGTTGGGGCTGACCGTCCACCCCGACCTCCGGCAGGTCGACATCGCTCTCCTCATCTTCCTCCTCCTCCTCCTCCTCTTCCTCCTCCCCGTCTTCCCCTTCGTCGCGGGAGTCGATGACTTCAGCTGAATCTTCGCTATCCTCCGGGTTCAGCCTGAGCCACTCTTGTGGAACTTCGCCGCCTTCCTCGACCACCTACGAAACAAAGACGTTGGTGTCGGTGAAGTCGGCGATCGCCGCCACCCTGTTGACAAGCTCGGCCTCCACCGCCGCCAGCTCCCGCTGCGCTTCTAGTCGGAACGTGGCCAACTGGGTTAAGTCCAGCCCAGGATACCACGCCTTGGCGAACTCCAAGGCCCAGCGCGCTCCTGCCCGGGCTGCGGAGCCCTTCATTGCTTCCAGGCGGCCGGCCGCCACCTCCAGCCAGTCGGCAGTCCGACTTGGTGTGCGTGGAGCCGGCAAGCCTGGCAAGAGGGCGGAGACCGCCTGAGCTCCAATGCACTAGAGGCGACGTAGCATGCGATGAGCAGGCCGAAGCCGGGCCTGAATGCTAAGGACATGTTCGCCAAGAGTCCGGGGAGCATCAACGGCGATTTGCGCACCCTCCGCCCTTCACTCCTCGCGCTTGGCCTCGATCATTTGGATTGCGGCTACAGAATGGCCCGGGAAGAAGTCTGTCTGGGCGGAAGAAGAAAAATACCAAGGCTATAAGCAAGGGCTGACAGTTCAAAACAAGAAATCAAGAGAATGAAGCCTACCATCGACTAAGTCTTCGATGCTGCTGAAGCGGGCCATCATCTGGGCCTCCTTGTCAGCCCAGGCAGAGCGCTCAATCTCAAACTCGGCGAGGAGGTTGGTCTCCATCGTCTTCACCTTCAGTTGGGCCGCCTTGACGGCCTCCGCCTGCTCGGCAAGTTGAGCGATCAGGAGATCCCGCTCCTCGGCTAGCTTGCCGCACTCTGCCTCCTTGCCGCGCAGAGCAGTGTTGGCCTGGCCCAGCTGCTCCTGCAAGGTGGCGTTGGCCTCTGGAAAAAGTGAAAGAAGAAAAATGCATCAGTCAAGCGGACAAGACAAAGAAAAGAAACAACTGAGGAGATTCGGCCCGACTGCTCAGTAGTCGGCCCGAACCTCGGGGACTACAGCCCGCGGGTGCGCAATCGCGCCCCCACGGAGAAAAAGTGGTTGACAAAGAAAGGAAACAACTGAGGAGATTCGGCCCGACTGCTCAGCAGTCGGCCTGAACCTCGGGGACTACAACCCGCGGGTGCGCAATCGCGGCCCCGCGGAGAAAAAGTGGTTGACGAAGAAAGGAAACAACTGAGGAGATTCGCCCGATCGCCAGGCAGCTGCTCAACTCGGGACTACAGCCAGCTGGTGTGCCATCGCGCCCATGGAGGAGAAGTGGTTGACGAAGAAAAGAACAAGCGAGGAGATTCGCCCGATTGCTCAGCAGATTAGCGAACCTCGGGACTACAGCCTGCTGGTGCGCTGTGCGCCTTGCAAGTAAGGAAGATAGAAACTTACTCCGGCTCTTGGCCAGATGGGCAGTCTGCGTCTCCAGCTCCTGGACCCTAGAGTTGTAGGCGGTCGCGCGGAGATTGTGATAGTCCTGCAGAAGAAACACCAGACAAAATCAGTAGTCGACAATTGCAAGATAAAGTTCCGGCCCGCCTGCTCAGCAGCCAGCCCGGAACTTGGGAACTACACCCAGTGGGTGCGCTTGCGCGCCCCCACGAGAGAAGCAAGAGGATCATCCAAAAAAGAGAGCCAAAGGTAACTTACGCGGATGGCGGTTCGTGACTCCAAGAAGGCCTCGTTGCAGCGCCTGAGGGCCTCCGCTTCTGCCCGGAGCTTGGCCTGGACGTCAAGAGACGCTTGGTTTAGGGCGCCCGTCCCGCCCCCGTGTATCCAACCCACAGATGCGGCGCTGGTCGCCTCGGTGTCGGGGACCGACGAGCTTGCAGCGCCGACCTCCTGCGACCATGGTGCTGAGGCCGCCTTCTCAAGACGGCGACGCGTGGGTGTGCGGACCATAGGAATCAGGTCCGTCACCACCGTGTTTTCGACCGGTGGCACCGGCGGCGCACCCCGTTGCTCGTCCCGCGGCTCGCTGGTTGGTGGAGGCGGCGGAGGCGGTGGCGGCGGCACGAAGATGTCCGGCATGGCCACGTCGCCGCCTTCCCACTCCCGGATCGGGTGGTCGTCACCGGCTCCTTCGGCCGTCGCCACGAATTCAAGCAGAGGGGCACGGTGTTCAGGGGCGCCACGAGCAGCGGCTCTTGGCGGCGTACAGCCTCTGCGAGCTGCTCCTTCTCCGCGGCTTGGGCTTCCGCCTGCGCCAGCGCTCTCTCAGCAGACGCAGCGGCCCGGGAAGCTTAGCAGGCACGCCACCTGTTTCCCGCCTTGAAGTTCAAAACCAACCACGCAAGCTCTGCCTGGACGAGGCCGGCCTCAGCAGTCGGCTGGCCGCAAGATGGACTGACGTCCTCCCGGAGCCCGATGAGGGGGGTAAGCCGCTGAGACTTCGCAGCCCCTTGACCTCAACGCCTCACCGGCTTCGGGGACTACTGTCGGAGTAATGGGCCATGGGCACGCACACCCGGGTCCCTGAATTTATCAAGACTTTGGGCCAGCTCCGCCTAGCTGGACCCCAAGCTGAAGCTCCGCCCTATGGGATCCAGCTGGCTCAACGGCTGCTGCCAGAGGGCGGCCAACCCAAGCCTACGACGCTTCGAGTGGTCGGCTCCTGCCGGCCGGCCTCCAGAGAGGGTGGCATCGGGCAGGCGGCCACCTCGTGGCTTCGGTGCGGCCGAGCCCCCCGTCGATAGTACGGGCAGGAGCATGGCTACAGTGAAGCACGTCGCCCTGACGCATGGGACGGGCATGGCTACAGTGCTCCGTACAGGAGAAGATCTCCACACGGCGGGGCACTGTGCCATGTCTCCCCCGACGTCGCCCCAAGGAGGCGGAACCCTGTTCCCCATGACGGCCTGTCGGTACGGCCTGCCAGCCGCAGGCCCCACCGGGCAGTGACCTACCAGAAGACGGCGTACGCTCGGCCAGTCGGGCGTGGGAGGGGTCGGCCTCCAGCAGGCAGCCGTCCCTCGTCCCGAGGCAAGCGCGCCATTAACCTGATGAGACCAAGCATGGCTACAGTAACCTTCCGTCAGCCGGCGGGACTGTAGCCACGATAAGATGACCAAGCCCTCGGCATGGACGGCACGGCCACAGTAAGCAGCCGTCAACCAGGCGGTGGAGGCCACCAGGCGGCGGGCCCAGTAGTCGGCGGAGAAGCCGGAGGCTGGAGACACCGACGGATGGGCCCCAGCAGCCGGCCCAATTACCATTGTACCCCTGGGAGGCAGGCCTATATAAGCCCCCCAGGTCACCCATGCAAACGGTTCCAACACTGATAGAACTAGCCAGTTATCTAGGGCAGGGAAGAGCTAGCCTTGTCTTCTCCTACCTCTAGACACAGCTCAAGGAACACCTTGTATCACTAGTGCCTTAGTGATCATGTGGAGACCCCGCAGAGCAGGAGTAGGGGTATTATCTCCACGGAGAGCCCCCAACCTGGGTAAACTCCGACGGCGAGTAGGGGTATTATCTCCACGGAGAGCCCCCAACCTGGGTAAACTCCGACGGCGTACGTGTCTACGCCTTATCCCGCTTCCAGGCACCGGCGACGTTCTACTCGCTCCCACCATGATAAGCCATCCTTTGGCATATGTCACAACCAACCCCCAACAACAATGGTCTCTTGGAGATCCATATGATGTAAGTCTTTTGGCGATGTGTTTGTTGGGATCCGATGAACTTTGAGTTGATGATCAGATCTATGTTTTTATCCATGAAAGTTATTTGAGTCTTCTTTGATCTCTTATATGCATGATTGCTTATAGCCTCGTATTTCTTCTCTGATATTTGGGTTTTGTTTGGCCAACTTGATCTATTTATCTTGCAATGGGAAGAGGTGCTTTGTAGTGGGTTTGATCTTACGGTGCTTGATCCCAGTGACAGAAGGGGAATCGACACGTATGTATCGTTGCTACTAAGAATAACAAGATGAGATCTATATCTTTGCAATAGATAAATGGATCTCGTCTACATCATTTCATCGTTCTTATTGCATTACTCCATTTTCTCATGAACTTAATACACTAGATGCATGCTGTATAGCGGTCGATGTGTGGAGTAATAGTAGTAGATGCAGGCAGGAGTCGGTCTACTAATCTTGGATGTGATGCCTATATAATGATCATTTCCTAGATCGTCATGATTATTTGAAGTTCTATCAATTGCCCAACAGTAATTGTTTTCCCACCATTTGCTATTTTTCTCGAGAGAATCCACTAGTGAAACCTACGGCCCCCAGGTCTCTTTTCATCTTATTTGCCTTTGCAGTCTCTTTTATCTTGCATTTATTTTCAGATCTATTAAACCAAAAATACAAAAATACCTTGCTGCAATTTATTTGTTCCGCGATCTATTTATCCTATCTACCACTTTTACCTCATGTTATTTGCCTACTTGAGGCGCCGTACCCGAAAGGGATTGACAACTCCTTTAACATGTCAGGTTGCGAGTATTTGTTATTTGTGTGCAAGTGTTGTTTACGTGGTGTGAGGAGGTTCTCCTACCGGTTCGATTACCTTGGTCTCATCACTGAGGGAAATACCTACCGTCGCTATACTGCATCATCCCTCCCTCTTTGGGGAAATACCGACGTAGTTCTAGTAGACATCAATATCACACAACTCAACGAAATTATTCAGATGGGATGTGGCATCTTCACTAGGAAGTACAAAAAATTGATATTTCATAACAAGATTTAGCAAAGCGACATTAATCTCATAAGATTCCGCATTAGTGCGGGAGCAATCGGAGTACTAATAAAATCATTATTATTAGTATTGGTCACGCAATTTGGTATTATCTTGAGTCATTGTGACAAAGCAAGCAATCTAACACATGAGCAAACGAGAAAACGAACAGAAGAAGGGCAAAATAAAAAGGCAAATCTTTTGAAAATCATTTTAGAAGTGGGGGAGAGGAAAATGAGAGGCAAATGGCAAATAATGTAATGCAAGAGATGAGAGTTTTATGATGGGTACTTGGTATGTCTTGACTGGCATAGATCTCCCCGACAACGACGCCAGAAATTCTTCCAGCTACTTCTTGAGCTTGTGTTGGTTTTTCCCTTGAAGAGTAAAGGGTGATGCAACAAAGTAGAGATAAGTATTTCCCTTAGTTTGAGAACCAAGGTATCAATCCAGTATGAGAAGAATGTGTAAATCACCAATACCTGCACAAACAATCAAACACTTGCACCCAACGCGATAAAGGGTTTGTCAATCCCTTCACGACCACTTGCAAAGGTGAAGATCTGATAGAGATAGATAAATAAAACTAAACAAAACATAAAATATTTTTGGGGTTTTTGGTGTATAGATCTGAAAGTAAAATATTGCAAAATAGTAGACCGGGAACTAATATGATGGAAAATAGAAGACAGAAACTAATATGATGGAAAATAGACTCGGGGGCCATAGGTTTCACTAGAGGCTTCTCTCTTGAAGGCAAATAATACGGTGGGTGAACAAATTACTGTTGAGCAATTGATAGAAAAGCGCAAAATTATGACGATGTCCAAGGCAATGATTATGCCATATAGGCATCACATCCGTGTCAATAGAATGAAACAATTATGTATCTACTACTATTACTCCACACATCAACCGCTATCCAGCATGCATCTAGAGTATTAAGTTCATAAAGAATGGAGTAACGCCTTAAGTAAGATGACATGATGTAGAGGAATTAACTCAAGCAATATGATGAAAACCCCATCTTTTTATCCTCGATTGGAACAATGCAATACATGTCTCTCTACCCCTACTTTGTCACTAGGTAAAATCAAGCAAGATTGAACCGAAAGCTAAGCACCTCTCCCATTGCAAGAAAAACCAATCTAGTTGGCCAAACCAAACCGATAATTCGAAGAGAAATACAAAGATATCAAATCATGCATATAAGAATTCACAGAAGATTCAAATAGTATTCATAGATAACCTGATTATAAATCAACAAATTCATCGGATCTCGACAAACACACCACAAAAGGAGATTACATCAGATAGATCTCAAAGAACATCGAGGAGAACATGGTATTGAGAATCAAAGAGAGAAGAAGCCATCTAGCTACTAACCATGGACCCGTAGGTCCGAGGTAAACTACACACGCTTCATCGGAAGGGCAATAGAGTTGATGTAGATGCCCTCCGTGATCGAATCCCCCTCTGGCAGGATGCCGAAAAAGCCCCAAGATGGGATCTCACGGGAACAGAAGGTTGCGGTAGTGGAAAAGTATTTTCGTGGATGTTTCTGGTGGTTTGGGAATATATGTGAATATATAGGAGGCAGAACTAGGTCAGGGGGGCGCGCCCTACCCCCTGGGCCTTCCCTCCACCCTTGTCGCCACCTCGTGGCTCTTCTGACTTGAACTCCAAGTCTCCTGGGTGTCTTCTGGTCCAAGAAAAATCAGGATGAAGTTTTATTTCGTTTGGACTCCGTTTGGTATTCCTTTTCTGTGAAGCTCAAAAACAAGGAGAAACAGAAAATGGCACTGGGCACTAGGTTAATAAGTTAGTCCCAAAATACTATAAAATAGCATATTAATGCATATAAAACATCCAAAATAGACAATATAATAGCATGGAACAATCAAAATTATAGATACGTTGGAGACGTATCACTTCTTTTTATTATAAGTGTTTGAATCACTATTAGCTTGTTGATCCAGTCAAAAGCTAGATTTGACACTTCAGCAAAAGTTTGCTAGAGACCATCGCTTCAAGGGAATCTTCCTCTCATGGATTCAATAACCCAGGGTCACCTCTGGGGAAATAGGCGTGGGATACTCTTTTTAGTTCCAATACCGGGTCAACAAAAAGGAGATATCACCCATCAAGCCTTATAAAACGTCAACAAAATCAAGACATCGAGAAGAATACTCCAAGGCCAAGTTTATTGACCTAAGACACGAAGAAGACTTTGATGACTCTGGCTCAAAGGGACTCCTGATGTAGTAATCACTTTGGTCCTACTTGAGGTCATACCCACTATCCTACATGACACGCCACATCAACAGTCAGCAAAAGTTAAGAAGGTCAACAATAGTCCAAGGAAGCTCTTGTGGGTCCAAGCAAGTCACACCAATCAATGAAAGTCCAAGCAACGCTTCATGGTCAACAATTCAAAGGAATAAGACCGCATAAATGAATAAGTCAAAGATGGGGACAAAGGAGCAAATTGGCCCAAGTAAGGAAACCTCCCCATGGTGTAGGTATTCTCCCCTTAATGGGTTAGAACCCACCTCCTAGCCCAATTGGAGACACATGGGCCAAAGGATGGAAAATTATCTAGTTCTTTTAGAGAAAAAAGAAAGCAAATTAGAGAAAAAAACATCTAGTTCTACCTTCTGACCTCTTTACTTCAGGGGTAGACTTCATTTTTCATGGATTTAGCAGGTGATACTGTGTTTGTAGATTTAGCCGGTGGACTTGGACCTTCTACTGCACTATAAGTACCAGCAGAATCTTGATGGCAGATCCTTTTCCATTTCACCCGACGAGTAACACCATTCCCTACTATATTCTTTTCCTTGCTCTTTTTTGACTTTGCCATGTCAAGCCATACCCACAACACAAAAGAATAAAATCGCTCTTCAGAACTCATTGATGCATGATACAGACAAGCAATACTTTGATGTAAGACAACATCATGAGGATGGAATATGTAAGAAAAATAGGACGGCGTGACATATTCATAGCTACGATGTGTAAACTAAGTAGAAGGATTTTCAAGAAAATAGAAGTAATGCAAGCTAGACACCATATAAAGATGCAACCAATATCACTCTGTTAAGTTAAAAGTTTCTTGTCAATAGTGGCATTTCAAAAAATTAGAAGCGGTACAACGTAGAAATCAATGCAAGAAACCACTATCAAACTGCCATGTTAAAAGTGTCCAATCATGAGTGAATGATGCGGGATACACAACAAAAGTACTTTGATGTGAGAACATGGTATGATAGATAGATGTAGTGTAGTCTAGACATAGAAAGGCATGTCATATGCACATGTATAATGTATAAACTCAGCAGGTGCAATTTAATCAAAATAGAAGAAATACAGGCTAGCCAACATATGCAACATGAAACCAATTACCACACTGTCAACTTAGAGCAAGCACCTAGGATGGTGGTGTACGGGAGATGAACTCATCATGTAGACTTGAGACTTCAACTTCATTAGGAGTAGTAGTGGCAAATCTAGAGAGTCTCTGTTTGCGTCAGTCCGGAGGACCACCAACATCCCGTAGCTTACTCTTTTACTTCATATTTTCTGATATTTCCTTATGAAGTCAAAACCACAAGAAAATGAATAAAATTGGCTCTGCATAACTGGTTGATGCATGATACAGACGGACACTACTTTGATGTAAGGCAAGCGCAGGATAGGAGGATGAAATATATACAGAGAAACACAGCATTGCATATTCACACATACGATAGGAGGATGGAATATGTATGAAAAACAGTAAGCAGAAGGCATTTCAACAAAATTAGAAGAAATGAAAGCTAGGCGCCATATGAACATGCAACCAATATCACTCTATCAGGTAAGAAGGTCTCATAAGTGCCATTTCAAGAAATTAGAAGCAGTACAAGCTAGAAGACAATGCAAGATGCAACCTACATCACACTCCCAAGTTAAATGTATCTTCTGGGTAAGTGATCGTTGCAGGTATAAGTTGTAAGCTACGCAGATGCGATTCAACACAATTAGAAGCAATACAAACTAGACATCATACGGAACATGCAACCACATATAACAGTTCCAAGTTAGAGCAAGCACCTGTGATGGTGGAGTAGGGGAGATGTGCTCATCATTTACACATATGTTCTAGAAACAGGAACACGTGTCATATTCACAGGCACTATGTGTAAAGTAAGCAGATGCAATTCAACAAAGCTAGAAGCAATACAAGCTAGACATCATATGCAATATGCAACCACATATAATAGTGCCAAGTTAGAGCAAGCACCTATGATGGTGGAGTAGGGGAGATGTGCTCATCATCTACACAGCTACGTTGACTGTCCAGCCTTGTGTTGTATTGCGAATCTTGTTGGGAGGATGGCGGAGTAGAATCTGTAGAGACCCTCTGTTTGACTTGCTTCGAAGGACCACCATCATCTAATGACGGACTAATTTCCTTCAGCTGTATTGATTTTGCATTATGAAGTCAAACCGATAAGAAAAAGGAATAAAATTCGCTCTTCAGAACTCATTCATGTATGATACTGATGAACACTACCCGGATGAAAGGAAAACACATGATACGAGGATGTAATATGTACGAAAAACAGGACGGCCTGACATATTAACACCTAAGATGTGGTAACTAAGCAGAAGGCATTTCAACAAATTAGAAATATTACAAGCTAGACACCATATGAAAGATGCAACCAATATCACTCTGCCAAGGTCAAATTGTTTGGCGTTTCAACAAATTAGAAGTAGTACATGCTAGAAATCATATGCAAGACACAACCAATATCACAGTGGCAACTTAAAGGTGCCTTATCATAAGTGACTGATGCGGGATATGCAAGAACAGTAGTTTGATGTAAGAACATGGTGTGATCAGATATAGTATGTTCTAGAAACAGGAACACGTGTCATATTCACAGACATTATGTGTAAAGTAAGTAGATGCAATTCAACAAAGTTAGAAGCAATACAAGCTAGACATCATACGCAACATGCAACTACATATAATAGTGCCAAGTTAGAGCAAGCACCTGTGATGGTGGAGTAGGGGAGATGTGCTCATCATCTACACAGCTACATTGACTGTCTAGCCTTGCGTTGTCTTGCGAATCTTGTTGGGAGGATGGCGGAGTAGAATCTGTAGAGACCCTCCATTTCAGTTGCTCAAAACAACAACCATCATCCAATGCCTTACCAATTTCCTTCCGCTTTATTGATTTTGCATTGTGAGGTCAAACCGACAAGAAAAAGGAATAAACTTCGCTCTTCAGAACTCATTCATGCATGATACTGACGAACACTACTCTGATAAAAGGCAAATTCATGATACGAGGATGAAATATGTATGAAAAACTGGACAGCATGACATATTCACACCTATGATTTGGTAACTAAGTAGAAGGCACTTCAACAAATTAGAAGGACTGCAAGCTAGACACCATATGATATGTGCAATCAATATCACTCTGCCAAGTTAAAACTATCTCGTCATAGGTGGCGTTCATCAAACTAGAAGCACTACATGCTAGAAATCATATTGAAGACGCAAACCAATATCACACTGCCAACTTAAAGGTGTCCCATCATAAGTGACAGATGGAGGATACACAAGAAGAGTAGTTTCATGTAAGAACATGGTGTGATAGACAGATATACTATGTACCAAAAACAGGAAAGCGTGTCATATTCACACGTATCTTATGTAAGCTAAGCAGATGCAGTTTACACTAATTAGGAGCAATACAGGCTAGACACCATATGAAACATGCAACTAGATATCACACTTCCAAGTTAGAGTAAGCACCTTGGATGGTGGAGTAGGGGAGCGGAGACTTGGAACTTGTAATGCACTAGCAGTACAAGGAGAATCCATAAAGATGCTCCGTTTACGTTGCTGTAGAGCACCACCATCATCGCCTTCCTTACTCTTTTCCTTCCTCTTTTTTGATTTTGCCTTGTCAAGTCAAACCCACGAGAAAAAGGAATAAAATTTGTTGTTCAGAACTCATTGATGCATGATATTGACGAACACTACTTTCATGTAAGGCAGCCGCATGATAGGAGGATGTAATATGTATGAAAAATAGGACGACATGACATATTGACACGTATGATGTATAAAGTGTAAACAAAGCACAAGGTGTTTGAACTAGTTAGAAGCAATGCAAGCTAGAAACCATATGAAAGATGAAACCAATATCACTCTGCCAAATTAAAAGGGTGGCCTAACAAATGTATTTGACCAAATTAGAAGCAATACATGGCAACATGATAGAAATAATATGCAATATGCAACGAATAAAGGTGTCTCATCGTAAGTGATTGATGCAGGATACAGAAAAGAGGTAGTTTCATGTAAGAACATGGTTAATAGATAGATGTAGTGTGTACCAAAAATAGGAAGGCATGTCATATTCACAGGTATAATGTGTAAACTAAGCAGATGCAATTTACCCTAATTAGAAGCATTAGAAGCTAGACACTGTATGCAACATGCAACCACATATCACACTGCGAAGTTAGAGCAAGCACCTGCGATGGTGGTGTAGGGGAAGTGCGGTCTTCAAGTACATAACTACGTTCAATATCTTCATTTAGGCTTGCTGTTTCTTGAGAATCATGTGGAGAGGATGATACTGTACTCTTTATAAGAGTAGCGCGTCTCGTACTAACCCACGGGCGTGACTGTCTCATCATAAGCGATAGATGCAGGATACACAAGAATAGTAGTTTGATGTAAGAACATGGTGTGATAGGTAGATGTAGTATGTACCAAAAACAGGAAGGCGTGCCATATTCACATGTATAATGTGTAAGCTAAGGAGATGCAATTTAACAAATTAGGAGCAGTACAAGCTAGGCACCATATGCAACATGCAACCAAATATCACACTACCATGTTAGAGCAAGCACCTGGGGTTGTGGAGTAGGGGAGATGAGATTCGGAACTTGCACTGCAGTAGGAGTAGCAGGAGAATCTATAGATATCATCTGTTTCGGTTTCTCCAGAGGACCACCATCATTCTGTGCCTTCGTCCTTTTAGATTTTTACTTGTCAAGTAAACACACAAGAAGAAGGAATGAAATTCGCCTTCCAAATTTGTTGATGCATGATGTTGATGAACACAACTTTTATGTATGGCAACTACATTGTAGGAGGATGGAATATGTACGAAAAATGCTAAGCAGAAGGCATTTCAACAAATTGGAAGCAATGCAATCTAGACACCATATAAAAGATCCAACCAAAATCACTCTACCAAGTTAGATGTGTCTCATTATAAGTGGCACTTCAACAAATTAGAGGCAATACAAGTTTGAAATGATATGCAAGATGCAACCAATATTACACTGTCAACTTGAAGGTGTCTCGTCAGAAGTGATTAATGAGGGATACACAAGTAGTTTGATGTAAGAACATGGTTAATAGAAAAACGTAGTATGTACCAAAAATAAGAAGGCATGTCATATTCATAGGTATAATGTGTTAACTAAGCAGATGCAATTTACCCTAATTAGAATCATTACAAGGTAGACACCATATGCAACATGCAACCACATATCACACTGCCAAGTAAGAGCAAGCACCTGCGATGGTGGTGTAGGGGAATTGTGGTCATCAACTAGAGAGCTAGGTTGACTATCTTCATTTAGCCTTGCTGTTTCTTGAGAATCATGTGGGGAGGATGACACTGCACTCTTTAAACGATTAGTGCATCTCATAGTAACCCACTAGGTTGACTGTATCGTCATAAGTGATTGATGAGGGATATAAAAGAGCATTAGTTTTATGTACGAACATGGTTAATAGACATATGTAGTATGTATCAAAAATAGGAAGGCATGTCATTATCAAAGGTATAATGTGTAAAGTAAGTAGATGCAATTTAACCAAACGGGAAGCAATACAAGCTAGACACCATATGCAACATGCAACCATATTTGACAGCACGAAGTTAAAGTAAGCACTTTGTGGGGACCCCGACTCATAAGTCGAGATCACCGAATGCACGTGTACAGTGATCCCAGAGATCAATGCTCACTGAACACACAGAAGCTGAATAACAAGAGTCTTACATCCATACATACCATTTTACACAAGCAGGACCATTATGGTCAAGTCTTGAGTATATCATCGCAGCGGAAATCTTCCATAACAACTTGGACCCATGCCATCTGCCTTAACCCTACAGGCATTCTGACTGGGAAGCGTCCTAGCTCGCATGTTCGTCACCGAAGTGTTATTCGTCACATCATGTTCTTTCATGCCTGGCCAATAAAATAACCAGTGGCAAGCCAATGAGTACTTTGAATGTACTCGCAAGCAACCCATGTTTTGGTTCAAGATGTAACAATGCATGATATAGGTAAATTTTTGCAGAAAGCTAATTTTGAGTGCAATGACATGTTCAACAACTTGTAAGACATGCATCAGGAGGATTCAAGTAACCATGAGGACAGGTTACATGTATCAACATAAATAGAGTGGGCACCAACCCATGTCAATCACGTCAAGTCCTTTGACTTGACCCAAGTAGTTATCCAAACACACACACTGGTTTGTAAACTCTGGACATAGTTTAAGTAGCACCGCCAACCGTCCTTGACCGTGGACACGGCTATTCGAATAGTTTTACACTCAGCAGAGGTTGCACACTGTACCCACAAGATCCGGGGAACTTCCGTGTCATCCACGACCCGCGATACCTCAAGTACCCAGGGTAAGCACCCGATCACTACCTTTCCCTAGACGACACTAAAATGGAGTCCACCCGATTGGTAGTAACCCCCGTGCCCAACATTATCACATAACATTTTCATGGAGCCACGCTCCATAATCATCTCACATCACAAGCACGGGGTACCAACGGTGTGTCTGATGCCCCATAAAAATGTTCTTGGTCTCCCTACCTGGCACGACCCCATCACGAGAGAGAGCACCAACTCTCCCCCGTCACTAGTAATGCGGGCTCCAAGCTAGTATCGACCTAGGTAATCAATAATGCCCTTTCCCATATAAGGGTAGAGTGGTTGCACATGTAAGGTTGGGATAGTCGACAAATCTTAAATCTAATCCGTTTTTGAAAACAACACACACTTGCCTCGGTACATCACTTTGTCATCAAGTGGTTACCCATCTCATCATCTCCCTCGGGCATAAGTGGCACCCGACAAGGTTTTTGAAAAGTCTTTTGAAAATGATTTGTCTCCATCACCATGCATATCCCCATCCCTTTTAGCGTAGCCTACTTTAGCATCCTATCTACTCCCACCGGCATAACCCTCATAAGAAGGTAGGGTCATGCACAATGCAAGTATCAACGAGGAAGTACTGTGGCAAACCATCAAAGTGGATACCACCTCATCATGATTCTGTTGCAACAACAATATGATGCTATATGACATGCAAAAAAAGGTTTCATAGACATGGTCAAAGGGCTGCTTGCCTGGTTCATCAGAGTCTTGAAATCTTCTGGTCCTTCTCCAAGTACTCTGTCTACTTCGTCAACTAACGTCGGAAACAAACACAATAAGCAACACAACAAGGCAAAAGTAAAAGTGCTCTAAAAATGTGAGTTGGACTTTTCTAGGATACCACTGGTCATATGAGGAGTGACCAACGTGGTTTCATTGGGATTTCATGAATGGATATCTCTGAAAATTTCAATATGATGGAATCAAGGGATTTGTGGATTTGCAAGAAGTGTACAGAAATATATTTTTGAAAAATGAGCAAATATACCCATTTAACAAAGGATGACTTTAGAAGCATCTAGGAGTTGGTTTCACTGGATTTGGAGTTCAAATGAATTTCCTATGAATTTGCAGAGTTGACAAATATGAAGAAATGGCTCATATATTGTGTGGTACAGAAAGTATTAATAAAAATGTTCATAAACTAAGTTTTGAACTTATAAGCATCTAGGAATTTGAATCATTGCATTTGGATCAAATATGAGCCCTCTATAATATTCTAAAGTTCATCACAGAAATGGAAAAATAGGGTTTGGTAAATATTTGTGAAGAAAAGGTCTCTGGAAAAGTGTGCATGTTGCATCACCAGGTAGATCATGATTTATAGTCACTAGAAATTTGAATCATCAAATTTGGAGTCCATTTGAATTGTTTATGGATTTTACAAGTCTATAGAAAAAAAAGCAGAGGGATCTACCTAAATGGGCCGGATCTGGGCGGCGGTGGCGCGCACTGGGCGAGGCATAGTGGGGCAGCGCACTGGGCCGGCCCAGCTACACGGCCGCATGGGGCGGCAATGTGACGTCAAGGCGCCCGCCCGAATCTGCGTTGGCCTCGGGAGACGGCTCCCGAAGAAGCCGTGTCCATTTAACCCGCGGGCCCGGCCCTCAGGGTCGCCGACACGCGGGGCCCATCGGTCGGGTTCATCCCCAACCTCCCGCTCGAACAGAGCAGGGGCAGGGGGCGGCGTCGACGGCGGCCTTCCGGTGCCACAGGCCACCGCTTCCGGTGAGCTGGCCACCGGCGTGCTCAGGGGGTCCGGCTGCATCCAACCATGGGTGGCACGGTCGCCTAGGGGTACCGGGTCGAGCAGGGCGTCAGCCGCGGCGGACGAGGCTGACGGTCATCTTCGGACACGAGCGCGTGGCGTTCCCGGGGACGAACGACGGTGATGGAGGGCCTCGAGGTGGTGGTATGAGGGTACTGGAGTGGCTAGGGAGAGAGGAGAGGCTCGGGATAGCCCAGATTTAGGTGGAGCCCGACGGCGGCGCTCCGGCCGTTGTGATGGATGGAGGGCACGGGAGGAAGAATGAGTTGGCCGAGACGGTTGCTGGGAGGGAGAGAGGGCCAAAGGAGTAGAGAGGGGCTCGGGGGTGGCCTTAAATAGCCGCCCCGTAGCTCACGGTGGACGCGGCGCACGGGTGGCCGCGGCAACGGCTCGGGAGGCCAGGAGAGAGGGCGAGGGGCTGTCTACGGTGTCCGTGGGAGTTGAGTGGGGCACCAGGAAGAGAGAGGAGGAGCGGGGCAAGGCTCTGGTGCTCGCGCGTGCGAGGCCGAGCATTGGCTGAGCCGGGCGGTTCTGGGCACGCGCGGCATGGGCAAGACAGAGGGGGAAGGAGGGGGCCAGCGCGGTGGCGTGTTGCGGACGTCGAGGCACCTTGACTGGCGCGAGGGGGATGCTCGAGGTGGTCGGGGGACGTGGCGTCAACGGTCGGGAGCATGCTAACGTGCTCCAGAGCGTGCAAATGGCCGGCATCCGCGCCTTTTCCGCGTGCACTCGCGTCTGCACTTGTGTCTGGGGTCTGAAGGGGGAATAAACAAGAGGGTTGCAGGATTTGGATGCTCTGGAACTTGCCAGGAGTGAGAGAGTGATGAGAAAGGGAGGAAAAAGTTGCTGTCCAGAGAAGAAAAATGGATCCCTGCCCCCTTCATCATTGCCTCTCGGGCAGGGAAGCACACCAGAGGTAGAGGGGGACTAGAAGGGGCTGTGGTAAAAAGGATAACTCTTGGAGATTAGTGGAAGGGGTTAAAACATGAATTTTGAGATTCTGCCAGAAGGTGTTTGATAATGGTTTGGACCAGCAGATGATTCCCAAACGCCATGAGACTCCACAGGGTGAAATGACACATATAAATAGGTCCTTCCACCAATTTGGAGCTTATTTGGGCAAAGTTGCCAATGCAACTTTTGTGAACCCTAGAAATGAACAGAAATGGATCTTCCAAGATTTAGTCATGCAAATCTATTATCCTTGATGCACCACTTGGTTTAGTGTCATCATTTGAGGTTCTGAACATGTACACAAAAGTTGAGATCAAAAGGAGAAAGTTTCCAATGTAGAGTTGTTCAAATTTGGTTCTGGACAAGAATGGTTTTGGGGCACTTTGATCAAGTTAGCTTGTTCTCCAACTTGTGCCACTTGGTCTAGATGAATAATTAGAACATTTGAGCATGTTCACAAGGTTTGAGAACATTTGGAAATGTTTGTCAATGTAAAGTTGCTCAAACTTCAAAATGGACAGAAATGGTTTTGAGGGTAGTGATGATGTTATATTGTTCTCCAAGCCATGAGACTTGGCAAGATCATCTAATATGTCATATGTTATATGCTAGAATTTTCTTGGAATTTTTTGAGAATATTTCCTTTGTAAATATTTCAAAGGCTTGAAATATCCAGAAAGGGTTTTTGAGGTATTTGACCAATATTTTGAACATGACCATGTGTTGAAACTCTTATATATGGACACTATATGTCCACTGAGTTTCCCTGATTTTTGCCAAATATGTTTAAAACAATAAAATAATTTTTCCCTATTAAAGACCATTTCTGGCCTTAAGAAAAATCTTTTAAATAAAATAGGAAAATAACTTTTAAATTTATATTTTTGTGGTTTATGGGTATCGTATATCTAATAGGAGTCAAATATATTTTTGGAAAGATTTTTACTGCCCTTAATTAAGTACTTGTAGTGAAACCTCAATTCAGGGGTTTTTGAAAAACTAATTTTTTGAAAATACTATTTGGCCAAATTAGTTTTGCAAGAAATTATTTTTATGTCCTATACACATGGCATGATCATTGGGAAAGGTTTTTGGAGCAAGGAGATGAAGTATAGAAGTTGGAGGATTTATTTGATTTTTTGAGCACTTGCAAACAGCAAACAAAAATCCAATCAAGCAAAGTCCAAAACACTCAAAAGTTTTTGTCAAAACACATTTTATCATGATTTATTAGCTTAAGTGTTGTGGCATGAAAATCAGGGTGTGACAGACCTACCCCCCTTACAAGAATCTCGTCCCCGAGATTCCCACACTAGGCGCGGAAAGGAGTTTGGAAACTTGGATTTGGGGTAGTCTTCACGTCCTCATACTGCTTCTGCTTCTGAGTGGTGCTCCATTGAATCTTGAAGGACCTGGTGTTGTAGCTTCATGTATGACGCTCTTCTTGATCCAGGTTGCTAATGGGTAGCTCGCGGTAGGTTAGATTGGGCTAGGGGTTGATGGCTCGGTGGTTAATGCCCTCGTAGAGATCGGACAAGTTAGGAAGTTGGAAACACTTTCGGGGTTGTGATGCATGGAAAGCGTTGTGCACAATGGGTAACTCAGGTGGTAACTCTAGCTGGTAGCCGTCTACTCTTCGTCTTGAAGTGATCTCGGAGGGGGTTGTTAACTCTTGGAGTGATCTCGAAGGGGGCCGATGAATCTTGGTGTGGGTATCCTTGTCATGGAAATGCTTGGTTCCTTAAAGAGGAGTGGCTTGCAGATACACCTGGTCTTCAACGCGGATGTTTACTTCTTGATGATGGTGGTAGTTCTTCCACCTTGGCATGGCGGTCTTCAAATGTTCCTGGACTAGCTGAACGGCTCTTCTTCCATCTTCGAGTGGACAAGTAGGTCACCAAATGATGATGACAACTATCTTGTCTAAGCACTCCATGAAGACTTTGTTCACGGGGTACATAAAGTGGGATGGGGCATCGATGGTGGTCACGGTTGAGTTTTGGCCAAGGTCTTCTCGACCTAGAGTCAAGCCCATGGTCACGATCCGTCCATGTTGTGGCTTGGTAGGGCTTAAGGGTTTCAAGGATTCTAGTGTGTGAGCGAACGTTTATCATCTTATCCTTGAGCACAGTTTCTGAGATGCCAATAGTCTATCTAGTCCTTTAAACAAATCACATCATATCAGCGATAGCATCATTTTGCATAGGTCAACTCCAATCATCACTCATTGGATTCATATCCTCATGGCTCTCGAGAGGAGGTCTAACAAAATCATATATGTCTACAATCCCCAAACTCATATGTATGTCTACCCCTAAAAATCCATGGGTAGAACATATAAGCTGCTAAGCTTGAACGTGACAATCCCAGTGCTTAGCCTGTTCTTCCAAGGTCTAAGATAAAGCATCTCTATCCTACGGAAACACGTTGTAAGCCACTCCAAGATCTTGTTTCCTTCCTATGAATCAACTCCAACAGGCCATTAACTTCCATCCATCACTACATAATCCATTTAATTCTACAAATCCAACGCCTATGCTGGTGTTCCACATGATCTCCTAAAGTCCTTATAATCCCCAATAATTGAAAGAGCTATATTTACTATAGTCAGTCCACCAATTCCCATCTCGGGCTTATATAGATCCCTAAATCAACTCTGACAATTAATCCAATCTCCTAGTTTATCGTCCACCGAGAAACATGGTATCATGATCGAGATCATCAGTCTAAATCCAATTTACTCCGAACCATGTAGACATACTCAGCATCTATATTCAACTAGAATCACCTACTTAAATCCAAATCTCTTGTCCAACGAGAATTCCTACATGTTCCCCCAAGTCATTTACGTAAAATCAACTGTCTCCTATCAATATCCCATGGCTAAGTTGAATCCAAATACTTCCAATAATTCCAGCTTGCGAACACAATTATCCTACTAAATCCAATTTACTCAGGGGTAATGAAAGCTAAGCTAATCTATACTCATGATCCCACCAAGTTCACCTACCAACATGGTAGCCTTATAATCCACCAAAGAGTCTCAGATAATTCTTCAAAGTCATTGATATAAACTCACCAAGTCATTTGTCCTCTATTCCTGTATCCTCAGATTGGTCTTCTCTATGGCATCGTCAGTTTTGGTGCTATCTTAGGAAGATAATGTGCTTGTTCACTATGTCCACTAGTTCCATAATGAACCCAGTGACAAGCAAGGTTACGGAGGCTTAACAGGTTCTCTTGCAATTCTGTGAGTTAAGCACATGGTTAAGGATTCGAGCTGGGGTATCTTATAAAGTCTCGAAGGGTCTAGGAATGGGTTTCTAATCTTGAGGGGCAACCATAACTCTAAGGGGCTGCACTTGGTCGAGGAGGTTGTAGCATAAGTCTTCAGTGCTGGTTGGTTGCCAAAGTAGAATCCTTGGTGTATCTTGTCTTGTTAGCCTTCAGTTGAGGAGAGAGATGAGAGGGAGAGGTAGCATAGAGGAGGGGAATGCCTAAAGGGGGTTCTATAGTGCTAGTGCAAACAAACAGGTGCAAAGAGGATCAAACAAAAGAAACAAGGTGAGGAAGGTGATATAGTCGCATGCTTGTCGCCTAGGGCAAAAGTGCGACCTATATCAAAACATAAACAAATAAAAACAAGCAACACACAATCATGGTTCTATTCGAACTATCATACGGACTCGACTGCGCATAGGGGGTACACGACTCATCCTACCCTAGGGGTTCTCGGACTCAGTAGTCGTGCCTTGTGCCTCATGCAGTCTTCTGAGTTTTCCTCAGGTGTTGCTATGTCTCTTATAGTTGTTCGATGAAACAATCCGAGTTGAGCCTGAAGATTCTTCAACAACTTCATGCCTGTTGATGTGATGGGGTGAAGGTGGCTCCTCATAACTGGCATTGACTTGGTCTTCTATTGTCTTCTTAATCACGACGATCCCTTTTTGTCTTCTAAGCCGTCGATGGTACCAGGTAGGTAATCCTTTATGCATTGACATTATCAGGGCGGAATAGAGGTCCACCATGTCAGTTACGTTGATGACAACATCGACACCAAGAGCGGGGGATGAGGAGAACCGTTTTCCTGCTCACTATGGTGAGGCGGACCAAATGGCTAGGTTCTCATCCATCGGTGGTTGCCGATACAACAACGGTAGTGACAGGGCTACTCTATTAGCGATGTATATCATGATCTTGCATATTATATGCCCTGATCATCGTAGGCTAAGGTTGCATCATCTTGGGGCAGTGTCAAGGGTGTCACCATCTCCAGGTCTTGTGTCCTCATTCCTCGAGGATGTATCTTCTGTTGGTATCGTCTTGTTGTGATGTCGCCAATCTTGTGTTCAGGAGGTGTGGGTGAATGTCTGGCAAGGCATCTTCCTTCTAGATTATCCATGAGGATTACAAGGAATCCAGTGGCCAGGGGCATAAGGGTTCTAGCGACCAAAGGTTTTGAAGGGGAAGAGATCAATAAGGAAAGTATACCTTAGTTTTCGAAAAACTGAGAAGGGAAGAGAAGTACAAATAGTTTTGAAAACTAGTAGTAGTTTTGGAAATAGTTTTACCCTAACTAATGACCATGCTAACTAAGGCTTCCTACAGTTAGGATGGCTCTGATACCAGCTCTGTGGGGACCCCGACTCATAAGTCGAGATCACCGAATGCACGTGTACAGTGATCCCAGAGATCAATGCTCACTGAACACACAAAAGCTGAATAACAAGAGTCTTACATCCATACATACCGTTTTACACAAGCAGGACCATTATGGTCAAGTCTTGAGTATATCATCGCAGCGGAAATCTTCCATAACAACTTGGACCCATGCCATCTGCCTTAACCCTACAGGCATTCTGACTGGGAAGCGTCCTAGCTCGCATGTTCGTCACCGAAGTGTTCTTCGTCACATCCTGTTCTTTCATGCCTGGCCAATAAAATAACCAGTGGCAAGCCAATGAGTACTTTGAATGTACTCGCAAGCAACCCATGTTTTGGTTCAAGATGTAACAATGCATGATATAGGTAAATTTTGGTAGAAAGCTAGTTTTGAGTGCAATGACATGTTCAACAACTTGTAAGACATGCATCAGGAGGATTCAAGTAAATAGAGTGGGCACCAACCCATCTCAATCACGTCAAGTCCTTTGACTTGACCCAAGTAGTTATCCAAACACACACACACTGGTTTGTAAACTCTGGACATAGTTTAAGCAGCACCGCCCAACCGTCCTTGACTGTGGACACGGCTATTCGAATAGTTTTACACTCTGCAGAGGTTGCACACTGTACCCACAAGATCCGGGGAACTTCCATGTCATCCACAACCCGCGATACCTCAAGTACCCGGGGTAAGCACCCGATCAATACCTTTCCCTAGACGACACTAACATGGAGTCCACTCGATTGGTAGTAAACCCCGTGCCCAACATTATCACATAACATTTTCGTGGAGCCACGCTCCATAATCATCTCACATCACAAGCACGGGGTACCAACGGTGTGTCCGGTGCCCCATAAAAATGTTCTTGGTCGCCCTAACTGGCACGACCCCGTCCCGAGAGAGAGCACCAACTCTCCCCCGTCACTAGTAATGCGGGCTCCAAGCTAGTATCGACCTAGGTAATCAATAATGCCCTTTCCCATATAAGGGTAGAGTGGTTGCGCATATAAGGTTGGGACAGTCGACAAATCTTAAATCTAATCCGTTTTTGAAAACAACACACACTTGCCTTGGTACACCACTTCATCATCAAGTGGTTACCCATCTCATCATCTCCCTCGGGCATAAGTGGCACCCGACAAGGTTTTCGAAAAGTCTTTCAAAAATGCTTTGTCTCCATCACCATGCATATCCCCGTCCCTTTTAGCGTAGCACTACTTTAGCACCCTATCTACTCCCACCGACATAACCCTCATAAGAAGGTAGGGTCATGCACAATGCAAGTATCAACGAGGAAGTACTGTGGCAAACCATCAAAGTGGATAACACCTCATCATGATTCTGTTGCAACAACAATATGGTGCTATAGGACATGCAAAAAAAAGGTTTCATAGACATGGTCAAAGGGCTGCTTGCCTGGTTCATCAGAGTCTTGAAATCTTCTGGTCCTTCTCCAAGTACTCCGTCTACTTTGTCAACTAACGTCGGAAACAAACACAATAAGCAACACAACAAGGCAAAAGTAAAAGTTCTCTAAAAATGTGAGTTGGACTTTTTTAGGATACCTCTGGTCATATGAGGACTGACCAACGTGGTTTCATTGGGATTTCAAGAATGGATATCTCTGAACATTTCAATATGACGGAATCAAGGGATTTGTGGATTTGCAAGAAGTGTACAGAAATATATTGTTGAAAAATGAGCAAATATACCCATTTAACAAAGGATGACTTTAGAAGCATCTAGGAGTTGGTTTCACTGGATTTGGAGTTCAAATGAATTTCCTATGAATTTGCAGAGTTGACAAATATGAAGAAATGGCTCATAATATTGTGTGGCACAGAAAGTATTAATAAAAATGTTCATAAACTAAGTTTTGAACTTAGAAGCATCTAGGAATTTGAATCATTGCATTTGGATCAAATATGAGCTCTCCATAATATTCTAAAGTTCATCACAGAAATGGAAAAATAGGGTTTGGTAAATATTTGTGAAGAAAAGGTCTCTGGAAAAATGTGCATGTTGCATCACCAGGTAGATCATGATTTATAGTCACTAGAAATTTGAATCATCAAAATTGGAGTCCATTTGAATTGTTTATGGATTTTACAAGTCTACAGAAAAAGAAAAAGGAGAGGGATCTACCTAAATGGGCCGGATCTGGGCGGCGGCGGCGCGCACTAGGCGAGGCATAGCGGGGCAGCGCACTGGGCCAGCCCAGCTACACGGTCGCACGAGGCGACAGCGGTGACGTCGAAGGCGCCCGCCCGGAATACGCGTTGGCCTCAGGGAGACGGCTCCCGAAGAAGCCGTGTCCATTTAACCTGCGGGCCCGGCCCTCAGGGTCGCCGACACGCGGGGCCCATCGGTCGGGTTCATCCCCAACCTCCCGCTCGAACAGAGCAGGGGCAGGGGACGGCGTCGACGGCGGCTTGCCGGTGCCACAGGCCACCGTTTCTGGTGAGCTGGCCACCGGCGTGCTCAGGGGGTCCGGCAGCGTCCAACCATGGGTGGCACGGTCGCCTAGGGGCACCGGGTCAAGCAGGGCGTCGGCCGCGGCGGACGAGGCTGACAGCCATCTTCGGCCACGAGCGCGTGGCGTTCCCGGGGACGAACGACGGTGATGGAGGGCCTCGAGGTGGTGGTATGAGGGTACTGGAGTGGCTAGGGAGAGAGGAGAGGCTCGGGATAGCCCGGATTTAGGTGGAGCCCGACGGCGGCTCTCCGGCCGTTGTGATGGATGGAGGGCACGGGAGGAAGAATGAGTTGGCCGAGATGGTTGCTGGGAGGGAGAGAGGGCCAAAGGAGTAGAAAGGGGCTCGGGGGTGGCCTTAAATAGCCGCCCCGTAGCTCATGGTGGACGCGGCGCACGGGTGGCCGCGGCAACAGGTCGGGAGGCCAGGAGAGAGGGCGAGGGCCTGTCTACGGCGTCCGTGGGAGTTGAGTGGGGCGCCAGGAAGAGAGAGGAGGAGCGGGGCATGGCTCTGGTGCTCGCGCGTGCGAGACCGAGCATTGGCCGAGCCGGGCGGTTCTGGGCACGCGCGGCATGGGCAAGACAGAGGGGGGAAGGAGGGGGCCAGCGTGGTGGCGTGTTGCGGACGTCGAGGCACCTCGACTAGCGCGAGGGGGAGGCTCGAGGTGGTCGGGGGACGCGGCATCAACGGTCGGGAGCATGCTGACGTGCTCCAGAGCACGCAAATGGCCGGCATCCGCGGCTTTTCCGCACGCACTCGCGTGTCCACTTGTGTCTGGGGTCTGAAGGGGGAATAAACAAGAGGGTTGCAGGCTTTGGATGCTCTGGAACTTGCTAGGAGTGAGAGAGTGATGAGAAAGGGAGGAAAAAGTGGCTGTCCAGAGAAGAAAAATGGATCCCTGCCCCCCTTCACCATTGCCTCTCGGGCAGGGAAGCACACCAAAGGTAGAGGGGGACTAGAAGGGGTTGTGGTAAAAAGGATAACTCTTGGAGATTAGTGGAAGGGGTTAAAACATGAATTTTGAGATTCTGCCAGAAGGTGTTTGATAATGGTTTGGACCAGCAGATGATTCCCAAATGCCATGAGACTCCACAGGGTGAAATGACACATATAAATAGGTCCTTCCACCAATTTGGAGCTTATTTGGGCAAAGTTGCCAATGCAACTTTTGTGAACCCTAGAAATGAACAGAAATGGACTTTCCAAGATTTAGTCATGCAAATCAATTCTCCTTGATGCACCACTTGGTTTAGTGTCATCATTTGAGGTTCTGAACATGTACACAAAAGTTGAGATCAAAAGGAGAAAGTTTCCAATGTAGAGTTGTTCACATTTGGTTCTGGACAGGAATGGTTTTGGGGCACTTTGATCAAGTTAACTTGTTCTCCAACTTGTGCCACTTGGTCTAGATGAATAATTAGTACATTTGAGCATGTTCACAAGGTTTGAGAACATTTGGAAATGTTTGTCAATGTAAAGTTGCTCAAACTTCAAAATGGACAGAAATGGTTTTGAGGGTAGTGATGATGTTATATTGTTCTCCAAGCCATGAGACTTGGCAAGATCATCTAATATGTCATATGTGATATGCTAGAATTTTCTTGGAATTTTTGGAGACTATTTCCTTTATAAATATTTCAAAAGCTTGAAATATCCAAAAAGGGTTTTTGAGGGATTTGACCAATATTTTGAACATTACCATGTGTTGAAACTCTAATATATGGACACTATATGTCCACTGAGTTTCCCTGATTTTTGCCAAATATTTTTAGAACAATAAAATAATTTTTCCCTATTAAAGACCATTTCTGGCCTTAAGAAAAAGCTTTTAAATAAAATAGGAAAATAACTTTTAAATTTATATTTTTGTGGTTTATGGGTATCCTATATCTAATAGGAGTCAAATATATTTTTGGAAAGATTTTTACTGCCCTTAATTAAGTACTTGCAGTGCAAACCTCAATTCAGGGGTTTTTGAAAAACTAATTTTTGAAAATACTATTTGGCCAAATTATTTTTGCAAGAAATTATTTTTATGTCCTATACACATGGCATGATCATTGGGAAAGGTTTTTGGAGCAAGGAGATGAAGTATAGAAGTTGGAGGATTTATTTGATTTTTAGAGCACTTGCAAACAACAAACAAAAATCCAATCAAGCAAAGTCCAAAACACTCAAAAGTTTTTGTCAAAACACATTTTATCATGATTTATTAGCTTAAGTGTTGTGGCATGAAAATCAGGGTGTGACACACTTGGAATGGTTGTGTGTGGCAATTGAGATCATCAACTGTAGAGCTATGTTTACTGTCTGTTGGGGAACGTAGCAGAAATTCAAAATTTTCTACGCATCACCAAGATCAATCTATGGAGTAATCTAGCAACGAGGGGAAGGAGAGTGCATCTACATACCCTTGTACATCGCTAAGCGGAAGCGTTCAAGTGAACGGGGTTGATGGAGTCGTACTCGTCGTGATCCAAATCACCGATGATCCTAGTGCCGAACGGACGGCACCTCCGCGTTCAACACACATGCAGCCCGGTGACATCTCCCATGCCTTGATCCAGCAAGGAGAGATGGAGAGGTTGGGGAAGACTCCGTCCAGCAGCAGCACGACGGCGTGGTGGTGAAGGAGGAGCGTGGCAATCCTGCAGGGTTTCGCCAAGCACCGCGGGAGAGGAGGAAGACTTGGGAGAGGGGGAGGGCTGCGCCAGAACTTGGGTGCGGCTGCCCTCCCACCCCTCCACTATATATAGGTGGGGAGAGAGGGGGCCGGCCCCCCTAGATCTCATCTAGGGTTGGGGGCGGCGGCCAAGCGGGGGAGGAGTGCCTCCGAAGTCAAGTGGAGGCCCTCCCCCTTAGGGTTTTCCCTCTCCCATGCGCATGGGCCTTGGGGGGGCTGGTGCCCCTGGCCCATTAAGGCTAGGGCGCCCCCTTACAGCCCATGCTGCTGTAGTGGACGTGATGGAACATTTTACGGACCTCCAGAATCCTCTGGAACCTTCTGGAAGCTTCCCGGTACAATACCAGAAAAAATCGAACTTTTCCCGGAACCCGAACAACAACTTTCCATATATAAATATTTACCTCCGGACCATTCCGGAACTCCTCGTGGTGTCCGAGATCTCATCCAGGACTCCAAACAACATTTGGTAACCATGTACATCTATTCCCTATAACCATAGCATCATCGAACCTTAAGTGTGTAGACCCTACAGGTTCGGGAGACACGTAGACATGACCGAGACAACTCTTCGGCCAATAACCAACAACGGGATCTAGATACCCATGTTGGCTCCCACATGTTCCATGATGATCTCATCGGATGAACCATGATGTCGAGGATTCAACCAATCCCGTATTCAATTCCCTTTGTCTAGCGGTATAGTACTTGCCCGAGATTCGATCGTCGGTATCCCTATACCTTGTTCAATCTCGTTACCGGCAAGTCTCTTTACTCGTTCCATAACACATCATCCCGTGATCAACCCCTTGGTCACATTGTGCACATTATGATGTTGTCCTACCGAGTGGGCCAGAGATACCTATCCGTCACACAGAGTGACAAATCCCAGTCTCGATTCGTGCCAACCCAATAGACACTTTCGGAGATACCCGTAGTGCACCTTTATAGCCACCCAATTACGTTGTGACGTTTGGTACACCCAAAGCATTCCTACGGTATCCGGGAGTTGCACAATCTCATGGTCTGAGGAAATGATACTTGACATTAGAAAAGCTTTAGCATACGAACTACACGATCTTTGTGCTAGGCTTAGGATTGGGTCTTGTCCATCACATCATTCTCCTAATGATGTGATCCCGTTATCAACGACATCCAATGTCGATGGTCAGGAAACCGTAACCATCTATTGATCAACGAGCTAGTCAACTAGAGGCTTACTAGGGACATGGTGTTGTCTATGTATGCACACATGTATCTGAGTTTCCTATCAATACAATTCTAGCATGGATAATAAATGATTATCATGAACAAGGAAATATATTAATAATAAGTAATTTATTATTGCCTCTAGGGCATATTTCCAACAGTCTCCCACTTGCACTAGAGTCAATAATCTAGTTCACATCGCCATGTGATTAACACTCACAGGTCACATCGCCATGTGACCAACATCAAAAGAGTTTACTAGTGTCTAAACTAGTTCACATCATCATGTGATTAAGACTCAATGAGTTCTGGGGTTTGATCATGTTTTGCTTGTGAGAGAGGTTTTAGTCAACGGGTCTGCAACATTCAGATCCGTATGTACTTCGCAAATTTCTAGGTCATATTGTAAATGCTGCTTCCACGCTCCACTTGGAGCTATTCCAAATGTTTGCTCCACTATACGTATCCGTTTTGCTAGTCAGAGTCATTCGGATAGGTGTTAAAACTTGCATCGACGTAACCCTCTACGCCGAACTCTTTATCACCTCCATAATCGAGAAACATTTCCTTATTCCTCTAAGGATAATTTTGACCGCTATCTAGTGATCTACTCCTGGATCACCTTTGTACCCTCTTGCCAGACATGTGGCAAGGCACACATCAGGTGCGGTACTCAGCATGGCATACCGTATAGAGCCTATGGCTAAGGCATAGGGGACGACATTCGTCCTTTCTCTTTCTTCTGCCGTGGTCGAGCTTTAAGTCTTAACTTCATACCTTACAACTCAGGCAAGAACTCCTTCTTTGACTGATCCATCTTGAACACCTTCAAGATCATGTCAAGGTATGTGCTCATTTGAAAGTACCATTAAGCGTTTTGATCTATCCTCATAGATCTTGATGCTCAATGTTCAAGCAGCTTAATCCAGGTTTTCTATTGAAAAACACTTTTCAGACAACCCTTTATGCTTTCCAGAAACTCTACAACATTTCTGATCAACAATATGTTAGCAACATATACTCATCAGAAATTCTATAGTGCTCCCACTCACTTCTTTGGAAATAGAAGTTTCTCATAAACTTTGTATAAACCCAAAATCTTTGATCATCTCATCAAAGCGTACATTCCAACTCCGAGATGCTTACTCCAGTCCTTAGAAGGATTGCTGGAGCTTTGCATACTTGTTAGCATCTTTTAGGATTGTCAAAACCTTCTAGTTGTATCACATACAACCTTTCCTCAAGAAAATAGTCGAGGAAACAATGTTTTGACATCCTATCTGCAAGATTTCATAAATAATGCAGTAACTGCTAATCCAATTCCAACAGACTCTTAGCATCGCTACGAGTGAGAAAGCCTCACCGTAGTCAACTCCTTGAACTTGTCGGAAAACATCTTAATGACAAGTCGAGCTTTCTTAATGGTGACACTTACCATCATTGTCCGTCTTCCTTCTAAAATCCATCTGTACTCAACAGCCTTACGACCGTCGGGTAGTTCTGCCAAAGTCTACACTTTGTTTTCATACATGGATCCTCTCTCGGATTTTATGGCCTCGAGCCATTTTGGAAACCAGGCCCACCGTCGCTTCTCCATAGCTCGTAGGTTCATTGTTGTCTAGCAACATGACCTTCAAGACAGGAGTACGTACCACTCTGAAGTAGTACGCATCCTTGTCGTCCTACGAGGTTTGGTAGTGACTTGATCCGAAGTTTCATGATCACTATCATAAGCTTCTACTTCAATTGGTGTAGGCGCCACAGGAACAACTTCCTGTGCCCTACTACACTCTAGTTTAAGTGATGGTTCAATAACCTCATCAAGTCTCCACCATCCTCCCACTCAACTTTCCGAGACAAACTTTTCCTCGAGAAAGGACCCGATTCAAGAAACAATCCCTATTGCTTTCGGATCTGAATTAGGAGGTATACCCAACTATTTTGGGTGTCCTATGAAGATGCATTTTATCCGCTTTGGGTTCGAGCTTATCAACCTGAAACTTTTTCACATAAGCGTCGCAGCCCCAAACTTTTAAGAAACGACAACTTAGGTTTCTCCAAACCATAGTTCACACGGTGTCGTCTCAACGGAGTTATGTGGTGCCCTATCTAAAGTGAATGTGGTTGTCTCTAATGCCTAACCCATGAACGATAGTGGTAATTCGATAAGAGACATCATGGTACGCACCATATCCAATAGGGTCCAACTATGATGTTCGGACACACCATCACACTATGGTGTTCCAGGCGGTATTAATTGTGAAACAATTTCCACAATGTCTTAATTGCGTGCCAAAGCTCGTAACTCAGATACCCATCTCTATGATCATATCATAGACATTTTATCCTCTTGTCACGATGATCTTCAACTTCACTCTGAAATTACTTGAACCATTCAACAATTCAGACTTGTGTTTCATCAAGTAAATATACTCAATATCTACTCAAATCATCCGTGAAGTAAGAACATAACAATATCCACTGCGTGCCTCAGCACTCATTGGACTGCACACATCAAAATGTATTACCTCCAACAAGTTGCTTTCTTGTTCCATTTTATCTTGGCGAGGCTTTGGTCATCTTGCCCATGTGGTATGATTTGCATGTCTCAAGTGATTCAAAATCAAGTGAGTCCAAACGGTCCATTTGCATGGAGTTTCTTCATGCATATACACCAATAGACATGGTTCGCATGCCTCAAACTTTTCAAAAACGAGTGAGTCCATAGATCCATCAACATGGAGCTTCTTCATGTGTTCTATACCAATATGACTTACATGGCAGTGCCACAAGTAGGTGGTACTATCATTACTATCTTATATCTTTTGGCATGAACATGTGTATCACTACGATCGAGATTCAATAAACCATTCATTTTGGGTGCAAGACCGTTGAAGGTATTATTCAAATAAACAGAGTAACCATTATTCTCCTTGAATAACCGTATTGCGATAGGCATAATCCAATCATGTCTATGCTCAACACAAACACCAAATAACAATTATTTAGGTTTAACACCAATCTCGATGGTAGAGGGACCGTGCGATGCTTGATCACATCAAGATTGGAAAACACTTCCAACACATATCGTCAGCTCATCTTTAGCTAGTCTCCGTTTATTCCGTAGCCTTTAATTTCAAGTTACTAACACTTAGCAACCGAACCAGTATCTAATACCCTGGTGCTACTAGGAGTACTAGTAAAGTACACATTAACATAATGTATATCCAATATACTTCTATCGACCTTGCCAGCCTTCTCATCTACCAAGTATCTAGGGTAATTCTGCTCCAGTGGCTGTTCCCATTATTACATAAGCACTTAGTCTCGGGTTTGGGTTCAACCTTGGGTTTCTTCACTAGAGTAGCAACTGATTTGCCATTTCATGAAGTATCCCTTCTTGCCCTTGCCCTTCTTGAAACTAGTGGTTTCACTAACCATCAACAATTGATGCTCCTTCTTGATTTCTACTTTCGCGGTGTCAAACATCGCGAATATTTCAAGGATCATCATATCTATCCCTGATATATTATAGTTCGTCACGAAGCTCTAGCAGCTTGGTGGCAATGACTTTGGAGAAACATCACTATCTTATCTGGAAGGTTAACTCCCACTCGATTCAAGTGATTGTGGTACTCAGGCAATTTGGGCACAAGCTCAACGATTGAGCTTTTCTCCCTTAGTTTGCAGGCTAAGAAATTCGTCGGAGGTCTTATCCCTCTTGACGTGGGCACGAGCTTGAAATCCCAATTTCAGCCCTCGAAACATCTCATATGTTCCGTGACGTTTCGAAATCGTCTTTGGTGCCTCAACTCTAAACCGTTTAACTGAACTATCACGTAGTTTTCAAAACGTGTATGACAGATGTTCGCAACATCCACAGACGACGTTCGAGGTTCAGCACACTGAGCGGTGCATTAAGGACATAAGCCTTCTTTGAAGCAACAAGGACAATCCTCAGTTTACGGACCTAGTCTGCATAATCGCTACTATCAACTTTCAACTGAATTTTCTCTAGGGACATATGTAAACAGTAGAACTAAAGCGCGAGCTTATGACGTAATTTGCAAAGATCTTTTGACTATGTTCTGGATAATTAAGTTCATCTTATGAACTCCCACTCAGATAGACATCCCTCTAGTCATCTAAGTGATTACATGATCCGAGTCAACTAGGCCGTGTCCGATAATCACGTGAGACGGACTAGTCAACGTCGGTGAACATCTTCATGTTGATCGTATCTTCTATACGACTCATGCTCGACCTTTCGGTCTTCCGTGTTTCGAGGCCATGTCTGTACATGCTAGGCTCGTCAAGTCAACCTAAGTGTATTGCATGTGTAAATCTGGCTTACACCCGTTGTATTCGAACGTTAGAATCCATCACACCCGATCATCACATGGTGCTTTGAAACAACGAACCTTCGCAATGGCGCACAGTTAGGGGAAACACTTTTTCTTGACATTATAGCGAGGAATCATCTTATTTAAGCTACCGTCGTTCTAAGCAAATAAGATGCATAAACATGATAAACATCACATGCAATCAATAAGTGACATGATATGGCCAATATCATTTTGCTCCTTTTGATCTCCATCTTCAGGGCTCCATGATCATCATCGTCACCGGCATGACACCATGATCTCCATCATCGTGTCTCCATGAAGTTGTCTCGCCAACTATTACTTCTACTACTATGGCTAAAAACTTAGTAATAAAGTAAAGTAATTACATGGCGTTGTTCAATGACACGCAAGTCATACAATAAATTAAGACAACTCCTATGGCTCCTGCCGGTTGTCATACTCATCGACATGCAAGTCGTGATTCCTATTACAAGAACATGATCAATCTCATACATCACATATCATTCATCACATTCTATTTGGCCATATCACATCACATAGCATACCCTGCAAAAACAAGTTAGACGTCCTCTAATTGTTGTTTGGATGTTTTACGTGGCTGCTATGGGTTTCTAGCAAGAACGTTTCTTACCTACGCAAAAACCACAACGTGATATGTCAATTGCTATTTACCCATCATAAGGACCCTTTTCATCGAATCCGATCCGACTAAAGTGGGAGAGACTGGCACCCGCTAGCCACCTTATGCAACTAGTGCATGTCATTTGGTGGAACCTGTCTCACGTAAGTGTACGTGTAAGGTCGGTCCGGGCCGCTTCATCCCAGAATACCGTCGAAACAAGATTGGACTAGTAACGGTAAGCATATTGAACAAAGATCAACGCCCACAACAACTTGTGTTCTACTCGTGCATAGAAACTACGCATAGACCTGGCTCATGATGCCACTATTGGGGAACGTAGCAGAAATTCAAAATTTTCTACGCATCACCAAGATCAATCTATGGAGTAATCTACCAACGAGGGGAAGGAGAGTGCATCTACATAACCTTGTAGATCGCTAAGCGGAAGCGTTCAAGTGAACGGGGTTGATGGAGTCGTACTCGTCGTGATCCAAATCACCGATCATCCTAGTGCCGACGGACGGCACCTCCGCGTTCAACACACATGCAGCCCGGTGATGTCTCCCATGCCTTGATCCAGAAAGGAGAGAGGGAGAGGTTGGGGAAGACTCCGTCCAGCAGCAGCACGACGGTGTGGTGGTGAAGGAGGAGCGTGGCAATCCTGCAGGGCTTCGCCAAGCACCACGGGAGAGGAGGAGGACTTGGGAGAGGGGGAGGGCTGCGCCAGAACTTGGGTGCGGCTGCCCTCCCGCCCCTCCACTATTTATAGGTGGGAAGAGAGGGGGCCGGACCCCTAGATCTCATCTAGGGTTGGGGGCGGCGGCCAAGGGTGGGAGGAGTGCCTCCCAAGTCAAGTGGAGGCCCTCCCCCTTAGGGTTTCCCCTCTCCCATGCGCATGGGCCTTGGGGGGGGGGGCTGGTGCCCCTATCCCATTAAGTCTAGGGCGCCCCCTTACAGCCCATGCTGCTGTATTGGACGTGGTGGAACATTTTCCGGACCTCCGGACCCCTCCGGAATCCTCCGGAACCTTCTGGAAGCTTCCCGATACAATACCGGAAAAAATCGAACTTTTCTCGGAACCCGAACAACAACTTTCCATATATAAATCTTTACCTCCGGACCATTCCGGAACTCCTCGTGACGTCTGGGATTTCATCCGGGACTCCGAACAACATTCGGTAACCACGTACATCTATTCCCTATAACCCTAGCATCATCGAACCTTAAGTGTGTAGACCCTACGGGTTCGGGAGACACGTAGACATGACCGAGACAACTCTCCGGCCAATAACCAACAACAGGATCTGGATACCCATGTTGGCTCCCACATGTTCCACGATGATCTCATCGGATGAACCACGATGTCGAGGATTCAATCAATCCCGTATTCAATTCCCTTTGTCTAGCGGTATAGTACTTGCCCGAGATTCGATCGTCGGTATCCCTATACCTTGTTCAATCTCGTTACCGGCAAGTCTCTTTACTCGTTCCATAACACATCATCCCGTGATCAACCACTTGGTCACATTGTGCACATTATGATGATGTCCTACCGAGTGGGCCAGAGATACCTCTCCATCACATGGAGTGACAAATCCGATCTCGATTCGTGCCAACCCAACAGACACTTTCGGAGATACCCGTAGTGCACCTTTATAGCCACCCGATTCGTTGTGGCGTTTGGTACACCCAAAGAATTCCTACGGTATCCGGAGTTGCACAATCTCATGGTCTAAGGAAATGATACTTGACATTAGAAAAGCTTTAGCATACTGAACTACGATCTTTGTGCTAGGCTTAGGATTGGGTCTTGTCCATCACATCTTTCTCCTAATGATGTGATCCCGTTATCAACGACATCCAATGTCCATGGTCAGGAAACCGTAACCATCTATTGATGAACGAGCTACTCAACTAGAGGCTTACTAGGGACATGGTGTTGTCTATGTATCCACACATGTATCTGAGTTTCCTATCAATACAATTATAGCATGGATAATAAACGAATATCATGAACAAGGAAATATAGTAATAATAACTAATTTATTATTGCCTCTAGGGCATATTTCCAACACTGTCTCCATCTGGTGACACTACACCCTTTAGAGCGCTGAGACGCTTAGTGCTTATCTTCGAATTACACTAGAGCGACTTCTGTCTTTTCTTTTGTGTATTCATCAACACTGCATCAGAGTCTGGAATACCCATGCATAAAAAAACAATAGTGTGTGTATGGGTGAAGTGTGTGCACAAGTAGTACAGTGTAAACGTAGTAGATAGCAGGTCAATGAGAAATGAATGACGGGAGACATATGATAGCTCTACAACATTCATGGCACACGAAATTACTAGATTCTAGGATTTTGAAATATGAGCACAGGGATGGATGGGAAATGTCGATGCTCCTCCAGCACACCACAAGGTGTGGTCCTATGAAAATAACAGTCGACTAAAAACAAATAGGTCAGTCCATATTTTCTGCATCGTCCGATGTACAAAGAACGGGCAGATCTCCTTCATCTACCTCTAGCCAGTCAGTGTTAACAATCTTCCTTCAAACGCCAGCGACCACCGGCCCAGTCCCCTGCCTCCGCCCTCCCCTTGACCTCACCGCACCGCTGTGCTTGGCACCGCCCCCAACCATCCCTTCAAGCCCCGCCGACCTCCAGATCGGGCGCACGCGGCTCGTGCGCCCTACACCCCTATGATAGACACCGATGCGCCGCTTCCCTGACGAACAAGCGGACTAGGTGCTCCGCGCGCCTAAGCGGGTGCTGCTTCTTTTAATTGCGATGCAACTGACCCTGAATTGAAATCTAAGCGGGCTACTGACCTCTAGACAATGTGAAATAGTAAATGGGAGGAAACCTTGTGCATCTAGTATCAAGAAGAAGATGCAGTAAGAAGCGCTCAACTAGTTTCTTTGGTGGGATGAATACGGTGTGAGCATGTAAGATTTGCACGAATAAGGGAAGAGGAGTACCTCTTTCTGTCAGCAGTGTTGTGTCCTCCTTCTGTTTTTTCAATGATCTTCTTGTGGTTAGCTAGAAACGAGAAGTTGTGGAGGACGGTGAAGCCTTAGACGAACACATTTCCAAGTTGTTGTGTGTGGTGCGGTGGCCATCTGTCGGCGGCGGGGAACCAGATCCGAGGAGGCGAACGACAGCATGGCGGGAATAGCTCCGGTGCGGTGGACGGTTGCAACAGTGGAGCGGCAGCGGTGAGGCGCATGACGGTATGGTAGAAGTGGTTCTGGTACGGCGCACGTTGGCATCAGCGTCATGGAGGCAGCTTTGCCTTGGCTTCAGCTGCTAAGTCCTTGAGGGCGTTGCGGTTGCGGTTGCGGTTGCGTTGGACGATGACATCGGGGTACCGGCTCCGACGTGATGGAGGAGGGTGGCGGTGGATTGGGCATGATGGGGTGGAGGACGGAGGAGGCTGGGGTTTCACGACTGGTGGAGAGGGCGTTTTGGCGCCCACAGAGTATGAATGGGGAAATGGAGGGAGGGGGAACAAAGGGGGAACAATGTTTCGGTTTGGGACGCGCTTGTTTGAAATTTGGGGAAAGTTACAAACTTTGACCCCATCTAAAATTTCGGACATATTGCGGGTTCGGGGTAGGACAGTAATCTCAGGTGTCCCAAATGGTGGGCGGGATAGATTTTGGCCGAGCGCATGGGTGTTTAGGCGCCCACGGTGTACCAATGCTTCTTGGAGGCGGTTGAGACTTATGTCTTGGTGAAGTTACAAACCTAATCCGGTTTAGACCTTAGATATCGGGCCAATAGGCTACACGGGCCAGAGTCAGGACAGTAATTTCCTACCACCAAACATTAGTCTCACGCGGTTTCGGGTGATGAGAGGCTTATTTGGCGCTTCGTTCAATATTTGGGAGCAGAAGCATTAACATTTTCGGTTCTCTTGAATTGAACTTTCAGGATCTGTCAAACTTCACAAATCTTGACTCTTGAAAATCCTAAAACTATGATTATTTTGGAATGGAGGGGGTACATTTGAATATACATTGTACACGTGTATATATTAAAAAATATGCAGCTAACCTCAGTTCATGCATGGTTCTAGATATAATCTCCTTGATTGGAAAAAAATAGTTAGACATGCATATGAATATATAGCATGTTCAGACACACAAGAAAGATTGATGCTCCCTTTTAGATCTAATTTACAAATGCCATTATCTCGGATTCAAATAGATGAATGCACTTCCTATGAATTCGAATATTTGAAACCCCCTTTATGTTGAATTCAACATGTATTGTGTTTTGTAGCTAACAATTTGGAATGTATCCATGTAAGTGACAAATGTATAAAGTGCTTCACACTAACAACATGGAGTGCACCAATTAATGCTTATATATGAATTGCAAAATCAATGCATTGCCTGTATTTCAAACCGCTCTCACTCTATGGATTGATAATATGAAAAAAACACATGCACATGCCAGAATTCAATAGAGTATGGGTGTTTGAAAGACCGATTTTCTTTCATACACAAATTGCAAAATTCATGATCTCATCCAAAAATAATAATGCCATTTATATTTTAATTTAATGTGTAGAACCGCCTTTTACACGTAGATGCACTATGCCTCGGCCCATTATCACACACGCGCTATATCTCTCTCTATCTAATGCATAAGTGCTCACACTTTATATACATCGGTATTTCTCTTTCACACATGCTCACAATCTCTCCCGGGGTGTCGGGGTGTCTCACGCACACACTATCCATATCTCTCTCTCTCTCTCTTTCTGACTACTATGTACCACTCTTTTCACTAATATCAGTTGGAAAACAATATTTCTCTCACATGCATATATACACATGCACGGTCTCTACTAGCCCTCTATACGCACATATATGTGCCTACGTGTCTCCCCGCATGCACATTATCTTTAGGCCTCTCTTGCACACATTGCACCCCCCAGACACACCTCTCTCTTAGTAGTTGGCAGATATGATTCCATCAGATCATTCGGTAGGATATCCCTGACTGTTAGGCTGGATGGTAATACGAGGCAAAGTTTCACCCAAGTCTGGGCCCTTGCAGTTGAGGAAAAAGCCTAGTCCTGGTACTGTATGTTAGTGATAGGGGTGTGTAAAAAGTACACGTGAGTACTAGGCATTGTGCATGTGTGCATACTATCAACGAACTAGCCCCCAGGCTTCTATAACATACTCGGGGCCTAGGGTTACAAATCATATATAGTCGCTTATCATCAGTGGGGATAGAGTCCTCCACGACTCTGGTAGCTTCGTCTTGTACGCCGAGTCCTCCACATGGGTCTTCGTATAATGCATCTCGGTCCAACCAATGTGGCACAGGATGGAACCAACCCATGAGTCCTCATGCTGACCCACCACAACTAGAAATGATGTGCCCACCCCAACTAGAAATGATGTGCCCACCACACCACACACGCAATCAGCCACTAAGAAAATAAGCATATACAATAGTACAATGTTATACATGAAAGTTAATTGCATGGTGCATCCAAATATATTTGTTCTGCATTGTGAATGTTCATATTTTCTCCTAAAATATTAGTCACGGGAAAGAGAAACGAAGGGCATATCTCTCCTTGTCTCCACCGGACACCCCCTCTTTCTACACCACTTTCACGTATGCATACAAACTATCCCTTGACCCTCTAAAAGTATGCATGCCCCTGACACATTCATGCGTGACGGTCACTGTATTTCAAGTGAAAGCACTATATGGTCATTGGACTTCAGAATATGCTCATTACAGTCACCGTATACATCCTCGTGGTGATCATATTGTATCTAGCTCACGATACCTCTCCGTATTTTGTTGATGACACTGACGAACATTGTATTTGATGCGTGCTCTATATTTTGTTGAAGACACTTACAGTCATTGTATTTGCAGCGAAAGCACGCTATGGTCACTGGACTTCAGAATAAGCTCATCACGGTCACCACATACATTTTGTGGTGGTAACCAACCTGTGGTTGGATGGTTAGGAGGACAGTGGTTTACCGAGCCCACCAGGGTTAAAGTCCTGGTGCTCGCATTTATCCTAGATTAATTTCAGTATTTTCCAGCAATGTGCATTCAGTGGGAGGAGACGTTCCCCTCGACTATGAGGCACCTATGGTGACTTCATAAAATCTCAAGATCATATGCTGGCTCACTCTCGCGAAGGTGCTCATAGGGGTAGGGTCTGCGTGTGTGCGCTTATAGCAGTGAGTGCTTGCACGTATATATGATTGCTGGCCTCTGTACCGTGTTAAAAAAATACATGTTGTGATTATATGGTCACTGGCTCACCTATACAACTCCGTATTTTGTTGATGTCACGATCAATTGACCAATCAAATGTTCCACGTGGCGCAACTAGTGTTGCACCATCAGCGCGCATAACCGTGGGGCCCACCTGTCAGCGTGTATAAGAAAGAAAGAAATGGTAGTTTGAGTCTGTACTATGTTAATAAAATACATTTTTGGGTGAGCATATGGTCACTTGCTCACCATACAACTCCATAATTTGTTGATGACACGATCAATTGACCAATCAAACAGTCCACATTCAGCAGTGCAAATTACCATAGGGCCCACCCGTCAGCGCGTATATGAAAGACAAAAATGGTAATAAATTAGTGGTCGGTGGGGATTCGAAGTCGTGAGACATCTAGTTGGCAGTCACCGGCGGTGGGGGGCACAGTGACTGGGCGGTGGCGTGGGGATCGCCGGAGAAAAATCTCGGCGTAGGGGGGGGGCTAGAGGGATGGCCGGGGCGGCGGCGGACTGGCGGTAGAGAGTGGTTTCGGGGCGGGCGGGGCGGCAAGGCGGCGTGGGACGGCCGCGGGTGGCAGGGGCCGATGGTTCGGCCGGTGGTGACTGGCGGCTTAGGGGGGGGGGTGGAGGTTGAAGATAAACTGTAGGCCCTTGATTTCATATCCAATGGCTGGAAAATCGACTGACAAGAGATGAAAAAGTCAGTCGACTGACGTGTAGCCTCACCCCTCATGTACACGTGCACGCACGCAACACTCGCATAAACACATGCACGCATGCAGGCGTGCAACACTGACACGTACACATAACAAACACACGCACGCATGTAGGCGTGCAACACTGACACGTACACATGCACTCACGAACACATGCACACACGCACACATGCATGCAACACTGAAACGTACACATGCACGCACGCAACACTCGCACGCCTGCATGCACACAACACACGATGCAAGACACACGCTCAACCTATACGTGCATGCACCCTTTGTTAAGGACATGGATTGTTACGGGTATTAATCAATCTTATCTGTGATAAGCAGAATATTGATGTTTGCAGCGGACTTTGTGAATCACAATGCATCGAACGGGCTATCAACATATATATGAAAATTTTAAAATTCTCTTACATTATATAGTAGGCTTATCTACACGAAATAGATGATGTCACACTCAATGAATAATCATCGGTTTATGAAATGCCCACTTTTGACTGCCCTGGCCCACCAAAAGTTGCTCTGCCATGCGCTGCCTGCATTGGGTCACTGACATGCAGGCCATGTACCCAAAGAGCCCACACGTCAGTGAAAAACAACGCGGTGTCGTACGTCAGAGTCGAGGGCACCGCTCGCTGCACGCCCGGCTGAACACGCCTCCTTGCCGCATTTAGACGCCTCCATGAAACCCGTGTGGAAGCCGAGAAACCCACTCTGGACACACGTCCGTTCATGACCGGGCCGACAATAAATGCAACGGTGGCCGAGCTCCTCCTGTCGGCCATCTATTTAATCTCCTATTTAAACAGGGCGAGACGCCGGCCAAGAATCGCACACCTCCGCTTCTCCCCTATCTCCTCCTTCACCATTTTGTCCACTCTTACAATGGCTTATGAAGAGTAGTTTATTTGGCATCCAAGCTGGCTGGGTGGCCCGCCGAGCCCGCTGGATACGAGCTATGCAACTCGCTGATCCACCTCCCTTCCCTCGCCCGACGGAGCCAGTTGCCGCCCCAAGCCGGCACGCGCTTTAGCAACTCCCCACTCCAGGCCAACTCGACGAGCAGCGGCGAGCTGCTCCACACCGGCACGGCGGGGAGCACGGTCGTCATCACTCCCGCCCATGCCGCCGCGTCGTACCGTGCCTCCCGTGTCTGCGACAGCGTCTCCCATTTCTGTGGCCGAGACTCCCATGCCTGCGGCTGCGCCATGCAAGCAGAGACAGAAGCCAGGTGCGCCAAGAGCGACAAGTCGGTGGCCAGCGCCTCTGCGTCTTCCGCCATCATCAAGGAGAAGTAGAAAACGGGAGTCCGCCGCCACTTGGGTCCCATGAAGGCCAGTTCGGAGGCGACACCGGCATACACAACATGTGTCTTCCTGGATCCTTTTGTTGCGAGGACCTTCGTCGACCCCGCATGGGCTCCATGGAAGCGGAGAATCCCCCTTCCACCTCCATCTTGGGCATCAGCCGATGATTCAGTTGGGCAGTGGGGAAGCGATTCGTCCTTTGTGTTGAAGCAGATACCTCCGAAGCTCCCGGCAGTCCAGTGATCATCCTGCCGGACATGAGGAAGACAAATGGATCGGTGGGCGACCATTTAAGCTAGGTATTATTATACATGTGTTGTTCAGAACTAGCACCGCTTAGTTGATTTGAATGTAATGAAATCCATCATGTTTGTATGAAAATCCGGTATTTTATATGAATTCTTTCATTGTTTATATGAAATATCGCCGTGTTTGCATGAATTTCGTCTGGTTGGTTGAGTTGTTGTCAAAATGTGTGCGACTACAGTTGGATGGCGTAATTTGCGGGTGGCCGGTCGGTCTGTGGCCAACTCGGGCGGCGTAGTGGGACAAAAAAAGCACAGCTCGTGTGAGCTTGTCTCCAACGCGCGCGCTGGAGGATGCATGAGCACCCGAGCTATTCCTCGTTCATCGGTGGCAAAGGCACCGGTGGACAAAAGGGTCACTAATATATTGGCTACCCCGAGCATGATCCAAACATCCCCTCCCAGCACATCAAATCCCTTGTACGCCGTGAAATTTTGCATGTGTTGTTTTCATGGACTACCAAGATGCCCGTGCATTGCACGGAACATGAAGATCATTTTTTTTACAAAACACCTGTTGTGATTGACCCATGCAGGAGTAATCCCATGTGTAAAAACTAATGATATCTCGAGAATTTTATCGAAAAAATGGTATCTCGAGAATTTCATCGAAAAAATGAAAGATGAGAGATAAGGTGAGGAGGAGTGGGGCATGGTGGTGACTGGTGGTCGGACTGGGCGGAGGCATGGGGATGGTCGGCGCTGGCAGGCGGCAGCGGCCACCATGCTAGATTGTTCCAGAGACTTCCTTTTTTAATTGCTCAGCAATAGGGTTGTGGGAGATAAGGATGAATGAGGCAAGGCCTTATCTGTAAATGTGGAGAGAGGTGCGGGTATATTTTGTAAAATTTTCATAGTTTGCTTTCTACCTGTTAGATATAGATGGGATGGTCTATATTACAAGATGGTAGGCACACCATCATCACCAACTCGTTTTTTATAATTGTAGAGAGTAGAGATAGAGATATTTAGCTGTGTGAAAACAAATTTAAATATGAACGAATAATCGGTGTCCGCGGTCTTTTGCCGGGAGCCCGGGACACAGTTGGATGGCCTCATAGTAGTAGTAGTGTAGAGTACAACTAGTACTACTAGATAGTGAGTGTTTACTAGTGTATCTACATAATAATTGCAGCACATGCATGTCTTAGTAGTATAATCACCACGTATGGATTTGATGGCAATATTTCTGTGAGTTGGATGTCATATTATTGCTCTAACATGTGGTCAAAGTTAGCCTCCAGAACACATTTTATACCCTATATGGATTGAGGGAGTACATGCATTGCCGAGGTTTCTCTTAATCCTTGCATGCACCGTTTTTATTGAAGCTTGAAATGTGAACATGTGAATGGGAGGGACTACTACAACCCTTCCAAAAGAGCTGTAGTACTAATGGTATCGTACTCCTCTGTTCACCATCTTACATGCTCAGTTTTTTCATTTGATAAGAGGCAAATCATGTGGGCCTACCTTAGAGGCAAGGCTCTATACACTGGAGCTGCTCTGTATGTATTACTTATGATGTGTCCCGTCAACTCGCAGAACGAGGAGAAGCTTGCTTAGTACGCCGTCTCCCCCACTCACGGGCATGGTGGCTCGCAGAGTCGCAGGACGAGGAGAAGCTTGATTACTACGCCTACGCCCACTCCCTCGCCCACGCGCGCGGTGGCTCGCAGGACAAGGAGAAATTTTTACTACTCCCTCCGTTTACTCGTCGTCCCTACCTTGGTTAGAGAGATTATCATATTGTTCTATATAGGGCCTAATGCGTTTTTCAAGACCGCCTTTGACTATTGATAAGAGTAATAATACATGAGATGTATAATGTGAAAAATTATATCATTGGAAGCTCCTTTCACGTACGAATTTGACGGTATGCTTTGTGTAACTTGCATGTCATATATTATTGCTCTAACACTTGGTCAAAGTTAGCCTCGAAAAAGGCATTAGGCCCTATACTGATGGAAGGAGGGAGTAGTAGGAGTAGTACATCGGTACATAGGAGTAGTACTACAATACTTTCCTTGGAGTCCATGGTGCAGCAAGCTACCCTAGGCTATGTTCTACTCCCTCCTTTCCGGTTTATGGCTCAATTTTAAAATCTCTCCAACCAAGGTAGACGGTGAGTTGTGGAATTAATTTCATAGTTTACACAGGTAATTAGTACGCTTGTTTACCGATGCATTAATTACAACGAATACATGCATGACCACTAAATTTCCATGAACTTCTGCATGCATTGGTGAGTTTTCTCTTGACACTGCTTGCATCGGGTGATTTCACGCACCTCGAAATCCAAACATGTGATTGTACTACTCTAGTAGAGTTGAGACTTATAAAATGGAAAAAACGATTTTTTAGATGAGCCCTATAAACCGGAAAGGAGGGAGTACTAGTAAGTAGTACGACCTCCATAGTGTGTACGTACTTCGTAAAATCAGATTTTCCCAAAACTAAATCGCTCAACCTTTATTTGCTTGTTTCCCTTCCTGCCTCGTTGCCTCGAACAGACTATGCCAAACTCCCCTGCCTACCGCACAGGAAAAGACCTGCCCTCGCCTCTTTTAGTACGGGTTTGTATCGATGGACCACGTGAAGCAGCAAAAACCAAGTCGTGTCTTCTCTCCTCCGTCGACGCTCACTTTCATGAATTTTTTACTTCCTCTCGCCGACATGTGGGACATATAGCAACCGGGTCAACGTGTCATGCAGCAAATAACAGTGCAGAACAGCAAGGGAGACACCCCCCAGTCATAGCACCCCCATAGTAGTAATGAGCAATGAGACGTCAAATCACAATACCGCACTTCCCACACGGACGAAGCAACCATTATTTCACACTTCACTGAATCCGTTTTGCCATCATCTCCTTTAAGTAAACCTTGTATTGCTTCTGCCATTGTTCTTCCTCAAGAGGGACACGCATTGCCTTGGTACATCATGACACGTGGGACCACATGACAGGCCATGCTCCCCGCCCACGGCTCGGTAAAATCACCTCATTTTTACTACTTCCTCCATATTGGTTTACAGGGCATGCACGTCGTTCTAGGTTGAGAATTTAACTGGCTATACATGTGACGAACAGTATATGTTTAGAAACTACATCCGCTTAAGAATTTAATAACATACTTTTGGTGACATAGTAACTCATATTTAGTTAGTCAAATGGATGACCTAGAACTACGTGCATGCCCTATAAACTGAGACAGAGGGAGTAGTATCTCTTTAGAGCAATAGTCAGGATTCACCAAGGAGCAAAACCAAGTGGTAGGCTGCTCCTGTCGTGTTGGCATAGCAACTCAAGTAGGGTCAATCCACACACGAAATGGCGACACACTTAACAGGACCCCTTTGGCCGACATGTGGCTCATCCACCATCTTGTTCCATGTGCGATGCACCAAATTACAGTTCGGAGCAGCGGTTGGACTTGGAGGCATCCCGATCATAGTGCTGCAGTAGTAGTAAATGAGCGATGAGGGGTCAAATCACAAAGCCCCACCTTTCCAGCATTAAGCTGGACAGATGAACCAACCATCATTTCACTATAGGGCGCAAGAGCATAAAGAAAATAGAAAATCAATGATGCGTGCGGCAGCTACCTAGGGCACCCTATGGTAGGAGCCTCCACTACAAATCCTTTTTCTTGAAAGCGCCTCCACTACAAATACAATTCTCCCTCGTCCTCTTGAAGAAAACTGATGATGCATGCGGCGGTAGGGTTTGTAGGTGTACTACGGCTTGCGGGGCCACGTCGTAGTAAACGCGAGAGGGACCGAGTTTGAGTCAACTCCTTAATATGTGTGGGCTGGTTTTACGGGAACGAGGCAACATTTTGGGTTCGGGGACCAATGGAGATATACGTACAAAAAATTGTGGATGTAGGTTTGACCGAAAGGCAATGATGCATGGGTCCTGCATTTTGATATACCCACGGCCATGTGAAATTTGTGTCTCTACTCAAAATAATGCATAAAAGTTCCTCCAAAAATATCTATAACTAATGGGAAGTGAATGTATGCTTAAAATGAAAATGTAATACTCCCTCCGTCTAGGTGTATAAGTCATCTAACGTTTTTTGTTAGTTAATAGCATTCCATGCAATCTGCATGTCATGTTTGAAAGTCTCAAGCCATTGAAAGCATGCACGGCCCACATCTCTTATTGGTTGATATTTCACAAAACAAGAAATGCGGAGGGAGTTAATGTACCATGCCTAAGTGTTTTGGGATTATTTGGTTTTCGAAAGAAGACTTACACACCTAGACGGAGGGTGTAGAAAGAGAAAATGAATTGCAGTTAAAAGAATGACATTTCTAACAAAAATGTGAATGTGAACTACATATGTGTGCACGTGACCAACACATACATTGTTAATACAAAATCTAATGCAAGAAATAACTTATGAGTAACATGCACGAATTGATGATGTGGTGCTTACATGCATAGAGTACAAAACAATGTGATTTATGACTTGCATGCATGACGTGCTCTTGTGCCATAGTTGCATGTCTAGGAAAAAAGTTACTAGTGGGTTGTACTAGCTATTTAGGAATAGAAGATGTATACATGGAAGTTGCAGGGAAAGAGATGGCATGTATCTCAATTCCTATGAGTAGGGATTGGAAAAGAGATGTCATTTGGTTCATATCATAGGAACTTTTCTATTGAATCTAGAGATGACATGTATCTCAATTCCTATGTGGAGGGATTAGAAAAAAGATGTCATTTGGTTCACATCATAGGAACTTTTCTATTGAATATACGCTAATGTTTATTTTCCTTTGAAATTGTGGGAGTATAGGAATCCATTCATATAAACCAAGTGGCTCTAAAGCTATAAAAATGATATCATGTTTATTTTCCTTTGAAATGTGGAGTATATGAATCTATTCCTATGAACCAATTGGCTCTAAAGGAAAAAATCCTATAAAAATCATATCATATAGAGTTCCTATGATATTCCTCGACACCAAAGGATGGTTGAAATTGCTGCAGGTGATACGACGTTCTTTCTTTGTACACTCCTCCCCCATGTTTATAGTTACCTCTCGAAGATGAATGAAATGATATATACTAGGTATTCTATATGTGCATTTGGTACACAAAAACTCGGTAAAAGTTTGCGTGGTTTGGATTTTGGAATGGAGGGAGGAGCATACATCAGATGCTAACACTCACGTGGAACATTTGTTTGTCGGAGGAGTGGTTGTTCTGTTAAATGACATGGCAAAACTGACACTCTCGGATGCCTATCTAACGGTTCTTACGGTGTTCATCAGGAAATGTCTTGTGGAAAACATTTGCCAAATATGATTTACGGACACATGCATTGCACTAATACGTGCCCCCTCTCTCTCATGCACGCACGCACCCTCATGAGTGTAGCAAACAGACCTCAAATAGTCTGATCTCTGTGCATCAGTATCATCCCTGGATCGGTAATGCTGACACGCACAGTACTTGAGGATTTATAACAGAGTAGCAATCACACACTTATTACATCGAACTCCAAAGAGAACTTATTACAATAAATATGTCTTAAGGCCATCTAAAATGATAATAGCGGAAGACTTGGAAGATAAAGTGAGTCCATAAACTCCAACGGCATCACTGAGTGAAAGGTCACGACCTAAGGCACCTTACTCGTCGTCTGAAAAGTCTGCAACATGAACGTTGCAGCCCGAAACCGGTCAGCACATGGAATATGCTGGCAATGTAACACAAGAGAGTAATGAACAAAATAATGCTATCACAACATACATATATGGCTGGTGGAAAGCTCTATGGTTACAGTTTTGCATAAAGCCAATTTTTCCCTACAACAAAGGAATAAATTTTATTTAACTATCATGGTGGTTGTTAAACATTGAGAAGGTTCCTCCAACTCAATCCCAATTAAACATCATCATTAAACCCAATCAAATTATATTAAGAGTGATGAGATCAACATGATAATCCAAGAACTAGATACTCAAAACGTCCATAACCGGGGACACGGCTAACCATGATTAGTTTGTACACTCTGCAGAGGTTTGCGCACTTTTCCACAAGACTCGAATACATCCATGGTCGGAGAATCGAGACACAGTCTTTCTGAAACAATAACTCTTTACTCTGGGTGGACAGTTACACCTACTTTCTGAAACATCTGCTAGCCCACCACTGAAAGAGGTCTTGCAACTTACTCAACTATGCTAGAGCCCATAATAGCTTTGTGGCTGCACACGGAAGTTTCTATCATGAATAATCTTATGATCCCTTTGAGCCTGGATGGCAGTCCATAGGACAATCACATGATAACCCCGGGATTTCCAAAAAACAGGCAACACTGGGTTCCCCAGGTGCCTCAATCCACCCAGATGTGTATTTAAGTAGCCACCTTAAGTTAACCATTAAGTAACAACACTCACATATGTCATGAATCACTCGAACCAAACCACGTCTACAAGCATAGCATAGCAATATAAGCAACATAGAAGTAACTCCCAAAGGTTTGATAATAAACAGGACAATAGGTACTACCTCATCTACTTCCCAAAACCCACATATTAATATCAGATCCTAACCATGAAATTGTTTGAGGATTGATCTAATGCAATAAAACTGGGTAGTAAAGAGGTATGATCAAAGTGTTACTTGCCTTGCTGATGATCCGTGAAACCTAGAGACTCGTAGTAGCACGCTTCGCACTCCAGGTACTGTATCGCAAACAAACATGCATACAATAAGCACTCAACTAGAAGCATGGGTAAAACTCAAATAAAAGATCTAACCATAAAGTTCGACTTAAGAACTCCGGTTTGCAAAAAGAATCAAATCAAACGAAGCAACGGAACTCAAACCGCGAAAGAAACAAGCTCCGTTTACTAATCTCGACTTAAGTCAACTTTTACAGTACCAAAAACTTGTTTAAGTTGGTTAAAAAGAAAGAGGGTTTCAAGACGAAACTCTAGGCGCTTGAATCGCCTGATTCCGATAAACGAGCGAAAAGATAAACTAAAACAAAAAACACGCCAGAAATCGCGATCGAAAATAATCGCGGAAAAATCCTGGAAAAAGAAAACTCACGAACAGGCTAACGAACGAACGTTCGCTGTCTGCGGCTAACGGGTGAAAACCGTTCGTTAAAATGAATGAACGAACGGGCGTTCGCTAAATAACTAAACCGGGAAAAGAGAAAACCGATCTGAAATGAAAAATAACCGAGGGTTTCTAAAAAAACCGCACGGTTTTTCCGGCAAAAACGGACGTCGGCGGTGGTAGACTCCGACGGCGGTGGAACGGGTCGGCAGCGGGGCGGCGGGGTGCGGCGGCGAGGCTTGTGGCGCTCGAGGCGGGCGTGGCGGCGTCGGCGTGCGTGGGGGTCTAGGTGGCGGCGGTGGGCTATTGGGCTCGGCGGGGCGGCTTTTAAAGCCTGAGGCGACGGGAGTCCGGGTCGCCCACGGCCCGTTAAGTCGGTTTCGTTTTTTTTAAATAATTCCAAGTAGAAAAACAAATAAAAGAAATACTAGCGGACTCCAAAACTCCTGAAATAAATTTTCCTCATCCTCTAAAAATATAGCAGACAAAGTGAACATTTATTTGGGCCTCTAATGCAATTTTGAAAAACGCACATTTTTCCTAATTCAAATAAAATAGCGATAAAACTCCGAATAAAAATTCTTATTTGATTTTAATATTAAATCTCCAATATTTCTTTATTTTGGGAAAGTCATTTTATCCCCTCTCTTTTATTTTTATAAAAGAAATATTTGAAGAGAAAATAATTAAAATCAAATGATCCTCTTGTCAAAATTTGAGAAAACTCAAATATGAAAATAACGAAATCCCCAACTCTCTCCGTGGGTCCTTGAGTTGCGTAGAATTTCTAGGATCAAGCCAAAATGCAATAAAATATGATATGCAATGATGATCTAATGTATAACATTCCAAATTGAAAATTTGCGATGTTACAATGAGTCACGACTCTCCTGAGTCCTCTTGCACCCACCGTCTATCTGCGGGTAGACATCACACACATATGAACTCTTCACACCCTACCCTCAGAACTTCTAAAAAACAAAAGACGCCGCGCACCTTTTATTTTAACTCACACGTCACACACTTATACTATTACTCTTGTGGCGAATGTTCTTTGGGCATAGTATATTGTACTCTCACGAAGAGAAGCGGTGCACGCACGCACTAGTTCTCTCACACCCACTCGTGGGTACACATAGGAGCGCATTTTTTTGAAGCTGGTACAACAAAATCACTCCACTATATATATAAGCAGGAGCCTTAGCGCTTGCTTTACTAGGGTTCCTCTCTTTCACTCTCTCATGCTCTTCAGATCTAAGCAAGACATAGGTGGCCACACTCTCTCTCTGCTCACGGCTGGTCACAAAACCGGCCGAACCACCTCGGTCGGGACAGGGGTGTAGGTGCATCATTCACGCTGTCGTCGGCAGCGAGGGAGGAGACCAACGGCTGCGCGGGCACCGATCGGCGGCCGTGCCGTTCTCTCTGAGAGAGCGTCCGCTCGGGAAGGCCTATGACCCCTTCTTCCTCCCTGCGGTATTGTGGCCAAGATGCGGCCTCCGGACACCGTCTTTGCCACATGCCGACGACCCTCAGGTATATATTCCTTCAAAACTTGCCTTGCTCTACTACCCTAGCTCCTCACGTGGTTGCGTGTGGATCTTTTTCTACTTCCGTCGGTTGTTCCAAAGCCACCTAGACTTTTACTATTATTAGAGGTAAAGCTAGTTCAGTACACCCTGGAAGTACACCCTGGACAACATGCCTGACAATAGTGAGGCTGGAATATAACTCGACATTGGTATAAGCGCAAATGGCTTCTAGGATCCAACAACCTAAGAACTCTGTTTTCCCAGTGCGTATATTGAGTTCATCCCCCTCATAGCGAGTGACATGTACAACCACACAATCCTTGTCTGCATCAGGGCTCTAATTGAAATAGAAACAAATTCTGAGTTACTTTCTAGTATAAGAAACACAAGTTATTTAAACCACTATGTATAGCATGGCATCGAAGCTAATAAAATTTTGCATTATTCATCAACACATACTTAGATGAAAAACCACAATCGAGATCGGCAAAGAAGAAAATCACCTTGGGTAGCTCAGGGGGGCATCCTCAAAGGGGGAAAACTGCTCCTGCAGGGCCACGGGGGCTCTAACCTCAAACGGGGTGTTGGCCATCTTAGTATTGGCCGTGAGCGTATCCGGGGTCGGCTCGGTGGCTGCCTCCATCTTCTTGGAGCTCTGTGTCTCGTGGGCATCAGCCTCCCGCGTCCGCTCCAATATCGTCAGATCTTTTCTTGGTTCTCCTTAGTCCATCATGAAACTGATGAATACTAGGAGACCACTGAAAGGAAAGCACAATCACAATGACAATGAAACAAAAAAGAGAGTGAGGATCGGTTATTGCTTTGCAGAAGTTCTATTTTTTTCCTTTGAATGAAAATATACCAACATCACAGATCCGCTTACCTTCCCTTCGTTGGGAGAGAAGAACAGTGGCAGATGTGAGTTTTGGCTTTCTTGAAGACGGTGAGGGAGAAGGGGATTCAGCGGAGAGTGAAATGATGGTTGCTTCGTCCGTCAAACTTAGACTGCGGGGAGGTGGGGTTTTGTGATCGATCGGCTCGTTCTTGCCAGCCTTCTGACCGGGTGACTCTCCTTTGCATCTTGCCTTCTAATTTGGTGTATGGCATTTGGGCCCATGTGCTGCATGGCCCGCATGTCGGTGAACAAAAGTAAAACGACATTCAGTAGAGGGAGACGTTTCGATGACCTCAGAGGAGCCAGAAGTGATAGTGTATCCATTGTACTGGTAGAAATTGTTTTTCCGGGTAGCTCTAGAGTGTCTCCACTGGACTAGTAGTAATTATTTCTCTGGGCCCAACACAAAACAACCCATCTACCCTACTAAACAATAAAATCAATTCAAAAGTCCATATATTTACTTAATGAGAGTGTAAGGGCATATTTATCCCTAAGGTGTTTTGGTGATTGATGACACTGCTTTTGCGGACTAATCGTGTGCCTTGAGTATTTCAGACGCTTCGTCACTAGGGACAAGACGGTTTGGTGCCCCTCGAAGACTATTGAAGACGGCATTGTTCTACATTTCTTTTCGGTGGATTTGAGTCGTAGGAAAGCCATACTATTAAGAGGGGGTCCGCATTGGAAAGGTTCGGGTGGAATCATCACGTACACGTTTACTCCCTTTGCACCGCCTTTCCATTTGCGCTTTGGAGCATCCTCTGTTTTCTTCATATTTCGCAAAGAGAAGGATTCCTAGTGTTGCTGTTCTGAGGCATGCGGTAGTACTGCTCTTAGGAGCGGTAGTACTGTAAGCCCCAGCGCTTGCACCGCACGCCCTTGCGGTAGTACCGTAGGTGCACACGGTAGTACCGCTCCTAAGGAGCTGTAGTACCGTGGCCTTGAACCAGACTCATCCGCTCGAGCGGCTGTAGGGGCGGATGTAATTTTTTACATCCGCATACATCAGGCGGTGATAATACCCGCCGCTGTAGTAATCTTGTGAGTCTGGTCCAGCACAACAACATGAGCGGAAGTAGGGGCGGATGTAATTTTTTACATCCGCTCCCTACGCGGTAGTACCGCATTCCAGGTGCGGTAGTACCATGTCGAATTTTTGCACTGTTTGATTTTCAGCGGAAGGTAGGCACGGATGTATTTTTATTTTTCCGCGCCCTTCCCAGGCTAGCCCAATCTGGCCTTGCGGTAGTACCGCAAGGGGGAGCAGTAGTACCGCGTCAGCAGCAGTACCGCCCTCAGCCTTTGCGGCTCAGGCCTGGACTAGTTCCTGCCTTAGCAGCGGTAGTACCGCGGTCCGCCGCGGTAGTACTGTGAGCCCCTGCTGTAGTACCGCTTGTCTGGAGTGGTAGTACCGCAGGTCGCGGGGTGAGTAAGTGGATAACTGTTGGATTTGTCTCTCCAGTATATACGAGGTGTCTTCTTCCTCTAGTTGACCACCTCTCCCACCCCAAAGCTCCATTGTTGCTCCGAGCTCCATTTTCGCCCGATCTCTCTCCCTAGCCAATCAAACTTGTTGATTTCGTTGGGATTGGTTGAGAAGGCGCCGATCTACACTTCCACCAAGAGAAATTTGATTCCCCACACTAATCCCTAGTGAATCTTGTTACTCTTGGGTGTTTGAGCACCCTAGACGGTTGAGATCACCTCGGAGCCATAGTCCATTGTGGTCAAGCTTCATGGTGTCGTTGGGAGCCTCCAATTAAGTTGTCGAGATTGCCCCAACCTTGTTTGTAAAGGTTGGGTCGCCGCCTTCAAGGGCACCAATAGTGGAATCACGGCATCTCGCATGTTGTGACGGCGCGAGGAGAATAAGGTGGCCCTAGTGGCTTCTTGGGGAGCATTGTGCCTCCACACCGCTCTAACAAAGACGTACTTCCCCTCAAAAGTAAGGAACTTCGGTAACACATCCTCGTCTTCACCGGCTCCACTCTTGGTTATCTCGTTCCTTTACTTATGCAAGCTTATTTGTGTTGTATCCATTGCTTGCTTGTGTACTTGTTGTTGTTGCATCATATAGGTTTCTCACCTAGTTGCATATCTAGACAACCTACTTTGATGCAAAGTTTAATTTGGTAAAGAAAAGCTAAAAATTGTTAGTTGCCTATTCACCCCCCTCTAGTCAACTATATCCATCCTTTCAATTGGTATCAGAGCCTCGTCTCTTTATTAAGGACTTTGCCGTCCGAAGAGTATGGTTGACACCGTAGACGGTAGGGAGGAGCACTACGGTGTGAATCCGAGCTTGTCTACGGGTGATGGGGGAACCGTGGTGTCTCATGAGGAATTGAATGTGGCTTTGGACACATTGAAAACCTCCATGACAACCGAGGTTGAAAGCATGTTTAATAAATTCTTGGAAGGACTTAAACTATCTACCTCGCCGTTGAAAGTGGGTGATCCCACTGACAAGGTGACGGGTGCTAACTCCGACAAGGGGGAAGCAACTAGTGAAAAGGGTCCTTCTACTAGTGGTAGAAATGGCACCAGCATCTTTGCCCATGTGGAACCTCCAATTTATGGAGGACCGATTCCTTCTACTCATTTAAATCCTGCCGACCCACGTCCTAAGATTGTGAAAAATGAGGACTTTGATTCTTGGGTTTATCGCTTCAAGCATCATTTAAATCATGTGAATACTAATCTTTGGAGAATCGTTGAAGAAGGTTTCCATCCACATGACCGAAGGAACTTCACCCCTAGAGAAGTCGTGGATAATCAATTCAATGAGAATGCTCTCTTCATCATTCAAGATGCAGTTCTACCTGAAGATCTCCCTCATCTTCGACCCTTCGCCATGGCCAAAGATGCATGGCATTGTGTTGTTTCCCTCTATAAGGGAAGCGCAAGCATTCAACGCTCCAACTATGAAGTGGTGCAAGACGAAGCCGATGAGTTTGCAATGAAAGAAGATGAAGAACCTCGTGAGCTCTTTCGGAGAGTAACCAAACTTGCGGTCTCACTCCGAGAGCAAGGACACGGATGACAATTGGATCAAGAGCAAGTTGATCAAATCAATGATGCCCTACCACAAGGCCTTGTCCTCCGTCATCTGTCAAAGACCAGACTTCCACTCCTTGACCTCAAATGAAGTGTTGGATGAGTTTGTGGCAATGAGGATCTTGGACAAGACCGCCAACAACGCGGTGTTGCGCTCTCAAAGGGAAAAGAAGCCCAACCTTGCCTTGAAGGCCAAGGTTATTGTGGAAGAAGAGGAAGAAGAGGAAGATGAGGAGATCAACCCCGAAGATACAAAATATGATTATCATGAGCACATGTCTCTTGCTTCAAGGAAATTTTGGAGCAAGAAGAACATAAGTCCCAACTTCAACAAGAACAACTCAAGTGGGTTCAAGGGCAAGCAACGTGTGAGAAAATGTTACAATTGTGGCAATGTGAGCCATTTTGTTGTGGATTGCTCTTACGAGAAGCGGGAAGACAATGGTGGCAAGCTCATCCGAAAAGACAAAGCCAAGTCCTTCCCCAACAAGAACAACTTCACCAAAAAGACTCCTACTCGAGGGTTGGTGGTTCAAGAAGAATACCATGAGGATGACGATGATGATGAAGATAGTGAAGCCATGGCCATGGCTTCCGTTGCCATTGCCACAAATCCACAGGTGTCCCTCTTCGACTCACCCAATGAGAACATCACCGCCAAGTGTCTCATGGCTAAAGCCACCAACAAGGTAACCCCCAACATCAAAACTACCATCATTACTAATCCCTCATTGACGGGTGGCGTTGATTAAAGTGAGGGGTCTAATGAGGAAGTGAATTAATTTGAGTCTTTTATGAGTAAGCTCAAGGGCAAATCCAAGAAGCACTTTGTTGCTCTCTTGGAACAACTTGGTGAAGCCAATGGCATGATCGAGGCTCATGAAGAAACCATCTCTAAGATGGAAGGTCGTAGTCGGGACTATGCCGATGAGATATCGGATCTCTCTAATGCTCCTGAGAAAGAGCGTGGACATCGTTTGGCTCTTGAGGAGTCACACAATGATGACCATGCTAAGTTAAAGAAAGATCTTGATCATGCTCTTGTTGTATCTTGTGTGCTAACTTACGAGAAGGCTAAACTTGGCGTTGACCATGCTAAACTCAAGGAGGAGTTTGATATACTTGACAAGGCCCACAAGGTCTTGAAGGGTGCTCATGCTAGCCTCAAGGAGTCTCATGATCAACTCCAAGTGAAGCTAACCAAAGAAAAAGCCACCTTTCCTCATATGGTATTAGTTGATAATCCAAATGCCACTATCCTGTGTTGTGAGCATGTGCATCTTGTGGAGGAAAATGCCAAGTTGAAGGAGCAACTTGAGAAAGGCCTTGTGATGTGCATACAAGGTGAGAAGAACCTCAATGACCTTTTGAGCAATCAAAAGGAAGTTGTGGCCAAGGAGGGAGTTGGGTTCGTACCTAAATCCAAGAACAAGAAGAAGAACGACAAGGCAAAACGACCTCCCCCTCTCAAGCAAACTTTTGTGAAGGAGGGAGAGGGTGCTCCTATAGAGAATAAGAACAATGTGAAGGGTGGTAGTGTCAAAAAGGGCAATGCCGCCCCTTCCAACAAAGCCGGCGACTTTAACCCTTCTTATGTGTTGTGCCGTGCTAGTGATGGGCATGTTTATGCTAAATTTGTTGGTTCTCCTTATGAGTACATTGAATGTTCTATTTGGGTTCCTAAGACACTTGTTACTAACATCAAAGGACCCATTACAAAATGGGTACCTAAAACCAAGCATTGATCTCTTGTAGGTGCTTGCTTCCGGTGGGGGATCATGGTTGCTCGATAGTGGAGCAAAAAATCATATGACCGGAAGCAAGGACTTGGTGGTGGACGTGCACAAGATCCCTTCTATGCCCACCAACATCGAGTGGGGTGATGCCTCGTCCTCTAAGGTATTGGGTCTTGGCAAGGTTGTCATTTCTCATGATCTAACAATCGAGAAAGTCATGCTTGTTGGGGGCTTTGCCACTTTCTTTGATTTGATACCGTGGCCCTCTTGTGGAGCAAGACTCTTAAAGTAGCCTTTGTTGGGCATGTCGAGAACGGTCTTTACGTGATTAACTTTTCGGAGCGACCCACTAAGACCGCGACATGCCTAATGGCTAAAGTTGATGTGGGATGGCTTTGGCATTGCCGGTTAGCCCACGTCAATATGAGATCTTTGCAAAGTATTCTCAAGGGGGACCATGTCCATGGACTAACAAATGTTAGTTTTGCCAAAGATTGTGCTTGCAGTGCCTGTATCGAAGGAAAGCTTCATGAGAATGCTCACCCTCCCACGACTATCATCTACTCGAAGAGACCCTTGGAGCTCCTTCACATGGATCTCTTTGGGCCTCCATCCTTTGATAGTCTTGGAGGTAGAAAGTATTTCTTGGTGATTGTGGATGATTATTCAAGATACACTTGGGTATACTTCTTCAAGAGGAAGAGTGAGACTCAACAAACCATCATCGACTTTGCAAATGAAGCTCAACGTCAACATGATGCAAATATCTTGACAATAAGAAGTTCCAACAGCACCGAGTTCAAGAACTACACCTTGGATGAGTTTCTTAGTGATGAGGGGATCAAGCATCAATATTCTGCACCATATACCCCTCAACAAAATGGTGTCAGGGAGAGGAAGAACCGGACGTTGATGGATGCGGCAAGGACCATGATGGCAGAGTTCAAGTCTCCATACAACTTTTGGGCCGAAGCCATCAACACAGCGTGTCATGCATCCAATCGGCTCTATCTCCGCAAAGTCTTGAACAAGACTCCTTATGAAATACTTACCGGTAACAAGCCCAACCTCAAGTACTTCCGGGTGTTCGGGTGTAAGTGTTTCCTTCTCAAGAAAGGTGTTCGTTTGACTAAATTTGAGGCTAGAGCTTATGAGAGCATATTTTTTGGTTATGCTACAAACTCTCATGCTTACCGTGTTCTCAACAAGTCCACCAGACTCATTGAGGAGATGTGTAACGCGGAGTTTGACGAAAATAACGGCTCCCAAGTGGAGCAAAGTGGTACTTGTGATGTAGGTGATGATATTCCTCCCCAAGACATAAGAAGAATGGGTGTTGGTCATATCCTACCCATTGAGGAACCCCTTGTGGCCGAAGGAGAAGGACAATGCTCCACTCAAGTGGAGCCGTCATCAACCCAAGACCCACACGCTTCCGAAGAACAAAGTCAAGGCCCTCAACCTCATGAACAAGATCAAGGGAAAGATCAACCTCAAGATGGTGGTGAACCACCAAATGATTCCCAAGGTCAAGTTCTCCCTTTCGAGCAAGTTCAAGATCAAGACCAAGCTCAAGATCAAGAACAAGCTCAAGACGGCGCTCAAGATGATCAAGTTACCCCTCCTCTTTTCACATCTGAGGAGGAATTAGTGCGTCGTGCCACGAAGAATGCTTCCAAGTTCACCACCAAGGGTCATCTAATGGAGAATGTGGTTGGAAGCCTAAGAAAGGGGGTAAGCACTCATAGAAAATTAGCAAACCATTGTGAACATCATGCGTTTGTTTCTTGTGTCGAACCCCAAAAGGTTTATGAGGCGCTCGAGGACCCGGATTGGCTCAATGACATGCATGAAGAACTCAACAACTTCGAGCATAACCAAGTGTGGAAATTAGTGCCAAGGCCAACCGGGAATCATAATGTCATTGGAACCAAGTGGATATTCAAGAACAAGCAAGATGCTCATGGGATCATTGTTCGCAACAAGGCTTGTTTGGTGGCACAAGGCTACTCCCAAGTCGAGGGTATCGACTACGGTGAAACCTTTGCTCCCGGTTCTCGCCCTGAATCTATTTGTTTGTTGATTGCTTATGCTTCTCATCATAATTTCACGTTGCAACAAATGCATGTGAAGAGTGCTTTTCTTAATGGTCCCATTAATGAGTTGGTGTATGTCAAACAACCCCCCGGGTTCGAAGATCCCTATTTCCCCGATCACGTGTACCAACTCCATAAGGCGCTCTATGGCCTTAAACAAGCCCCACGTGCGTGGTATGAGCATCTTACGGAGTTGTTACAAGATCGTGGGTTCGAAATAGGGAAAATCGACCCCACTCTTTTTACTACGAAGGTCAAAGGGGAGTTGTTTGTGTGCCAACTATATGTTGATGATATTATTTTTGGTTCCCCTAACAAAGCTTTCAATGAATAATTTGCCGCTCTCATGACCTCAAAGTTCAAGATGTCTATGATGGGAGAGTTGAAGTTCTTTCTCGGGTTTGAAATCAAGCAAAGAAGAGAAGGAACCTTCATCAACCAAGCCAAGTACACTCAAGACATGCTCAAGAGATTCAAGCTAAGTGATGTCAAGCCAGCTTCCACTCCAATGCCCACCAAGTGCCAACTTGACATTGATCCCAATGGTAAAGCAGTGGATCAAAAGGTATACCGCTCCATGATTGGATCCTTGCTTTACCCTTGTGCATCTAGACCGGATATAATGTTGAGTGTGGGAATTTGTGCACGGTTTCAAGCCGCACCTATGGAAAGCCACTTTGTCGTTTTCAAGCGTATCTTTCAATATTTGGCTCATACCCCAAACTTTGGCTTATGGTACCCAAGAGGAGGAAACTTCAAGCTTGTAGGATATTCGGATTCCGATTGGGCGGGATACAAAGTGGATAGGAAGTCCACTTTCGGAGGGTGCCAATTTCTTGGTTGCTCTTTGGTGAGTTGATCTTTCAAGAAGCAAAGTTGTGTGTCTCTCTCGTCCACCGAAGCGGAGTATGTGGCGGCCGGTAGTTGTTGTGCACAACTCTTATGGACGAGGCAAACTTTAAAGGATTACGTTGTCATTTGTGACAAAGTGACTCTTTTGTGTGACAATGAAAGTGCCATCAAGATTTCTCTCAACCCGGTGCAACACTTCAAGACGAAGCATATTGAGATTCGGTATCTCTTCATCCAGGATCATATTAGGCGAGGGGAGATCGAGCTCAACCATGTCAACAGTCATGATAACCTTGCAGATATTTTCACGAAGCCGTTGGATGAAGCAAGATTTCGCGAGTTAAGGCATGAGCTAAATATCATTGATTCGAGCAATGTGACTTGAACCCTTGCACAACCCACCACACTCAACTTGTTGTCTAGTTTCGGTGTAGGCATGGACATAGGGGGAGTGTTGTTCTCTCAATGAACTCTCCCTCCCTGCATTATGCATAAATCTATCAACTCTTTCACATTAGCCATTTTTGATGGTACGTGTGCTTCAAAGACGAGTTTTGGTCATGGGCCCAAGGATAATTCTTCGCGGTGCCATACCAATTGACTCAAACATAGGTGGCTCCGGCCACCACCCTCTCCTTGGAGAGGTTGTGTCTCATTTTTGGCCTTTGTTGTCTCTTGCTTTTCTATCTTCGTGCCAAGCTTGTGCTTGAGGTGTCTCATTTGTTAGCTCGTTGGTGTGTTCGCTCGCTTGAAGGTTCCATGCAAAGATGTTTCTTCCTTTTGATTGAAACTGCATTTTCTTGGGTTCACGGTACTACCATGGCCTGCCACGGTACTACCGCAAGGACACGGTACTACCGCAACCAGCACGGCAGTATTTTTTTACTGCCGCTGGTGGAGCAGTACTACCGCCCACGGCGCGGTACTTCCGCCCGGGCGGTACTACCGCAAGGACGCACAGTACTACCGCGGAGTAGAGAGCGCGTGGGGGTTAAGAGCGGGCAGGGGGAGTTCCAACTCCCCCATACCCATTCACTCTCTCTCCCCCACGCCGCCTCTCTCTTTCTCTCCTGCCCATGAACGGCGCCGGAGGCCCTCGCCGGATCTCCGTCTCAGGCTGCTCTCCTTGGATTCCGACCGGTGGGATCGTTCCCCACCACTTCCTCTTGCCGTGGAACAAGGTTTCTCCCCAAATCCCTCTCTTTTTGGTTCGTTCCTTTGCTTCTAGGTTTTTGGGGAGATGCTAGTTGTTCTTGAGATTTTAGGCTAAATCTTTGAAAGAGTAGGATGTAGGAGAGTAGTAATGCATAGAGATAGTACATGATATGTTGCCCCGTGGTAGATTTGATCGACCATAGTACCGCTTTGTTGTCATGGTTGTTCTCAGATCCACTTGCAGTTTCGGATCTGAAACCGGGCGGTACTACCGCACCTCCAGCGTGGTACTACCGCCCGCGCAGTACTACCGTGACTTGGAGCGGCACTAATTTTTAGTACTGCGCGACCAAGCAGTGCTACCGTTGTTGTCAAATCACTCATGTGGTAGTTATCAAGTGCGAGTTCTACTTGTTTCACTGCTTTGTTGTGTTCTTTGCACTGATCCTTCTCGCGTCTCTTGCGTGTTTGTTTTGTGGTGTGTGGCTCAGGTGCTCCTGCTTGCCGTTCCAATCCAAGCCGTGACACGGGCTCCAAGCGTCTGCAAAATCAAGATGAAGCTCCTGAGGGCTGTAGTGCCCCCCAATGCAGGACCAAGACCACCGCCACAAAGGACAAGGAACCCAACATGGGTATGGATGATATACCACTTGCTGAGTTCATCTCTCAAAGGAAGATCAATCCTATGTGAATCTTCATGCCAACTTTCGAGGGAATGACCTGTTCTGGACCAAGCAGCAGAATCTCATTTATCTGGATGTGATCAAGGCCAAGCAAAACATCTATGTGGATGTAAACTGGATCAACATGCATCATATGAGGGAAGAGAAGCACTGGGGCTACTTTGGTGAGGCCTTGGATCTAGTGGAGCAGTTTGGTATTGAGCATATCATCTCTTTTCATAAAGACTATGATCCTGAGATTGTGGCTCCATTCTTTGCCTCGGTGTACTTTCATCCTAATGAGGAACGGACTATGACTTGGATGACCAATGGTCGGCAGGTGACTGCTACATGGAAGGAGTTCATGACTTTGCTTGGTGTTCAGGATGAGGGGCTCGCCACACCCCAAGGTGTTCATCCTCATGCCAATCCAGAATAAGCCAACAAGAACAAGCTTCAGCCCTTCCTTGTTGAGAAGAAGCTCTCTAGTGGCAAGTCATCGTGGTTTCTCAACTCCTTCCTTGACATCATGTACCGGATCTTCCACAACTCTCTCTTTCCACGCATTGGTGAAAAGGACAAGGTGCATGCTTATCTGGTGGACATGCTGCTCCTGTGTGAAGAAGCGCGTAACTCTCAGACGCTACCACTTGATGTCTCACATATCATGTGGTGTGAGCTTCGGTTTGCGGTCTTCAACAGCAAGGTCCCCATCTATGGACCTTATATGTTTTAGTCGATCTCGGAAACTTGGGAGAAGCTCTACCCTCAGAATGACTTTGAGGCCCCTGATTGGATTCGTCATGATTCCATCTGGCTACGTGTCAAGACTTAGTGGGCTAACACCACTTCTCGTGCTGAGGCCGCGGCTGCCATGGATGTGGATGCAGATGAGGATGAGGAGGAGTCAGCAGACGAGGACAGCTCTGAGAGTTTCATCCCTCCCACCTCTGAGCTATCTTGGGCTAAGAGGCTGAAGAACAAGATGAAGACCTTGTTTTGCATGCAGGCAAAGGGGCAGTACAGGACTCACGTTGCCTCCAAGGAGAGTCACTGCCGCGACAAGAAGATTATGAGCCTTTTTGGAGAGGATGTTTCTGGTGGTTCTGAGGATCGCATCACTCCAGAGGCTGAGTGGATGGCGAAACAAGGCTTCAAGCGGACTGATTCTGAGGAGGACGACGAGGAGATCATTCCCGTTGCCGAGTCTGATGAGGAGCGTGCGAGTGATTACTCCGCTTGAGCCACCACTTGTGTTGTAGGTGTCCTCTCTGCCTTTTTGGCGTCTCGATGCCAAAGGGAGAGAGAGTGTATGGATTTGCGAGTCGTGTGTCATGTCGTGCTTCTTGTGTCGTGCTTGTGTTTGCTTTGCTCGCGTTTGTTCCGCTGAACCTTGCTTGCTTTGGTTTAGTTTGCTCATGAGACTTGGTCTATCATATGGTGTAAGACATATGCACTCTATCGTACCTTATTGAGCTTATGTTATATTGTGCTATTTATGTTATGCTCATATTTACTATCTTGTTAGTGTTAGCCTTATTGCTGCAAGATATGCATTTTTTATAAAATATAGGGGGAGTGTTGATCCTAGTATACGTGCCGTGCAGTCTAAAACACTTATCTAGATAGCACGCATCTAGGGGGAGCTCGTCTATATTTTAGAGTTGTGGGGTTTGCCTATGTTCTATTTTATTTCCCCTTGTGCAAATCCCGTATTGTCATCAATCCACCAAAAAGGGGGAGATTGTAACAGCATATTTATCCGTAAGGTGTTTTCGTGATTGATGACAATGCTTTTGCAGACCAATCGTGTGCCTTGAGTATTTCAGACGCTTCGTCACTAGGCACAAGACGGTTTGGTGCCCCTCGAAGACTATTGAAGACGGCGTTGTTCTACGTTTCTTTTCGGTGGATTTGAGTCGTAGGAAAGCCGTACTATTAAGAGGGGGTCCACATTGGAAACGTTCGGGTGGAATCATCACATACACGTTTACTCCCTTTGCACCGCCTTTCCCTTTGCGCTTTGGAGCATCCTCCGTTTTCTTTATATTTTGCAAAGAGAAGGATTCCTAGTGTTGCTGTTCTGAGGCATGCGGTAGTACTGCTCTTAGGAGTGGTAGTACCGCAGGCCCCATTGGTAGTACCGCACGCCCCTGCGGTAGTACCGTAGGTGCACACGGTATTACCGCTCCTAAGGAGCTGTAGTATCGTGGCCTCGGACCAGACTCAGCCGCTCGAGCGGCTGTAAGGGCGGATGTAATTTTTTACATCCGCGCCCTGTGCGGTAGTACCGCCCCACGCGCGTGGTAGTACCGTGAGTCTTGGTCCAGCACAGCAACACGAGCGGAAGTAGGGGCGGATGTAATTTTTTACATCCGCTCCCTCCGCGGTAGTACCGCATGCAGTCTTGGTAGTACCGTGTCGAATTTTACCATTGTTTGATTTTCAGTGGAAGTAGGCACAGATGTATTTTTATTCATCGCGCCCTTCGAGCTAGTCAATCGGCCTTGCGGTAGTACCGCAAGGGGAGCGGATAACACCGCGTGTGGCGATACCTCCCTCAGACTTTGCGGCTCATGCCTGGACTAGTTCCTGTCGTAGCAGCGGTAGTACCGCGGTCCGCCGCGGTAGTACCGTGAGCCCCTGCGGTAGTACAAGAAATATGTCAACTAGTGACCTTCTTTCAGTGACCCTGGAAGAATTGGTCATAGATCTGTGACCATTTCAGACCAATTGGTCAAAAGCTGTTCGGAGGGCTCCAAACCCTAAACCATTGCGACCATTTTGGTCAGAAAGGTCGTAATTTCCTTGCACGAAATGGTCATAAAGCAAACAGTGCTGGTCCGCTGCCTTATTTCCAGTTGTTAATGACCAATATAGATGGTCATAGCCTTGTAGATTGTGGTGGGTTGTGATGACTAGGCGCCATCTCATAAGTTTTGCCTATGTGTCATGTCCATGTGTCAATTATTGCCCTAGATTGTGAAGCAACCTATATTTCTGTTATTCCAAAAATTCCCAAAAAAATTCTAATAAATTGTTTGGATCATATCTTCATCAAATATGTCAAAAACCTTCCTTGCCTAGTTCAAAAATAACTCAACAATATTCATTTTCCTATTTTGTTCAGAGCAGCACTTTGTGAAGGAAGTGTTATTTATATATTTTTGATTTCCCTAAAAATTTTTGAAGACATTCTTCTTAGTATATGATCATCCTCAGCCAAAACTCACGCCCATTGGCCATGTGCATTTCCCGTACCGCTAATCAAACACTTGGCTGCTAATTCATGTTTGAGCATAGTTCGGTCTCCTCATGAGAACCTTATGTTATAATTTTCTTCCTAGCACCTACCTGGGGAGTGACCAACCCACTAGACATGCTTAGGCCGCCCAGAACGCATGCCAACGCCACGGTCACGCGGTGGGCATGCGAGCTTATGCGCTCTAGAGTTGCGGTCCTCGGCCACCATCCAAACCTCGATGTCTCACCATCAAACCATGTATTTCTGATTAAATAGATACTTATTTACCTAGAAATGATTTTTGGAAAAAATAAATAGCAATCTATGAGGCACCTGCATTTCAAATTTTACCCGCTTCCAGCTGAGTCAACGGGAATTTGTCTTTTTCACCAGAGGTGGATCAAAACTTTTGACACCCAACCATTTTGTCAATTGTGCATTCAATATGACTTGGTATTTTATAAAATTGATTAGGTCCAATTTTGCAACAAATATATGGTAGGCCCTTCACAAAAAAACTCATTTCGGGCACTCGGAAAATGGAGAATGTATTTTCCATGAAAAGAAAATGGAAACTCCCTTAGGCAACATTGTTTGGAATTCCAAGATGCACCCTTGTGCACAATATGAGATCATTTGAACAAACTATGCCATGAATGTGGCCATAAGATTAATCATTTGGCTTGAAAGCCATGAATCTTCACACATGATAGCTCATTTCTGAGAACACTTCTTTTAATTAATTATCGTATTACAAGTTTATTATTTTCCTGGAAACTTGGTCACATATAATGACACAATGCGGAGGTTTTCCAATTTTTTAATTTTTTTCATTTTTTATGCCCATTTCAAAATGCGGTCAAAACGGCGGGCTTGACCGTTCCTAGCTAGTGGTTGAATCCTAGAATTTTTTGGTGTTTCTGTGATTAAATAGATACTTATGTACCTAGATATTATTTTTTTGGAAAAAATAAAGAGCAAACTACGAGGTAGCTACAGTTCAAATTTGACCCGCTTCTAGCTGAATCAGTGGGAATTTGTCTTTTTCACCAGAGGAGGATCAAAACTTTTGACACCCAACCATTTTGTCAATTGTGCATTATATATGGCCTAGTATTTTATAAAATTGATTAGGTCCAATTTTGTAACAAATATATGGTAGGTCCTTTACAAAAAAACTCATTTTGGGCACTCGAGAAAATGGAAAATGAATTTTTCGTCCAAAGAAAATGAAAACTTCCTTAGGCAACATTACTTGTCATTCCAAGATGCACCCTTGTGCATGATATGAGGTCATTTGAACAAACTATGCCATGAATGTGGCCATAAGATTGATCATTTGGCTTGAAAGCCATGAATCTTCACACATGATAGCTCATTTCTGAGAACACTTTTTTAAAAGAATTGCTGTATTACAAGTTTATTATTTTTACTGGAAACTTGGTCACATATAATGACACAATGCGAAGGTTTTCCAATTTTTTGTTTTTTTGAATTTTTTATGCCCGTTTCAAAATGCGGTCAAAACGTCGGGAATGACCATTCCTAGCTAGTGGTTAAATCTTGGATTTTTTTGTGGTTCTCTGATTAAATAGATACTTATGTACCTAGAAATGATTTTTGTAAAAAATAAAGAACAAACTACGAGGTAGCTACAGTTCAAATTTGACCCGCTTCCAACTGAATCAGCGGGAATTTGTCTTTTTCACCAAAGGTGGATCAAATCTTTTGACACCCAACCATTTGGTCAGTTGTGCATTAAATATGGCCTAGTATTTTATAAAAATGATTTGGTCCAATATTGCAACAAATATATGGTAGGTCCTTCACAAAAAAACTCATTTCAGGCACTCGGAAAATGGAAAATGATTTCTCCGTGCAAAGAAAATGAAAACTCCCTTAGGCAACATTGTTTGGAATTCCAAGATGCACCATTGTGCACAATATGAGATCATTTGAACAAACTACGCCATGAATGTGGCCATAAGATTGATCATTTGACTTGAAAGCCTTGAATCTTCACACATGACAGCTCATTTCTGAGAACACTTTTTTAAAAGAATTGCCGTATTACAAGTTTATTATTTTTCTTGGTAACTTGGTCACATATAATGACACAATGCGAAGGTTTTCCAATTTTTTGATTTTTTTTTGAATTTTCTATGCCCATTTCAAAATGCGGTCAAAACGGCGGGAATGACCGTTCCTAGCTAGTGGTTGAATCTTGGAAAACTTTTGATGTTTCCCTGACTAAATAGGTACTTATGTACCTAGAAGTGATTTTTGGAAAAAATAAAGAGCAAACTATGAGGCAGCTGCAGTTCAAATTTGACCCGCTTCCTACTGAATCGGCGGGAATTTGTCTTTTTCACCAGAGGTGGATCAAAACTTTTGACACCCAACCATTTGGTCAATTGTGCATTAAATATGGCCTAGTATTTTACAAAAATGATTTCGTCCAATTTTGCAACAAATATATGGTAGGTCCTTCAAAAAAAGTCATTTTGGGCACTCAAAAAATGGAAAATGAAATTTCCGTGTAAAGAAAATAAAAACTCCCTCAGGCAACATTGTTTGGAATTCCAAGATGCACCCTTGTGCACAATATGAGATCATTTGAACAAACTATGCCATGAATGTGGCCATAAGATTGATCATTTGGATTGAAAGCCATTGATCTACCATAACATTTGAGCATTTCTATGATGGCTGATGTTCGACGACGGTGGTGACAATTTGTTGATGTGAGGGGTGTCGAAGCTCTTGCTGTGGGGTAGTGATGCGTGGCGCCGCAGGCTGCCGGGTGGTGGCCACTGGTCATGCACACGAGGATGGTGTCGCAAGGTCGCCGGGGGTTGCAGCAGAAGGTGGTGCTGCAAATAGTCACCGGTGATGCAACATAGCATCGCCGCGGACCGCGGGTGCTGTGATCCAACATTGTTGGGACTGACGGAGTTGCAATGAAGCATTGTTAGGCCGCCAGTGTTGTGATGTAATATCGTCGAGGGTCGCCGGAGTTGCAACGAAGCCTCCCCGAGTTAGTCAATATGGTATAATATTTTTGAAAATGAAGTGGTGCCCTTTTGCAACAAATATTGGATAGGTTATTTACATGGGTGAGAAAATATGTAAGAGAAAAAAAAGAAAAAAAAACAATTGCATAAGCTTAATCATCATTGGTGGAAACATGTGTGCCATGGATCGTTGACATGGCACAGATCCATCCATCCATCTTTTCATCCCACATCCATCCATCCATCCATCCACCCACCCACTAACCCACAGTCCCACACCCACCCGCTATGTCCCACCCACCCACTCGCTGTGTCCGATGCGGAGAGAGAGAGAGAGCTCTCCTCCTCCCCTTCCAGATCGCCGCCGCCAGCTCCCCTTCCCTAGCGCCGCCACCACCACTGTCCCTCCCTCCTCCTATTGCGCCGCCCATTCATCCGAGCCTGACGACGCCAGATTCACGCGCTTCCCATCGTTTCCCATCTTCTGCTCCCTCCCTCCACCTCCCGCAGCAGATCTAGCGCCCTGCAGCCTCGGCGTCGCGGCTGGCTGGCTCACTGGCGCGCGCGTGCTTCGATGCACGTCGCTCCGTCAAGCTAGCCGGACCATGACGGCATGCGACCTAGGGTTTGCGGGATCCTTGGACGGCCGCCGTCCACCTCGCTGTAGGGAGGGGTTTGTCGTACTCCACCCTAGCAGTTGATCGCGGTCGTCGCTGCTTCACCAGCCTCCTCCTCTGGCATCTCCATGTGGGTGCCCGACGCCAGGCAGGCCGTCGACGCGCCGGACCTCAAGGCCGGTCGTGCTACTCCTTTTGCCTGCGCCCTTCCCCGACAACGTCCGCATGGCTAGGGTTTCGGATGCGATGGCGCCTCCGTCGATGGTGTGGCTCTGGTGACTCTTACCTCGCCCCACACGCAGCTCAGCCCATTCATCCGAGCCCGACGACACGAGGGTTTCTATTCATTCGATCCAATCTTGTTTTTTGTTCTTGTCTTCTAAAGCATGTGTTCTTGCACGCAGCACGAGAAGGTGGAGAAGATCAGGGACAGGGCCACCAATGACACCATCACGCTCAAAAGGACCCGCCTCCAGCAGGAGGACGATGGCATCCCCTCCACCGCCATCCGCGAGATCTCCCTTCTCAAGGAGATGCAGCACCAGAACATTGTCAGGTACCCCTCCCCTCCCCCTTCCCGTCTCTCCTCCCCAACGTCAAGGTTTCAGCTGGATTTGGCCACCGCGGAATGGATGGACTGGCTGACTGCTGTTGTGTTGTGCAGGCTGCAAGACGTGGTGCATAACGAGAAGTCTCAAATCTGAACAATAGACAACATGTTACACATACCTACTTGTTCTTCAATAATCAATGAAGTTGTATTATTGAGTGAGTTTAGAATCATGGATGCAGACAGTTTACAGTTGGTTTCTCTATGCATTATTATTTGAGTTCGAAGCCACGGATGCAGACTTTTTACAGTTGGTTCTCTATTGGGTCTGAATAAGTTAGGCTCTATTCTGCATCATCAATTAAGGAAGTTGCTCTGCAATAATTAGTTATGCTGGTACCTTGGTGAAGGAACTAGTATAGGCATTATGCTGGAACATTGCAGAAAAGAACTTCTTTACATAGAAAACATTGCAAAAGTAAAATGTGCGGAATCTTGAATGGGTTTGGGTATGTTTTCAGCATCTCTGTATTGCACTAGTAATTCACCAATGATTCTTAAGTTCTACCTGTGAGCACCAAATGTTTGGGAACTCTTTTGTAATTTGGTTAATCGGCATTTGTATTGTACCACTTCCTGGTTGTCGTATCAAATACTATACAATTGCACTATTTAGTTACTTTTCAAAGTTGTGATAAATATAGTTCTTTTTTACTTTCAAGATAGCATCAAATTCATGTCTTCCATTTTCCTCATCTACACTGCGTGTCTATATATAGCAGCACAATTTTAGTTGCTCTGTAGGTTATCATAGAACTCAACTAGCCAATTAACAAGTGAACTCACTATGCATTTGCTGAATCCATATTTGGAAAGTTCACTGACCCTGCTACTATAACAAACTGCCGGTGGTGGCTCTTTCCCAGGTAGCTCAAGGTGAAGAAGGCCATCAAGAAGGGCAACACCGACGGTGCCCAGATGTAACGCCCTCGATGCGGCTATATCTCCCACGTGTCGAAGCATGACTTAGAGGCATAACCGCATTGAAAGCAATGTCACAAGTGAGGTAATCTTCACACAACCCATGTAATACATAAGGGAAAGAGATACATAGTTGGCTTACAATCGCCACTTCACACAATTACATGAATAAAGCATTACATCATCCAGATACAATCAAGGTCCGACTACGGAACCAAAATAAAAAAAGAACCCCAAATCGATAAAGGTCCCCGATCGACCCCAACTGGGCTCCACTCTTGATCAATCAAACGAAACAACACAATGAACAAGATCTTCATCGAGCTCCTCCTTGAGCTTGGTTGCGCCACCTTTCGGTAACATAGGCACCGCAAACTGGTTTTGAAGTATCTGTGAGCCACGGGGGCTCAGCAATCTCGCACCCACGAGATCAAGACTATTTAAGCTTATGGGTAAGGTAAAGGCATGCGGTGGAGCTGCAGCAAGCGACTAGCATATATGGTGGCTAACATACGCAAATGAGAGCGAGAAGAGAAGGCAAAGCACGGTCGATAAAAGTATGATCAAGAAGTGATCCTATAGCAACCTACGTCAAGCATAACTCCAACACCGTGTTCACTTCCCAGACTCCGCCGAGAAGAGACCATCACGGTTACATACGCGGTTGATGTATTTTAATTAAAGTCAACTTCGGGTTTTCTATAACCGGACGTTAACAAATTCCCATCTGCCACATAACCGCGGGCACGGCTTTCAAAAGATAATACCCTGCAGGGGTGTCCCAACTTAGCCCATGACAAGCTCTCACGGTCAATGAAGGAATAGACCTCCACCCGAGACACTCCGATCAGACTCGGTATCCCGGTACAACAAGACATTTCGACAGGGTAAAACTAAACCAGCAACACCGCCCGAATGTGCCGACAAATCCTGATAGGAGCTGCACATATCTCTTTCTCGTGGCACACTCGGATGAGTCTAGCTACGAGTAAAACCAACCCTCAAGTTTCCCGAGGTGGCCCATGCAGTAGCTCGATTCGGACCAACACTCAGAGGAGCACCGCCCGGGGGTTAGAATAAAGATGACCCTTGAGTCTGCAGAACCCAAGGGAAGGTGGTAGGTTGTTAGTGCAAATGGTAAAACCAATGTTGGGCATTTTGGAGGAGCTTTACTTAAGGCGAATTGTCAAGTGGTTCCCATTATAGCCCAACCGTAAGGAACGCATAAAATCCGGGAACATAACACCGATATGACGGAAACTAGGGCGGCAAGAGTGGAACAAAACACCAGGCATAAGGCCGAGCCTTCCACCCTTTACCAAGTATATAGATGCATTAATTAGATAAGATATATTGTGATATCCCAACAAGTAAACATGTTCCAACAAGGAACAACATCTCCATGTACCAACAAGGAACAAACTTCAATCTTCACCTGCAACTAACAACGCTATAAGAGGGGCTGAGCAAAGCGGTAACATAACCAATCAACGGTTTGCTAGGACATGGTGGGTTAGAGGTTTGACATGGCAATTTGGGAGGCTGACAAGCACATGATAGGCATCGTAGCATTGGCATAGCAAAAGAGCGAGCAAACTAGCATAGCAAAGATAGTAGTGATTTCGAGGGTATGATCATCTTTCCTGAGATCCCGCAAGGAAGAAGAACGATTCCATGAAGAAGACAAACGGACGTAGTCGAACGAATCCTCACAATCGCAACATTACCGGGACTAAGAAGCAACACCGGAAAGAAACAAACAACATGGTAAACACACAAGCATAAATATGGCATGATGCACAATCAAGTATGATGCATGTCCGGTTTAATGAGGCATGGCATGGCAAAGTGCAACACACAATACTACAAGTTAAGTGGAGCTCAATATGCGACGAGTTGCACATTGACGAAACACAACATCCGAGTTATTTAGTTCGCTCTCGTTTAGGTACACAACAATGTTAAATGTTGTTAAACATGTCAAGGGGATGAAGCATATGAAAACTACTTAACTAGGCAAGTTTAAATGGGGCCGGAAACAACGGACAACAAGTCCGGAAAATCCCCATGTGCATATTTATGGATTAGGTACTGTTCTGCCATAAACACAATTTTAGAGTTGTTAAACATGCAAAGTAAGTACACCATGTTAAACTAGGCAAAATTCTACCCCATTTACATATATAATTTAATTAAATCCGAGCTACGGTTATTTAGTTATGAATTAAATCATTTTAACATGGCATTAAGCAAATTTAAACAAACAGCATTTTAAACATTTCAAACATGGATGAAAGTGGCAAATTATTAAACTAGACACAATTTTAAGCACTTTTCAGATATTAAGTTTTTACATATGATGCACCGTTTGTGAGTTATTAAATGCATGATTTATAGGGACTATTTTGTAAAACTGACAGACTCTGGAAAATTGGTTAAATGTCCAGAACTGAAAAAAAATGTTGTGGGCTGAAACTGGAGGCTGAGGGAGCTGCTCACATTGGGCCAAACCCAGTCAGTGGAGGCGGGCTCGCGGGTCTGCAGACTTGGGGGGCCCACGAACAAAGAGGTCGGCTCGGGATGAGGCCCAAGCGGGGCGCTGGAGCAGGCGATCGAGCTCTCACGCTCGATCTGGTCAACGGGCGGGGTGCTCGGTCATGACGAAGCAGAGGAGGCAGAGGAAGACGGGGACGAGCACCTGGAACGAGCAGAGGGACTTGGCGCGGGGGACTCCGGCGGGACGCCTGCGGATCTGGTCCCTGGGCCATGGATCTGGTCGGAGACGGGAGAGGGAGGCGCGGTCATGGATCTCCAAGTGGCGGCGCCATGGTTCCCTATGGAGAAGAGGGCAGGGAGATGAGACGGGAGAGAGAAGGGGAGAAGAAAGGAGAGACAGGGAAGGAGAAGGCGGCCCTGCTAGTGCTCGTCTTGGCCGGTTCGGGCGGTGGGCGTAGCAGCTCCGGCGGTGGCGAGGTTCGGCAGCGACGGGGATGACCGGCTAGGCTGCTACTCCAGTTGGCGTGGCAGCGAGGCAAAGGAGCTCATGCTCCTTGGCGACGGGAGGCTCGGGGCATGAGCAGGGGAGGCTGGGCTTGGAGGCGAAGCGCTCGATCCACTCGGGATCGAGATGCTCGGGTGGCTGCACGAAAAACCAGGGATCTGGTCGGAGGCTGTGGTAGGTGGGGATGGATCCCGAGAAAGAGAGCGGCCGCGGCGCGGATGGGACTGGGTAGACTAGGTTTAGACTAGGTTGGTTTATATAGCAGGTGGACTAGGTTTAGGGGCTAAACTGAAACCTTCGATCGAAATCGAGTGGTTGTGAATAAATGGCTTAGGGGAGCCCAACTACGAAAACAGAGATGTATTATAGATGTTTGGGGATGATCTGAACGCAACGGTCGTGACCGAGCGGGTCAGGTTCAGGCAAGTTTCGGACGCGCGCAAGAGGGGGTGGGTGCTTGTGCAGAGAGGGGTTTCGGACCGTGCGATCGCATCGGACAACTCCGGAAGCGAAGAGGGGTAGGAGGATGGACTAGGTGGGCTGTGGCGAGACTGCGAGGGGGAGAAGAGAGAGAGAGAGCCCGGCATGGTTTCCGGATACCGAAAACATCCGACGTTAGACCGGCTATATTGCCGCTATAGTTATCCGTTGGGCTATCAAACGAACTCCGAATGCGATGACACTTGACAGGCGGTCTATCTACACTATAATAAGACCACACGTCAACTCTCAACCCATTCCGAGAACATTTTTCCGCCACTTATAAAATAATATTTCGGACATGCCGCGGGCGCGTGCAAGTGTGTAAGGGCTCAGAACGGACAACGGAGAGAACGAGGAGGCCGGGACGGATGCAAGTTTTTATGAAAACATGCGGATGCAATGCTCATGATGACATGATGAATGCAACAAACAAAATAAAACACACGGCGAACACAAAATATATGGAAGTCTTCTGAAGCGTCGGTCTCGGGGCGTTACAACACTCCACCACTACAAGAGGATCTCGTCCCGAGATCTAGGATGGCACCAGAGAGAAACGAAAGAGGAAGAGAAGAGGTAAAACTAAGTTGCTTGTTTTGACAAACGAGTGAAACCACGGACCTTGAAAAATTGAACAAATTGAAAGAAAGAATACAACGGAGATGAACGAAGTTGAAAACACCCTGTTAGAAAAGAGGAACAAGGAAGAACAATTTCTTATAGCACTCTGGTTGAAAATAGATACAAGACTTGATAGGAAGAAAAGAGCTTGAGCAGAGGACACGACACTCCGGTTAAATGGACAATCATGAAAAGAACATGATCTTAGACAAACGAGATGATGGGTGAAGAGAGAAACATCACAAAGCCTCCGGGAGAAAGAATAGAAGATCGGTCATTGGAATAAGAATGGAGAAGAAAATGCCAACATCTGTCACCAACGGAAACAAATGATTGGATTGATATCAACAAGGAGACGAGAAACTTATTTCACCGGGAGGACAAATGAAGAACTTGGGTCATTTATAAGCACCATAAATAGCAACAATCCTTAGGGAAAGCTTTAGGTGAAATATAGCCCAAGATAACTCCAAAGAAGAGATTGATGGATTTAAATATCTCATTCTTGACAACAAGTGAATCATGAAACATGAATGAAACTGTCAAAATGACATAACACCACCTCAAAAGATAAGGTCGAAAGAATTGCACTTCAGAATGCAAGATGAAGAATGCTTGAACTCCTCAAAACAAGACATGTGTTGAACACCATGTTTAATTTTGAAGTATGGCTTGGCTGATCTTAACTTCAAGAGAAATCTTGAAGAACAATTGAAGAATGAAAAGAATCCTTGACGAACCACCATGTAGAGCCTCCATGAAGAACTCCGGTAATAAAAGGATGATAAAAAGAAAGGGAAGTTGAGAACACAAGGTGAAGCCTTGCGATGATTTAGATAGAGCTTTGAAATGATATAACCGAGAAAACTTTGAACTCCGGAATGAAAAGATGAAGCATCTCGGACCGAGAATGTGATATGATGAACAAACTCCGGAAAGAAGAGATGAACAACTTAGAACTGAGAAATTGGTACCATTACGAACTCCGGAAGAATGAATCAATCACTTGGATGAAACAAGAACAAGAATTATGTTATGCGTATCCTTCACCAATTTAAATTGATGACAAGCAACGGATTTGGCATACTACTTATTCTCGTAGAAAGGATTAAGAGAGATATGGCATAACTTGAGAAGGTCTTCAACGAACCACCGGTAGGATTTGGAAAGAACGAATGAATTGATATGATGAACAAGGAAGAGAGATCTTGAAAGAATCACCGTAAGAATTGAAAATGATCGAAGTAAATGCACAAATCACCGGGAAGAATTGCAAAATGAATGAAGATACTTGAGGGTATTTAGATACAAATGAACGAATAGATCACGAGCTGATTAGAGAATACTAGAATGATGCACCGGTATGATTTGGAGAACGAGAGCTGAAAGCTTGAATGAATAATACAGAGATGATGGGCTTCAAAGAATGAAACTGAAAAGACTCCTAAAATGCTCGGGATGGGTGAAAAAGATTCTCACAATCGAAAACAATTATGAGAGGATGGCAACAAGCTAGCACCATGAATCTTGAAGAGAATAGAGCAAGATTAAAGAGAAACTCTTCTTCGGTATTCAAATGATGAGAATGACAAAGAGAAACACCACCAAGAATTATTGAGGCACACCGGAAGAATCAAAAGTGAAGAGGTTGAGCCACCTATGAAAAGAATTTGAAAGATCTTGGAGAAAAGCATTTGACTGATGATAACTCATTCTTACGTCAAACTTGGAGAAGAATTTAGGATAGCTCTGGGAAAATAGAAGAGTCAGGTAAGATCCTGGGAAAAGACCTGTGGGTTAGGGCCCACTCAAAAGAACGCCGTTGAAAAGATTGCTTGACAAGAGAGATTGCACCAGTTGAATTAAATGACTTGAATGAGATACCAATCTCGAAAGAGCTTGAACGAATGCAGAGTGGAAACACGAATCTTCGAGATATCTTGAGCACTCCGGAATAACAAATAGCGAGAAGTAGAATGATAATGAGGTGCACCGGTATGAGAAGACATTGAAATGAGGAAAAAGGTATGATCAACAAAACTTGACTTGAATCCACCGGAGAAGAGAAAGGAATGAGGAATGACGAACTAGTAGAACATGTTCTTGAGAACCACCGGGTAAGAACATTGACGGAAAAGAATGGAGAAACTTCACAAAAATAAAAGGATACTTGGTAAAGAAATCTTAGTCCTGGAGGAAAAAGGGTGGGTGGGCGGGAAAAAAACAAAGGCAACTTGGAGACGGATGAAACAAACACCGTTGAGAAGAAATGATAATTGGTCTTGCTGATGTTGAAGTGATCGGATCCACTTGAAGAGAAACACGCAGGTTGAAAAGGATTGACATGACAATCTCGACTGTCGAGAAGGATTGGTATTCACATCGGAGTATGAGAACACCATTTCGGAAATTTATGGAATCAACACTTGACATTGAAGCAACTCGAATACCACAACTCAAAACAAAAACAAAGGACTGGCTTGCAGAATAAGCCGGAACAAACATATGATAGAGATTTTGTCCGAAGTTTTCGTGGTGGGGCCTACACGGCTCGATCGACAGCACCATCATGTACAAGGCAAGGCACATGACATCTGAAGCATCCCAGTCGGCATAGCCAAGGACTCTTTAAGACACAACGAGACCACTGTAAAACCAACCGTGAATAGGTGGACCACTAGACGTCGAACCCCAATTTCATATCATACATCCGTCGGAAAGATATCCTAAGAGCTACTTGAATTCCCACCTATGAAACTCCCGATATTTTCCGGTTATGCAATCAGGTGTTGGGGATACAGGGAAGCATAATATCTCACCCAAAACTAGCAAATCCTACATCCATTTGTATCCATCCTTCAACACATAACCAAGAAACCTTTGAAATCGTCTACCTCAACCTTCAAAAGCATCCGTTATACGAGTCATGGCAATACTCCCGTACTCACCTCGAAGATTGGGTTATCGGGTTATCTCACCAACAAGCGCATAAAAGAGATTTTCGATGTCGGCGTACTAAACTCGGTATTCGAACTGCAATGATAAAATTATGACGACAACACCTCGAGCTCAACTCCCGGGACACTTCCACTAAACCCCGACGGGAGGCACCAAGACAATGTTCTCATCATAAAACCATCGAACGATTCCAAGATACCCGTGATCCTAAAAATTTAGTGAAATTTGAGAAGAGAAGAGTCAAAACTCTCGTCGGGATACCTTACAGAGCGATGAAGAGACTGGGGAGTAAAAAGAATTCCTAACTCTCCGACATATATATAATCCTAAATGACTCAAAACATTTTTCTAGACACAACTCGGCCGCTAAAAACGATCAAGCAGTGGGGCTCCTAAGGTCGGGGAAGGCTCGATTACCAACTTAGCGCCCTCGATGCGGCTATATCTCCCACGTGTCGAAGCACGACTTAGAGGCATAACCGCATTGAAAGCAATGTTGCAAGTGAGGTAATCTTCACACAACCCATGTAATACATAAGGGAAAGAGATACATAGTTGGCTTACAATCGCCACTTCACACAATTACATGAATAAAGCATTACATCATCCAGATACAATCAAGGTCCGACTACGGAACCAAAATAAAAGAAGAACCCCAAATGCGATAAAGGTCCCGATCGACCCCAACTGGGCTCCACTACTGATCAACTGAAACGAAACAACACAATGAACAAGATCTTCATCGAGCTCCTCCTTGAGCTTGGTTGCGTCACCTGCTCGGTAACATAGGCACCTGCAAACTGGTTTTGGAAGTATCTGGTGAGCCACGGGGACTCAGCAATCTCGCACCCACGAGATCAAGACTATTTAAGCTTATGGGTAAGGTAAAGGCATGAGGTGGAGCTGCAGCAAGCGACTAGCATATATGGTGGCTAACATACGCAAATGAGAGCGAGAAGAGAAGGCAAAGCACGGTCGATAAAGTATGATCAAGAAGTGATCCTATAGCAACCTACGTCAAGCATAACTCCAACACCGTGTTCACTTCCCAGACTCCGCCGAGAAGAGACCATCACGGTCACATACGCGGTTGATGTATTTTAATTAAAGTCAACTTCGGGTTTTCTACAACCGGACGTTAACAAATTCCCATCGCCACATAACCGGGCACGGCTTTGAAAGATAATACCTGCAGGGTGTCCCAACAGCCCATGACAAGCTCTCACGGTCAGCAGAGGAATAGACCTCCACCCGAGACACTCCGATCGGACTCGGTATCCCGGTACAACAAGACATTTCGACAGGTAAAACTAAACCAGCAACACCGCTTGAATGTGCCGACAAATCCCGATAGGAGCTGCACATATCTCTTTCTCGTGGCACACTCGGATGAGTCTAGCTACGAGTAAAACCAACCCTCAAGTTTCCCGAGGTGGCCCTTGCAGTAGCTCGATTCGGACCAACACTCGGAGGAGCACCGCCCGGGGTTAGAATAAAGATGACCCTTGAGTCTGCAGAACCCAAGGGAAGGTGGTAGGTTGTTAGTGCAAATGGTAAAACCAATGTTGGGCATTCTTGGAGGAGCTTTACTTAAAGGCGAATCGTCAAGGGGTTCCCATTATAACCCAACCGTGTAAGGAACACAAAATCCGGGAACATAACACCGATATGACGGAAACTAGGGCGGCAAGAGTGGAACAAAACACCAGGCATAAGGCCGAGCCTTCCACCCTTTACCAAGTATATAGATGCATTAATTAGATAAGATATATTGTGATATCCCAACAAGTAAACATGTTCCAACAAGGAACAACATCTCCATGTACCAACAAGGAACAAACTTCAATCTTCACCTGCAACTAACAATGCTATAAGAGGGCCTGAGCAAAGCGGTAACATAGCCAATCAACGGTTTGCTAGGACATGGTGGGTTAGAGGTTTGACATGGCAATTTGGGAGGCTGACAAGCACATGATAGGCATCGTAGCATTGGCATAGAAAAAGAGCGAGCAAACTAGCATAGCAAAGATAGTAGTGATTTCGAGGGTATGATCATATTGCCTGAGATCCCGCAAGGAAGAAGAACGATTCCATGAAGAAGACAAACGGACGTAGTCGAACGAATCCTCACAATCGCAACATTACCTGGACTAAGAAGCAACACCGGAAAGAAACAAACAACATGGTAAACACACAAGCATAAATATGGCATGATGCACAATCAAGTATGATGCATGTCCGGTTTAATGAGGCATGGCATGGCAAAGTGCAACACACAATACTACAAGTTAAGTGGAGCTCAATATGCGACGAGTTGCACATTGACGAAACACAACATCCGAGTTATTTAGTTCGCTCTCGTTTAGGTACACAACAATGTTAAATGTTGTTAAACATGTCAAGGGGATGAAGCATATGAAAACTACTTAACTAGGCAAGTTTAAATGGGGCCGGAAACAACGGACAACAAGTCCGGAAAATCCCCATGTGCATATTTATGGATTAGGTACTGTTCTGCCATAAACACAATTTTAGATTTGTTAAACATGCAAAGTAAGTACACCATGTTAAACTAGGCAAAATTCTACCCCATTTACATATATAATTTAATTAAATCCGAGCTACGGTTATTTAGTTATGAATTAAATCATTTTAACATGGCATTAAGCAAATTTAAACAAACGGCATTTTAAACATTTCAAACATGGATGAAAGTGGCAAATTATTAAACTAGACACAATTTTAAGCATTTTTCAGATATTAAGTTTTTACATATGATGCACCGTTTGTGAGTTATTAAATGCATGATTTATAGGGACTATTCTGTAAAACTGACAGACTCTGGAAAATTGGTTAAATGTCCAGAACTGAAAAAAATGTTGCGGGCTGAAACTGGAGGCTGAGGGAGCTGCTCACATTGGGCCAAACCCAGTCAGTGGAGGCGGGCTCGCGGGTCTGCAGACTTGGGGGGCCCACGAACAGAGAGGTCGGCTCGGGATGAGGCCCAAGCGGGCGCTGAGCAGCGATCGAGCTCTCACGCTCGATCCGTCAACAAGGCGGGCGCTCGGTCATGACGAAGCAGAGGAGGCAGAGGAAGACGGGGACGAGCGCCTGGAACGAGCAGAGGGACTTGGCGCGGGGGACTCCGGCGGGACGGCTGCGGATCTGGTCCCTGGCCATGGATCTGGTCGGAGACGGGAGAGGGAGGCGCGGTCATGGATCTCCAAGTGGTGGCGCCATGGTTCCCTGTGGAGAAGAGGGCAGGGAGATGAGACGGGAGAGAGAAGGGGAGAAGAAAGGAGAGACAGGGAAGGAGAAGGCGGCCCTGCTGGTGCTCATCTTGGCCGGTTCGGGCGGCGGGCGTAGCAGCTCCGGCGGTGGCGAGGTTCGGCAGCGACGGGGATGACCGGCTAGGCTGCTACTCCGGTTGGGGTGGCAGCGAGGCAAAGGAGCTCATGCTCCTTGGCGACGGGAGGCTCGGGGCATGAGCAGGGGAGGCTGGGCTTGGAGGCGAAGCGCTCGATCCACTCGGGATCGAGATGCTCGGGCGGCTGCACGAAAAACCAGGGATCTGGTTGGAGGCTGTGGTAGGTGGGGATGGATCCCGAGAAAGAGAGTGGCGGCGGCGCGGATGGGACTGGGTAGACTAGGGTTAGACTAGGTTGGTTTATATAGTAGGTGGACTAGGTTTAGGGGCTAAACTGAAACCTTCGATCGAAATCGAGTGGTTGTGAATAAATGGCTTAGTGGAGCCCAACTACGAAAACGGAGATGTATTATAGATGCTTGGGGATGATCTGAACGCAACGGTCGTGACCGAGCGGGTCGGGTTCAGGCAAGTTCCGGACGCGCGCAAGAGGGGGTGGGTGCTTGTGCAGAGAGGGGTTTCGGACCGTGCGGTCGCACCGGACAACTCCGGAAGCGAAGAGGGGTAGGAGGATGGACTAGGTAGGCTGTGGCGAGACTGCGAGGGGGAGAAGAGAGAGAGAGAGCCCGGCATGGTTTCCGGATACCGAAAACGTCCGACGTTAGACCGGCTATATTGCCGCTATAGTTATCCGTTGGGCTATCAAACGAACTCCGAATGCGATGAAACTTGACAGGCGGTCTATCTACACTATAATAAGACCACACGTCAACTCTCAACCCATTCCGAGAACATTTTTCCGCCACCTATAAAATAATATTTCGGACATACCGCGGGCGCGTGCAAGTGTGTAAGGGCTCAGAACGGACAACGGAGAGAACGAGGAGGCCGGGACGGATGCAAGTTTTTATGAAAACATGCGGATGCAATGCTCATGATGACATGATGAATGCAACAAACAAAATAAAACACACGGCGAACACGAAATATATGGAAGTCTTCTGGAGCGTCGGTCTCGGGGCGTTACACCAGATCCATGCCGAGAACGCCATCCGCAAGCGCACCGAGCACATGAACTACCTCCGCATGCCTCCCGCCTCGCCCCATATGCCCATGAGTGATATATACTACTTGCCTGCTGCTGTATAATATTTCTTACTTTTTTACATCATATCAACTATGAAGAGAATTGGTGGTGGTTAGGGTGTTCTGGTGCTGATGTAATCTTCTTTTAGGCCTTTCGAGATAGAGTTCTTTAGCTGACATGTTTAGCAAATGCTGCAGTGCTTATGGTTTAGTTTTACACCTGTGTAATAATGAATGGCTGCTACTGTTTCTAGTTTTAGGTTGGGATGAGATGCATGTTTGCATGCTTGTGCTTCTATCACTATAATCTATACTACTGCTATTGTCATATCCTGGTTATTTTGTTGCTATCAATATTTGTCCCATGTTTTGTTTCCTTGCATGCTTACTACTACAATTTATACTGGTTGCTACAGTTCTTGTACTGTTGTATAGGTTTTGGAAATTGCTGACGACGGGAGGAGTGGGAGGAGCCGGGCCATCGGGAGGTGCTTGGCAGTGGCGGTGAAGGAGGCCGGCGCGCAGGAGGATGGCGTGCTGCTGCCCAAGGAGGGGAGCGAGGCGGCCGGGAGGTACCCGCTGTACCTGTCCAAGGACGTGCCCGAGGACGCGGTGCTCCTGATCACCGTGTTCGACCGCCAGCTCATGCTCTTTCTCCCCTCCATGTCGGTTTCTTTCTCCATGGATCAGTAGCGGTTCAGATGAAGAGCGTGATTTGATTTGTTTGGGTTTGAATTGATCGTGTGCGTGAGTGTGTGTCTATAGGGGAGAGAAGGCCAAGGAGGAGCAGGCCAAGAAGTCCAAGATGAAGGTATGATCTGCCGCTTCCTCCCCTGCTTTGACGCTGTTAGTAAGATTTGGATGCGCTGCTAGACTACGTGCTACTGGAATCAGCTTCTTGATTGGTGTTGTGCTGCTACTGGGTGACTTTGTATGTTAGATGAACATATTATGTGCTCTTCTCATACATGGAGTTCTGATTAGCCATGTTTTTAGCTACTTCTTGATTGGTGCTGCACCTGCACTGATATTGTGTGAGGTTGCAACCTTGTTGGAGTTTGTAGTTGTCTCCCGGGAAATCCACCAATATGACTCGATTCGTAGGAAGTTAGGATGGTAACTGCGACGGCATTTTATTTCTGAGTGAGAGGATAACTATTGGACTCTGTTAGAGTTCATACTCTTTGGCGCTATGCAAGAATTAGAGATGTAGCACCATTTGTTTGGCTCCGATTCCTGATGTGTTTATATTCAGAAGGACTAATTCACTTGGAAACTGTTACTGCTTAATTCACTTGCAGACATGTGTTGATAGATAGATACTAGCTATATGTTTTCTAGGTTACATGCTAATTTTACTCATTCAATTAACTCTTTTAAACATGACTTGGTTATTTAAACCCTACCCTGCCTCTGTATATGCCAATTTAGCTTCCCCTAATATATTCACTTTGCAAAACTATTGATGCTTCGATGCTAAATGCAATTTGCGGGGAGCTCGATGAAGCTTGGACGTTGGTGAGGGCTCCGACGGTGGTGGTGGTGGTGCTGGGCTGGTTGTGGCCTCATGCGTGGTAGGAGGCTAGGTTGGCCCTTGCCTTCAACAGTCTGACTACCTCCTTGGCTCCTGCCTCTGCACCACAAATCTCTGGTGAACTCCGGAGAACTCTTGGGGCTACCTTCTTCACTCCGATCACTCCAATCCTCCTATACTGTGATGGCTCACTCTTCATGTCTTGATGTGGTTCTCTGCTTAGTGTAGCTGTATTAGACTCACTATGAGATGTGCACTCTTGTTTTGTTAACAAACATGAACTGTTAAGTCATCTATTCATGGTTGTTGCTTTTGTTCAGTATATATGTGTGCTTTCTGATTTGTAAGCATAGGTGGTTATAGGTTGCTGTGATGAATATAAATGTTAACAAGTGATCATGCATGGCGGTATACTAGAGCTAGTTGTATGTGCTCATTACCTTCCTGTTGTCACTTTGTCAGCATCAATCCAATCCAATCCAGCCCAATGAATCTAAGCTGCTCGTTTAGTTCTCGCCATCAGTAGTAGCCAGCAACTAACCAATCTTAGCTGCTGCCGGATGTTTGGCATCCTATGTATTTTTTGCTGCTAGTCTCAGAAATAATGCATGAATGGCATCAAAACTGCTTCATGCTATCTCTCGGGCAAAGTAGATGCTAGTTTGATTACTATCTGTACATCATTAGGTCTACTTGATGCAAGTCTCTATTTTTTGTTTGTCTCTCTTTGACATATTGCCTTTTCTTTTTGAATGTGCAGGTTATTTGCATCATTTATTGATTAGGAGATGATGGTGATCTTCTTTTGTTGCGGGGAACCTGTTAGATAAAGTTTATGTGCTTTGAACCTGCAAGATACAGTTCTGTATAATGTTGTGTGAGATAAAAGTTATGTACTTGTGAACATAGGAGATAAGTTATTGATATGTGTTGGTCTGTCTAATGTTATGCGAGATAAAGTTGTGTGAGAAAGTTTTCTATACTTGTGTTATTCTGGAAAGAAGAAATCACATTACTATCCGATTTGAGAATATTGGCTGTAAATAAAAGAGGGCTTGGCCCACTATTGGATTGTAAAAAGGCCCTGTCCAGAATTTATATTGCACTCAATACTTGGGCTCTAAAAAGGCCATGGCCCAAACTATGTTGGACTTGTTTCTAAAAAGAGCAATATAAATTTCAGATTCTAAAAAGGTTGAGGCCCAAAAAAATGGATTGTAAAAGACGGCATCTCAGAAAAAAAGTCCTAATTGTTGGGCCAGGCCTATTTAGCTAATCAAAGCACATGGAAAAAATAATATAAAAAGGTTGAATTAATGGGCTCGGCCCATCTAAAGCACCAAAATGGACCGGGCTGAATCTAAGTAATGACCTTTTCAATTGGTCGTAATTTTGCCACGTCAGATTGCCACATCGGATCCGACGTGGCTTGGGCAGACAGCTAGTGACCAAAACAAAACAGTAGGCATATTTTGGTCGTAAACGTCTACGACCTTCTCATAGAGAAGGTCTTGAATGTCAGTTTACGATGGTCAACTTTTGACCTTCTATTTTTGGTCACAAAAAGGTCGCAAATGGAAAACAATGACCTTTTAGTGACCAATAGTCAAGGTCACAAGTTGACATATTTCTTGTAGTGCGGTAGTACCGCAGGTCGCGGGCTGATAAGTGGATAACGGTTGGATTTGTCTCTCCACTATATAAGGGGTGTCTTCTTCCTCTAGTTGACCACCTCTTCCACCCCAAAGCTCCATTGTTGCTCCAAGCTCCATTTTCACCCGATCTCTCACCCTAGCCAATCAAACTTGTTGATTTGCTCGGGATTGGTTGAGAAGGCCCCGATCTACACTTCCACCAAAAGAAATTTGATTCCCCCCACTAATCCCTAGTGTATCTTGTTACTCTTGGGTGTTTGAGCACCCTATACTGTTGAGGTCACCTCAGATCGATAATCCATTGTGGTGAAGCTTCGTGGTGTCGTTGGGAGCCTCCAATTAGGTTGTGGAGATTGCCCCAACCTTGTTTGTAAAGGTTCGGTCGCCGCCTTCAAGGGTACCAATAGTGGAATCACAGCATCTCGCATTGTGTGAGGGCGTGAGGAGAATACGGTGGCCCTAGTGGCTTCTTGGGGAGCATTGTGCCTCCACACCGCTCTAATGGAGATGTACTTCCCCTCAAAAGGAAGGAACTTTGGTAACAGATCCTCGTCTTCACCGGCTCCACTCTTGGTTATCTCGTGCCTTTACTTGTGCAAGCTTATTTGTTTTGTACCCATTGCTTGCTTATGTACTTGTTGTTGTTGCATCACATAGGTTGCTCACCTAGTTGCATATCTAGACAACCTACTTTGATGCAAAGTTTAATTTGGTAAATAAAAGCTAAAAATTGTTAGTTGCATATTCACCCCCCTCTAGTCAACTATATCGATCCTTTCAGAGAGGCGCTACCCACACCCAGCACACCGCCCCCCAAAAAAACCTGGGTTCTCTTCTTCCTCCTCACTCCAACCCACCTCACGTCAGCTCGCTCCCCTCGTACCCCCAAATTCCTCACCTCACTCCTACAGAAAACCCCAGCTCCCCTTCTTCCTCACTACTACAGAAAAGCCCCAGCTTGCCATTCATTTAATTTAGAGTGAAATATTGTAAACAATCCCAACCAAGGGAAATAACATCACTCTCGCTGGCTGCTTGAACTCAGTGTGCATTATGGAAGCCAAGTGATTAGCCCCCACCAGCACCCACAAACTTATTTTTAACTAGCAGACCAAATGGGTTGTAAATTTTCATAAGAAAGACCGCATGACCGTGATTGTAACGCCCTCGATGCGGCTATATCTCCCACGTGTCGAAGCACGACTTAGAGGCATAACCGCATTGAAAGCAATGTCGCAAGTGAGGTAATCTTCACACAACCCATGTAATACATAAGGGAAAGAGATACATAGTTGGCTTACAATCGCCACTTCACACAATTACATGAATAAAGCATTACCTCATCCAGATACAATCAAGGTCCGACTACGGAACCAAAATAAAAGAAGAACCCCAAATGCGATAAAGGTCCCCGATCGATTCTAACCTGGGCTCCACTATCGATCAACTAGAACGAAACAACACAAAGGACAAGATCTTCAACGAGCTCCTCCTTGAGCTTGGTTGCGCCACCGCTTTCGGTAACATAGGCACCGCAAACTGGTTTTGAAGTATCCGGTGAGTCACGAGGACTCGATAATCCCATTACCATGGGTATCAAGACTAGCAAAGCTTAATGGGAAAGGAAGGGATAAAGTGGTGAGGTTGCAAAGAGCGACTAAGCAAATATGGTGGCTAACCAACGCAAATAAGAGCGAGAAGAGAACAAGCGGAACGGTCGTGAAGCTAGCAATGATCAAGAGGTGATCACGAACACCTACTTACGCCGACATAACCCGAAACCGTGTTCACTTCACGGACTCCACCGAGAAGAGACCATCACGGCTACACACTCGGTTAATGCGTTTTAATTCGGATCAAGTGTCAAGTTGTCTACAACCGGACATTAACAAATTCCCATCGCCACATAGCCGCAGGCACGGCTCTCGAAAGTTTATACCTGCAGGGTGTCCCAACTTAGCCCATGACAAGCTCTCGCGATCATCGAAGGAATAGACCTTCACCCAGAAGACCCGATCGGTCTCGGAATCCGGTACATCAAGACATTTCGACAATGGTAAAACAAGACCAGCAAAGCCGCCCGAATGTGCCGACAAATCCGATAGGACCTACACATATCTCGTTCTCGTGGCACACCGGATTGTCCAAACTTCCGGTAGGCCAGCCCAGAGTTGCCCCTGGTGGCCACCGGCGGCTGACGGTTTGGACCAACACTCACAACGAGCACTGGCCCGGGGGGTAAAAATAAGATGACCCTCGAAAGCGCGACTCCCAAGGGAAAAAAGGGCTAGGTGAGGCAAATGGTAAAAGGCAATGTTGGGCCTTCTTGGACAAGTTTTATTCAAAGCGAACCGTCAGGGGGTCCCATAAATCACCCGACCGCGTTAGGGACGCAAAATCCGGGAACATAACACGGTATGACGGAAACTAGGGCGGCAAGTGGAACAAAACACTGCATAAGGCCGAGCCTTCCACCCTTTACCAAGTATATAGATGCATTAATAATATAAGAGATATTGTGATATCCCAACATAAACCACATCCACCATGGAGAAATCTTCAACTTCACCGCAACTAGCAACGCTATAAGAGGGCTGAGCAAAAGCGGTAACATAGCCAAACAACGGTTTGCATAGGAAAGGTGTCAAAGGTTAGAGGTTCATGGCAATTTGGGATGGCTGGACATACAGGTAATAGGTAGCGCAGCATAGCGATAGAACGAAGCAACTAGCATAGCAATGATAGTAGTGAGATCCAGGGTAGCGGTCATCTTGCCTGAAATCCCGCTAGGAAGAAGAACGAGTCCATGAAGAAGATGAACGGATGAAGCCGAACCAACCGAAGACGAACGAATCCTCACGATCGCAACAAAACGGGAACTAACGAGAAGAAGCACACAACATGGGTAAACACACCACACATGAACAAGGCATGATACACAACAAGCATGATGCGTGACCAAGCTATATGAAGCTACTCATGGCAAGAGAAGATGCATACAAGAGCAACACATCAAGGCAAGTTTAAATGAGGCCGGGAACAACATATAACAATTCCGGTAAGTCCTCATATGCAATTTTCGAAATAGGTCCATAACTGAATAAACCTTATGTTCAAGTAGTTAAACAGCAAGTTAAGATGCACCAAGATGATCTACACAAAATTCTAGTCAAGTTACATATAAAGTTCATTAGATTCGGAGCTACGGGCTAGAAGATATGAGCAAAACAAGTTAAGCATGGCATTGATGCAAAATGCACCCAAACATCAAGCAAACACACCAAAACAAGGATGCAACATGATAATATTAAACTACATGCAAAATCAAGCAAGTTTCATATAGAGCACACTCAAAACGGAGCAACGGTGCAACACACACACACACTATACAAGTCATAGCAACAATCTGCCCAAAACAGCTTCTAGGCATCTTACAAGCATCAAAACAACATGCTACAGCATCCCAACATAATAACAAAAGGCATGGGCATGAAGTACACGTAACGCATAACAAAACATGAACACTGAGCTATCTCCAGAAACAACTAGAACATGCTCAAAATGACATGGAGATATTGCAAGTAATAACAATTTGGACTTTAGCGTAAATAACATCAGTTGCAATGTTTAGAGCTATCAAACAACATGTTACAGGAACTTATCATGGCAAACAAAGGCATGGCATGAAACTACTAATAGCATATATCAAAAGACCCTTACTGACCATGAGCCAAAAAGGCATAGAAAATATGATGGCACCCATGTAAACATGGCAAGTTATATTACAGATTCATACATGGCAGAACAACAATAAGTAGGCATGTTCGTGAGCTTGAACCACTCACCACAGAGCAATACATGGCATGGCAAGGCAACCAACAGTAAGAAGGCATGTTTATGAAGCTAAGCATGGCAAGAGCAAGGTCATAGGATACACGGATCAACTACAACGACCTCGTGAAAATTGAATCTCATGCAAACAATCTGTCAGGAAACATTTTCAAGCAACTTTGGATCAAGAAATGAACATGTTCCAGCAGGCTATAATTGCAACAAAGGGCATGAATGGATAGAGCAAGACATGTATATCAAAACATGTTTATAGAGCATCTCCAGATTATGCATAGAATGATTAATAGAAGCATGTTAACATAGCATCAAATTATAACAGAATCTGCCAGAAAACAAAGAACAAAGAACTACCCTACTTTACAAGCTTGATACACTCAGCACACAACTCACAAAAATACAAGGTCAACACCTCTGGAAAGATGGCATGGCATAGTCCAACATTCATGTAGAGCTCATACTCATAGGATGCACACATAAATCATGGCAAAAATGATAAAACAGCAAATTATAACAGTTTCAGCAGATTAACATCCTGAAGCACTCTTCCAACAGCATTTCGGGCATCAAGATGGGATCAAATTAAAATGATGCAATGGAAAGAAATGATGTACTCATCGAGACGAACAATTTGACATATTATACGCACGAAACGGAGCTACGGGTGCAGAGATGTGATGGCATGAACATGCATGAAAATTATGCAGAATCGGGGACTCAGCAGTTTTTTAACCTCGTGGAGAAGTGGACGGGGTCAACCCGGGACGAGGAGATCCGGGACGTTTGGTTGGTCGTGGTGGTGGATCTCATCCACCCTGCTGCTCCGAGCCGGATCTCATCGGATCCGGCCGGAGTTTCGCCGGAGACGGCCGGAGTTCGGGGGGCGGGTCGGAGGCGGAGGAGAGGCCGGAGGCGCGAACCGGCGATGGCGGCGGAGGGCGCGGCGCCGGGGCGAGGCGAGGGCGGCGGAGCGCTGGTGCGGTGCCAGCCGCGCTGAGCAGAGGGGAGCAGCGGCGGTCCGCGACGAGGGCGGCGGGCGAGCCGAAGGCAGCGCGAGGCCTCGGTCGCCGGGAGGAGAAGGTGGCGCGGCCGACGGCGGAGCGGGCGGCGCGGGCGCGCGGAAGCGGCCAGCGGCGGCGCTGCTGGCGGCGCGCGGTTGGCGGGCGGGTTTGGGCGCAGCAGGCGGCGGGCGCTGGGCTGGGGGCGGGCCAGGCCGAGCGGGCTGGCGGCAAGTGGGACGCGGGCTGTGGACACGTGGCGGCGGAGTGGGCGTGGAGGCGGCGGGGTGAGGTGGCGAGCCCTGATTGGACGGGGTGACGCGTCCGGCGGACATGTCCGGCGCGGGCGGACGTGTCCGGCGGCGCGAGAGGAGCGGGGCTAGGGTTTCGGGGGAAAGATCCGAAAATGGAGAGGGGAAGCCGTTTTTATAGGTAGAGGGAGCTAGGAGAGTCCAAATGAGGAGCGGTTTTCGGCCACGCGATCGTGATCGAACGACCGAGAGCATGGAGGGGAGTTAGATGGGTTTTGGGCCACTTTGGAAGGGTGTTGGGCTACAACAAAGAGGGCTTTACTGTTATCTTGTTAACCGTTGAGTACTAAACGACCTCCAAATGGCACGAAACTTGACAAAGCGGTCTACGGTGCTATACCAAGGCCGCTTGACAAACCTCGGGCCATTCCGAGAAAGTTTAATACCCGCCACAACAGAGAGAAGAAAGGACGCCGGATGACATAGGAGTGCCGGATTGCAAAACGGACAACGAGGAAAAGGCTCGGATGCATGAGACGAACACGTATGCAAAATGAAATGCACATGATGACATGATAAAATGCGAATGATGACATGGCAAAGTGCAACACGCAAGCAAATGACATGGCAACGACGGCGAATAACTGGCGGACACCTGGCGCATCGGATCCGGGGCGTTACAACACTCCACCACTACGAGAGGATCTCGTCCCGAGATCTAGGATGGCACCGGAGGGAAAACGGAAGAGGAAGAGAAGAGGTAAAACTAAGTTGCTTCTTTGACGAACGAGTGAAACCACGAACCTTGAGAGGTTGAGCAATTTAAAAGAAAGAGTAACAACAGAGATGAACGAGATTGCAAACAATCCGTTAGACAAGAGGAACAAGGAATATTATGAGAACCAAGAGGTTTAGGTATAAGATAGACATTGAAACCACTCCGGTTAAAACTAGATGAGAGAGGAAGAATTCGTGCAGCACTCTGGCTATAAATGGAAGGGGTTGAACATGAACTTGACAAGATGAGATGATACTTGATGAAATCAACAACACACTGCCTCCGGAATTGAAAGAATGGCACAAGGGGTAAGAAACATTATAAATCGCACTCCGGTTGTGAAGGGGGGCAAAACTTGACAAGATGAAAGAACTTGAATGAGAACACAACAGTCCGGTTAAATGGGTAAGCATGAAAAGAACATGATATTGACAAAATGAGACGATGGTTCGAAGAGAGCAACATCACCATGCCTCCGGAAGAAAGAATAGAAGATAGGTCGTCGGAATAAGAGAACGGAGAAGGAAATGCCAACTTCTGCCACGAATGAGCTTGGAAAGCACCCTTTCAAGAAGATTGGAACGGAGTTGTTGGAAAACCAACAACGAAAAGAATAAACTTGTAGTGGGCTTATGGAAACATCTCAAAATTATGAGGTGACAAACGGCCACGAACGGAAACAATTGCTTGCTTGAGATCAAATAAGAGATGAGAACTTCTTTCGCCGAGAGGATAGAGAGATAACTTGGATCATGCATAATCACCACAAATAGCACCAACCCTTAAGGAAAGGCTTTAGGTGAAATCTGACACAAGATAACTCCAATGAAGAGATTGACGGTTGAAAAGATCTCTTGAATAAGAGAAAATGATGGCTTTAAATATCTCATTCTTAACAACTTGCTTATCATAAAACATGAAGGAAGATTATCAAGAATGACATATCACCATCTCAAAAGATAAGGTAGAAAGAATTGCACTTCGGATGCAAGATGAAGAATACTTGAGCTCCTGAAAACAAAACATGTGTTGAGCACCATGTTTATTTTAGAGTATATCTTGACGGATCATAGCTTCAAGAGAAATCTTGAAGAACAATTGAAGAATGAAAAGAATCCTTGACGAACCACCATGTAGAGCCTCCATGGAAAACTCCGGTAAACAAAAGGAATGAAAAGAAAGATAAAATGAAAACACAAGGTGAAGCCTTGCAATGATTTAGAAGGAGCTTCGCGACGAAATAATTAGAGCTTGGAACTCCGGGAAAAAGAGAAGATGAAACAAATGAAACCGTGAATTTTAAGGGCCTCCGGAATAAAGAATTAATAGATGAACAAGAATAAGAATTATGTTATGCTTATCCTTCACCAATTTAAATTGATGACAAGCAACGGATTTGGCATACTACTTATTCTCGTAGAAAGGATAGAGATAGCGCAAAACTTGAGCAAGTCTTCATGAACCACCGGTAGGATTGAAAAGAACGAATGAATTGATATGATGAACAAGGAAGAGATATCTTGAAAGAACCACCGTAAGAATGGAAAATGAATGTAGCAAAGGCACAATTCACCGGGAAGAATTGGAAAACGAATGAAGATACTTGAGGGAATTTAGATACATGAGAACGAAGAGAACATGAACTGATTAGAGGATATTTGAACGAATCACCGGTAAGATTTGGAGAACGATAGCTACACGCTGAGAATGATGAATTATGACATGATGGCCTTCGGAGGAAAGAAATGGAAACAACTCATGAAATGCTCCGGATGGTGAAAAGAATTCTTACAATCGAAAACAATTATGAGAGGATGGCAACAAGCTAGCACCCTGAATCTTGAAGAGAATAGAGCAAGATTAAAGAGAAGTCCTTCCTCGGTCTCCACATGTTGAGAATGAAGATGAGTACCACCATGAATTGTATGAGATACTCTGGGAGAATGAAAAGAACAAGGTTGTTGAGCCAACAATGAAAAATAATTTGAAAGATCTTGGAGAAGGCATGTGACTGATGAAAATTCATTCTTAATTCAAAACATGGAGAAGAATTTAGGATAGTTCTGGGAAAATAGAAGAGTCAGGTAAGATCCTGGGAAAAGACCTGTGGGTTAGGGCCCACTCAAAAGAAAACACCGTTAAACAAGATTTAAAAGAGATGTTGCACCGGTTGAATTAAATGACTTGAATGAGAAAACAACCTCGAAATATCTTGAAGGGATTGAGAATGGAAACACAAGTCTTGTGAGATATCTTGAGCACTCCGAATAACAAATAGCGAGAAGTAGAATGATAATGAGGTGCACGGTATGAGAAGACATTGAAATGAGGAAAAGGTATGATCAACAAAACTTGACTTGAATCCACCGGAGAAGAGAAAAGAATGAGGAATGACGAACTAGTAGAACATCTTCTTGAGAACCACCGGTAAGAACATTGATTGAAAAGAATGAAGAGACTTCTCATGAATAAATGGATACTTGATCAAAATAAATGAGTCCTTGAAGAAAAAGGGTGGAGGGCGGAAAACAAAGGCAACTTGGAGACGGATGAAACAAACACCATTGAGAAGAAATGATAATTGGTCTTATGGATGGGGAGAATGATGGGATCATCTCAAGAGAAGCACACCGTTGGAAAAGGATTAACATGACAACCTCAATGATTAAAAAGGATTAGTATTCACATAGCAATATGAGAACACCGTTTAGGAATGGCATGGATTCAATATTTGACTTCAAGCAACTCAATACCACAATTAAAACAAAACAAAGGATTGGCTTTGAATAAGCCGTAACAAACATATGATAGAGATTTCATCCGAAGTTTTGTAGTGGGGCCTACACGGCTTGATCGACAGCACCATCATGTACAAGGCAAGGCACATGACATACGAAGCGCCCCCAGTCGGCATAGCCAAGGACTCTTTAAGACACAACGAGACCATCAGAAACCAACCGTGAATAGGCGGACCACTAGACGTCGAACCCCAATTTCATATCATACATCCGTCGGAAAGATATCCTAAGAGCTACTTGAATTCCCACCTATGAAACTCCCGAAACTTTCTGGTTATGCAATCTTGTGTTGGGGATACAGGGGAGCATTATATCTCACCCAAACTAACAATCCCTACATCCAGCTGTATCCATCCGTCAACACATAACCAAGAAACCTTCGGAAATCGTGTACCTCAACCTTCGAAAAGCATCCGTTATACGAGTCATGGAAATACTCCCATACTCACCTCAGTACTGGGTTAGCGGGGTTATCTCACCAACAACTGCATAAAAGAGATTTTCGATGTCGGCGTACTAAACTCGGTATTCCGAATCGCAACGATAAAATTATGACGACAACACCTCGGAGCTCAACTCCCGGACACCGCCACAACCCCTAAATGTCGAGGCACCAAGAACAATGTTGTCATCATAAAACCATCGAACGATTCTAAGATACCAGCGTGATCCTAAAATTTTTTAGTGAAATTTGAGAAGAGAAGAGTCAAAACTCTACGTCAGATACCTCACCGTAAGGTCGAAGGACTGGGAGTAAAAAGAATCCTACTCTCCGATATATAATTCCTAAATGACTCAAAACATTTTTCTAGACACAACTCGCCGCTAAAAACGATCAAGCGTTGGGGCTCCTAAGGTCGGGAAGGCTCGATTACCAACTTGTAACGCCTCGATGCGGCTATATCTCCCACGTGTCGAAGCACGACTTAGAGGCATAACCGCATTGAAAGCAATGTCGCAAGTGAGGTAATCTTCACACAACCCATGTAATACATAAGGAAAGAGATACATAGTTGGCTTACAATCGCCACTTCACACAATTACATGAATAAAGCATTACCTCATCCAGATACAATCAAGGTCCGACTACGGAACCAAAATAAAAGAAGAACCCCAAATGCATAAAGGTCCCCGATCGACCCCAACTGGGCTCCACTCATCGATCAACTAGAACGAAACAACACAAAGGACAAGATCTTCAACGAGCTCCTCCTTGAGCTTGGTTGCGTCGCCACCGCCGGTAACATAGGCACCGCAAACTGGTTTTGAAGTATCCGTGAGTCACGAGGACTCAAGAATCCCATTACCATGGGTATCAAGACTAGCAAAGCTTAATGGGAAAGGAAGGGATAAAGTGGTGAGGTTGCAAGAGCGACTAAGCAAATATGGTGGCTAACCAACGCAAATAAGAGCGAGAAGAGAACAAGCGGAACGGTCGTGAAGCTAGCAATGATCAAGAGGTGATCCGAACACCTACTTACGCCGACATAACCCGTAAACCGTGTTCACTTCACGGACTCACGAGAAGAGACCATCACGGCTACACACTCGGTTAATGCGTTTTAATTCGGATCAAGTGTCAAGTTGTCTACAACCGACATTAACAAATTCCCATCTCGCCACATAACCGCGGGCACGACTCTCGAAAGTTTATACCTGCAGGGTGTCCCAACTTAGCCCATGACAAGCTCTCGCGATCATCGAAGGAATAGACCTTCACCCAAGAAGACCCGATCGGTCTTGGAATCCCAGACATCAAGACATTTCGACAATGGTAAAACAAGACCAGCAAAGCCGCCCGAATGTGCCGACAAATCGATAGGAGCTGCACATATCTCGTTCTCGTGGCACACCGGATTGTCCAAACTTCGGTAGGCCAGCCCGAGTTGCCTCGTGCCACCGCGGGTCGACGGTTTGGACCAACACTCACAACGAGCATCGCCCGGGGTAAAATAAGATGACCCTCGAAAGCGCGACTCCCAAGGGAAAAAAGGGCTAGGTGAGGCAAATGGTAAAAGGCAATGTTGGGCCTTGCTGGACAAGTTTTATTCAAAGCAAACTATCAGGGGGGTCCCATAAATCACCCGACCGCGTTAGGGACGCAAAATCCGGGAACATAACACCGGTATGACGGAAACTAGGGCGGCAAGAGTGGAACAAAACACCAGGCATAAGGCCGAGCCTTCCACCCTTTACCAAGTATATAGATGCATTAATAATATAAGAGATATTGTGATATCCCAACATAAACCCTGTCCACCATGGAGAAATCTTCAACTTCACCTGCAACTAGCAATGCTATAAGAGGGGCTGAGCAAAAGCGGTAACATAGCCAAACAACGGTTTGCATAGGAAAGGTGTCAAAGGTTAGAGGTTCATGGCAATTTGGGATGGCTGGACATACAGGTAATAGGTAGCGCAGCATAGCGATAGAACGAAGCAACTAGCATAGCAATGATAGTAGTGAGATCCAGGGAAGAGATCATCTTGCCTGAAATCCCGCTAGGAAGAAGAACGAGTCCATGAAGAAGATGAACGTATGAAGCCGAACCAACCGAAGACGAACGAATCCTCACGATCGCAACGAAACGGGAACTAACGAGAAGAAGTACACAACATGGGTAAACACACCACACATGAACAAGGCATGATGCACAACAAGCATGATGCATGACCAAGCTATATGAAGCTACTCATGGCAAGAGAAGATGCATACAAGAGCAACACATCAAGGCAAGTTTAAATGAGGCCGGGAACAACATATAACAATTCCGGTAAGTCCTGATATGCAATTTTCGAAATAGGTCCAGAACTGAATAAACCTTATGTTCAAGTAGTTAAACAGCAATTTAAGATGCAGCAAGATGATCTACACGAAATTCTAGTCAAGTTACATATAAAGTTCATTAGATTCGGAGCTACGGGCTAGAAGATATGAGCAAAACAAGTTAAGCATGGCATTGATGCAAAATGCACCCAAACATCAAGCAAACACACCAAAACAAGGATGCAACATGATAATATGAAACTACATGCAAACTCAAGCAAGTTTCATATAGAACACACTCAAAACGGAGCAATGGTGCAACACACACACACTATACAAGTCATAGCAACAATCTGCCCAAAACAGCTTCTAGGCATCTTACAAGCATCAAAACAACATGCTACAGCATCCCAACATAATAACAAAAGGCATGGTCATGAAGTACACGTAAGGCATAACAAAACATGAACACTGAGCTATCTCCAGAAACAACTAGAACATGCTCAAAACGACATGGAGATATTGCAAGTAATAACAATTTCAGACTTTAGCAGAAATAACATCAGGTTGCAATGTTTAGAGCTATCAAACAACATGTTACAGGAACTTATCATGGCAAACAAAGGCATGGCATGAAACTACTAATAGCATATATCAAAAGACCCTTAATGACCATGAGCCAAAAAGGCATAGAAAATATGATGGCACCCATGTAAACATGGCAAGTTATATTACAGATTCATACATGGCAGAACAACAATAAGTAGGCATGTTCGTGAGCTTGAACCACTCACCACAGAGCAATACATGGCATGGCAAGGCAACCAACAATAAGAAGGCATGTTTATGAAGCTAAGCATGGCAAGAGCAAGGTCATAGGATACACGGATCAACTACAACGACCTCGTGAAAATTGAATCTCATGCAAACAATCTGTCAGGAAACATTTTCAAGCAACTTTGGAGCAAGAAATGAACATGTTCCAGCAGGCTATAATTGCAACAAAGGGCATGAATGGATAGATCAAGACATGTACATCAAAACATGTTTATATAGCATCTCCAGATTATGCATAAAATGATTAATAGAAGCATGTTAACATAGCATCAAATTATAACAGAATCTGCCAGAAAACAAAGAACAAAGAACTACCCTACTTTACAAGCTTGATACACTCAGCACACAACTCACAAAAATACAAGGTCAACACCTCTGGAAAGATGGCATGGCATAGTCCAACATTCATGTAGAGCTCATACTCATAGGATGCACACATAAATCATGGCAAACATGATAAAACAGCAAGTTATAACAGTTTCAGCAGATTAACATCCTGAAGCACTCTTCCAACAGTATTTCGGGCATCAAGGTGGGATCAAATGAAAATGATGCAATGGAATGAAATGATTTACTCATCGAGACGAACAATTTGACATATTATACGCACGAAACGGAGCTACAGGTGCAGAGATGTGATGGCATGAACATGCATGAAAATTATGCAGAATCGGGGACTTGGCAGTTTTTTAACCTCGTGGAGAAGTGGACGGGGTCAACCCGGGACGAGGAGATCCGGGACGTTTGGTTGGTCGTGGTGGTGGATCTCATCCACCCTGCTGCTCCGGGCCGGATCTCGCCGGATCCGGCCGGAGTTTCGCCGGAGACGGCCGGAGTTGCGGGGGCCGGTGGCCGGAGGCGAGGGAGAGGCGCGAGGCGCGCGACCGGCGATGGGCGGCGGAGGGCGCGGCGCAACAAGGCAAGGGCGGCGGAGGCGGTGGTGTGCAGCCAGGCCGAGCAGAGGGAGCGGCGGCGGTCCGCGACGAGGGCGGCGGGCCGAGCCGGCACGGCGGAGGCCTCGATCGCCGGCGGAGGAGCGGGTGGTACGCCGATGGCGGAGCGGGCGGGCGGGCGCGACAGAAGGCCAGCGGCGGCGCTGCCGCCGGGCGGCGTAGGGCGAAGCGGGCGGCGGCGGCGGGCGGCGGGTCGGGCGCAGAGGCGGCGGCGGCGCGAACGCGGGCGGCGGGCGCTGCTGGCGGGCGGGGCGCCTGCCGAGCGAGGGCTGGCGGCGGGACGCCGCCAGGACACGTGGCGGCGCGGAGTGGGCGGAGGCGGCGGGTGAGGTGGCGAGCCCTGATTGACGGGTGACGCGTCCGCGGATATGTCCGGCGGCGGACGTGTCCGTGGCGCGAGAGGAGCGGGGCTAGGGTTTCGGGGAAAGATCCAAATGGAGAGGGAAGCCGTTTTATAGGTAGAGGGAGCTAGGAGAGTCCAAATGAGGAGCGGTTTTGCCACGCGATCGTGATCGAACGATCGAGAGCATGGAGGGAGTTAGATGGGTTTTGGGCCACTTTGGAAGGGTGTTGGGCTGCAACAAAGAGGGCTTTACTTGCCATCTTGCTAACTGTTGAGTATAAACGACCTCCAAATGGCACGAAACTTGACAGCGGGTCTACGGTGCTATACCAAGGCCGCTTGACAAACCTCGGGCCATTCCGAGAAAGTTTAATACCCGCTCACAACAGGAGAGAAGAAAGGGACGCCGGATGACATAGGAGTGCCGGATTGCAAAACGGACAACGAGGAAAAGGCTCGGATGCATGAGACGAACACGTATGCAAAATGAAATGCACATGATGACATGATAAAATGCAAATGATGACATGGCAAAGTGCAACACGCAAGCAAATGACATGGCAACGACGGCGAATAACTGGCAGACACCTGGCGCATCGGATCCGGGGCGTTACAGTGATAGATTTGGATTCTGACATTTAGGACCCACGAGGAAATAGCCTATCCAAGGTGGTGTCAACTTACTAGCTAGTCAACAAACGATTCTGCCTACCAGTGGTTGGATTGACATCCAACATCTGTCATGTATCTTCTATCTCTTGTCTTCTTCCTCTAGCCGCCCAAACCAAACCACCCTGTCGGCTCCGGCCTCCCATGGCTGGCTGCGCCTCCGCCGCCCTACCATACCCTCCAACGCTGGCCAGTCCCTTCCTCTATTCCCCCACATGTCATGTTATTTTTCGGCAACGTCAGCCCCAACACGCACTCAAGACCAACCAGCCAACCTCAGATTCCCACCGCCGCGAATCGACCAGCAGATCTTCCACGGCTCCTGTTCGTTCTGTCCGAGGCCTTGCCGTCATCCTCCACCTTGGTTCGCTCGCCGTGCACGGTGCACCGCCCTCTTGCATTGTCAAGATCGTCAACAATCGAGAGGAACAAGGAGATGACTGTACGGGGAGAGGATGACAGTAGGGACCCACCAGCGTCATGGCAGTACGCAAGCAAGTGCCTCCTTATTACAGACCCAAAAATGGTTCCTCCTAATGGTTGGACATCTGGGGCTCACGCCATCAACATAGTCAATAAACGAGAGAATTACACAACGAGCGGCTGATACCAGGGACCCAGCAGGCCGCACATTTGTTATTTACTTTTTTTTAGGAACAAGCAGTTGTTATTTATACTAGTTTTAGCAACGGATGAGGGCAACAACGGGGCTGTGCGAGGGCTATGACATGTCTAGCCAGGGTTTTATTTATGTTTACCACATCATGAGCCCAGTTGTGTTTTTTTCTTGCTAAAAAATGGCTAGCCCAGTTCTACTTTTTTAAAGAAATACCCAAACGAGGCCTACTTGCTTTGTCAGCCCTGCTGGGCTGTAAATCTTTCAAGACGACGAGAGTTTCATTTGGTTTGCCCAGAAAATGGGCTATCAGTAATGAGAAATGGGCTGTACATTTTTAAAACACATCAAACCGGGAATTAGTTTCAAATTTTTAATTACAAGATTTTAAATTCCATTGATTTTTATGCGTGGACAACTATTTGGATTTTATATTTATATAAATTATTTTTCAAAATAGTTTGAATGTGACTCGAAATTTTGGGATCAAAAATAGTTGACCGAACCGAAATAGGCAAAAGTTTGTATAATTTTAAAGCGTGGCCGCAATATGGGCTGTAATGCTAACTAAAAGAAGATGGGCTCCAAAAAAATCGTTAAGAATTAGCAAATGGGCTGTAAATTATTAGAAATAATGGCAGATTGGCTGTATGCTGTTTTCCATAGATTTGAGGCTGACTTGTGCGCCTACTATAGGTTGACGCATAAGCTTTCCTAAAAAACGGTTGACGCACACGCAACGCCGTGTCAACTTAGACAACACACGATAGCGGTGACTGTTGGATGTCCATCCAACGGCCGTCGTGCTTCTTCAATATCTGTTGTTCCTGCTCCAGCCGCTCAAACAAGTGCCTGCGGGACTACCTGCTCCGTCCTCCCGCAGCCGGTTGTGCTGCCGCGCAGTCCTCACCGCCCCACCGTACTCCCATCGCTGGCCTAGCCATCCCTCTACTCACCCAAACCTACTGTTATTCTCCGGCAAGGGCATACGAACCAGTAAACCCTCGTACTCCCCTCCGCATGGGAAACAACTGCCGAGTCTTCCCTGGCTCCGTGTCATTCCCTTCCTAGGCCTCGCCGTCGTCCACCGCCATGGGGCTCTGATACGTCTCCAACGTATCTCTAATTTTTGATTGCTCCATGCTACTTTATCTACTGTTTTAGGCAATATTGTGCTTTATTATCCACTTTTATATTATTTTTGGGACCAACCTATTAACCGGAGGCCCAGCCCAGATTTGTTGTTTTATGCCTATTTCAGTGTTTCGAGGAAAAGGAATATCAGACGAAGTCAAAATGGAACGAAATCAACTAGAGAAGTTATTTTTGGAAGGAAAGCCACCCGATGGACTTGGAATGCACGTCAGGAGATACGGGAGGTGCTCACGAGGGTGGGGGCGCGCCCACCCCCCTAGGGCGCGCCCCCTGCCTCGTGGGGCCCCCGTAGCTCCTCCGACGTACCCCCTGCACCCATATATACTCTTGTACCCTAAAATTTCCAAAACAGAAGATAGATCAGGAGTTCCGCCGCCGCAAGCCTCTGTAGCCACCAAAAACCTCTCGGGAGCTCGTTCGGCAAGACTGCGGAAGGGGAATCCCTCACCGGTGGCCATCTTCATCATCCCGGCGCTATCCATGACGAGGAGGGAGTAGGTCATCCTCGGGGCTGAGGGTATGTACCAGTAGCTATGTGTTTGATCTCTCTCTCTCTCATGCTCTCTCTCATGTTCCCTCTATGGCACGATCTTGATGTATCCCGAGCTTTGCTATTGTAGTTGGATTTTATGATGTTTCTCCCCCTCTACTCTCTTGTGATGAATTGAGTTTCCCCTTTGAAGTTATCTTATCGGATTGAGTCTTTTATGAGAACACTTGATGTATGTCTTGCCGTGATTATCTGTGGTGACAATGGGATATCATGTGCCACTTGATGTATGTTTTGGTGATCAACTTGCGGGTTTTGTGACATTGGGAACCTATGCATAGGGGTTGTCACACGTTCTTGACTCTCCGATATAAACTTTGGGGCACTCTTTGAAGTACTTTGTGTTGGTTGGATGAATCTGAGATTGTGTGATGCATATCGTATAATCATGTCGACGGATACTCGAGGTGACAATGGAGTATCTAGGTGACATTAGGGTTTTGGTTGATTTGTGTCTTAAGGTGTTATTCTAGTACGAACTCTTTTATAGATTGATCCGAAAGAATAACTTTGAGGTGGTTTCGTACCCTACCATAATCTCTACGTTTGTTCTCCACTATTAGTGGCTTTGGAGTGACTCTTTGTTGCATGTTGAGGGCTTGTTATATGATCTATCTATGTTATTATTGTTGAGAGAACTTGCACTAGTGAAAGTATGAACCCTAGGCCTTGTTTCCTATCGTTGCAATACCGTTTACGCTCACGTTGATCACTTGTTACCTTGCTGTTTTTATTATTTCAGATTACAAAAACCTATATCTACTATCTATATTGCACTTGTATCTCCATCTCTTTGCCGAACTAGTGCACCTATACAATTTACCATTGAATTGGGTCTGTTGGGGACACAAGAGACTTTTTTTTATTTGGTTGCAGGGTTGTTCGAGAGAGACCATCTTCATCCTACGCCTCGTATAGATTGATAAACCTTAGGTCATCCACTTGAGGGAAATTTGCTACAGCCCTACAAACCTGTGCACTTGCAGGCCCAACAATGTCTACAAGAAGTAGGTTGTGTAGTAGACATCAAGCTCTTTTCTGGCGCCGTTGCCGGGGAGGCTAGGTAAGTGAAGGTATATCTTTAGATCTTGCAATCAAATCTTTTTGTTTCTCATTTTAACACTAGTCTAGTTTATAAAAGAAAATTACAAAAAAATGGAGTTAAGTTTGTCTCATACGCTTCACCTTTTTAATATCTTTCGTAAAAACGATGGGAAGGAAAATTGTGCTCAAGTACTACAAGAAGAATTACATAGAGTTCTTGGCAGAAAATATGTGAATGATGAGCATGATTGCAATGTTGTTAGTATGAATTCCTTGAATATCCATGATGCTAATGATATGCAAAGCCACAAGCTTGGGGAAGCTATGCTTGATGAAGATGATATTTTTTGTCCCCCAAGCATTGATGAGCAAATTTACTATGATGAAAGCATGCCTCCTATCTATGATGATTATTGTGAAGACACGTATGATTTAAAGAATAATGATAACCATGAAACTTGTCATCTTGATCTTAATTTTCAATCATATGATAGTTATTTTGTTGAGTTTGCTCCCACTACTATTCATGAGAAGAATTTTGCTTATGAGGAGAGTAGTAAATTTTCTATGATAGTAGATCATGAAAAGAATGCTTTAGGTGCTGGTTATATTGTTGAATTCATTCATGATGCTACTGAAAATTATTATGAGGGAGGAATATATGCTTGTAGGAATTGCAATAATGTCAAGTTTCCTCTCTATGTGCTTAAAATCTTGAAGTTATGCTTGTTTTACCTTCCTATGCAAGTTGATTATTGTTCCCATAAGTTGTTTGCTCACAAAATCCCTATGCATAGGAAGTGGGTTAGGCTTAAATGTGCTAGTCATATGCTTTATGATGCTCCTGTTATGTTTCAATTCTTATCTTTTATGTGAGCATCATTGTCATCATCATGCCTAGCTAGAAAGGCATTAAAGAAAAGCGCTTGTTGGGAGACAACCCAATATTTATCTTTACTGTTTTTGTGTGTCCAAATGATTATGCTACTGTAGTAATCATGCTTTATAGCTTTTGTTTCAATAAAGTGCCAAGTAAGACCTTTAGGATAGCTTACGCTGATAGTTGTGTTGATCCTGCTGAAAATCAGAGACTTTTGCACCCAGTAGATTAGTTTTGTTAATTCACAGAAATGTTCTTCTGATCTGATTCTTTTTGATCGGCATTGGTACATGAATTGTTTAGGACTTCCTAATTTGGTAGAATTTTTGGATTTCCATAAGTATACGTTTGATATAGATTACTACAGACTGTTCTGTTTTTGATAGATTCTGTTTTTCGTGTGTTATTTGCTTATTTTGATGCATCTATGGCTAGTATTTAGTAGTATGAACCATAGAGAACTTGGAATACAGTAGGTTTAACACCAATTTAAATAAAGAATGAGTTCATTACAGTACCTTATGTGGTGGTTTTGTTTTCTTATACTAACGGAGCTTACGAGTTTTTTGTTGAGTTTTGTGTTGTGAAGTTTTCAAGTTTTGGGTAAAGATTCGATGGACTATGGAATAAGGAGTGGCAAAGAGCCTAAGCTTGGGGATGCCCATGGCACCCCAAGATATTCAAGGACAACCAAGAGCCTAAGCTTGGGGATGCCCCGGAAGGCATCCCCTCTTTATTACGCACAAAAAAATGAATACTCCCCCTGCTAGCTGGGACCCACCGTAGTTGGAGGCTGGCTTGTGGGCCTACTGACGCAGACGGAGGGCTTTGTCAACTTAGTCAATATGAACGATTCTAGCTTCAGTGACCGTATGATGTCCATCCAACGGTTGTAGTGCTTCTTCAACCTCTGGTCTTGTTGCTCTAGTCGCCCAAACTAGCGCCGGTCGTGCCGCGTGCTCCTGCCTCCCATGGTCGGCTGTGCTGCCACAGAGGCCTCACCAGCCCCTACTAGTCCTGCCGCTGGCCAGGCCATCCCTCTACTCACCCACACCCCTGTTATTCTATGGTGATGGCAGCCTCACACCGCAGCCGAACCAGTCAATCCTCGTACTCCTCTCTGCGTGGGCATCGACCACCACATCTTCCCCGGCTCCGCATCGTCCCCTTCCTAGGCCTCACCGTCGTCCACTGCCTTGGTGCTCTCGGCACACCGTAGTCAATGTGGTCAAGGAACGACTTCCATTGGAAGAGTACTGTATGTGGAGAGGCTGATAGCTGGGTCCGCGGCTACAGCAAGGAAGTGCAACCTTGTTACGTGCAAAATAATGATTCCTCCACCTGACAGCAGGGACCCACCGGACGGGCCATCGTATTTTGCGAAAAAAATTCCCCCCTGTCTGCTGGGACCCGCATGCTACATCTTCGCACGCAAGGAAGTGCCTGACAGTCAGGACCCACCTGGTCGAAGCGTATGTAGCATTGTCATTCTAGTCGCGAACGTGTATGTACATACTGGTCGATTGCATTGTCTGCAGGCTGCAGCGATGAATCGTGGCTGAGTAAGGAAGGGCACGTGTCGTAGTAGAGGCGCGCATGTAGCATATACATGAACGTACAACCAGGGTGCAAGAAAGTAAATACAGCCACGTACGTACATACGGGCGGGGTGATACGTCTCGAACGTATCTATAATTTATGAAGTATTCATTTTTTTGACTATGAATTTATGAAGTATTCATGTTGTTATATTATCATTCTTGGGTGTCTTACAATCATTTTACAACAACTTTATATCATTTTTTGGGACTAACCTATTGACCCAAAGGCCCAAAGTGCGATTCTTGTTTTTGCTTGTTTTTTACATTGCAGGAAATCAATATCAAACGGAGTCCAAACACCGCGTAACTTTTTGGAGAATTTTTATGGACCAGAAGAAAGCCAATGGGGCAGAGCAGCACCTGGGGGGGGGTTCCCCGAGGGGGGCACAACCCACCAGGGCACGCCTAGGTCCCCAGGTGGGTTGTGCCAACCTCAGTGGCCTCCCGCACCCCTTCTTTGCACTATAAGTTCCCAAATATTCCAAAAAAAACCCTTCGGGGTAAATCTAGATCAGAAGTTTCGCCGCCGCAAGGTCTCTGTATCCATGAAAACCAATCTAGACCCTGTTCCGGCACCCTGCCTGAGGGGGGAATCATCTCTGGTGGCCATCTTCATCATCCCGGCGGCGACCACGATGAGGAGGGAGTAGTCCACCCTTGGGGCTGAGGGTTTGTATCAGTAGCTATGTGTTTGATCTCTCTCTCTCTCTCTCTCTCTCTCTCTCTCTCTCTCTCTCTCTCGGGATCTATATCATGGGCTTTGTTAATATAGTCGAATCATATGATGTTTCTCCCCTCTATACTCTTGTTAAGATGTATTGAATCTTTACCCTTCAAAGTTTTGTCGTCGGATTGAATATTCAGAGATGAGAACACATGATATATATCTTGCAATATGAATACTTGAGGTGACAATGAGGTATCTTATTGATTCACTTGATATGTGTTATGGCATTCAACTTGCGGATTCCCGCAGTGATATTGGGGTAATCTATGCATAAGGGTTGATGAACGTTTTTCTCCGATGGAAACTTTGGGGTCTCTTTATAGTTCTTTGTGTGGATTGGGTATTATGAATATGAATTTGCTTTTGTGTTATTCTAGTACGAACTCTAGGATAGAACGAACGGAAAAATAGCTTTGTGTTATTTTAGTATGAACTCTTGAATAGATCGACCGGAAAGAATAACTTTGAGGTGGTTTCGTGACCTACAAACAATTCCTATCTTTTGTTCTCCGCTAATAGGAACTCGGGAGTGATTCTTTACTGCACTTTGAGGGATAATCATATGATCCAACTATGTTAGCATTGTTGAGAGCTTGCACTAGCAAAAGTATAGACCCTAGGCCTCATTTTTAAGCATTACAACATTGTTTTTGTGCCCGTTTACTATTTGCTACCTTGCTGTTTTTATTTATTCAGATTATAAAAATATATTTCTACCATCCATATTACACTTTTATCACCATCTCTTCACCGAACTAGTGCACCTATACAATTTGCCATTGTATTGGGTGTGTTGGGGACACAAGAGATTTCTTGTATTTGGTTGCAGGGTCGTTTGAGAGAGACCATCTTCATCCTACACCTCTCACGGATTGATAAACCTTAGGTCATCCACTTGAGGGAAAATTGCTACTGTCCTACAAAACTTCGCACTTAGAGGCCCAACACGTGTCTACAAGAATAAAGTTGCGTAGTACACATCAAGCTCTTTTCCGGCGCCGTTGCCGGGGAGGTGAGTGCTTGAAGGTATATCAGATCTTGCAATCATATATTTTATTTTCTTGTTTTATCACTAGTTTGGTTTATAAAAGAAAACTACAAAAAATGAAATTGAGGTTGCATCATCTTATTGATCTTCTTTATAATATCTTTCTTGAAAATGATGGCTCGGAAAATTGTGCTCAATTGTTTGAAGAAGAATTTAATAAAATGATTGATATGAATGATGAGCATGATTGCAATGTTGTTAGTATGAATTATTTGAATACCCATGATGTTAATGATATGCAAATCTACAAGCTGGGGGATGCTATGTTTGATGAAGACGATATTTTTACTCCCCAAGTTTTGATGAGATAAATTATTATGACGATTGCATGCCTCCTATTTATGATGATTATGGTGATGACATGTATGCTATAAATAATAATGGTAAAAACTCAAGTAGAACAAGTTCTTAAGGCACAAAATGATTTGCTTAATGAGATGGACAATAAAAATAATGATCATGCTATTAGATTTATGACTAGAGGTGGTAAAATGACTCAGGAACCTTTGTATCCTAAGGGCCATCCTAAGAGAGTAGAGGAAGATTCTCAGAGAGTTAATACTGAGGCACCTAGTCCTTCTAATAATAATAAAAAGAAAAAGAATGATGATAGGAATTTGCATGGTTCTAGCGAACCTGTTATAGATACACCTGAGAACCCAAATGATATTTCTATTTCTGATGCTGAAACACAATCAAGTGATGAACATGAACCTAGTAATAATGATAATGATGATGTTCATCTTGATGCTCAACCCAGTAATGGTAATGATGTGGAGATAGAACCTGTTGTTGATCTTGATAACCCACAACCTAAGAATAAAAGATATGATAAGAGAGACTTCATTGCTAGAAAACATGGTAAAGAAAGAGAGCCATGGGTTCTGAAACCCATGCCCTTTACCCCGAAACCATCCAAGAAAAAGGATGATGCAGAATTAGAGCGCTTTGTCGAAATAATTAGACCTGTCTTTTTACGTATGCGTTTGATTGACATTCTGAAAATGACTCCTTATGCTATGTATGTGAAAGACATAGTTACAAATAAAAGAAAGATACTGGAAGCTGAAATTTCGACCATGCTTGCTAATTATACATTTAAAGGTGGAATACCAAAGAAACTAGGATATCCAGGAATACCAACTATACCATGCTCGATTAAAAGAAACTTTGTTGGAACTGCTTTATGTGATCTAGGAGCTAGTGTTAGTGTTATGCCTTTCTCTTTATATCATAGACTTGAATTGAATAAGTTGACACCTACTGAAATATCTTTTCAAATGGCTGATAAATCAACTGCTATACCCATCGGTATTTGTGAGGATGTACCTGTCATAGTTGCAAATGTTACTATCTTAACAGACTTTGTTATTCTTGATATACCGACGGACGACAGTATGTCGATCATCCTTGGTAGACCCTTTTTGAATACTGTAGGGGCTGTTATTGATTGCAACAAGGGCAATGTCACTTTTCATGTTAATGGTAATGAGCATATGGTACACTTTCCGAAGAAACAACATCAAGTGAATAGTATCAATCTATTGGAAAAAATTCAACAATTCCTATTGGAGGTTTTGAATTCCCTATTCCTACTGTCAAAAAGAAATATGATATTCTTATTGTTGGGGACATGCATATCCCCATTGAGGTAACCTAGTGCTATATTAAGATTCTCCTGTTTCATGTCATCCGGAAGAAGTTTGTTCATAAGACTTGATCAACCTTATTGATGGATTCCTTTTGACGGGCCTGCGATGGATGAATTTAGTAAACACAACCTTCTGTACCCACTTTTTACTTTCTGTTATTTAGAATTAATAAAGTAAAAATGCTATTATTTTACTATTTTCTGAATTATCTGTGGAATAAAAAATGACCAGAAAATAAAAGTTCTCCAAATGCCCTCAAAATTTAGTATTATTTTTTTATAATATTTAAGAAATTTTGGCATTGAACACACCTCAGGAGGGTGCACTAGTGGGCCACAAGCTCACAGGGCGCGTCCACACCCTGGGCACGCCTAGAGGGCTCGTGGGGCCCATGTAGGCCCCCTCACTTATTCAGCCACCCATGCACTTCGTCTTCCTCTAGAAAAAATAACACTATTGCTCAAACCCGTGTTCTTGCTCATTTTGCTGCCATTCTCAATCTCCTTGCTCGGAACTCCGTTTCTAAAACTTTTTGGTGGATTCTTCTTTGTTATGTGACTCTTCCAATGGTCCAATTAGTTTTTTTTCTAGTGCTTTATATATTGCAAAATTTTGTTGCTGTGGTGACCATGTTCTTGAGCTTGCATGTCAAATTTATATGGTCCAAAGTGATTTTGGTGCATGATATAACCTCTAGACACTTGTAGGAATAGTTGATATCAATTTTGTTGAGTTTAGCTCACTTTTATTTTCGGTCTCTAAAAATTTCAGAAATTTTTAGAGAAAATAAAAACCACGAGGAGGTGGTTAAGGGGTTCTTTGAGACGAAATTCGGAAGGGGATGAATATGAGGAGAAGAAGTAGCCCAAGTACAACCTTCCTCGTGCTGCGGAGGTTCGGCCGTGTGAGTGGCCATGCGACATATTCTTGAGGCTAAAGATATGACGCTTTATGATTTTTGCAATGTTTGCAAAATATCTTATGAGGGCAGCCTCAGTGAGCCACGTCCTAGGGACGTGGAGGATTTCCTTTCTGAAACTACTGTGGGGGAAGAGAGAAGGGTGTCGGTAGCGAGAGTGGCTAGTTTACATTTTTCCTGTTTTACGCTATTATTCATTATTTGCCGAGAGATGTTTACTTAGTCAAGGGGAGAGTGGAGGCCTCAATGCCCCTGAGCTTGCCATTTTGCACCATGCTTTATATGCTGAGAGAACTTTTAGTTTGGGCACCATTGTTACTCGACGATTTAACATGAACTGCTCAAAGGGTACTATTTTTGGAGGTGTCTATGCCTCTCGCCTTGCTAAACATTTTGAGATACCCATTAGGCATGATGAGAAGGAGGAGATGTTGTTACCAACTAAATATTTAAACTATGCTAGTATGATAGCACATGATTTTAGTGCCAAAGATGATAACAAGCGACTCCTCTATAACGTAGTATTATTCAGGGTACTTGTGAGATTATTACCTTGCCTGCACCTTCTTTGTTCAATATTCGTTTAGGCAGCTACACCATTATGCCCGAGGACATTTACACGTACTGGAGGCTGACACAACCTCCAGCACCTGAGCCAGCACCAGTTCCTGATCCGTATTAGGAGCCTGTTCATTAGTGGGATCCACATGAGCTCGCCAACTAATGGAACCCTCAGGACCCTCCGCGGTATCGAGGAGAGGGTTTTTTCGAGTCATGGCCCTAGACCAACTTAGGCCAAAATCCTAAGCTTGGGGGAGTACATATTTCTCACCGACATTACATTTATGTTCACACATTCATTCCAGTTATCGGTGTCCATCTTTTTTCTTTTCCATGTTAGTTTATTTTCCTTTCTTTTGTCTTGTGTGTTTGAAAAACTTTGATAAAATCCAAAAACATTTCTTGCTTCTTTTTAGTTTTTATTTCTAGCTTATTTAGTAGTATTATTCAAAGAAAACACAAAAAGATTTCTCGTTCTTCTTTTGCCTATGGGGAGCTTTCCCGTGTAAATAGTTTTTCTCGTTTTTGTTTTTTACTTTCTTTAGAAAAACAAAAACTCCAAAAACATTTCAGTGTGTTTCTTTGAAATTCTTTTCCTTTTTCTTTGGGTCGTCAGGATAAGACCATGATGAAAATGTTTAGTGGCTCTCATATGCATTATTGTTGATCTAACAAAGAGCCCATATTACCTTGTCTTCTCCTGTGAATAAATTTACAGATTCAAGCCTAGTCCAATGCACGTGCACTATTATTATTATCCACACCGTTCGGTCATGCAAGTGAAAGGCAATAATGACGATATTTGACGAAATGATTGCGATGAGGAAAAGCTGGTATGGACTCGACCTATTTTTTGTAAATATGATTAGCTCATCAGTCCTGATTCAGCCCATTATGAATACAACATGTTTGCCATGACAATTAGATATTATAGTTAGTAATGCCATGGTTAATTAGCTAGGAGTGGATAATGGGCTGTCTTGTGTGACAACATGCATTTAATATGGTTATGATGTAGTATGATAGGATGGTACCCTCTTCTGAATGATTGAAGTGGCTTGACTAGGCACATGTTCACGCATGTATGTGACGCCCCGAGACCGATGTGCCAGGTGTCCGCCAGTTATTCGCTGTTGTTGCCTTGTCATTTGCTTGCGTGTGCATCTTATCATGTCATCATGTGCATTGCATCATCATGTTTTCAAAACTTGCATCCGTCCCGGTCTCCTCGTTCCGTCCGTTGTCCGTTCTGAGCCCAGACACACTTGCACGCGCCCGCGACATGTCCGAAATATTATTTTATAAGTGGCATAAAAATGTTCTCGGAATGGGTTGCAACTTGGCGTGCGATCTTATTATAGTGTAGACAGACCGCCTGCCAAGTTTAAATCGATTCGAGTTCATTTGGTAGCCCAACCGTTAAACCTACAACCGCAATATAGTCGGTCTATACGTCGGACGTTTTCGGTCTCCGAAAACCCTGCCGGGCTGCTTTCCTATTCTCTTCTCTCAGCCCGAGGACTCATCTACACAGCCCGCCAACCCCCACCTAAGCCCCCTCCGATCCGGACCATTGATCATGATCCGAGGGTCCAAACGGAGCAAAAACCCCAACCCTAACCCCTCTTGCTATAAATAGCAGCCCTCCTTGCCATTTTGTCACCCCTAGACTCCCTCCTCGAATCCCGCGCCCCCAATCATCTCCCAGCCGCCTCCCACCTCCATTTCCGCGCCGTCCCGCTCCGCCGCCGCCACTTGGCCTCCCCCCGCGCCGCCACCTCGCCGTCGCCACGTGGCGCCACCCCAGTGGGCAACGCCGCCTCCCCGTCAACCGAGGGCGCCATGACGCGCCCGCTACCCCCCACCGCCGCTGCCCCGAGGCCCATCAGGCCCGCCGCACGAGCCGCCGCCAAGAGCCCGCAGGGCGCCATGAGCGCCGAGCTGGGGCTCGCCCCGCGCCTCGCTCCCTCTCTCCGACCTCCCTGCTGCTCCGTCCGTCCGCGCGCGCCCCTAAGCGCCGCGCTTCACGGAGAGCTTCAAGAGCCGAGTGTCGCGCCCCCGCCGCGAACTCCTTCTTCCTCCCGTCGGCTCTCTTCGCCCCTCACGCTCTCTCTCTCCGCAGGTCACCTCCATCGTCCGACTCACGGAGTTCCGCTGTCGCCGCGTTGCCGGATCCGGCCAGCAGGCTCGATCCACCGGTTCCCGACCTCCCCTGCCGCTGCCTCGCCAGATCAGGCGGGATCCGGCGAGCTCTTCAGCCGCCGCAACCGCCATGGCCGCCTCTGTCGCCTCGGGCACGAGCAGCCGCTCGTGCGTTAACCTCACGCGGGCCGCGACAAGGCCCAAGAGCCCAGGCGCCCGGCCCGGCCCAAGGCCGCCTCCCGCCCGTTTCCCACCGACCTAGGCCGAGCCCAGCTAGGTGAGCAGCCCAGCCGCCCAGCCGCCCAGTGCACTATTCAGTTTCAGCCCATGTGTTTTTTTTTCTGCGCTGCGAATTTTGCTATTTTCCAGAGATGCCAGTTTTACAGAAATGCCCCTGTTTTAAACTGCTAATAACTATTTAACCATGCATCGGATTAAAATGTTTTAAATATGTAAAGTGCTTAGAATTTCGTCTAGTTTCATAATATGCCATTTTCATCCATGTTTAAATTGTTTAAAATGCTGTTTGTGTTAATTTGCTAAAATGCCATGCTAAAATGATTTATTTCATAACTAAATAACCGTAGCTCGGTTTTAAATGTTCTTTATATGTAAATGGGGTGGAGAAATGCCTAGTTTAACATGGTCCACTTTATTTTCCCGTTTAACAACATTAAAATTGTGTTTAGGGCAGAACAGTACCAAATTTGAATATTGCTCATGAGGATTTTCCGGAATTGTTGTTTGTTGTTCCGGCCTCATTTAAACTTGCCTAGCTAGGTAGTTTAATTATGCTTCACCCCTTGACATGTTTAACAACATTTAACATTGTTGTGTACCTAAACGAGAGCAAACTAAATAACTCGATGTGGTGTTTTGTCAATATGCAACTCGTTGCATATTGAGCCCCACTTAACTAGTAGTATTGTGTGTTGCACTTTGCCACGCCATGCCTCATTAAACCGGACATGCATCATATTTGTCTGCGCATCATGCCATGATTATGCTTGTGTGATTGACCATGTTGTTTGCTTCTTTCCGGTTGCCTCTCTCGTTAGCCGGTTTCGTTCGGAGTTGTGAGGATTCGCTCGACTACTCCTGCTCGCCTTCTTCATGGACTCGTTCTTCTTCCTTGCGGGATTTCGTGCAAGATGACCGCTACCCCGGATCTCACTACTATCATTGCTATGCTAGTTGCCTCGTTCTTTCGCTATGCTTTGCGTTACCTATTACCCGCTTGTCAAGCCATCCCATATTGCCATGAACCTCTAACCTTGACACCATTCCTAGCAAACCGTTGTTTGGCCATGTTACCGCTTTTGCTCAGCCCCTCTTATAGCGTTGCTAGTTGCGGTGAAGTTGAAGATTTCTCCATGGTGGATGTGGTTTATGTTGGGATATCACAATATCTCCTATATTATTAATGCATCTATATACTTGGTAAAGGGTGGAAGGCTCGGCCTTATGCCCGGTGTTTTGTTCCACTCTTGCCGCCCTAGTTTCCGCCATACCGTGTTATGTTCCCGGATTTTGCGCCCCTTACGCGGTCGGGTGATTTATGGGACCACCCCGACAGTTCGCTTTGAATAAAACTTGTCCAAAGAAGGCCCAACATTGCCTTTTACCATTTGCCTCACCACCACCTACTTTTCCCTTGGGAGTAATTAACCCAAGGGTCATCTTTATTATAGCCCCGGGCCGTTGCTTGTCTAAGCGTTGGTCCAAACTAGAGCACCGCGGGACCATCCCTTGGCAACTTGGGTTACGTCGGTACCAGACGCTTCGCTTATCCGGTCGTGGGCTCGAGATGAGATACGCTGTGGCTACTATCGGGATGTCGGCACGCCGGGAGGTCTTGCTGGTCTTGTTTTACCATTGTCGAAATGTCTTGATGTACCGGATACCGAGTCCGATCGAGTGTCTCGGTGAAGGTCTATTCCTTCGATGATCGCGAGAGCTTGTCATGGGCTTGTTGGGACACCCCGCAGGGTTTAAACTTTCGAGAGCCGTGCCCGCGGTTATGTGGCGATGGGAATTTGTTAATGTCCGGTTGTAGACAACTTGACACTTGATCCGAATTAAAACGATCAATCGGCGTGTGTAACCGTGATGGTCTCTTCTCGTGAGTCCGGAAGTGAACACGGTTTCGTGTTATGTTTGACGTAAGTAGGTGTTTAGGATCATCTCTTGATCATTGCTAGCTTCACGACCGTTCCGCTTGTTCTCTTCTCGCTCTTATTTGCATTGGTTAGCCACCATATCATTCTTAGTCGCTGCTGCAACCTCACCACTTTACCCCTTCCTTTCCCATTAAGCTTTGCTAGTCTTGATACCCATGGTAATGGGATTGTTGAGTCCTTGTGGCTCACCGGATACTTCCAAAACCAATTTGCGGTGCCTATGTTAATGAAAGCGGTGATTTAATCAAGCTCAAGGAGGAGCTCGATGAAGATCTTGCCCTTTGTGTTGTTTCGCTCTAGTTGATCAAGAGTGGAGCCCAGTTGGGGTCGATCGTGGACCTTTGGCGCATTTGGGGTTCTTCTTTTATTTTGGTTCCGTAGTCGGACCTTGATTGTATCTGGATGATGTAATGCTTTATTCATGTATTTGAGTGAAGTGGCGATTGTAAGCCAACTATGTATCTCTTTCCCTTATGTATTACTTGGGTTGTGTGAAGATTACCTCACTTGCGACATTGCTTTCAATGCGGTTATGCCTCTAAGTCGTGCTTCGACACGTCGGGAGATATAGCCGCATCGAGGCGCTATAAGTTGGTAATCGAGCCTTCCCGACCTTAGAGCCCCATTGCTTGATCGCTTTTTAGCGGCGAGTTGTGTCTAGAAAAATGTTTTGAGTCATTTAGGATTATATATATCGAGAGTTAGGAATTCTTTTTACTCCCCGGTCCCTTCGACCTTTCGGTGAGGTTTCCGACGAGAGTTTTGACTCTTCTCTTCTTAAATTTCACTAAAAAATTTTTAGGATCACGCTGGTATCTTGGAATCGTTCGATATTCTTATGACGAGAACATTGTTCTTGGTGCCTCCCGACATTTAGGGTTGTGGCGGTGTCCCGGGGAGTTGAGCTCGAGGTGTTGTCGCCATAATTTTATCGTTGCAGTTCGAATACCGAGTTTAGTACGCCGACATCGAAAATCTCTTTTATGCAGTTGTTGGTGAGATAACCCGCTAACCCAAGATCGAGGTGAGTACGGAGTATTGCCATGACTCGATAACGGATGCTTTTCAAGGTTGAGGTAGACGATTTCGAAGGTTTCTTGGTTATGTGTTGACGGATGGATACAATTGGATGTAGGGATTGTTAGTTTGGGTGAGATATATTGCTCCCTGTATCCCCAACACCAGATTGCATAACCGTAAAGTTTCGGAGTTCCATAGGTGGGAATTCAAGTAGCTCTTAGGATATCTTTCCGATGGATGTATGATATGAAATTGGGGTTCGACGCCTAGTGGTCCGCCTATTCACGGTTGGTTTTACATGGTCTCGTTGTGTCTTAAAGAGTCCTTGGCTATGCCGACTGGGACGCTTCAGATGTCATGTGCATCGCCTTGTACATGATGGTGTTGTACGATTGAGCCCGTAGGCCCCACCACTAAAACTTCGGACTAAATCTCTATCATATGTTTGTTCCGCTTATTCGCAAGCCAAATCCTTTGTTTTGTTTTATTTGTGGTATTCGAGTTGCTTCAAGTCAAATGTTGAATCCATACCTTTCCTAAACGGTGTTCTCATATTGCTATGTGAATACTAATCCTTTTTGATCATTGAGGTTGTCATGTTAATCCTTTTCCAACCGGTGCGCTTCTCTTCGAGATGATCCCATCATTCTCCCCATTAGCAAGACCAATTATCATTTCTTCTCAACGGTGTTTGTTCCATCTTCCCCAAATTGCTTTTGTTTTCCCACCCTCCCACCCTTTTTCTTCAAGGACACAGATTTCTTTACCAAGTATCCTTTTATTTTTTGTGAAGTCTCTTCATTCTTTTCCATCAATGTTCTGATCCAGTGATCCCTCGTGAAGATGCTCACGAGATTCAAGTTCATCATCCTTCATTGTTGTTTCTTCTCCGGTGGATCCTATTCAAGCTTTCGATATTCATCATATTCCTTTCCTCGTTTCTAATGTCTTCTCATACCGGTCCACCTCATTATCATTCTACTTCTCGCTATTCGTTATTCCGGAGTGCTTAAGATATCTCGAAGATTCGTGTTTCCACTCTGCATTCGTTCAAGCTCTTTCGAGATTGGTATCTCATTCAAGTCATTTAATTCAACCGGTGCAACATCTCTTTTAAATCTTTTCAACGGTGTTCTTTTGAGTGGGCCCTAACCCACAGGATTTTTCCCAGGATCTTACCTGACTCTTCTAATTATTCCGGAGTTATCCTAAATTCTTTTCAGGGTTTGACGTAAGAATGAGTTATCATCAGTCAAATGCTTTTCTCCAAGATCTTTCATATTCTTTTCATAGTTGGCTCAACCTCTTCGCTTTTGATTCTTCCGGTGTGCCTCAATAATTCTTGGTGGTGTTTCTCGTTGTCATTCTCATCATTTGAAGACCAAGAAGAGTTTCTCTTTAATCTTGCTCTATTCTCTTCAAGATTCATGGTTCTAGCTTCATGCTATCCTCATAATTGTTTTCGACAGACAATTCTTTTCTTACCATCCAAGCATTTCATGAGTTGTTTCCATTTCTTTCCTCTCAAGGCCATCATGTCATAATTCTTCATTCTCGCCGTAGCTATCGTTCTCCAAATCTTACCGGTGATTCGCTTGAATATCCTCTAATCAGACTTGATCTCTTTGTTCTCATGTATCTAGTTTGTCTCAAGCACTTTCGCTCATTTGCTAAATCTTACCGGTGATGCACCCCTACTTGATCATTTTCAATTCTTACGGTGGTTATTTCAAGATCTCTTCCTTGTTCATCATATCAATTCATTTGTTGTTCCAATCCTACCGTGGTTCGTTGAAGACCTTCTCAAGTTTTAATATATCTCTTTAATCCTTTCTACGGAATAAGTAGTATGCCAAATCCGTTGATTGTCATCAATTTAATTGGTGAAGGATAAGCATAACATAATTCTTATTCTTGTTCATCCAAGTGATTAATTCTTTATTCCAAAGGCCCTTAAAATTCTCAGTTTCATTTGTTTCATCTTCTCTTTTTCCCGGAGTTCCAAGCTCTAATTATCACGGAGATCCATCTAAATAATTGCAAGGATTCACCTTGTGTTTTCAATTTCTCTTTCTTTTCATTCCTTTTGTTAACCGGAGTTCTTCATGGAGGCTCTACATGGTGGTTCGTCAAGGACTCTCTTCATTCTTCAATTGTTCTTCAAGATTTCTCTTGAAGTTATGATCCGCCAAGCTATACTCAAAAGTAAACGGTGCTCAACACATGTTTTGTTTTGTGGAGTTCAAGTATTCTTCATCTTGCATTCCAAAGTGCAATTCTTTCTACCTTATCTTTTGAGATGGTGTTATATCACTCTTGACAATTTCCTTCATGTTTCATGATTCATATTGTTGTCAAGAATGAGGTATTTTAAATCCATCATTTTCTCTTCGTTCAAGAGATCTTTTTGACCAATCAACTTCTTCGTTGGAGTTATCTTTTGTCATATTTCACCTAAAGCCTTCCCTAAGGAATATTGCTATTTGTGGTGATTATCAATGATCCAATTTTCTCCTTCTCATCTCGGTGAAGAAGTTTTCATCTCTCCGTTGATCTCAAGCAATCATTGGTTTCCATTTGTGGCCAGTTATCACCTCATAATTTTGAGATGTTTTTCATAAGTCCACTACAAGATTATTCGTTTCGTTGTTGGTTTTCCAACAACTCCGTTCTAATCTTCTTGAAAGGGTGCTTTCCAAGCTCATTTGTGGAAGAAGTTGGCATTTTCTTCTCCATTCTGTTATTCCTATGATCTATCTTCTATTCTTTCTTCCGGAGGCATTATGATGTTGCTCTCTTCACTCATCATCATCGATTGTGAGGGTCGTGTTCTTTTCTTGCTTATCCATTTAACCGGAGTGTTGTATCATCTCTTCAATATCTTTTAATCTTATCAAGTTTTCTTCTCTTTTCAACCGGAGTGCTGTCTGAAATCCCTCTTACCCATTGCAGTGTGTTGTTGATTTCATCAAGTATCCTCTCATCTTGTCAAGTTCATGTTCAATTCCTTCCATTTATAGTCGGAGTGCTGCCCAAGTTATATCAATCTTACCCCTTCTCTATCTAGTTTTAACCGGAGTGGTTTCAATATCTATCTTATCACTAAACCTCTTGGTTCTCATCATGTTCCTTGTTCCTCTTGCCCAACGAATTGTTTGCAATCTTGGTCATCTCCGTTATTTTGTTTCTTTCTATGTGTTCAACCTCTCAAGGTTCTTTGGTTTCACTCATTGGTCAAAGAAGCAACTTAGTTTTACCTCTTCTCTTCCTCTTCCGTTTTCCCTCCGGTGCCATCCTAGATCTCGGGACGAGATCCTCTCGTAGTGGAGGAGTGTTGTGATGCCCCGAGACCGATGTGCCAGGTGTCCGCCAGTTATTCGCTGTTGTTGCCTTGTCATTTGCTTGCGTGTGCATCTTATCATGTCATCATGTGCATTGCATCATCATGTTTTCAAAACTTGCATCCGTCCGGTCTCCTCGTTCCGTCCGTTGTCCGCTCGAGCCTGCACACACTTGCACGCGCCGCCCGACATGTCCGAAATATTATTTTATAAGTGGCGAAAATGTTCTCGGAATGGGTTGCAACTTGGCGTGCGATCTTATTATAGTGTAGACAGACCGCCGCCAAGTTTAAATCGCATTCGAGTTCATTTGGTAGCCCAACCGTTAAACCTACAACCGCAATATAGTCGGTCTATACGTCGGACGTTTTCGGTCTCCGAAAACCCTGCCGGGCTGCTTTCCTATTCTCTTCTCTCAGCCCGAGGACTCATATACACAGCCCGCCAACCCCCACCTAAGCCCCCTCCGATCCGGACCATTGGATCGTGATCCGAAGGTCCGAAACAGAGCAAAAAACCCCAACCCTAACCCCCTCTTGCTATAAATAGCAGCCCTCCTTGCCATTTTGTCACCCCTACACTCCCTCCTCGAATCCCGCGCCCCCAATCATCTCCCAGCCGCCTCCCACCTCCATTTCCGCGCCGGACTGCTCCGCCACCGCCACTTGGCCTCCCCCCGCGCCGCCACCTCGCCGTCGCCACGTGGCGCCACCCCAGTGGGCAACGCCGCCTCCCCGTCCAACCAGAGGGCGCCACGACGCGCCCGCTACCCCCACTTCGCTGCCCGAGGCCCATCGTGGCCCGCCGCACGAGCCGCCCGCCGCCGCAGCCCGCAGCGCCATGAAGCGCCGAGCCGAGGCTCGCCCCGCGCCTCGCTTCCTCTCTCCGACCTCCCTGCGCTGCTGCCGTCGTCGCGCGCGCCGGCCAAGCGCGCCTTCGCCGGAGAGCTTCAAGAAAGTGTCGCGCCCCCGCCCGTGAACTCCTTCTTCCTCCCGCCGGCTCTCTTCGCCTCACGCTTTCTCTCTCTCCCGCAGGTCACCTTCCACCGTCCGACTCACGGAGTTCCGCTGTCGCGCCGCGTTGCCGGATCCGGCGCGCAGGCTCGATCCACCGGTTCCCGACCTCCTCGCCATCGCCTCGCCCAGATCATGCGGGATCCGCGAGCTCTTCACCGCCAGAACCGCCATGGCCGCCTCTGTCCGCCTCGGCACGAGCAGCCGCTTCGTCTGCGTTAACCTCACGCTGGCGCGCCAAGGCCCAAGCCCAGCGCCCGGCCCGGTAGCAGGCCCTCCGCCCGTTCCCCACCGACCTGGGCCGAGCCCAGCTAGGTGAGCAGCCCAGCCGCCCAGCCGCCCAGTGCACTATTCAGTTTCAGCCCATGTGTTTTTTTTTCTGCGCTGCGAATTTTGCTATTTTCCAGAGATGCCAGTTTTACAGAAATGCCCCTGTTTTAAACTGCTAATAACTATTTAACCATGCATCGGATTAAAATGTTTTAAATATGTAAAGTGCTTAGAATTTCGTCTAGTTTCATAATATGCCATTTTCATCCATGTTTAAATTGTTTAAAATGATGTTTGTGTTAATTTGCTAAAATGCCATGCTAAAATGATTTATTTCATAACTAAATAACCGTAGCTCGGTTTTAAATGTTCTTTATATGTAAATGGGGTGGAGAAATGCCTAGTTTAACATGGTCCACTTTATTTTCCCGTTTAACAACATTAAAATTGTGTTTAGGGCAGAACAGTACCAAATTTGAATATTGCTCATGAGGATTTTCCGGAATTGTTGTTTGTTGTTCCGGCCTCATTTAAACTTGCCTAGATAGGTAGTTTAATTATGCTTTCACCCCTTGAAATGTTTAACAACATTTAACATTGTTGTGTACCTAAACGAGAGCAAACTAAATAACTCGATGTGGTGTTTTGTCAATATGCAACTCGTTGCATATTGAGCCCCACTTAACTTGTAGTATTGTGTGTTGCACTTTGCCACGCCATGCCTCATTAAACCGGACATGCATCATATTTGTCTGCGCATCATGCCATGATTATGCTTGTGTGATTGACTATGTTGTTTGCTTCTTTCCGGGTTGCCTCTCTCGTTAGCTTCGGTTTCGTTCCGGAGTTGTGAGGATTCGTTCGACTACTCCTGTTCGTCTTCTTCATAGACTCGTTCTTCTTCCTTATGGATTTCGTGCAAGATGACCGCTACCCTGGATCTCACTACTATCATTGCTATGCTAGTTGCCTCGTTCTTTCGCTATGCTGCGTTACCTATTACCTGTTTGTCAAGCCATCCCATATTGCCATGAACCTCTAACCTTTGACACCATTCCTAGCAAACCGTTGTTTGGCCATGTTACCGCTTTTGCTCAGCCCCTCTTATAGCGTTGCTAGTTGCAGGTGAAGTTGAAGATTTCTCCATGGTGGACAGGGTTTATGTTGGGATATCACAATATCTCCTATATTATTAATGCATCTATATACTTGGTAAAGGGTGGAAGGCTCGGCCTTATGCCTGGTGTTTTGTTCCACTCTTGCCGCCCTAGTTTCCGTCATACCGGTGTTATGTTCCCGGATTTTGCGTCCCTTACGCGGTCGGGTGATTTATGGGACCCCCCTGACAGTTCGCTTTGAATAAAACTTGTCCAGCAAGGCCCAACATTGCCTTTTACCATTTTCCTCACCACCACCTACTTTTCCCTTGGGAGTAATTAACCCAAGGGTCATCTTTATTATAGCCCCCCCGGGCCAGTGCTTGTCTAAGCGTTGGTCCAAACTAGAGCACCGTGCGGGACCATCCCTTGGCAACTTGGGTTACGTCGGTACCTGTACGCTTCGCTTATCCGGTCATGGCCTGAGATGAGATACGCGCGGCTACTATCAGGATGTCGGCACGCCGGGAGGTCTTGCTGGTCTTGTTTTACCATTGTCGAAATGTCTTGATGTACCGGGATACCGAGTCTGATCGGAGTGTCTCGGGTGAAGGTCTATTCCTTCGATGATCGCGAGAGCTTGTCATGGGCTGTTGGGACACCCCGCATGGTTTAAACTTTCGAGAGCCGTGTCCGCGGTTATGTGGCAGATGGGAATTTGTTAATGTCCGGTTGTAGACAACTTGACACTTGATCCGAATTAAAACGCATCAACCGTGTGTGTAACTGCGTGATGGTCTCTTCTCGGCGGAGTCCGGAAGTGAACACGGTTTCGTGTTATGTTTGACGAAGTAGGTGTTCGTGATCACCTCTTGATCATTGCTAGCTTCACGACCGCTCCGCTTGTTCCTTCTCGCTCTTATCTGCGTTGGTTAGCCACCATATCATGCTTAGTCGCTGCCGCAACCTCACCACTTTACCCCTTCCTTTCCCATTAAGCTTTGCTAGTCTTGATACACATGGTAATGGGATTCTTTGAGTCCTCGTGGCTCACCGGATACTTCCAAAACCAGTTTGCATGTGCCTATGTTAATGAAAGCGGTGATTTAATCAAGCTCAAGGAGGAGCTCGATGAAGATCTTGCCCTTTGTGTTGTTTCGTTCTAGTTGATCAGTAGTGGAGCCCAGTTGGGGTCGATCGTGGACCTTTGTCGCATTTGGGGTTCTTCTTTTATTTTGGTTTCGTAGTCGGACCTTGATTGTATCTGGATGATGTAATGCTTTATTCATGTATTTGAGTGAAGTGGCGATTGTAAGCCAACTATGTATCTCTTTCCCTTATGTATTACTTGGGTTGTGTGAAGATTACCTCACTTGCGACATTGCTTTCAATGCGGTTATGCCTCTAAGTCGTGCTTCGACACGTGGGAGATATAGCCGCATCGAGGGCGTTACAATGTATGTAGTTGAATCTAAAACAACATAGCCTCCATGATATTTATGTTCATGGTGATTTATATCCTACTCATGTTTGCATTCAATGTTGATTAATCTCAATGCATGTTTATGACCGTTGTCGCTCTCTAGTTGGTCGCTCCTCAATCTTTTGCTAGCCTTCACTTGTACTAAGCGGGAATACTTCTTGTGCGTCCACTTCCTTAAACCCAAAGTTATTCCATATTAGTGCACCATACCTACCTATATGCGGTATTTACCTGCCGTTCCAAGTAAATTTGCATGTGCCAAAGTCTAAACCTTCAAATAATAATCTGTTTTGTATGCCTGAATCGCTCATTTAGCGACGGGGGGCTGTCAATATCTTCCATGCTAGGTGGGTTATTCTCATGATGAGTGAGTGTTTATTCACTTGTCATTCACGAGAAAGTGGCTGGTAATCGGGATACCCAGTTCCATGCTCAAAATCAACTCAAAATATAATAATGAAACGAAACTCCCCCAGGACTGTTGTTGGTATGGACGGTACCCGTGGATTCAGCTAGCCGTCGAGTGTGTTTGTTGATGGAGTAGGAGTAAAAAACATTACCATTCTGTTTGGGAACCACTTATAATGTATCTAGCATGAAAGATAGTGAGATCTCTTGGTTGTTATGTTGACAATGAAAGCATACCGCTCAAAATTATATTCATCTTTGGTTTAAAAGCTTCGAGCTCTGGCACCTCTGCAAATCCCTACTTCCCTCTGCGAAGGGCCTATCTATTTACTTTTATTGTTGAGTTACCATTATAAAAAAGCACCAGTTAGAGAGTACCACTGTCATTTATATGCTTTGTTTTTAATTGATGTTGAGTATGAGTGTGACTGGATCTCTTTTGCCATGAATTATAATGTCTAGTCAGTCCTTCATATTCAGAGGTGCTTTGCATTTATGTTTTGTGGTCTCAGAAAGGGCTAGCGGGATACCATTTTGTCATATTATATCATGATTGTTTTGAAAAAGTGTTGTCATCCGAGATTTATTATTATTTCTCACTAGTTGATTATGCTATTGATGTGAGTAAATGTGATACCTAAGTGTTATTGAGAATATGGTTAGTTCATAATCTTTCCTGAAAACCTGAATATTGGCTAGACATATTTGCAACAACAAGATCAAACAGAGTTTGCAAAAAAAGTTTCTTTGTCATTTTCACTTTGTCGTTTGAATTGCTTGAGGACAAGCAATGGGTTAAGCTTGGGGGAGTTGATACATCTCCATCGTATCTACTTTTCCAAACTCTTTTGCCCTTGTTTTGGACTCTAATTTGCATGGTTTGAATGGAACTGACCCGGACCGACGCTGTTTTCAGCAGAATTGCCATGGTGTTATTTTTGTGCAGAAATCAAAGTTCTCGGATTGACCTGAAAATTTACGGAGAATTTTTATGGAATATATAAAAAATACTGGCACAAAAAGATAGCAGAGGGGGCCACCCAGAGGCCACAAGCCTTGGGGGAGTGCCCACCCCCTAGAGCGCGCCCTGCAGGCTTGTGGGCCCCCTAGACCTCCTCCGACCCTAACTCCAACCCTATAAGTACCTATTCGGGGAGAAAAAAATCAGAGAGAAGGATTCATCGCGTTTTACGATACGGAGCCACCACCGCTTCCTGTTCTTCAATGGGAGGGCTGGTCTGGAGTTCGTTCTGGGCTCCGGAGAGGGGGGTTCGTCGCCATTATCATCACCAACCTTCCTCCATCACCAATTTCATGATGCTCACCACCACGAGTGAGTAATTCCATCATATGCTTGTTGGACGGTGATGGGTTGGATGAGATTTATCATGTAATCGAGTTATTTTTTTTAGGGTTTGATCCCTAGTATCCACTATGTTGTGAGACTGATGTTGCTATGACTTTGCTATGCTTAATTCTTCTCACTAGGGCCCGAGTGCCATGATTTCAATCTGAACTTATTATATTTTCATGAATATATGTGTGTTCTTGATCCTATCTTGCAAGTTGTAGACACCTATTACGAGTTATGATCCGCATACCCCAAGGTGACAATAATTGGGATTCTTTTTGGTGATTACTGTAGTTTGAGGAGTTCATGTATTCACTTAGTTCTAATGCTTTGGTCCGATTCTCTATTAAAACGAGGCCTCAATATCCCTTAATTTCCATTAGGACCCTGCTGCCACTAGAGGGTAGGACAAAAGATGTCATGCAAGTTCTTTTCCATAAGCACATATGACTATATACGGAATACATGCCTACATTATATTTATGAATTGGAGCTAGTTCTGTGTCACCCTAGGTTATGACTGCTACATGATGAATATCATCAAACGTAACTATCACTGTCGATCCAATGCCTACGAGCTTTTCACATATTGACCTTTGCTAAGTTACTTTCGCTTTGCTACTGTTGCAATCACTACAAAACTGCTAGTGTTACTTTTGCCACTGTTATGTTACTTCCATACTACTTTGCTACAGATATTAAGTCTTCAGGTGTGGTTGAATTGACAACTCAACTGCTAATACTCCTGAATAATCTTTGGCTCCCCTTGTGTCAAATCAATAAATTTGGGTTGAATACTCTACCCTCAAAAACTATTGCAATACCCTATACTTGTGGGTTATCAGAGAACCAAGCAACACTATGTAAACAACACCTGCACACAAATAACAAATACTTGCAACCCAACGTGTAAGAGGGGTTGTCAATCCCTCCTCGGTATTGAGATAGATAAAATTGCATGAGATTGGATAGATAGATCTAGAAAAAACACAAAATAAAATAAATAAAGAAAAAGTGCAGCAAGGTATTTTTTTGGAACAATAGATCTGAAGACAATATGATAGGAAATAGACCCGGTGGTCGTAGATTTCACTAGTGGGTTCTCTCAAGTAAATAGCATACGGTAGGTAACAAACTACTGTTTGGCAAATGATAAAAGAGCAAATAATTATGAAAATATCCAAGGCAATCAACATGTATATAGGCATCACGTCCAAGATTAGTAGACCGAAATGATTCTGGATCTACTACTATTACTCCACACATCGACCGCTATCCAGCATGCATCTAGTGTATTAAGTTCATGGAGAAACGGAGTAATGCAATAACAATGATGACATCATGTAGAAAATATCTATTCATGTAGGAATAGACCCCATCCTTTTATCCTTAATGGCAACGATACATGCGTGTCACTTCTCCTTCTGTCACTGAGATTGAGCACCGCAAGATCGAACCCATCACAAAGCAACTCTTCCCATTGCAAGAAAAATCAATCTAGTTGGCCAAACCAAACCAATGTTTCGGAGAAGAAATGCGAGGCTATAATAATCATGCATATAAGAGATCAAAGAAGACTAAAATAATATTCATAGATAGATCTGATCATAAAATCACAATTCATCGGATCCCAACAAACACATCACAAAAAGTTATTACATGAAATAGATCTCCAAGAACATTGTATTGAGAATCAAAAAGAGAGAAGAAGCCATGTAGCTACTGCCTACGGACCCGTAGGTCTGTGGTAAACTACTCATGCATCATCAGAGGAGCACCAATGAGGATGATGAACCCCTCCATGATCGTGTTCCCCACCGGCAAGGTGCCGGAATAGGGCTCTAGATTGTTTTTCGTCGACTTCCCTAGGGTTTTTAGAATATTTGGGTACTTATAGAGCTGAGAGGCGGTGGAGAGGGGGCCTATGGGCCCCACTGCCCACCAGGGCGCGCCAAGGGCCTCTGGCGCGCCCTACTGCCTTGTGGAGCCCATGAGCCTCCGCTCCGGTACTTCGTTGGCTCCCAATTTGTCTTCTAAGCAGAAAAAATCTACAAAAAATTTCGTGGCATTTGGACTTCGTTTGGTACTGATATTCTGTGAAGTAAAAAACAAGCAAAAAAATAGCACCTAGCACTTGCACTATGTCAATAGGTTAGTCCCAAAAAATGATATAAAGTTGCTATAAAATGAATATAAAACATCGATAATATAATAGCATGGAACAATAAAAAATGGTAGATACGTTGGAGACGTATCAGTATCCCCAAGCTTAATTCCTGCTCGTCCTCGAGTAGGTAAATGATAAAAACAAATTTTTTGATGTGGAATGCTGCCTAACATGTTCATCACATATTATTTTCTTTTGTAGCATGGACATTTGGACTTTTTAGATGATTCAAAGCAATATACTATATTTGACATGAAGTGTTCAATACTCACGCATATCAACAAGCAACCATGTCTTTCAAAATATCAACACCAGAGAAAGTTATCCCTAGCCCATCATGCACAATCATTGATCCATTCATGAAACACACTCGAATATTAGCTACATCCAATGCACATGTATGATCATAGTGCTCCCTAGTTGGTGCTTTATAAGAGAAGATGGAGACTCAAATAAAAATAAAAATTGCAGAAAGTAAATAGATAGGCCCTTCGCAGAGGGAAGCAGAGATTTGTAGAGGTGCTAGAGCTCAAAGCTTAGATTGAGAGATATTGTTTTGAGAGGCATACTTTTCCCGTCAACGAAAGCCACCGAGAATTCCCAATACTTTCCATGCTAGATAGAGCATATGCGGTTCCCAAACATAAAATAAAGTTTATTTCTTTTCCACCATTCTTTCAGAATCCATGCTAGTCGTATCCACGGGTGCCTTCCATACCAACACTTTCCAAGGAATTTATTATTTGACATAAAGTAAATTTCTTTTTCATTTCGGGACTGGGCATCCCTATTACCGCCACAATCTCGTGTAATGACAAGTGAATAAACACTCATCTTGAGAATAACACATCTAGCATGGAAAAATATTAGCCACCTCCTGCCTCTTCATGAGCGGTACGGGCACACAAAAAGGAAATTCATTTTGAAAATTAGAGTTGGCACATACAAATTTACCTGGAACAGCATGGAAATACCGCATATAGGTAGGTATGGTAGACTCCTATGGCACAACTTGGTTTAATGATTTTGGATGCACACATATTATTCCCACTTAGTACAAGGAAAGGCTAGCAAATAGATTGAGAAGCAACCAACCAACAAACGAAAACAATCATAAACGATCATTAAGCATAACTAACACCGAATAATGCGCCACAAGTAGGATGTAATTTCATTGCATAACTATTGAATTTCGTGCTTGCATAGGGAATCACAAAACTTAACACCAATATTCTTACTAAAGCATAATTACTCACCAACATGACTCACAAATTACTATCTCCATATCCCAAAAGTAATACAATGAATCAATTTTATAATGCCCAATGATCATCATGAAAGCTTTTATTATATTCCTGTTGGATATCTATCACTTTGGGACTATTTTCATATATTACCATTGCTTATAACAAGCTCTCAAACAAACTTAAGAGAAGAACACGCGCATCAAAATTTTCATCTCTCGAAATAATATAAGTGAAGCATGAAAGAATTTCTTCAGATATAAGTGAAGCACTAGAACAACTCCGTAGCTCAAACAATTTAAGTGAAGCACATAGAGCAATTCTAACAAATCATAGCATCATTATGGCTTTCTCAAATAGGTGTGTCCAGCAAGGATGATTGTGACAAACTAAAAAGAAAAACAAACAAAGACTCATATAAAACAAGACGTTCAAAGCAGAACTCATGATATGTGACGAATACAAATGTACCTCCAAGTAAAACTACCGATGGTTGTTAGAAGAAAGAGGGGATGCCTTCCGAGGCATCCCCAAGCTTAGTTGCCTGGTTCTGCTTGAATATTAGCTTGGGGTGCCATGGGCATCCTGTCACGCCCAATATGCAACGCTATCCTCGAGGAACGTGAAGGTCCCACCAAGGATAGAAGTGCATATTGAAGACGCTTTGCAAGGTGGATATCATTACATCGTACCATTACATAATAGATGGGGATACATACAAAAGGTATACACTGCCACTTGAATACAACAACATCATACATAAGAGCAACATCCGACTACAAATGGGACACAAACAGAAAATCAAACGACATCCACCCTGCTAGCCCAGGCTGCTGACCAGGAACCTATCCCTTAGTCAAAGAAGAAGCAGAAGAAGAACTCCAAAACAAGTAAAGATCGCTCTCACGTCATGATCATCGCATTACCTATACCTGCAACTGTTGTTGTAGTAATCTGTGAGCCACGAGGACTCAGCAATCCCATTACCATGGGTATCAAGACTAGCAAAGCTTAAAGGGTATGGAATGGATAAGTGGTGAGGTTGCAGCAAGCGACTAAGCATTGTATGGTGGCTAACTTACGAGTACAAGAATAAGATGAGAAGCTTCACAAACAGTCGCAAACTAGTAATAATCAAAAAGTGATCCTGAACTACTTACATTCAAACATAACCCCACCGTGGTCTCTTCTCGACCCACTCGAAAAGAAACCGTCACGGTTACGCATTCTGTTGGTGTATTTTAATTTGAATCTGGTGTCAAGTTCTCTACAACCGGATATTAAAAATTCTCATCTGCCACATAACCACGGGCACAACTCTTGAAGTTTAAACCCTGCAGGGGTGTCCCAACTTAGCCCATGACAAGCTCATGATCTGCGGACACAATCCTCCATCTCGGGAAATCTGACCATACTCGGGATCCCGGTGCACAAGACATTTTGACAATGGCAAAACAAGCCCAGCAAGACCTCTTGGCGTGCCGACACCCTGATAGTAGCCGCGCATATCTTGTCTCAGGCCATGTCCAGATGGGACAAGCTACAAGTAAAACTAGATCCTTGGGTTTCCCCGTGGTGGCCCCGCAGGCTGCCTGTTTGGGACCAACACCAGCAGCAATGGCCCCCTGTATTATGTTAAATTACTCCTCGGGTAGCGCTAACTCCCTATGCGTTAAATTTAATATCATGTTTAATATTATGTTGGGCAAATGGTAAAACCAATCTTGGGCCTTGCTGGAAGAGTTTTATTCAAAGCAAACTGTCAAGAGGGGCCCATAAACCCTCATCGTGTTAGGGACGCAAAATCAAGGAACATAACACTAGTATGAAGGAAACTAGGGCGACAAGAGTGGAACAAAACACCAGGCATAAGGCCGAGCCTTCTACCCTTTACCAAGTATATAGATGCATTAATAAAATAAGAGATATTGTGATATCCCATGACATCCATGTCGGAACATGGAACAACCTGCAACTAGCAACACTCTAAGAGGGGCTGAGCAAAGTGGTAACATAGCCAAACAACGGTTTGTTGGGTACATGGAAAAGGTTAGAGGCTGTTTCATGGCATATTGGGAGGCTCGATAAACAAGTGGTAGGAAGCGCGACATAGTGATAGCATCGAGACAACTAGCAAAGCAAAGATAGTAGTGAGATCCAAGGTGACACTCATCTTGCCTGAAATCCTGCTAGGAAGAATTCCATGAATAAGATGAACAGGCATAGACGAACCAAGCGTAGTCGAACGAATCCTCACGATCGCAACGAAATAGGAACTATCAAGAAGAAGCACAACCGAAAAGAAGCAAACAACATGGTAAACACACTACACATAAACATGACATGATGCTCAACCAAGTATGCTGCATGACAAGGCTATATGATGCTACTCATGGCAAGGGATGATGCATACAAGACCACACACCAAGGCAAGTTTAAATGACGCCGCAAACAACATATAACAACTCTGGTAAGTCCTCATATGCAAATTTCAAAATTGGTCCAAATCTGACTAACACATTATGTTCAAGTTGTTAAACAACAAGTTAAGATGCACCATGATGATCTACATGTTTTTCTAGTCAAGTTACATATAAAGTTCATTTATTTCGGAGCTATGGCCTAGACAATATGAGCAAAGCAAGTTAAACATGGCATTGATGCAAAATGCATACAAACATCAAGCTCACATGCTCAAAACATGGATGCAACAGATAATATGAAACTACATGCAATTCTAAGCAAGTTTCATAGAGAGCATGCTCAAAATGGAGCAACGGTTCAACACATACACTCAAAACAAGTTATAACAACAATCTACCCAAAATAGCAACTAGGCACTTTGCAATCATCAAAACAACAAGCTACAGGAAACATATGATCAAAAACTTGCTAGGCACTCGAAGTACAGATAACATGATTCAGATATCATTAAGGTTCAGGTTCATAGGCATCAAGATTAATCCACGATGATCAATGCAAAAAACAACTTAATAACACAGATTATGACTTAATGAAAACAAGGCATATGCATGAGCAGAGTTAATATGATGGCATGTTGGAGGCAAGAAACAAAGATGTTACACAGCTAAACATAGCAAACAAGGGCATGGCTTCAAATTGCTCATAACAAAGAGCAAATAACATCAAGGCATCATATGCATATGGCTCATGGATTAGTGGGAACCATCAAGACAAGTTTGAAAGTCATAACAATTTGAGCAAGTGTAAAACAACAACATCCTCATAGCATGTTCGCAAGCTTGAAACAGAAGTCATATGAAGTCCAAAATTATCAACCATGGCATGTGAACAAAAGTACTCATATCATACTTCAATGCATGTAATTGGAGCATTTCCAAAAGAGGCATAGATTAATTAATATCGAGCTCACAACATGGCATCATGAAGTTAACATAAAACTGGAACATCATTTAGGCAAGTTCATGACTATGGAAACATATTCTACAGGGCTTATATGAGGCAAAAAATGGCATGGTATGATAGATCATAACATGGACATCAAAACATGTCATCTAAGCACCTCCAGATTATGCACGGATTTGAAGGTAGCATCAAGCAAACATAGCAACATGATATAACAGTTTCAGACTTAGCAAAACATTAACAACAAGTAGCCCACTTCACAAACTTGTTGCACTCACCACAGGGAATATCAAAATAAATGGATTGCTCCACTGCAAATATGGTATGATTATGCTCCTAAAACATGTTGACATGATGCTCAAAAGAAAATCACAAAAAAAGATATAAAAATGACAAAATGACAAGTTATAACAGTTTTCAGCATTTAACATCAGCAAGCATTTTGCAACAGAGATTATGATATCTTTGTTAATTCAAACATCAGCAAGAACATGGCACCAGAATGTAGAGCACGAAGAGTAAAACATTTGCAAATCACGACCATCACCATAGCGTTAATAGGGACAAAGTTACAACACTCAGAATATGCCTAAAATGATGTTAACAGGCAACAGATTTTAGCAGTTTATATCATTTAGCAGTTTTGCAAAGAATATTAAGGCAACAATATGAATAGTAACATGAATGCAAATGCAATCATCATGTAGACCATCAAGAGATGAACATTTTGACATATCATGCACGCAAAACGGAGCAATAAGCACAAAGTTATGATATGATGAAGATGACACTTAATACTGAAAAACTGGGACTGGCAGAAAATTCGACCTCGTGGAGAAGTGGATGGAGGGGTCCGGGGACGAGGGTAACAGGGACGGGCGCGCCGTTTGGATGGAGGGGCCGATGGATCTTGTTCCACCCGGCCGGATCCGAGGCGGGGCGGAGGCCGGCATCGGCGAGGTTGCTAGAGAGGACGTGGAGGCGCGGGGCGGCGCCGAAGGAGGTCGGGGGTGGCGGCTCCGGGGTGCCTAGCCAGATCTAGCCGGAGAGGCACGCCGGCGATGAGACGAAGCGCGGTGGCCGCGGGAGGCGGCGGGCGGCGCGAGGCGGTGGCGCGGAGGCGAACAGGGCGGCGAGGCACGGGCGGCACGGCTGCTCAGAGCTGTGGGCGCGACGAGTTCCGAGGCGGTGCACCGCGAGGGGCGACAGAGAAGCGGGCGTGGCGAAGCGGGCGCTGACGGGCGAGGCGCTGCTGGTTCGAGCCCGGGCGCTGGTGGCTCGAGGCTGCGCGGGCGACTGCTGGCTCGGGCAGGCCGGGTGGCGGGAGAGGCGCGGTGGATAGGTGGCGGCTCCTGAGTGGCTACGGGCGGCGGTGCGGGCGTGTCCGGCAGCGGCGGACACGTTCGGCGGCTGAGAGGAGGAGAGGCTAGGGTTTAACCCGAATAGAAGAGGGAGGGGACGTTTTTATTGGTAGAGGGAGCTAGGAGAGGGCTATGGAGGAGCCATTTTCACCCACACGATCGTGATCCAATGGCGAGTAAGATGGAGGGGGGTTTAGATGGGCTAGTGCGCTGTTGTGGAGGGGTGTTGGGCTGCAAAGAGAAAGGGGTCTGGCAGCTAACGTGGTTAACCGTTGGGGCATCAGCGACCTCCAAATGGAACGTAATTTGATAGGTGGCCTGCCGGTGATATACCAAGACCGCTTGTCAACCCTCGGCCCATTCCGAAAACATTTTTCTCCCGCTCACAAAATAAGATCTGGGAGGTGCGACGGGTGCGTGCGAGTGTGGTTGGGCTCATAACTGACAACAGAGAGAACTGGGAGACCCGAACGGATGCAAATTTTGAAAACATGCAGATGAAATGCACATGATGACATGGCAAAGTGCAACACGCAATCAAATGACATGGCAACGACATAGAATAACTGGAAGACACCTGGTGCATCGGTCTCGGGGCGTTACACATCCCCAAGCTTAGGCTCTTTTCACTCCTTATTTCTTCATCCAGCGTGATCTCACCCAAAACATGAAAACTTCAATCACACAAAACTCAACAAAACCTTCACGAGATCCGTTAGTATAATAAAGAAAATCACCACTTTAAGTACTGTTGTAAACCCATTCATATTTTATTATTGCATTATACCTACTGTATTCTAACTTTACCATGGCTTATGACCCCCGATACAATCCACAGATTCACCAAAATAAGCACACAATGCACCAAAAACAAAATCTGTCAAAAACAGAATAGTCTGTAGTAATCTGGACTTTGACCATACTTCTTGAAGTCCAAAAGTTCTGAAAAACTAGGAAAACATAAGCAATTTTCATATCAATCTTGTATAAGAAATTCAGAATTTTATCACATGACTTTTAGCAATTCTGCTACTGGGCGCAAAAGTTTCTGTTTTTCAACAAGATCAAATCAACTGTCACCCAACATGAGATAGGCTTGAGATTTCAATGATGCTCACATGAAAGATAATAATTGAAACACGAAGAGAGCATCATGTAGCATGCAAAGAACACATTTAAGTCTAACATACTTCCTATGCGTAGGCATTTTATAAGTAAACAAATTATCAAGGCATGCAAAAACTAGCATATGCATGGAAGAAGAAAGAAACAATAGTAGTCAGAACATAATGAGAGGTGATTCAGTAACATGAAAATTTCTAAAACTATATTTTCCTCTCTCATAATAATTACATATAGGATCATAATCAAATTCAACAATATAGCTATCATATAAAATTTTCTCTTCATGATCCATGTGCATAAAAGTTTTATAATCTTCCAAGATAGTGGGATTAGCATCAACTAAAGTCATGACCTCTCCAAACCCACTTTTACTACTATCGCAATCATATTCATCATGAGGTTTAAATAAACTTTCATGATCATAAGAATCATTATCACCCCAATCATGAACATTGCCATAAGTAGTGGACATAGCAATATTAGCATCCCCTAGCTTGGGGTTTTGCATATCATTAACACAAGGGACATTAATAGAATTCAAAATAACATCATTGCAATCATGCTTTTCATTGAAAGAGATATCATGAACCACTTCATCACAGTCTTCAGATTCATGAATTTCAAGCAAAACTTCATAGAGATAATCAAGTGCACTCAACTCACTAGCAATTGGTTCATCATAATTGGATCTTTTGAAAAGATTAGCAAGTGGATGAGGATCCATATCAATAGATTTTTGGCAAGCGAAGATGCAAGCAAATAGAAGACACATGGCAACACAAGCAAAGATAGCAAACAAGCAAAAAGGCAAATAGGAAAGAAAAGAAAATGGAAAGGCAAACATTTTTGTGTTTATTTGAAAATGTTTTAGAAGTGGGGGAGATGAAAATGAGAGGCAATTGGCAAATAATAAAATTGCAAGGAGATAAGATTTGTAATTGGGTACCTGATAGATGTTGATGATGTCTCCCTGGCAAAGGCGCCAGAAATTCTTCCCGATTGCTTGTATCTGTGTTGGTATTTCCCCGAAGAGGAGAGGATGATGCAGCACAACAACGATAAGTATTTCCCTCAGTTATGAAACCAAGGTTATCAATCCAGTATGAGAACCAAACAACACTATGTAAACAACACCTGCACACAAATAACAAATACTTGCGACCCAACGCGTAAGAGGGGTTGTCAATCCCTCCTCGGTATTGAGATAGATTAAATTGTATGAGATTATAAATAGATCTAGCAAAAACACAAAATAAAATAAATAAAGAAAAAGTGCAGCAAGGTATTTTTATTTTTTGGAATAATAGATCTGAAGACAATATGATAGGAAATAGACCCGGTGGCCGTAGATTTCACTAGTGGGTTCTCTTGAGAAAATAGTATATGGTGGGTAAACAAATTACTGTTGGGCAATTGATAAAAGAGCAAATAATTATGACGATATCCAAGGCAATCATCATGTATATAGGCATCACGTCCAAGATTAGTAGACCAAAACGATTCTGCATCTACTACTATTACTCCACACATCGACCGCTATCCAGCATGCATCTAGTGTATTAAGTTCATGGAGAAATGGAGTAATGCAATAACAACAATGACATGATGTAGACAAGATCTGTTCATGTAGGCATAGACCCCATCTTTTTATCCTTAATGGCAACGATACATGTGTTCCACTTCTCCTTCTATCATTGAGATTGAGCACCACAAGATCGAACCCATCACAAAGCACATCTTCCCATTGCAAGAAAAATCAATCTAGTTGGCCAAACCAAACCAAAGTTTCAGAGAAGAAATACGAGGCTATAATAATCATGCATATAAGAGATCAATCAAGACTCAAATAATATTCATAGATAGATCTGATTATAAACTCACAATTAATCGGATCCCAACAAACACACCATAAAAAGTCATTACATCAAATAGATCTCCAAGAACATCGAGGAGAACATTGTATTGAGAATCAAAAAGAGAGAAGAAGCCATTTAGCTACTGCCTGTGGACCAGTAGGTTTGTGGTAATGCCACATCCCTAGCTTCTGGTACTGCCTGGTGTTTGCATCATGTTTAAATTTGAAAGAAACTTGAAATGGGGACTGATAAACCCTAGTAGCTAATGAATTCAACAAGGGTCAAAATAAAATCTTTTTCAATGAACCCAAAATGCCCTCTGAAAATGTTCATGATTTTTGGTAAAGGTGAAAACCTCTGCCAAAAATGATGCACATATTTCTAGGCCATTCTGGATTTTTGAATTAAATCATACTGTATTTGAATTGGGGCATTTAAATACTATAAATATTTTTAAATGCTCCAATAATTTTGGATTTAGTTGAGGGCCTCTGGAGTAATTCATTTAGTGCCCATAACTATTTTCAAAAAATTTAAAAGTGATTTGGTTTGAAAACCAAATTAAAACAAATTTGCATAATTTGAAAACAAAAACAAAGATAGAAAATAGAAAACATTAATAACAGGAGAGAGAGAGAGAAAGGTTTACCTGGACTTACCTCCAGCCCACTTAGCGCCCACCTGGCCCAGCACTGTGGCTGAGGCCCAGCCCAACTCCCCACCGTCTTCAACCTCTGCCAGCAGGCAGAGGCGTGTCGACGCGCGCGCGCCCGAGCTCCACCTCCTGCTTCCCCCTCGCCCTGTTCTCGTGCCTGGGAAATGGCCAGCACACCCCCCCTCGGCCGCTCCCTTTCCTCCTTGCTCTCTCCCTCTCACTCCCCTGCCCTTGTCCCCTCATGGCCGAAGCCGCCATGGCCATTCCGCTGAGAAACACCGTGGCCAGCCACTCCCTCGCTCCCTCTCCGCGTTCCCGAGATCCGTATTGTCGCCACCTTCATCCTCGCCGAGCCAAGCATCACCGGACGCCCTGCAATGCCGGCGCCATCATCTTCTTCTTCCTCGGGCACCGAAGGCCGTCACCGTCGATTCGTCGCTGTCGTCGCTTCCCCGAGCTCGTTGACCATCTCGACGTGACCACTGTGAGCTCATGATCCATTTCCCCCTATTACCGCACCCGATAGCGCTCCCTAGCCGCGTATGTCGCCGAGCCCGAGAGCTCGTCGCCGCCGGCCATGCCGCCGCCGTCATTGCAGCCGCTGAAGCTCGTGTCTGAGCACGTAATTGTGCTCTGTATGCCCCCAGGATCCTAACACACCCATCCGCTGCTCCTGCCGCATGCTGCATCGCTGTAACCATCACCGCCCGAACGCCGGCGCCGCCGCGAGCTCCATTCCGGTGAGCTCCAGCCACCCCATGCCCAGCCGCGTGCTCCCCTAGATGCGGGTGAGCAAGGGCTCCCCCCTGGTGCCCTCCGCCGCGCTTTTAGCCACCAGAGGAGCAACCCCACAGCGCTTCACCGCATTTGCCGCAGCCGGCGTCAAGCCGCCCGTGGCGTTGACCCTTTTTACCGGGGGTTTGACCACCCCAGGTCACTGACAGGTGGGCCCATGCCCCTGTTTGTTTAGCATTAGCATTTAATTAGTGTTAACTAATTTAGTTAATTAGATGTGACACTGACATGCAGGCCCCACGTGTCAGGTTTGACCTTGACCAGCCCCAGTTGACTTGTGATGTCATGCTGATGCAGTAAACTTTTCTGGAATTAAAATAAATCAGAAATGATTTATAAATTTCAGAAAATACCCCAAACTTCTAAAAATCATAGAAATTAAACCGTAACTCCAAATGAAATAATTTATATATGAAAAATTATCAGAAAAATCCAATCTATCCATCTATACCATTTTCATGCATGTTAGAACAACTTATAGCGGCTGATTAGCACAAATCATATGAATGGCATTTTAATATCCACATATGGAGTTTGAATTTGAATCTTGGATTCAAACCAACTTCATTTAATCTGGTTGCTAGTTGCATTAGCTCAAACTACAGCATATTGCCATGTCACACTCATGCATCATATTGTTGCATTGCATTGATTGTGTTCTTTCTCTGTTGCCGGTGGTTGTCCCCTCTCGGTAGACATTGCTTCGACGATGTGATCGATAACACCGATGAAGAGCTATACTATCTTTGGAAGTGTCAGGCAAGCAAAACCCCCTTGTTCATTCCGATGCAATCCCACTCTCTCGCTTCTGCTCTCTTTTACTGCATTAGGACAACCACGATACATGTGTTACATGCTGCGGTAGTTGAACCCCTTTCCTTTGCATGACCTGTCATTGCCACAGTAAATAAATGAAACCCACTAGCATGAGTAGGAGTTGTGTGAGCCCTAATGTGCCTACTCATTCATGCTTGTTTGTCATGCCTGCTACTACTTAAAGTTGAGTCAGGTCTGATTCATTGGGAATGAATTGGAAAGTGGTGAACATGTCCTACTGTGTGTGAGATAAGTGTGTGAACATGATTTGGTAAAGGTAGCGGTGAGAGGCCATGTAGGAGTACATGGTGGGTTGTCTCATTGAAGCCGTCCTCAGGAATTGAGTTCTGTGTTTGTGATCATTGAACAGCTACTACCACGCATTGGAATGCTTAAGTGCCCCTCTCGACTTATTAATCAACCTGATCTCTGTCCAGGAGTTGCAACTAGTTTCTGGTGTTTGTAGGTAGTGTTAGTAGTCTACCAAGTGGCACCCAGTACAGGTGGGCTTGGGATAGACTAGGCACAGTGGCTCGGTGTACCAAGTGGCACCTGGATGGTGGACTTGGGAACCCTGCACACATCGTTTGGGGCCGTGAGTGACACCCCGGCCGGATCTCCTTGCGGATGGAACCTGAATAGGCGATAAACCTGGACGAGAGACTTGTGTGGTTAGTCGTCGTGGCCTACTCCTCGCCAAAGCTTCCGCTTGAAGATTGCCGAGATACACGAGGTGTACATGGCGGTAAGTGGCGAGAGCGTGTGTGAAGAAGTACACCCCTGCAGGGTTAATATGATCTATTCGAACAACCATGTCCGCGGTAAAGGACTTCTGGGTTGCCTGTACAGTTCATTGACAAGTGAAAGTGGATACTCTAAAATGCGGAAGATAAGCGTGAGTGTTATGGATGGCGTTCTCGTAGGGAGACAGGAGCGGATCCATAGTGGTGTATTGATATGGTGAATATGTGGACTCGTGTGCGCCACCTCAAAAGAGTTACTTTCAGTCTTAGTTCAGGATAGCCACCGAGTCAAAGCTGGCTTGCTGCAGTTAAACCCCACTATCCCCTTTGTTGATAATGATGCATATGTAGTTTGTTCTGATGTAAGTCTTGCTGGGTACATTTGTACTCACGCTTGCCTATTTTATGTTTTTGCAGAGAGACTTGGCCTCACTAGTAGTTCAGCGTGGACTTGACGCTTAGCTTGTTACCTCAGCTATGATCTTGTGCCCTCGGCAGATCTAGTAGATAGTCGGGCTTCTCGGCCTTTTTCATTTGTAGATGTCGTACTCGGACATGTTAAGCTTCCGCTTGTGCTTTGACTTGTGTGCTCTCAATGTTGGGTCATGAGACCCATGTTTGTAATATCTCGCTCCTGAGCCTATTGAATAAATACTTGAGTCAGAGAGTCATGTTGTGATGCCATGTTGTATTTGCACATATCGAGCATATTGTGTGTATGCTATTGAAATGCTTGGTATGTGTGGGATCTGACTATCTAGTTGTTTATCCTTGGTAGCCTCTCTTACCGGGAAATGTCTCCTAGTGCTTCCACTGAGCCATGGTAGCTTGCTACTGCTCCAAAACACTTAGGTTGGCCGGCATGTGTCCTTCTTCGATCCTGTGTCTGTCCCTTCGGGGAAATGTCACACGGTGTCTACCGGAGTCCTGTTAGCCTGCTACAGCCCGGATTCTCTGGAGTCCTGCTAGCCCAGTTGCTACAACCCGGATTCACTCGCTGATGACGGACACATTGGTTGCTGGGTCATGTATGTCTGTCCCTGTAAGTTAGAGCCACTTTGGGTTCACGACTAGCCATGTCAGCCTGGGCTCCTTGTCATACGGATGCTAGGGACACTATCATATACGTGTGCCAAAAGGCGCAAATGGTCCCGGGCCTAGTAAGGCGTCACCCGTGGGAATACCGTGCGTGAGGCCGCAATGTGATATGAGGTGTTACATGCTAGATCGGTGTGACATTGAGTCGGGGTCCTGACAGGTAAAGTACTCACGCATCATCCAAGGAGCACCAATGAGGATGATGAACCCCTCCGTGATCGTATTCCCCTCCAGCAAGGTGCTGGAATAGGGCTCTAAATTGGATCTCATGTTTCTAGAACTTGTGGTGGCTGGAATTGTTTTTTGTTGACTCCCCTAGGGTTTCTGGAATATTTGGGTATTTATATAGCTAAGAGGCAGTGGAGAGGGGGCCTCTGGGCCCCACTACCCACCAGGGCACGCCGTGGTGCCTTGTGCGCCCCACGAGCCTCCCCTCCGGTACTTCTTTGGCTCCCAAGTTATCTTCTAGGAATATAAAAATCTCCAAAAAGTTTCATGGCATTTGTACATCGTTTGGTACTGATATTATGCGAAGTAAAATACAAGCAAAAAAAGCAACTGGCACTGGGCACTGTGTCAATAGGTTAGTCCCAAAAAAATATATAAAGCTGCTATAAAATGAATATAAAACATCCAAGGATGATAATATAACAGCATGGAACAATAAAAAGTTATAGACACATTGGAGACGTATCAGCTAACACCTTTCATCACATAATGAAAAAAACATAAGAATCAAGCATCAAAAGTTACTTCTAAGCAAATTTATCTTGGTAGAAAACCCTCACAGATATTTTGATTTTTGGTGATGGTCGAGCTGGGCGAGCCCATCGTGCATTATCAAGGTATAATCGGAAGAGCTCACCCAGATCGACCGTCATCGTCAAAACTCGTTTTTGTTCCTCCAAGAACAACTACTATCGTTTGTCGGTGATGGTCACTCTTTCTCTACTCTTCTTGCTTTACAAAGATCACAGAGGAGGAGCAGAGAAAGAGCAACCCCCTACAACAACAGTCTGTAACATCTCTCATGTGTCAAATATGGTGGACACTCTCTCTCGTGGTGGTATATATGGTGGACACACTTTCAAGGGTATTTTGATTTTAGTGATGGTCGAGCTGGGCGAGCCCATCATGTGTTATCAAGGTATAACAGGAAGAGCTCATGCAGATTGACCGTCATCATCAAAAGTCGATTTTGTTCCTCTAGGAACAACTCTCATCGATTGTCGGTGATGGTCGCTCTTTCTTTGCTCCTCCTGTTTTAACATGATCTCATAGGAGGAGCAAAGGAAGAGAGACCCCCTATGGCAACAGTCGGTTGGCACTCTCTCACGTATATATGGTGGACACTCTCTCTGGTGGAGGTATATAAGGTGGACACTCTTGAGGGAGCCCTGGACTAGGGGGTGTCCGGACAGCCGGACTATCATCGTCCGCCAGACTCCAAGACTACGAAGATACAAGATTGAAGACTCCGTCCCGTGTCCGGATGGGACTTTCCTTGGCGTGGAAGGCAAGCTTGGCGATACGGATATGTAGATCTCCTACCATTGTAATCGACTGTAACCCTAGCCTCCTCGGTGTCTATATAAACCGGAGGGCTTTAGTCCGTAGGACACAACATACATTACAACAATCATACCATAGGCTAGCTTTAGGGTTTAGCCTCCTTGATCTCGTGGTAGATCCACTCTTGTACTACCCATATCATCAATATTAATCAAGCGGGACGAGGGTTTTACCTCCATCGAGAGGGCCCAAACACAGGTAAAAACATCGTGTCCCTCGTTCTGTTACCATCCGCCTAGATGCACAGTTCGGGACCCCCTACCCGAGATCCGCCGGTTTTGACACCGACATTGGTGCTTTCATTGAGAGTTCCTCTGTGCTGTCACCGATAGGCCCGATGGCATCTTCAACCAACAACGTTGTCCGTGGTGAGACTTTTCTCCCGGGCAGATCTTCAGATTCGGCGGCCCGATCGCGGGCTAATTCACTTGGCCATCCGAGCAGATCGAAGCTACGCCCTGGCCGTCAGTCGATTCGAAGCTTAAACTTCACGGCCGATTTCCGCGGAGACTTGATCTTCGACGGACCCGAGCCACAGCCAAGCGCGCCGCACTATGACGACGGGCATGATCTAGCTCTGCCGCCGAACAGTGCCTTGGTGGCCGCACACGAATCCTCTTCGCCATTAGTCGGAGCCGATCGCCAGATCGAGGCGGTGGGTGGATGACGCCACAGGGGCTTCAACATCCACGGCGATGGAGCCGAACACTAATCTTGTCCCCTGTGAAACTCGTGATTCCGAGGCGCCGGACTACTTGCCGAACTCCGAACCTCCCGCGCCCCTGCCAATCGATTCGGATTGGGCGCCGGTTATGGAATTCACCGCCGCGGACATCTTCCAACACTCGCCCTTTGGCAACATCCTAAACTCGCTAAAGCATCTCTCGCTATCGGAGAGCCTGGCGGACTATGGCCGGGATGGTTGGGGTACAGACGATGAAGAAATTCAGAACCCTCCCACCACCCACTTTGTAGCCACTGTCGACGATTTAACCGACATGCTAGACTACGACTCCGACGACATCGACGCTATGGACGACGATGCCGGAGACAAACAGGAACCAGCGCCTACAGGGCACTGGAAGACCACCTCATCATATGACATATACATGGTGGACACCCCAAAAGACGGGGACGGCGAAGAAGCAGCGGAGGAAGACTCTTTAAAGAAGCAGCCCAAACGCCGGCGTCAGCGGTGCCGCTCTAAATCCCGCCACAACAAGAATGGAGATTCCGGCACAGGAGATAATAATACTCCAGAGAGTGCTGAAGACAATCCCCTCCTGCAAGACTCGGCGCAGGAGGATGCAGAAGCAAGCCCTCACGAGAGGGCGGCAGACGAAGAGGTTGTGGATCACAACTATATGCCCCCCTCCGAAGACGAAGCAAGCCTCAACGATGATGAATTCGTCGTACCTGAGGATCCCGTCGAACAAGAGCGCTTCAAGCGCAGGCTTATCACCACAGCAAACAGCCTAAAGAAAAAGCAGCAACAGCTTCAAGCTGATCAGACCTGCTGGCCGATCGATGGACCGAGGTCCTCGCGTCAAGAGTATAAACTCGAACGCCCTCAAAAGTTACCCAAGACGCAAGCTGCTCCCCGATTAGAGGAGGAAGCATACATACCTCCATCACCGGCAAGACGATATGGCTGACCTACCACCCCGTGGTCGTGTGAGAGAGGCATCCAGGCCCCACCAAGACCGCACCCGCATCGCTCCAAAAGTACGGGCCAAGAGGGAACGCGCCGGACTTGCGAGACATATTGGAGGACAAAGCAAGGCAATCCAGATCCATCTACGGATCACGTGGGCGCCCCATGGCCCATGACGAATACCGTTGCACCGGATATAATAACCCCGGCCGGGCCGAACACAGCAGACAGCGCTCTCTCGAGCTGCATCGCGATATTGCTCAATACAGAGGCACCGCACACCTGCTATGCTTCACTGACAAAGTAATGGATCATCAAATCCCCGAAGGGTTTAAACCCGTAAACATCGAATCCTATGGTGGCACGACAGACCCCGCGGTTTGGATCAAAGATTACCTTCTTCACATCCATATGGCCCGCGGCGACGATCTCCATGCCATCAAGTACCTCCCACTCAAGCTTAAAGGACCAGCTCGGCATTGGCTCAATAGCCTGCCCGCAGAGTCAATTGGGTGTTGGGAAGACCTGGAAGTCTCATTCCTTGACAACTTCCAGGGCACGTACGTGCGACCACCAGACGCCGATGACCTAAGCCACATTATTCAGCAGCCAGACGAATCGGCCAGACAATTCTGGACACGGTTCTTGACAAAGAAAAACCAAATCATCGATCGTCCGGATGCAGAGGCCCTTGCAGCCTTCAAACACAACATCCGGACGAATGGCTAGCCCGCACAGGGGCAGGAAAAGCCGAAATCCATGGCAGCCCTCACATCATTGATGACCCGCTTTTGCGGACGGGACAGCTAGCTAGCTCGCAGCAACAATCTCCGTAAAAATTCGGCAGTCCGGATACTAAGGACAACAACGGCAGTCACGCCGAACAAAACAAACGCCGATTAACGGCGGCGATAAGGAGGATCTGGCGGTCAACGCCGGATTCCAAGGCTCTAAACCGGTCGAGGAAGAAGCCATTTAAAAGAACCACTCCGGTCCGTCCAATTTGGACCGAATACTCGACCGCTTATGCGGATACATGGCACTTCGAAAAACCAGCTAATCACACCAATAGAGATTGCTGGGTGTTCAACAGCAGCAAGTTAATTGCGAAAACAATGACAAGGGGCTAAAGAGCGACGACGAGGAGGAGACCCGACCGCCGAACAATAGAGGACAGAAGGGTTTTCCCCCACAAGTGCGGACGGTGAACATGATTTACGAGACCCATATACCCAAGAGGGAGAGGAAACGCACACTAAGGGACGTCTACGCGATGGAGCCAGTCGCCCCGAAGTTCAATCCATGGTCCTCTTGTCCGATCACTTTCGATCGAAGAGACCATCCGACCAGCATACGCCATGGCGGATTCGCCGCATTGGTTTTAGACCCAATCATCGATGGATTTCACCTCACGAGAGTCCCGATGGACGGCGGCAGAGCTGAACCTCGCTTTATCGGGATACGGGCGCAAAATGGGCATAGACCCTCAAGGATTAAACCTACAAAGACGACCTTTAAAGGTGTCATACGGTGTGGAAGCCAACCGCACAGCTCGAACACCGAAGTGGTCTTCGGATCCCGGATAATTTCGGAGCGAGGAGTTAATCTTCGACATAGTCCCGTTTAGCCGCTATCACGCTCGCTTGGACGAACCGTGACGGTAAAATTCAACGCGATGCCGCATTATGCATACCTAGAGCTCAAGATGCCAGCCCTCATGGAGTCATCACGGTCAATGGAATACGGAACGCCCTCCGAACGGAGGAGCATACAATGCTCTCATGGCGAAGTCTGAGTAGCCTTTAAGGCATTTCGAGTCCGCCGTTAGAAGGCGGATACAAGAAAACGCGCCCGAGCAATGCCAACCAAGACCACTGGCGCGATCAGAGAACGCAGAGCAATGCGGCCCCAACCTCGCCGCGCATGATCGCAAGAATAACACTCGCGTACATCATTACGCTTTGGAGATACCATGGGCACAGGGAAGGCACGATCGCAATGGACCCAGAGTGCGATTCGACCACACCGGGGCTCGCAAGTGTGCCCCCCTTTTTATTTCCTTCTTTGTGTACACAGACTCCGTTAACGGAGGCCCCTGTCCGCGATGAACCTACCGAACTCATGATGCAATAGTCGAGGACTAAAGAAGGCTGCATTTAACACTCGTGTGGTCTCAATTACGAGCATTAAATTCGATTATATACACCAAGTCCGCAGCTCACCCCTGAAGGGGGACATGTTTACTTAGTCCAAATCCCTTGCTTACCGCACTATTTGTATCAGTCCGCACTAATAGCAGACCTCCTTTAATAAATAATGCAGGACTTTTCGACTGAAATTACATCACCTTTTTATATATATGTTCATTACATGACATCTTGCACCCGTATATTTTGGTACGGCCGAATACGCCAGGGGCTTCTGTTCCCCAAATTATGGTGTGATAAAGTCCGAACACTTTCATAAGTGCGGCACCCCGAACTTATAGCATTATATGAATCGGCTCGAATCATGTCTTGGGTCAATAGTTGGGTTTGCCGGCTCCCACGTTTTGGTGCCTTACGCTCCATTCTCGGCTAAGGTGGCACTGGAGAACCTCTCGCGATTGCGCCCGGTTGAGTCGGGCGAGCGCCTCGAGGAGAAAGCTAAACCGGCGGCATGATATGGAGAGAGACGGTCGCTGTTCGAGAGGTTTTTGGGTCCATAAAGACTCACGCCGCTTGAGCGAAGTTAGGACAATGTCCGAAGGCGTGGATAGCGCCCCGGATTCGGTCTTCGAATACCAGGGCTTCACGAAATTTAAAATTATAGAATTCTATGGCTAAGTGAGAGTGTTCAAGCATTATAAGTCCGGTTGCCTTGTTCGTTGTGATTGAGCGCCTCCCTAGATGGACCCAAAAATGGGAACAAGAGTGCTCAAGTTTATCCCGAACACCCCAGCACTCGTGGCTTGGGGGCTGAAGCCAACGACTTGCCCTCTCTCAGATTTTATATACGGCCGCACAGAAGGTAATATTTTAAATTAGACACGTGTTGCTTACGGCGCATATGAACGAAGTTTTCAGCGCACAGGATAAATACATAGCGAGTTCACTCAAAGATTACATTTCGAGGGCACTCATCCGCAATATCGCGGGCTCCCTTCACGACAGTTTTATAATACATCTCCGACGTGCGATACTCCTTGCCCGGTGGCGGTGGGTCCGTGAGAAGCTTCTCCGCATCCAACCTGCCCCAGTGCACCTTTGTGCGGGCAAGGGCCCGACGAGCACCTTCAATACAAAGTGAGCGCTTGATGACCTCCACCCGTGGGCACGATCCACCAGCCGCCAAGACGAGGTCAAGTAGCTTCGGGCATGGCCTGTCCGAGCCACAACCGGACTATAAGGCCCTTCATGGCCTCCTCGGCTACCTTGTGGAGTTAGACCACTGCTTCATTTGGTCGCTGGGAAGCACTAGATGTCCGCCTCAAAGATCTCGAGACCAAAAGACCTTCTCCGTCGAGGTCCCCTCCACGCCACGATAGAATACGGCGACATCGGACGCACTACGCGGCAGATCTGCAAACGCCCCTGGAGAGCTCCGAACGCGGGTAAGTGTAAGGTAGTTTACATTAACATGCTTGCTTTGCATGAAAAATGCCTTACCCGCCGCTATCTTCTTCACATCTTCAACCTCCTGAAGGGCCTTACGGGCCTCGGCCTTGGCGGACTTGGCACTTTCGAGAGCCGAGGCAAGCTCGGACTCTCGAGTCTTGGAGTCACGCTCCAAACTCTCATGCTTCTCCATGAGAGCCTGGAGCTCTTGCCGCATTTCCGCCACCCGTGCCTCCCGCTTCTCTCGCTCTTCCGCTCATGTCAAGACTTGATTTGGCGCGGACACGGCCTCCTTCAGGGCCGCCACCTCGTTCGTGGCCCCTAAAATATCCAAATTATCCTTGTTAATTTTATTGCAACCAAAATCCTTTTATATAAGGTAACTATTCAAAGCGGTGTGACTCACCTTCTTTGTCCTCGAGCTGCTTCTTGGCATGGCCGAGGTCTTGCTCGGACCGCTCGAGATCCTTCTTCAACACTTCGACCTCCGCCGATAGTGCGGCAGAGGTCGGCAGCAGAGCTCGCAAACCCATATTGACATATTTTAAGTACCTGCGTATATCTTGTTAGATCCTCGGTCCGCTTTTCTTTCCGAACACCGAACCGAGCATCGAGGGTTACCGTCTATGCGGTATTACATTACATAATTTTAACTTCTTACCTCAAAGCTTGTTAAAAGGCTGCTGCAGCCTCGGTCAGCCCGCTCTTGGCGAAGCCGAACTTTCAATCACCGCACTCATGATAGTGCGGTGTTCTTCCTCGATGGAAGCGCCTTTAAGCGCCTCCAACAAGTTATCCGGCGCCTCCGGTTGGACGGAGATCGCCGGTGTCACGGTCTTGCCCTTCCTCCGAAGGGGCCGCCCGCCGGACTCTGGAACCAGTGCGGGTTCCGAGGTAGAGTCCGGCACAAAGTCCGGGAGGCGGCCTGACGGCACCTCCAGAGCCTCCTCCTGATGGGTCCCTCTCTGGGATCCCACCTCGGCGTCTTCGCCGGCGCGGGGGGTAGTGGCAGTCGGAAGTGAATCCACATCCGACGGGGCCAATGACCCGCTTGATGAAGCGGGAAGATCATCATCGGCCGGACTACGGACAGAATGCGGCATTAGAAGGACACTACACGGCACGAAAGAAATTACATATCAAGGATCCGGATACTTACGATCTTGCCGGACGCCTGGCCCTTGGAGACCATTCATCCTCGCCAACGATGGTGTTGGCGAAACTGTCCGGGGGGATAGTCCTCCCCCTCTTGGACCCTTCGGCCTCCCCTATTGGGGAAGCTTCCTCTTCTTCTCTCCCTCCTCTGGGAGAGAGTCCTCCTCCTCCTCCTTGTCTTCGGGGGAGGAGTCCGCGTCATCGTCAGACGCCTGATTGCGGGAACTCTTTCGAGTCCCCGCGGCCACCTTCTTGGCCTTCTTCTCCGGCACCACGTGCGGTGCCGGAACCAACAACCCTGCTAAACGGGCGTTCTCTAGGTCTTCTGGCATGGGAGCCGGGCTGATGAGCTGCTTGGCCTTCTCCATCCATTCCTGTCAAAGGAAAGAAGGAAACCCTCTGAGAATCAACTTAATTACCACAAGTGTCCCGTAATGGGGTTGAATCACTTACCTCGTCAGCCGGATGCTGCGAGCAGAATCCGCGATCTTCCGTCGCGGATGCGGGGGCTTCGGCGCCCTTGAACAGCACCCTCCAGGCACCTTCGTATGTCGATCGAAGAGCCCGCCGGCGCTGGTGCTGTTCCGGATTGAACTCCCAGATTGAATGCCCGTTTGGCATGGGAGAATCCGCGGATGAGCATGACTTGGACCACGCCGACGAGCCCGAGCTTATTGCTCACCGGCTTCGGATGCAGGCTCGAGTCCCGTCACCTCTCTTCGGATTGCCCCACCGCAAGCCCTTCTTTCCAGAGGTGAGCTGCGTGGGGACGCCAGATCTAAACTCGGGGGCCGCTGCCCATGTGGGCTTGCGCGGCTCGGTGATGTAGAACCACCCCGATTGCCACCCCTTGACGGATCCACGAAGGCCCCTTCGAGCCAAAGGACGTTGGGCAACTTGCCCAACATGGCGCCTCCGCATTCCGTCTGCGTGCCCTTCACAACATTCGGGTTGACGTTGAAGGTCTTGATCCACAGGCCGAAGTGGGGCTGGATGCAGAGGAAGGCCTCGCACACGACGATAAACGCCGAGATGTTGAGGATGAAGTTCGGCGCCAGATCGTGGAAATCCAGGCCGTAGTAAAACATGATCCCCCGGACGAATGGGTGGAGTGGAAAGCCCAGTCCGCGGAGGAAGTGGGGAAGGAAGACGACCCTCTCATGAGGCCCAGGGGTAGGGATGAGCTGCCCCTCGTCAGGCAGCCGATGCGCGATATCGCCGGAAAGGTATCCGGCGCTGCGCAGCTTCGTGACGTGCTCCTCCTTAACGGTGGATGCCAACCATTTGCCTCCCGCTCCGGACATATTCGGAGGAGGTCGAGGCGAGATGCGCGAACTTGAGCGTTGGAGCTTGAGTGCGCGGAGATGGATAAGCAAAGGAGGAAGAAGGCGTAGGTGAGAAGGTGAATCCTTATCCCTTATATATAGGCGGACGAAAACTATGCGTCCCCCACCGGCCTGGTAAAACTCCCTTATCTCCCAAGCGCCACCATCAATGGCGCGGTTGGGTTACCCACATCCGTATTGATGAGAATCTCGGAATAAGGGAAACACGATCTCTGCTTCGACAAGACGTGCCAAGGAAACCGCTTCACTAAACGTGCTGAGGTGGTATAGTAAAAAATGATTCAAGTAAAAGCCTGGTAGCGGTGTGATGTCACGCCGCATAATACGTCAGCAGATTGAACTAGTGTACATTTTATTCTCTCTACGGTGGAATGTGGAATTTATTTTGCGAGCGGACACTATCTGGTGTTCATGATCTTCTCGGGTTATTCAAGGAGGAACCCGCCTTGCAATGCCGCACATTATGCTTGCGTCGGACTAATCGTCATTGAAGCCTGGTTCGAGGGCTACCGAGGAGTCCTCGACTAGGGGTGTCCGACAGCCGGACTATCATCGTCCACGGACTCCAAGACTACGAAGATACAAGATTGAAGACTCCGTCCGTGTCCGGATGGGACTTTCCTTGGTGTGGAAGGCAAGCTTGGCGTACGGATATGTAGATCTCCTACCATTGTAACCGACTGTAACCCTAGCCTCCTCCGGTGTCTATATAAACCGGAGGGCTTTAGTCCGTAGGACACAACATACATTACAACAATCATACCATAGGCTAGCTTTAGGGTTTAGCCTCCTTGATCTCGTGGTAGATCCACTCTTGTACTACCCATATCATCAATAGTAATCAAGCAGGACATAGGGTTTTACCTCCATCGAGAGGGCCCGAACCTGGGTAAAAACATCGTGTCCCTCGTTCCTGTTACCATCCGCCTAGACGCACAGTTCGGGACCCCCTACCCGAGATCCGCCGGTTTTGACACCGACAACTCTCTCACGGGTATTTTGACTTTCAGTGATGGTCAAGCTGGCGACTCCATCGTGCGTGACATATGTATATCACTCGCCCAGATTGATCGCCATCGTCAAAAGTCGATTTTCTTCCTCCAAGAACAACTCTTATCGACTGTCAGTTATGGTCCCTCTTCCTTTGATCCTCCTGCTTTACAAAGATCATAGAGGAGGAGCAGAGGAAGCGTGACCCCCTACAACAATAGTCAATACCATTTCTCTGAACACATCTCTCATGTATCAAATATGGTCGACACTAGCTCAAGATAAAAACTAATGCATAAAACCTGGTACAAAAATGAATACATAAAAACTACTACAAAAACCAATACATAAAACTACTACATAAACTATTACAAAAAGTAAATACATCCATCCACCCATAGCATCTATCCATACAACATCATCAAAATTTATCTAATCTATTCATCTATCCATCTATGCATCTATTTATCCATACATACATCCACCCATAGCATCCATACATCTATCCATCTATCCATCTATTCATCCACCCATAGCATTCATCCATCCATAGCATCCATCCATCCATCCATCCATGTAGTAGTGGGGTGGGAGAAGCTTACCAAGTGGGGAGTGGGGGAGGCGCGCCGGGGTGGGGGTCACCGTGCCGGTGGTAGGCGAGGCGCCCATGAGGTCGGGGCGGGGGAGCAGTGAGGGAGTAGAGTAGAAGAAATGAAAGAAGCAGCGCGGGGTTTCACTTAAGTGTCCCGCGGACTTTTCCCAAGGGCCTGTCGGTGGGGCACTCAAAAATGTTCGTCAGCTGGATCTAGGGTTTAACTTTCACTGAGAGGCCTCTCGGAAAAAGTCGTCAACTAGATCTAGGGTTTAACTTTTACCGAGAGGCCTCTCGAAAAAAATCGTCAACTAGATCTAGGGTTTAACTTTTACCGAGAGGCCCCTTGGAAAGCCATCTGTACGGAGTGCTACTCTTGGCAAAATGAGTAGTTAGCATCATCTCATCTAACCCTGCATCACATAGGATTTTCCATGCCGCTTCCGGCATGATTTCATGTGCCCCCTTGCAGATCTGCAATTTTCGGTGATGAAATTCTAGGAGAGCAATAAATGTGATGTGGACATAGCTACCATAAATACATTTGAAAATATTACACGCCATTTTTTTCAGGTGATTTCTAATAATAACTATTCAATTATTTGTTTTACTATTGAAAACAAAAATACTGCACATTTATGTATCTTATGTAGAATTATCGAAGAGTATACCAACTACGCAGTAGAAGGCGAGATCATACTAATCAAGGCCTGTGTATCTTATGTAGAAAATATTACATCTGAAGTTTACGTGAACCAAACAGATGCATACGTTGCCTTCATGGGTGTCACGGTCATTCTATGCCTACACGTACAGATGCATTTAATCAAGTCAAGCAATGGAGCCCACATATGCATGCAATCAAGGCCTATACGTGCTCTCACACATACGTGCTTCGGGAGGATTTTTGGTTGCGGCCAGCATAGGAAAACCCTATTTGCCGCTCTATGTGGCAAACTGTCGAGCGATCGCATAGACAGGGCGAGCGAGCGAGCGATTTAGGCCGGCCAATCTGTAGTACGTAGAAGGTTTCAGTTTTAGGAATCTTCTAGAGGTTTCCCAGAGGTTTTCTAGGTTTTGGGAACCTTCTAGAAGATTCCTGGACGGGTCAATCTATTTTCCCTTTTTATTTTTTATTTTTCTCTCTGTTTCTTTTTTTCACTTTTTTCTTTTATTTATATTTTTTCTTGTTTCTTTTGTTAGACATTTTCAAATATTTTTTCCAACTTTCAAAAAATATTCACGTGTTCAAAATTTTATTCACAATTTTAAAAAAAATGTTCGTCTTTCAAAAAATGTCCAGGAATTTCAAAAAATGTTCTTGATTTCTAAATTTGTTCACAAATTCAGAAATTGTTCATGTTTGAAAATTTGTTCTTGTTTACAATTTTTTTCATGATTTCAAAATAAGTTCGTGTTTGAAAAATGCTCAGGGATTTCAGAAAATGTACTTGATTTCCAAATTTGTTCACAATTTTAGAAATTGTCCAAGTTTCAAAATTGTTTTTGTTTTCAAAAATTTTTTGTGGTTTCAAAATATGTTCATGTTTGAAAAAATGTTCAGGGATTTCAAAAGAATCTCATTTTCAAAATTTGTTAAAAAATGTGCGCTTTTCTGAAAGTTATTCACCTGCTCGAGTTTTGTTATTAGTTTCAGAAAATGTCCCCGTTTTATTAAAATATTCATAAAAATGTTAGGTTTTTTCAAAATATTGTTCTCATAATTTGAAAAGTGTTCCCGTTTTCGTAAAATTTTCATATTTTTTTTATTTTTGTAAAAAGGAACAAAAACATTTCAAGTTAAAAAATATTTGCAAATTTTAAAAAATGTTTGTGTTTCCAACAAATTGTTTACATGTTTAAATTTGTTCGCGAGACTTTAAAACTGTTCACTTTTGCCAAAAACTGTTCAATTTAGTTAAATTTGTTCATAAATTCAAATAATGTTCGGAAATTCCAAAAATTGTTCCTGTTAAATTTTATTCACACATACAAAAAAATCATGTTTTCAATTTTTTTCACAAATTCGAAAATTTATTCGCTATCTCAAATTTTGTTTACGAGTTTGAAAAACGTTCCTCTTTTAAGAAATGTTATTAATTTAGAAATTTATTCATGTTTTCAAATCTCGTTCAGAATTTCAAACCTTGTTCACAGATTCAATAAAATTCCATCTTTCTCAAAAAAATTGAGTTTTCAAAAGTTTGTTCGCGGATTTGGAAAGTGTTAGCGTTTCTAAAAATATTCTGTTTTTTAAAAATGTTCTTGTTTGAAATTTTAAAAGTTTCAGATTTGCCGTCGTCCTTAGTTCTTATAGTCTCCCGATAGTATGCTGTCAAGATCAGGCGTTAACTCCGTTGGCTAGAAACGCTCGCACATGTGCGCGAGATCCTGAGATCGAACCCTGCCGAGCACAAATTTTTTGAGGACTTTAGCAGGCTATACAGTGCCTGCTCGCAGCAGCCTCCATTGGGCCGGCCCAGTCGCGCTCGCCCTTGTGCGTCTCCTCTCCGTTTGACGCAGAACGCGTCAAATAGGAGGTCCCGCCAGCGCACGCGACGCGGACGAGTTGCTATGGGCCATCGCTGGTGCAGTTATCGTGCGTGCGTGACCCATAGGCACAGGAGCCCGCGAACACCAACAAGACATCCGAGGGGCTACGCATCTACGTCAGGGATCTACGCGTGTCCCAGCATCGTCTAGAAAAGTTTGGCTATTGCTTTTTTTTGCGGGGGGAAACATTGAGAGCTTTATTACTTGAAAGTGTTCGCTGGGCAGTCAGCCAATAGGCTACTGATCAGGAAGCTAGGAGTACTTTCGATCCAGCTTTCGGTCACATCAATTGTGCAAGCTTTCTTGGCACAAATATGAGCAGGACCATTAACCGATCTTACAATATGGCGAATATCAAAAAAAGTGAAACTACCAGAGAGCTCTCCAATTTCTAACAAAATGGGTGCCACGACCGATCTAGAGTCTTGGCGAATGTTCCAGAGGTTGGCGACCTCCGAGCAGTCCGTCTCCACAATGACGCGTGAAAAACCCCTCAGACATGCGAAGATAACTCCGTCGTCAAGACCGCCATCGCCTCGCAATGAAGGGATCCGAACTCCGGTATGGCTTACTCCATGCACCCAGAAATGAGCTAGGGGATCGGGCGACACCCCCTGCTCCTCCTTTGCCATCTTCTCTGTTGATTGCCGCATCGGTGTTGATGGTGACGAAACCCTCTTCGGGCGGCCGCCATCCATGCCCGGGCATGGTCAGTGCTAGCTGCCGCGGCACCTCGAGAAGAGATAGCGCCTCCCGAGTGCGTCGTACAGAGTTTGCCGGATCGAGCTTATCCTCACCGTGTGTCAATCTGTTCCTCGAGTGCCAAATGGACCACATGACCAAACGATCACCGCCGGTCCTCGAAGTAAAGCGATCATCACAAATGATGTCTTCTGCCCAGGTCACAGGGTGTAGCCGCGGTAACTTGAAGTCGAAGAGCTGCTGCGCTTCTTCCCAAAATTGTCACGCATGTGAGCACTCCAATAGTGCATGCAATAGGTTCTCCTGTGAGGCCATACATATCTTACATAGATTTTGTTGTCTGATGTGCCGGTGCATGAGTGTGCTTTCATCTGGTAAAATGCCACGAAGCACTCGCCAAAAGAACACACGCACCTTGGGCAACACATTCAATTTCCAGAGATCATTCCACATCCGTTGTTTATCTGTTGAAGATCCGGTAGCCTGCCCTTCCTCTAGAGCCTGAAGCTCGTTGCGAGTCACTAGAGCGCGGTACGCCGACTTAACGGTGTAGTTGCCTGATATTTCATGTGCCCAAGCCAAGAAATCATCCCCTCCTCTAGCACGTATTGGGATATTCAAGATTGCCTCTGCGTCCGGAGTGATGAAGTTTTGACGGATAAGTTCCCGCTGCCAAGTCCAATTGTCCGTGTCAATGAGGTCGCTTACCAATGTGACGTTTGCTGCGGGTGGACGAAACAGCGGGGTCATGGTGTGTGTTGATGGTAGCCACCAGTCGTCCCATATAGAGATTGTCGTGCCATCTCCCACACGTTTGATGAGCCCCGTGATCAAAGCCTCCCTGCACGCTATGATGGCCCTCCAGGTGGCGGATGAAGAACTTGGAGTTGTAGCGCATGAAGTGCGTGTCGGGAAGTACCGCCTTGAGTACTCTTGCACATAGGGTATTAGGATTCGTGATCAAGCGCCAGCCTTGTTAACCCAGCAGTGCTATGTTAAAAAGGTGGAGATCTCGAAATCCATGCCACCCTTACACTTTGGTGTTGTCAGTTCCTTCCAAGAAAGCCAGTGCATAGACCTCTTGTCGATTGAACTACTCCACCAATACTTGAACATACAAGACCTCAAGCTCTTGCATACCTTTTTGGTTAACAGGAAGACGCTCATGCTGAAAGTTGGGATAGCCTGAATGATTGATTTTAGCAACGTTTCCCGCCCAGCACAAGCAAAGAGTCTTTCTGACCAGCCTTGCATTTTACTTCTGGATCTTTCACCTATGTGATCGAAAGTGCCGCTGGTGATTTTACCCACTGCGGTGGGGAGACCCAAATATCTCTCGCTGAATGCCTCGACATGGACATCTAGTGTGTTTTTGATAGTTTGCCTGCATCCATGTGTTGTGTTAGGACTGAAGAAGATTGCACTCTTCTCTCTGTTTACTCTTTGTCCCGAAGCCGCGCCATAGATGCGCAATATACTGTTCAATCTTGCCGCACTCCCGGAGTCGGCCTTCATGAAAATGAGGCTGTCATCTGCAAAGAGCAGATGATTCACCCAAGGTGCCCGAAGATTCGCTCTTATGCCTCTGTCGACAACACCATAATGTTTTAGAAGACAAGAGAGCCCTTCTGCACATAAAAGAAAAAGAAAGGGTGACATGGGGCAGCCTTGGCGCAGGCCCCTGGATGGATCAAAGTAAGGTAATAGCTTCCCATTCACCCGAACTGAGAACCGAATGGAAGTCACACACTTCATGATCAGTCTTACAAAATTTGCCGCGAAGCCAAACTTGAGCAAGATAGCTTCCAGGTAGCTCCATGCAACACGATCATACGCTTTCATCATATCAAGTTTGACAGCGCATGCGTAGTTCTTCCCCTTCTTCCTCCTTCGCATTGTGTGGATGCTCTCAAACGCCACAAGGACGTTATCTGTGATCAGTCGCCCGGGGATGAATGCACTTTGTTCTTCACTGACAATATCATCCATGAATTCTCGAAGTCTGTTGGTGATAACCTTCACCGCTAGTTTGTATAGGACAGGGCATAACGAATTGGACGATACTGAGAAATTGACTGCGGGTTCCGTACCTTGGGAATTAGTGTGATTGACGTGTCGTTCATGCCCAACGGTAGTTCTCCTCCGTTCAAAAATCCAGAATCGCAATCGCTACATCTTCACCAAGAAGTTTCGGTGTTTTTGAAAGAAACTCGCCAGAAACCATCGACCCCTGGTGCTTTCGATGGTGACATCTGAAACAGAGCCGTGCGCACTTCGCCTGGTTCGAAGGGTTTGTTCAGTGCATCGTTCATGGCGGGTGTGACACGCTCAGGGACATGTGATAGCAGCTCGCTGGCGTCCGAAGGCCCCTGCGATGCATACAAATTCTGGTAGAAGTTCAAGATCTCCACCTGATCCTCCTCTGCATTAGCACAAACTGTTCCATCCGGCCTTCGCAGCCCAAATATCATATTGGTTCTCTGTCTCTGTTTCGCTTGTGCTTGAAAGTAGCCCGAGTTGCGATCCCCGTCGCGTAACCATAGCACACGCGAGCGTTGACGAAGCCAGATTTCCTCCTGTCGAAGAGCTTCCCGTAATTTGGCCATCGTGTTTTTCTCCTCCTCCGAAGGACCTCGTCCAACTGACTGCCTCCGCAATTTATCCAGCTTTTGCTGTAGTTTCCGGACTGTCCTCGCGAGGCATCCGAATTCTTTCTTTCCCCAAGGTTCAAGCTTCTGCTGCATGGCACTCAGAGAGTTCAACACTCCTTGCAGGTTAGGTGTGCGTTGCTGATCTCGCCAGCATTCAGCCACCACACTCTCATAGTCTAGATGTGTTTGCCACACATTTTCGTACCGGAAGGGTCGTTCACCCCTACACATTGCGTCACCGCGCTGCTCCCTATATTCCATGCGCACAAAGCAATGGTCTGACTCGACTGCTAGTACGGCCTACAAGACATTCTATCGGAACTTCATCTTGTAAGATTTATTTCAACTAGCTTACTCGCAATTTCGGTTTGCTTGGCTATTATTTTCTTGCATGTTCTTCGATTTGCTTGCTAGAAAAATCCTTCATGGAGAGGTTGATCGTGCCATTGGCTCGGTCAATATATAACACTGTGGGTTGGTTCAGCGATTATCGTGGATATCCGTCGTGTACGGTTCTCCCTGTACGGTATCCTCCAAAAATCTTACTTATCTCTCTCTCTCAATGAAAGATCGGGCCCAGTTAACATCAAAATGTCTCAAATATTGCACGCGGGTCAGAAAAATGAGGGGGCCTGGCCGTATCATGCGATGGCCTCCTTTGAGAGCAAGAGCAGTTTCAAGGCCAACGGAGCAATAGGACCCGCACTTCCTGCACAAATCGGACATGATCCGTCTCGATACCGAGAGACTAGCTCGGAGATGGTGCGGTTTACAAGTAGACTCAAGGGAGGCTCATTCCAAACGCGCACAAACTTTTACCACACCCTACAGGATCCATGTGATGGCACCGTGCCAGATCTCGAGGAATTCCGGCATCGTATGATTTTCTGAGAATTTAAACGGTTGCATCAGGCATATGCCATCGAGGTACTTTCGCCCCCCGGTGGCAGGGCATGCCCCTCCCTCATCTGCACAAGGCTTGCACACGTCGCAAGGACAACACAAAGGATTTTCCATGCCGCTTCCGGGCATGATTTCATGTGCCTCCTTGCAGATATGCATTTTTTGACGATAAGAAACCTAGCAGAGCAATAAATATCCCAAATATTACACGCAGGTCTGAAAATGCGGGGGACTAGCACGTGGCATGCGATGGCCTCCTTTGAGAGCACGAGAAGTTTCGAAAACAATGAAGCAACAAGACCCGCAATTCCTGCACAAACTGGACACGTTCCCTCTCGATACCAAGAGACTAGCTCGGAGATGGTGCAATTTACAAGCAGACTCAGGGGAGGCTTATGCGAAACACACGTAAACTTGTACCACACACTACAGGGGCCATGTGATGACACCGTTCCAGCTCTCGAGAAATTCTGACGTACAATTTTCTGAGGATTTAAACGGTCACTACTAGGGAAAACCTTATACACATGAGCTTACTAGTAGCGCTTTTTAAAAGGCAACGCTGCAACTAGATATTAGTAGCGATTGACAGAAGCAAGCGCTGTTTCTATGGTCTTACCAATAGCGCTCTCGTTACGAAAGGCGCTACTACTATAACTGACAGACCGTTGGCGGCAGGCTAGGCATACTAGGTAGCGCTCGTTTGCAAAAAGCGCTACTGCTATTGCCAAATTGACCAAAAGTTTAGTCCCACCTCGCTCCACGAACAGAATATTCACCAGCTTAAATATGGTGCTTCCCAAACTATCACAACCAATTGGTCTTCATTGAACTCTATGTGGGATTTATGGCAATATGAATCCTCGCCTGTACCTATACATGCGAAGATTCATACTGACAATTTAGATTCTACAAAAAAGATCAATGATGACCAATCATTTTTTAATTTGATGCCTGTTTTACATGCTAATGATCATAGCCTTAATAGTAGCGTTGTTTCCGAAAAAATGCTACTGCTAATGATAATAGCAGTAGCGCTTTTTACGGGCCAGCGCTACTACTACGGGTATCTTAGCTTACCCGCGTGCGGCCTCACTCTCCCCTCACACTCTCATCGCTCGCCCACTTCGGCCGCCGCACGCCGTCACCCACTCGCCCACCTTTCCGCCCTCATCTCCCCTCCCTCTCGCCGCCTTCTCCTCTCCCCTTCGATCTCGTCGCCCCACCTCCATCCGCCGCCCCTCCTCCATCCTTCTCCTTCCTCCTTCCTCCCCCGCCGGCCTCCTCCCCCACTGGCCGACCTCCCGCGCCGGCCCTCGTCCCCCGCCGGCCGCCCCCCTCCTCCACGCCGGTCGTCCTCCACCGAGAGGTACTCCTCCTCCCTAGTTAATTTTTAACCCTATCTAGTTGAAAATTTTAGGTTAGATCTTAGAATAATGTAGGTTTAATCTTAGGTGTTTAATTTTGAACCCTAGATAGTTGAAAATTTTAGACTTAGCTAGTTGAAAATTTTAGGTTTAATCTTAGGAGTTTAATTTTAGAATAATGTAGTATGAACCCTAGCTAGTTATGATCGAACCATGTTCAAAGTGTAGGTTTTTAATTAGGTGTACTTACTATAATTTAGGTATTTTAGGTGTTTAATCTTAGAATAATGTAGTATGAACCCTATATATGACCAAACCATGTTCAACATGTCAAATTTGTTGTTATTTTTTAGTTAAAGCATTTATTCCCGCATCGATGTCGATGATGCCTATCTCCCATCCTCGTCGTCGACTTGGTGGAGGACACCTGTTTGATCAGAGGGGCCATGTCCGGGACTGGGCTCCGCCGGGGTGGTACTGGGAGGTGCTACCTTTCGGGCGGCACAGCTTGGTGAGGAGCCAGCCCGTCGTTGACCCGAGCCATCTTTGGTGGCGGTCACGTGGGCCAGTGACGGTGCGGAGGCTTGAGGACCCCGTGGAGGTGGTACGTCACCATGTCAGTGAGGCGTACGAGCACGTCCGTCGCTACATGGTTGCGTTGGAGGGCAGGTTCTCCAATACCTGGCAGGTTCTTCAGGGATCTCACTGAAGCTATGATCCTGTGATGGTTCCTACTCTTTGGGTGTCCACCGCCCACGCCGAAACCCATAGTTCGCTAGGATTTTAGCTATATTAGTGATGTTATATGTATGATACTATTCGAGATGTATTAGTGATAATATTTGATGATGTATGGACGAAAGAGATGATTTAGTTTTTCTTATTGAATGCATGCTAATTTGAATACTTATTTATTTTTACGATTTGCTTTTGCTTATTGAATGCTCAAATGGGAAAACTACTCCTACTTGGAATGCCCAAGTGGCCGACCATGTTTGCAGGTTACACCTTCGAGTGGCCTATGTTTTGCCGGAGTGTTGATTAATTTTCGTTCCGGCAAATTTCAGGCGCTCGATATGTCCTTTTTTACCAAAGGTCATGCCGGATTTTTCCATGAATTCTGGCATGACTTGTGCTAGAATATGTAGGAAATATCAAGTGGCCTGGATTTTCTAGAAAGATAATTAAACGACATATTGGGTTGACTTTAAGTCTGTCGAGGCCCCATACATGACAATCAAAAAATGAGTGAGGGAGTGTGTCCACCATATGTGAGAGAAGAATAATGCCAACTGTTGTCGTGGGGGTCGCTTCTCCTTCATTCCCGTGTGCTAGACATTTTGGTTTAATGCACTCGCGGATGAAGGGAGGAGCGACCAACGGTTGAATATATACACCGCGTGAGCTAAGTGTTTTCAGAAAAAGACTCGACGAACCGATAATCAACCTGTGCTGAATAACAATGATCTAATTTAGTTTTTGTAGTACATATATTGAATTGTACAAGTTTAATCTCTGAATTATGAACCTCTACTCCCTCTACACCCGAGTAGTTGCCTTTGACTGATTTTCATTGTTTCAACTATGAACATATATAGGAAATGTCTGACGACGAAAGGAAATTTGGTATATGCGAATACTGTGAAGACGAGCGCGACATGTGCGACAGGACTCACCTAGTTGGTGGTAAGCGCTTCAACATCGTGCTGGATGAGAACTTTGAAGTGGATACAGTAAGTCACAACGACAAGTCTTTTTTCGTAATTAAGCATGACTTCTGCTTTTTTTGCTTCAACTTATAATTTTAATTTTTTTTACAATTCTACTAGCGTATCCACTGTCATGCAAGAATCTATGTCTTGGGTAAGATTGGTTTTAGTACTATGGAAAGTATGGAGGTAAAGAAAGTTCACTTGAGGACCGAGCATGGTTATACTTTTGCCGCAAAATTATACAATGCAGACACCTACTCCTATTTTGAATGCAAAAATTGGAGAGCACTATGCAAGGCTTATGCATTTGAGCCTAATATGATTATCACCTTTGATATTCGTCCGGAAGATGAAATTGAAGGTAACATAGATATCTGGGTCGATGTGCAGACGCCTCCAGTTCTATCATTATGTGAGTTTCTCAACCATATTTATGTCTTGGATATTGTTTATTCAAAAATAGTTGACAACTAATTTCTATTGACAGCTTATTTTCATTCAAGCAAACCTGTCCGACACTTGGTAGACATGACCTACTCCTGTCCCAGGGATGAACTTAACTGTGAGGAGATAAGTCATTATGTTTCGTGGCTTGAGGATCTTCATACTGTGAAGACAAATTATTTTCCTGGATTTGAAAATCTTAGTACTGAAAACGTACGACCAATAGTGTTCGTACTGAACTACAGTCACATCTATTTAGGAAAGTTGGTAAGATTTTTACTATTTTTCCTTTGTGCATCTTGTTATTTTTAAGCTAAACTTCATTGCTAAGTATGTTACTACGATGTTCTTCAACAGGGACTCCCGTTGATAGTTGTGCCTCAGTGGATCAAGGCTAAAGGTCTCATCTCCATGGTTAGCATACGGCCAAGACATCCTACAATGCACATCAGTGCATTCAGGATTTTTAAAAGAGAGTAAGTCTTAATAGTCAAAGACTGGAACAAAATTGTGAATGATCGCAGAGAAGTACTAGGGGGGCAGTACAGAAGCACAACCCACAATTAGGAGATAGATTTATCTGCATTCTCCAATATGATGAACCAGGTAGCGCGGTAGCAGTAGCGCTGGTACCAGCGCTACTGCTATGCATATTTCAAGCGCTACTACTAGGGTTTTCCCTAGTAGTGGGTTGTATCAGGCATGTCATCGAGGTACTTTCGCCCTTCGGTGGCAGGGCATGCCCCTCCCTTGTCTGCACAAAGCCTACACATGTTGCAAGGACATCATATAGGATTTTTCATGCTGCTTCCGGGCATGATTTCATGTGTCACCTTGCAGATCTGCAATTTCCAGCGATAAAACCCTAGCCGAGCAATAAATGTCTGAAATATTGCGCGTGGGCCTGTAAAATGCGGGGGCCGGGCACGTGTCATGTGATGGCCTCCTTTGAGAGCACGAGAATTTTCGAGGTCAACAAAACAACAGGACCCACACTTCTTGCACAAACCGGACACGTTCCCTCTCGAGACCCAGAGACTAGGTTTACAAGCAGAACATGCACTAGTAGAAAACATGGCATATGTTCGGGCCATATAAGCCTATTAGTCCCGGTTCAGTCACAAACAGGGACCCATGGGCCCATTGGTCCCGGTTCGTGAGGCCAGGGGCCTGTCGGGCCTCGTGGGGCATTGTTCCCGGTTCGTCTGGCCCCTTTGGTCCCGGTTGGTGGGACGACCCAGGACCAATGGGCCTCGCTCCTGGCCAACCACCATTGGTCCCGGTTCATGGCATGAACTGGTATGGAAGGGTGACCTTTAGTCCCGGTTCATGCCACGAACCGGGACCAATGAGTTGCCTATATATACCCCTCGCCCGCGAGCAGAGCACTCCACTGCTCTGTTTTTCCTGGCCGGCGAGGGGAGAGCTTTGTGGTGCTCTAGCTCACCTACTATGCACACGAGGTGTTCGATGGAATGCCCGAGCCACACTACTTAAGCTTTCTCCTCTCCAAGCTCGACCTCCAAGCTCCATTTTCCTCAATATTTGTCTAGGTCTAGTGGTCCACCATGTCCTGTCCCCGTCTTCACCGCCATCGATCGCCCGTGCCGATCTCGTCGCTAGCACCACCATGGTGAGTGATGTCTACTACACAAGCTTCTTCTTGTAGACATTGTTGGGACTCCAAGTGCTGAGGTTTGTAGGACAGTAGCAAATTTCCCTCAAGTGGATAACCTAAGGTTTATCAATCCGTGGGAGGCGTAGGATGAAGATGGTCTCTCTCAAACAACCCTGCAACCAAATAACAAAGAGTCTCTTGTGTCCCCAACACACCCAATACAATGGTAAATTGTATAGGTGCACTAGTTCGGTGAAGAGATGGTGATACAAGTGCAATATGGATGGTAGATATGAGTATTTGTAATCTAAAAATATAAAAACAGCAAAGTAACACGTGGTAAAAGTGAGCGTAAATGGTATGGCAATGCTAGGAAACAAGGCCTAAGGTTCATACTTTCACTAGTGCAAGTTCTCTCAACAATAATAACATAACTGGATCATATAACTATCCCTCAACATGCAACAAAGAGTCACTCCAAAGTCACTAATAGCGGATAACAAACGAAGAGATTATTGTAGGGTACGAAACCACCTCAAAGTTATCCTTTCTGATCGATCTATTCAAGAGTCCATAGTAAAATAACACGAAGCTATTATTTCCGTTCGATCTATCATACAGTTCGTACTAGAATAACACCTTAAGACACAAATCAACCAAAACCCTAATGTCACCTAGATACTCCAATGTCACCTCAAGTATCCGTGGGCATGATTATACGATATGCATCACACAATCTCAGATTCATCTATTCAACCAACACAAAGTACTTCAAAGAGTGCCCCAAAGTTTCTAACGGAGAGTCAAGACGAAAAGGTGTGCCATCCCCTATGGATAAGTTCATTGAACCCGCAAGTTGATCACCAAAACATACATCAAGTAGATCACGTGAATATCCCATTGTCACCACAGATAAGCATGGAAAGACATACATCAAGTGTTCTCAAATCCTTAAAGACTCAATCCGACACGATAACTTCAAAGGGAAAACTCAATCCATTACAAGAGAGTAGAGGGGGAGAAACATCATAAGATCAAACTATAATAGCAAAGCTCGTGATACATCAAGATTGTATCATCTCAAGAACATGAGAGAGAGATCAAACACATAGCTACTGGTACATACCCTCAGCCCCGAGGGTGAACTACTCCCTCCTCATCATGGAGAGTGCCGGGATGATGAAGATGGCCACTGGTGATGGATTCCCCCTCTGGCAGGGTGTCGGGACGGGCTCCCGAGAGGTTTTTTTGGTAGCTTCAGAGGCTTGCGGCGGCGGAACTCCCGATCTATTGTTCTCTTCGGTGTTTCTAGGGTATATGGACATATATAGGAGAAAGAAGTCAGTCAGGGGAGCCACGAGGGGCCCACGAGGGTGGGGGCACGCCCAGGGGGTAGGGCGCGCCTCCCTGCCTCGTGGCTTCCTTGTTGCTTTCCTTACGTGCACTCCAAGTCCCCTGGATTGCTTCTGTTCCAAAAATAACTCTCCCAGAGGTTTCATTACGTTTGATATTCCTATTCTTCAAAACACTGAAATAGGCAAGAAAACAACAATTTGGGTTGGGCCTCCGGTTAATAGGTTAGTCCCAAAAATAATATAAAAGTGTATAATAAAGCCCATAAACATTCAAAACAGGTAATATAATAGCATGGAACAATAAAAAATTATAGATACGTTGGAGACGTAGCAGTGAGCCTCTTGTTCTTATCTTCTTTCTGAATGGAAAAAATTCTTACTTGTATGTTTATATAGATACTTGTATAATTTTCTTACTTTTATTATTGCTTCTTACTATTTAGTGCGATGGTTTTGGTATCCGCCCCCGTCGGCCCTCGTCCTGTCTATGATTCAGATGTGGTATATATTATCTTTATAACTATTTGGTTCATTTATTGTTTATGACAATTATGTCGACCAATGTGACATAGATTTTATTTATCTAGGAGGCATGTGAACCGGAAATTCCAACCGACCCTATTGTCGAGAGGTCTAATTTAGTTGAAGAAGAAAACAATTTCTTGAAGGAAAAACTAAAAAAATTGAGGAGGAGAAGATGATATTGGAGTTGCATGTTGCGGATGTCGTCAATGATCACAAGATCAAGATGGATGCAATGCACTTGAAGATTAGAAAGATTAGAAAATATTCCATTCATAGTGAGGCTTGGTATCATTATGCCGTTGGATCAATTGTTACCTTGGTTGCGATTATGATCGCATTTGTTTTCGCATTGAAATGTTTTACATAGTTTCAATGTATGGTTTAATTAATTAGATTCTTTGGAGAGCTATATGTTGTTAGATGAGAACTATGTATGTACTTTGGTTTTAATGTGATGATGAACTTCTATTAATTTGGTCAGTTAATTATCTATTCATGATGTTCTGTAATGGTTTTTGACACACTTAATTATATATAATGCACGCAGATGAACCGGCAATGGATGTATGGTGACAAACACACCTCCGAGTACATTAAGGGCATGCATGATTTTCTCGAAGTGGCTGAGGCAAACAAGCATAATGGTTTTATGTGTTCTCCATGCCCTATATGTGGGAATACGAAGTCTTACTCTGACTCGAAAATCATTCACACCCACCTACTTTATAAGGGTTTCATGCCACACTATAATGTTTGGACCAAGCACGGAGAAATACGGGTTATGATGGAAGACAACGAAGAAGAAGAGAACGATGAGAACTATGTGCCCCCCGAATATGGTGATGCTGCAACGGGGGAAGCTGTTGAAGATTAAGAGGAACTAGACGATGTTCCTGATGATGATCTCCGCCGGGTCATTGTTGATGCAAGGAGTCAGTGTGAAAGTCAAAAGGAGAAGGTGAAGTTCAATCGCATGCTAGAGGATCACAAAACAGGTTATACCCCAATTGCAAAGATGGAAACACAAAGCTCAATACCATACTGGAATTGCTGCAATGGAAGGCATAGAATGATGTGCCTGACAAAGGATTTGAGAAGCTACTGAAAATATTGAAGAAGAAGCTTCCAAAGGATAACGAATTGCCTGACAGTACGTATGCATCAAAGAAGGTTGTTTGCCCTCTAGGATTGGAGGTGCAGAAGATACATGCATGCCCTAATGACTGCATCCTGTACCGTGGTGCGTACGAGGATTTGAACGCATGCCCGGTATGCGGTGCATTGCGGTATATGATTAGATGAGATGACCATGGTGATGTTGACGGCGAGTGCCCCCGGAAGAGGGTTCCTGCCAAGGTGATGTGGTATGATCCTATAATACCATGGTTGAAACGCCTGTTCAGAAACAAAGAGCATTCCAAGTTGATGCGATGGCACAGAGATGACCGTATGAAAGACGGGAAGTTGAGAGCACCCGCTGACGGGTCGCAGTGGAGAAAAATCGGGAGAAAGTACTGGGAGGAGTTTGCAAGTGACGTAAGGAACATATGGTTTGGTTTAAGTGCGGATGGCATTAATCCTTTCGAGGAGCAGAGTAGCAATCACAACACCTGGCCCGTGACTCTATGTATCTATAACCTTCCTCCTTGGTTGTGCATGAAGCGGAAGTTCATTATGATGCCAGTTCTCATCCAAGGCCCTAAGCAACCCGGCAACGACATTGATGTGTACCTAACGCCATTAGTTGAAGAACTTTTACAGCTGTGGATTGGAAAGGTGTACGTGCGTGGGATGAGCATAAACAGGAGGAATTTGACATGCATGCGTTGTTGTTTGTCACCATCAATGATTGGCCTACTCTTAGTAACCTTTCAGGACAGAAAAATAAGGGATACCACTCATGCACGCACTATTTAGATGACACCGAAAGTATATACCTGGACAAATGCAGGAAGAATGTTTACCTGGGGCATCGTTGATTCCTTCCGACCAACCATCAATGTCGAAAGAAAGGCAAGCACTTCAAAGGCGAGGCAGATCATCGGAAGAAGCCTACCATGCGTACCGGTGATCACATACTTGCTATGGTCAATGATTTAAAAGTAATCTTTAGAAAGGGTCCCGGTGGACTATCTGTTCCGAATGACGCTGAGGGACACACACCCATGTGGAAGAAGAAATCTATATTTTGGGACCTACCCTACTGGAAAGACCTAGAGGTCCGCTCTTCAATCGATGTGATGCACATGAAGAAGAACCTTTGCGTGAACCTGCTAGGCTTCTTGGGCGTATATGGGAAGACAAAAGATACAGCGGAGGCACGGGAGGACCTACAACGTTTGCACGAAAAAGGCGGCTTGCCTCCAAAGCAGTATGAAGGTCCTGCAAGCTACGCTCTTACCAAAGAAGAGAAGGAAATCTTCTTTGTATGCCTGCTCAGTATGAAGGTCCTGTCTGGCTTCTCGTCGAATATAAAGGGGATAATAAATATGCCAGAGAAAAAGTTCCAGAACCAAAAGTCTCATGATTGCCACGTGATTATGACTCAACTGCTTCCGGTTGCATTGAGGGGGCTTATACCGGAAAACCATCGATTAGCCATTGTGAAGCTATGTTCATTCCTCAATGCAATCTCTTAGAAGGTGATCAATCCAGAAGTCCTACCAAGGTTAAGGAGTGATGTGGCGCAATGTCTTGTCAGTTTCGAGCTGGTGTTCCCACGATCCTTCTTCAATATCATGACGCACGTCCTAGTTCATCTAGTCGACAAGATTGTCGTTCTGGGCCCTATATTTCTACACAATATGTTCCCCTTTGAGAGGTTCATGGGGGTCCTAAAAAAATATGTCCGTAACCGTGCTAGGCCAGAAGGAAGCATCTCCATGGGCCATCAAACAGAGGATGTCATTGGGTTTTGTGTTGACTTCATTCCTGACCTTAAGAAGATAGGTCTCCCTCAATTGCGGTATGAGGGGAAACTGGGTGGAAAAGGCACGGTAGGAGGGGACTCAATAGTATCTAGGGACGGGCATTCTTGGTCTCAAGCACACTACACGGTTCTACATAATTCTACCTTGGTGACCCCGTATTTCGATGAACACAAGAACATTCTGCGCTCCAAACACCCGGACCAGTGTGAGGACTAGATTACATGTGAACACATCAGGAGTTTCGGCAGTTGGTTCCAAACACGTCTCAGGTGTGACAACACTATTTCTGATGACCTGTACTCGTTGGCGAGGGAACCATCTTCGACTGTAATGACCTACAAAGGGTACGAGATAAATGGGAATACATTTTACATGATCGCCCAAGATCAAAAGAGCATCAACCAAAACAGTGGTGTCCGCTTTGATGCACCAACCAAGAGGGAAAAGGACACATATTATGGTTACATAGTGGACATATGAAAACTTGACTATGGAAATGATATTAAGGTCCCTTTGTTTAAGTGCAAATGGGTCAATCTGTCAGGAGGTAGGGTACAGGTAGACCCATAGTACGGAATGACAACAGTGGATTTGAACAATCTGGGGTACACAGACGAGCAACTCGTCCTATCCAATGATGTGGCGCAGGTTTTCTATGTGGAGGACATGTCTACCAAACCAAGAAAAAGAAAAGATTAGGAAGCGGATACATCATACGATGATCCAAAGCGCCACATAGTTCTTTCAGGAAAAAGAGACATCGTGAGATTGGAGGGCAAGACAGACGTGTCTGAAGATTATGAAAAATTTCATGAAATTCCTCCCTTCAAAGTCAAGGCTGACCCAAGCATCCTGTTAAACGATGAAGATTATCCATGGTTACGACGCAATAAGCAAAAAACACAAGTGAAGAAAAAGTGAAGACTTTCTATCAACAACTATTATGATGATGCCTTTGATGTAGAATATCACTGCAGATACATTTGAACAAATGAAATCCCTTTGTAATAGATGAGTTTTCGTCCGAAACATTGATACTTCGAAAGAGATTGTCTGTTTTGTACACGAAGTGCATCCAGTTTTTGTCGTAACCCTCTCAACTTTTTAGCACATATTATGTGGGTGAAATGATGATACCATGCCAACTTTCAACCTTTTCAGAGTTCATTTGTAGTGCTTTTCAATTTAAGGGTCATTTATCTCAAATAATAAAGTAATAGCAAAAATAATGAACTAATTGCAAAAATAATGAACCAAAAGCAAAAAGAATGAACTAATAGCAAACAGAATGAACTAAAAATAATCAATTAAAATATTCTATTATGATCAACTAAAACAAAACTATAATATCCTTCAATAGCAGAAAGAATAAACTAAAAAGCTTTTATAAAAATCCAATAGCAAAAGGAATCAACTCAAAAACTTCTATAAACCTCTAGTATTATTGAAACTAAAATTATATAAAATTTATGCAACCAAAATTATCAAAGTATGTTACATTCAAAACATTAAAAGCAAAAAGAATTTGCATAAATAATATTTTGTTAGAAACATTAATAGCAAAAAGAATTATCATAAAGAATTTTTGTGTTAGAAACTAAATTAAAAAAAATCTTTTTTTAATATAATGATAAAACACAGTAATATTAAATAGCAGGAAAAAGAATCACTCAAAAATCTATGTTTATAGTAAAGTTATTCAAAAACTAGTTATTCACACAAATTTCAAAAAATTCAAATTTAAACTATTCAAATTGGAAAACAAATGGCACTAACAGAAAGTTTATATTTTTTATTACCTAAAAGCAAAAGGAATTAAAAAATAAAGAAAAAAATAAAAGAAAATAAATAATGCAAAAAACAAAAAAACTGGGAAAAAATGCCACCAACAGGGCCACTACGGCCTGAATACGACTAGAAACCCTACCATGGGCCAGGATTCAGGCCCGTAGAAGGCCCAGTAGGCCCATCAGGCATAGCAGTGACAATTAGGCCCGTAAGCCTGCAATGGAGAGGAGCTCGAGAGGGGTGCGACAGTGGGGCTTATAAACCACTGCGCGCCCCTCTCAACTAGCGAGGTGGGACTAAAGTTTTGGCCACGGGCAACACGAGGCCTTTGGTCCCGGTTGGTGGCACCAACTAGGACTAAAGGTGGGCATTGGTCCCGGTTGGTACCACGAACCGGTACCAATGCACCCCTTTAGTCCCGATTGATGCCACCAACCGGGACCAAAGGCCTCTTTTCAGCAGCCCAAAGGGCGGGAACCGGGACCAAAGGCCTCTTTTCAGCAGCCCAAAGGGCGGGAAGCAGAGGCCTTTGGTCCCGGTTGGTGGCACCAACCGGGACTAAATGGGTGCATTGGTACCGGTTCGTGCCACGAACTAGGACCAAAGCTCTGTCTATATAATCAACACTTGTGAAATTTTCATTCAGTTCCACTCAATCTCCGCCGCCAACGTCGCCCTCTTCCCCGTCGCCGCCGTCGCCGCGCCGCCGCCGTCGCTTTGTGCCTCTTTCGTGCCGCCGCCGCCACGCCGCCTCACTGCCGCCAACGCCGCCGCCGTCACCCTATGCCTCGTCGTCATCGTAAATGCCGCCCCACCACTGCCGCCGCCGCCGTTGCCGCCTCCCGCCGCCGCCGCCGCCGCCGCCGCCGCCCTTGCCGCCACCCCGTAGAGCCGCCGACGCCTACAGCTCTCTCTGTATAAGAATTATTATGCAATTTTTTTATGTGATGCTTTTTTTATTCACATATATAATGTATATATGTATGTGGATATAGGTATGTATGGATGTGGCTATGTATGTATGGATATAATGTATGATATTTTTGTTCATATATGTTTTTCTTCATATATGTATTAATTTTTTATTTAGGTTGTTTATAGATATCGATTTTAGGTTAGTGCATTTTAGGTTGTTAGTAGATATCGATTTAAGAAGAAAAAGAAGGAGAGGAAAAAGGAAAATAATAAGAGGAAGAAGGAGAAGAAGAAGGAGAAGAAGAAGGAGAAGAAGAGGAGATAAAAATAAGAAGAGCAAGTAGAACAAGAAAAAAGGAGAAGAAGAAAAAATATAAATATTTTCTTCTCCTACTCTTTTTTTTCTTCTATTTTTCTTCTTCTTTGTTTTCTTCTTCTACTCTTTTCTTCTTCTTCTTCTTCTTCTTCTTCTTCTTCTTCTTCTTCTTCTTCTTCTTCTTCTTCTTCTTCTTCTTCTTCTTCTTCTTCTTCTTCTTCTTCTTCTTTTTTATCGGGAACGAGGGTGTCGAGGATCGCCGAGGGGTCGAGGGTCGTGATCTAGGGTAGAGGGTCGTGGATCGCCGAGCGGTCGAGGGTCGTGAACTAGGGTAGAGGGTCGAGGATCACCGAGCAGTCAAGGGTCGTGAACTAGGGTAGAGGGTCGTAGATCACCGAGCGGTCGAGGGTCGTGAACTAGGGTAGAGGGTCGAGGGTCGCCAAGGGGTCGATAGTCGAGGGTCGTCGAGGGGTCGATTGGTGGCCTAGTGTCAAAGTATTGAAGAAATCCATGGCTTCATCATTAGCCGGAAGTAACCGGGACATGATGGTATGAATTTCTCCAAAGTTGTTTTGGAATGGAGTCCCGGATAGGATGATCCTCCTTTTGGTATGAATTTCAGCAAAGGCCTTCCAAATAGTGATATTCGGAAGGCTCTTGTTGTACTTTGTACCAAAAAGCGAATTATCCTATCTGGGACTCCGTTCCAAAACAACTTTGGAGAGCTTCGTACCATCCTGCGCCTATTACTTTCGCCAAATGATGAATACATGGTTTTGTTGAATCCTTTGACACTAGACAAATGTGACATGAGGGGGTCGAGGGTCGGGAACTAGGGTAGAGGGTTGTGGATCGCCGAGCGGTTGAGGGGTCGAGGATCGCCGAGGGGTCGATAGGTGGCCTAGTGTCAAAGTATTGAAGAAATGCATGGCTTTATCATTAGACGGAAGTAACCGGGGCATGATGGTACAAATTTCTCCAAACTTGTTTTGGAATGGAGTCCAGGATAGGATGATCCGCATTTTGGTACAAATTTCAGCAAAGGCCTTCCAAATAGAGATATTCGGAAGGCTCTTGCTATACTTTGTACCAAAAAGCGAATTATCCTATCTGGGGCTCCGTTCCAAAACAACTTTGGAGAGCTTCGTACCATCATGCGCCTGTTACTTTTTCCTAATGATGAAGACATGGTTTTGTTGAATCCTTTGATACTACACAAACTTCGGACAATCATGAGAGAGAGGCGGTCGATATACACCTTCTCTGATAACTTCGACATGAGGGGGGGGTCAATATACCCCCTCCCCGATAACATTTTTTTCTATGTATATGTCGTCGTTGTCGATATACCCCCTCTTGAATAACTTCGACATGAGGGGGGTCAATATATATACCCCCTCCCCGATAACATTTTTTTCTATGTATATGTCGTCGTTGTCGATATACCCCCTCCCCGATAACTTTGATATATCCATCTCTCATGTTTATATATTAATTGCCATGTTGTAATATTTGCAGAAACTATGGATCATCAAAGAGACTTCGATCAAGAAGAGATATTGGGGGACATAATCCGCGACAAAGATGATGTAGTCTTGTCGTTTCTAAACGACATCGAAGAAGGTCTGCAAGGAGAGGAAGCATGCCGCGTTGATCAAACAATGGAGGAGGCTCATGATCATGATGGTGGCTCCGGCGACCGTGATGACGGCTCCGGTGACCGAACGGAGTCGGGACCAGCTGTTGCAAAGTCCGGCGAAGTAAAGAAATGAGGCCTGAAGAAAAAGTTGCACCCGGATGAAAGGTTCATGATCACAGAAATCGCACGCGATGGCGAACTGATTAAACCCCTCCGGACCAAGGAAGCATTTTCTGCTCTGTGCGGGGTTCTTGTTAGGGACATGATCCCGATCAGCATCGAGCTATGAATGAGCCTAAGAAGGAAGAGCTTCTTCAAGTTTCTTTTGTCGAAGATAGACAGAAATAAGATCTTTGGAGAGCGCTGAAGGTAAATTTCACCCTATCGGAAGAGGAGAATCCAGTTATAGAGCCATTGATCAAGTCCTATGCTCTCAAGAAGATGGCAGATCTATTCAGGAGGTGGAAGAATGAGTTGAAAACAACGTATGTCGACCAAGACAAGACTGCAGAATTCACCGACCGATTTGAGAAAATAAGAGATCATTGGCCTGCATTTGTGGCCAACAAGACATTGGGGAGGAGTAAGAAGATGTCAGCAACTAACAAGATAAATGCTGGAAAGATGGAGCATTACTATTGCATGGGGTCAGCTGGCTACCTTAAAGCCTGGCTGTTGTGGGACAAGGCTGAGCAGGACCTGATTGCTAAAGGGGTCGAATCAGAGACATTGCACTGGCCAGACCGTTGTAAGACTTGGTTCTTCGAGGCCGGTGGAACATTGGACCCTGAAACAGGGAAGTGCTGCTGGATGGACGAGCAACGTGCAACACCCGTCACGAAGCTTCAGAAAGCAATCAACGAAGTGAGGGAAGGGAAGTTCGTTCCCGACAGAGAGAACGACGAGCTTACAAGGGCCCTCGGGAATCCTGAGCACCCCGAAAGAACACGAGGCACACCAGGCTCCATTGCGTGGAAGGTTGGGTTTCCCGACGCAGGCGTTTACAAAACCCAAGAGAGGAGGAGGAAAGTGGAGCAGAGAGAACTGCAGGAGCTTAAGGCAAGGGTAAGAAATCTAGAGGAACAAGATGTTGAGAACCAGCAGCTGCAAGATCCTGCCCAAGATGCTACCCCAGAAGCTACCCCGCCATCTCAGGGAAGAGGCAGTGTGGCTTCCACCGAGCTCGTTCAACAGCCTGACTTGACGGGTCCTAGCTACCCCGTGGATTTTATCACGGATTCACACCAGTGCCACCTTATGACGCAATGGGATCAACTCAGAGTCAAGGCGGCTGTCAGCTCTGTGTTCCCTCCTTCACCCGGAGCAACTTTTCACTGCCGTCCGATTCCATAAGGCTATGCTATTGTGATGGTGGACGAAATAACGGAGGGATTTGAGGAGCTCCAGCTTGACCACCCTACCGATGATGAGGAGACTCAGCTGGGTCTTGCTATGCATACTCCGTGTCTATGGCGGAAGGAGCACATCAATCTTCTGAACTTCACGGCTCCTGCTAGTCAGCTGGGCACTCCGCCTCCTCCTCCTCCTCCGGCGAGTGATCAGGGCACTACGCCTCCTGCTCCGGCGCGTGAGGCGGTAGTACTCCGCCTCCTTCTCCGCCTGCTCCGGCGCGTCCGAGCAGCCGCCTCCTCCTTCGCCGCCTAGTAAGCGACGGCGGAACACAAACGTCGCCGCTCCGGCTGCTCCGGAGCGTCGTAGCAGTCTGCCTCCGGCTGCTCTGCCTCTTAAGCAATGAAAGAAGACAGCCGCAGCCTCTCCGGCTGCTCCGGCGTCTAGCAGTACAGCCAGAGGCGGGAGGCAATACAGATACGGTCCATCGTCTCTCAAGCCTCTAGAACGGGAGGCAGTACAGCCAGAAGCAGAACGAAGAAAAGGAAAAAAATTCCCCGGCTCAGCGAACAAGCGAAGCAATCGTGCCCCACGCTCAATGTGTCTACCGATATCGTCACTAATCTTCCAGGGGTGCTGCTACCAATCCTGGAGATTACATGGCTGACGATGATGCAATAATTTTTGGAACAATGGAGTTGGACATATTAAGATTCGAGCACGGGAAGCCTCTCGTCAGACCTGGTACTTCCCTGACAACGATGATGCGAAGATTCCATGATTGGTACATGGACATCTGCAGGAAGTCTGGGAAAAATACTTTGTCACTATCGGTTAAAGAGGAGCACGACCTCGTTGGAATCTACAATACTCTTTCCTTATGAATACAAGTGAGTATTACTGTCTTGTGCATATTCGGTTTCCCTTATTACTCGAGGTTATAGTAATGTAATTGTTGAGTTATGCATGCATGCGCAGGTTCCACTTTATTCTGCTAGAGATTAAGCTTGAGCAGGGACTAGTAACCGTCATAGACTCCAAACGAAAAAAATCTGGAGCAGTATGCGACCATGACTAAAATGCTCGAGAAGTAAGTTCAATCGATCATTATCGCACCATATCGGCAACTTTGTTCATTTCCTGATATCAAGTAATCGTTTTCTTTGTCTGGCAGGGTTTGAAAAAAGTTCACCGCACAAGCTCCGGGACTGCCGGCGCAACTGCTCCCATTGATTCTAGCTAGTTTCATCAATACCATTTAGCATGCTTGCTTATCAGTTTGATTGACCTCTATTTCTTGTAAAGTGGTTGTGGCAGGAACCCACGAATGATTTGTGTGGATACTACATTTGCGATTTCATCCACCACACCACCTGTGAGCGGGGTTACTCTAAACAACAATATGAAGTGCGTAAGCAATAATATTCACAATTTTATTTTATTACCATCATTTGTGTTCAGTTTCATTCATATATATGTATTGACCCCCTTCTTGAAATTAGATTTGGTAGGCGCGGGATGAACTCCTACCACAAGATCGCATACGAGCAATTCAAGAGGAATTGGCGGGATTCTTTCTTGACCATGTCATCGACAAACACGAAGAATACCATGTGGAAGTTGAGTTCAGATGTTAGGGGACGTAAGAGATCTTATATTGTATATATATATATAAGAATACCATGTGGAAGTTGAGTTCAGATGTTAGGGGACATAAGAGATCTTATATTGTATATATATATGTAGCCAGTAGTGTCGGATAGATATACAAAAACTTGTTGTTTGACCAATCTATCGGAGAAGGAGAGGTAGATCACTTCTCTCTGGGTATATATGTTCATGACGATCTTCTATAGTTAATGGTTTCCTTCATTTGCTTACTAGCAAGCTAGCGTGTCGAGTCCTCTTACGTAGCGTCGACCAAGCACAAAGATAAGAGAGGACACTCCTCTCTATTAGCTAGCTAACACAATATATGAAACCCCTAAATTAACCCTACAAAACCCCCAAAAACCCCCAACCCCCTCCCCCCCCCCACCCCCCTTCAGACAAAAAAACCCAGCCCCTGAACTGCTGACGCGTGGAAGCCTTTTGGTCCCGGTTGGTGGCACCAACTGGGAAAAAAGGTCCCCCTGCCTGGGCAAGCCGCTCCGGTCACGTGGAGCCCCATCTATCCCGGTTCCCGATCGAACCGGGACTAAAGGTAGAGGGCTTTAGTTACGACCTTTTAGTCCCGGTTTGGGAACTGGGACAAATGGCCCTCACGAACCGGTTCGAATGACCCTTTTTCTACTAGTGAGGTGAAGATTAGGAAGATGGCTAAAAAGTAATAATAATTGACTTAATAAAAAGTGTCGGCATCCATCATTAGGAAGATGGTCTGTTACTGTGAATCTTCTCTGCCCGGGACAAGTGAAGATTCAATGTGATGGTCTATCTCCTTAACAGGAGTGTAATGAGGACCGGAGCTTACTGCATCTAGACTACCTGCCTATTTGAACAGGTCCTTCTGCTTGTCGTTAGGCGAGGTAGGACTAATCTTTGCCAAATCTTTACCGAGTGCTGCTCTCGGCAAAGAAGTACCACCGTGACCGTGCCGTTATCCGCCGCCGGATGAGCCACGTGGCAAAAGTTTTTCGTGCGACGGCTGCTTGGCTCTCGACAAACATGATTTGCCAAGTGTGACCCTTTTGACAAGTACTACTCTCGGCAATATCCTGTGTTTGCTGAGATGTGCTTGTTGCCGAGAGGTACTCTTGACGTCTGTGAGTTTGCCGAGTGCCTGTGATTTAGCTCTCGGCGAAGAGCCTGGCACCCGGCGTATACAAAAATTCCAGTAGTGAAATAAATGATACTCATTTATTTTCAAGTATTGTTACCTAAGTCGTCAACTCTGATTGCTTGTCAATCAATGCTGATGACTTAGATAACAAATGCGACAACACACATAAAAACAATTCACATTTATTTGTCTAGTTGTGCGCATTACAATGATGTAGAGGTCGAGGATTTCAACCTTATTTTTGAAATAAAAAGAAGTTCTGAATACATTCATATATGGGAGCACCAAATATCATGATGGGCTCAACTTCACTCATGCGGTCACGGGGACTAAGATGAGCTTTTCCTTTCTTGAAACTGTTATTCCAAACACCTCAGTCATATCTATGTTTTCTTCCTTCAATCCGGGTGGAAGCTTCCAATCGAATCGGTACATGAGGTTTGCCAGCATTGTCTCGACCGTTGCTGATGCCGAGTGAACCCCAGGGCACATTCTTCGTCCAAACCCAAATGGCAAGTAATGGAACTCATTTGGCTTCAAATCAACGCCGGCTCCATTCATAAATCTCTCAGGTTGGAATTCATTTTCATTTTCCCAGTAGCCACTGTGCCTGCCGAGTGCCCAGGCGTTGATAACGACACGAGTGTTTGCTGGGATCGTGTAGCCATCAACGGTGCAGGCATCTAGGGAGAAGTGTGGAATCATGAGAGGTACCGGCGGATGCAGCCGGAGTGTCTCCTTGATGACAGCCTTGAGGTAGGTCATGTTGGGGAGATCGTCTTCGGCGGCCATCTCTTGCCCGTTGGGTACATTCCTCCTTACCTCTTCCTGCAGCTTCTTCATAAGGTGTGGCTTCCGTATGAGCTCCGCCATGGCAAACTCCAGCGTCATATACGAGGTGTCCGTGCCGGCCTCAAACATGTCCTGGAATTGCATGTACCAGACGTGGATATTGAGCTACCACAGCAAGTAAAGTAGATATGAAATAGAGATGGCAAACGCAAATGGTGCACTTACTATCAAGATGGCCTTGATATGGTCCCTGGTGAGACCATACTCCTGCTGAAGAGATAGGGATACGTCGATGAAGTCTTTGTCTTCTTCTTGCTCCGGCTGGACCTCATCCTCACGGCTTACCATCCTTGCTGCATGGTCGTCAATTAGCTTGTCGAGGAGCAGGTCCCACCGCTTCCTCACCCGTCGGGCCTTGGCGCACGCCACCTTGCAGACCAACTCGAACCTCCCCAGGCTCGGGAAGTAGTCGAGGATGTTGAACCCTCCCAGGAGCGCCGCGTTGATGTCGGTGAGCTCTCGGAACAGCTTGTTCCGCCCCTCCTCCTGGGAGAACTTGCCCGACACAGCACGGCAAACGAGGTCGTTGACGTACGAGTGCAGGAGCTCGCTCATGTCCACGGCCTCCCGCGCGGCCGCGGCCTTGGCGATCTTTTCAATCACTAGCCGGACCTCCTCTTCCCGGGCCGGGCGCTGGGACCGTATCTTCCTGGCGTTGAGCATGTGCACCGTCACGAGCTTCCTGGCCTTCCGGAAGTGCTCGCCGTAGGGCGAGAAGCACGAGTCCGTCTGCCCGTACATGATGATGTCGAAGACCATCGACCGCGGCCGCGATGCGAAGATGTGGTCGTGGGTGCGCAGGACGGCCTCAGCAGTGCGCGGCGAGGACACGACGGCGGTGGGCACGGCACCGAGGTGTACCAGCATGAGTTCCGGGCCGTACTTGGCGGCCAGGCCGGCGAGGGAGACGTAGGGAAGATCGCCCATTAGGTGCAGGTGCCCGATGATGGGGAGCCTCGTCGGGGGAGATGGGAGCAGGCTCAGCAGCTTGGCATCGCTTGCCGCTCCCTGCTTGGTAATAATGCGGAGTAGGAGCGGCAGAACCACAAGGGAGAAGAGCACCGCAGTCGCAATCAAGAGAGATCGTGGAGCGGCTGCTGCTGCTTCGTGGAGCATCTCGTCTACATGTACGTGAGCCATGGCAGAATGCTAAAAGAGAGCTAGCTATCGTTCCTAGTTCTTACTGGCTGTGAGGCTTAGCTTCTCCATCGGTGCGTTCATTTATAGCCCAAGATCCATGCGCATGTAGCATATGGAGTAATATACCAAGTTATGATATTGTTTCCTTCAATTATAATTCGCGGTGAGGCCTTAGCTTCTCCATCGGTGCGTTTATCTATATATATAGCCTATATGAACATGTAACATGGATTACTGACAGTCCGACACGCACAAGTTATAGTAGTATATTGTTTCCTTCAATTATACTAGTTCCCATGCGTGTACATATAATAATAAGTTTATCTATATCTGCAGAGTGTTCCGCTCAAGTGCTCCCGAATCGATATTTTCTGACTAGAATTGATTGTATAAGAACCCGATTAATGGCAATATGCATCAATTAACCATCCTTTAGCTTCTGTGCAATTTATTCATGCAGAGGTCGGAGGTATGTTCATTATATTCTTTGTATTTTATTAGTGTTACATTTTAAGTCAATAAAAGAGCCTTTTAAATCAACTAGAACAATGCCCGTGCGTTGCAACGGGATATAAATATTCTAGTACATCAGCTTGTGATTTACCTGTCAATAATAATGCAATTGTTTAAATAAATTTTCATTAAATTCTGTCTGTGAATTACCTTATATTTTTATTAGAAGTTTGGTAATTAATTAAAGTGGAATTGGTTCAGAAGATAAATTAATTAAGGCGTTTGATTATCATATACATAGAAGGTTGGACGAAGGGGTGGTGAGAAGAAAGATGAAATGAGAACCTTACATTCTCTTTAATAGTAGAAATTTATGAAAGAGTCTATAATGCAAAAAAGAAATGCATGTTAGGTATTTGGTATACTTAAAAGGTGCCCTTTTACCGAGAAAAAAATCATGCAAGCCGAAAACATACTAGTACAATTTTCTCGCAAAGAATGAACTACAGTTGTGAAAGTACTACTATTAAAACAGTTTTCATAGCGAGTGTTATGAAGGTGACAAACGGTTCAAATCAAGAACAACATATCCTCATCTTGGAAATAAATAGTTTAGAGCAAATTGGGACAAACGGTCCAAATAAATATAATAGGCTTATATCCCGTCTACATGTCACTTTTGCCTATATGGAAGAGAGAAATAAAAATAATAATGGGAGTGAATTTTCATGCAATGCGTTGGAAAAAAGGGGATAAGAAAAATACTGGTCTAGGAAAGGAATTATTTTCAGCACGTTAACCACGGCACATCCTAATTTCGTCCTAAAAATCCGTCCATTCCAATATCTTATTATTTGAACGACTATACATGATGGTTTTAGATTTTATTTTTATTTTTTTGCGGGCACATGATGGTTTTAGATGACACAGCATCTTTACCATCACTGATTGCTGAAGACAACAATGTATGATGCCACCTATTAAAGAATAATTATTCCGCATGACATGTTTGACGACATGTCGCTCACGAATTAATTTATAGGGATGAATTTATGTGTGTTTATATGAAGGTCTGCATATAAAATAAACAAAGAAGATAGCTAGAATCGTACTCCCTCCGTCCGAAATACTTGTCATTAAAATGGATAAAAGAAAATGTATCTAGACATGTTTTATTTCGAGATACATGTATTTTTGTCCATTTCGATGACAAGTATTTTCGGACGGAGGAAGTAGAACGATGTCCCGATGAGAATCAAGCATGCACGTCTCATGATGTTACCGCGCGGTCACTTTTGCCAGCAAACATTCAGCACCGAGAGAACAAAAATAGTGGAACATCAACAGAAGCATGAGCACATCTTGTTTTATTTGCCGAGCCATGGATTCAAGCACATTTTTGTATATACACGGCTTATTCCAATAAACTTGTTACTCAGGACCATCACCGGCTAAAGGCTAACGATACGATGACGATCTACTCGTTGAACTGGAATCACGGTACATAGTACTCCGATTTCTAACTCCACATGCTAATAATATGATGACGATCGATCTAGCCGGAGTAGCTTTATTACTAGGCTTCCGATCAATTTATTTACTGGTGCTGCGTCCATCCACATACTTCATCATGGAAGTGCATTCTTCATGCTCCTGGCATATGCCTCTAGCCTTTTCAATCCTTCTTTGGGCGAAGCTGCTTCACCTAACTGCCTCACCATCGCACTGCCAATGATCACCCCATCCGCACCCCACCCTGCAATCTGTCCATGTGCATTGATGTTTGTAATTACAGCTGTGGATCTTGTCAGCTCTTGGGACACAATTTAAATATGGACCATTTTTTACCTGCTTTACGTGTTCAGGTTTTGATATGCCAAAGCCAACAGCAACAGGTTTGTCAGTAACCTGCAACCAGCACAAACCCGTGGTCAGTGACTGAGAATTACTGAGCAGCCATCTAGACTCTTCATTTCTTGGACACTAGATCACGTGTATAAACTAATATAATAGTAACAGAAGAATTTTACGGTAATCTTTTTCTTTTTTGTCTTCTTTCAAATTAGAGATACGTGCCTTTTTTATCTCTTGAATGAGGGACTCAACCCGCAGGTTCACGTTTTCACGGGGACCCGTAACTCCATTGACGCTCACCTGTGTAATACGGTTAAGTTGGAGAATGCAGTGTTAATTAGGAGCTGGTAACTTTAAATGAACGGGGTGGATTGCATGTGCTGAAATCTACCAGGTAAATGAAACCTTCCGAAGCTTTCGTGATTTCCTTCATTCTTTCTTCTGGTATGGCTGGTGTTGTGAGCAGCACCTGAATACATCAATTGTATATCAGATTGATAGAGCTTTCCTACTTTCTGGCAGTGCGATATCTATAGTGTAAAGAATTTGAAATGCTCGCTCGCTGATGAATGCCACATGATGGAAATACCAGCTCGAGGTTGTTCTTCTTGGCTTCACTCCATAATGCATGCGCGGCTACATAAGGGAGATCAGGCACTATAAGACCTGGGAAGGAGATGTACATGAGATCAAGAGAAACTGGATCAGTAGTAGCTCCTGTACCTGCATGCCAAATTGTGAATATAATCATCAAATGAAGAGAAAAGGCTATCTACCGTGCACACCGGCTTCTTTGATTTCGGCCAACCCTCTACACAAGATAGGCCTGTAATACGAGAAGAGCACCACCGGGCACGACAGCTCCGGCGTCACCTCCTTGAGCATCGCCAGCACGCCGTCCATTGTCGCACCGCCCGCCAGAGCCCTCGCACTTGAAGCCTGGATGATCGGACCGTCGACGTAGGGGTCGGAGCATGGCACGCCGAGCTCAATGACGTCGGCGCCACAGGCATCCAGGAGACGCAGCGCCTCCGCCGTTGTGGCCAGGTCAGGATCACCGGCGGTGATATACGGGATGAGCGCTGTCTACTCAGGGCACATCGATCCCAATATCCGGTCAGAGTCCACACGTCCGTTACATGCAATGTACAACACATGCACGCACCTTGCCCTTAGCCATGAGCTTGGCCATGGTGTCCGACACGGTCCGGCTCCTCACAGCTGCTGGCTTAGCCGGCGCCGGGGCGGGCGGAGCCACCGCGACCGCCCTAATGACCGGCAGAACATTCCTCCGCCTCGGTATCATCACCGCTGCTGCCATCCGCCTCGGGAGCAGCGACGACTGGAAAGACGAAGGGTAGCAAGACGCATTGAGCGCGAAAGCCATTTCGCTAGCTGACTGAGAAACCTTCTTGTGTAGAGATTTATTGTTTGTGAATGATGCATGAGTTGCGCGTCTGGACGCGTTTATAGTATCGGAAATAGTAAACTTACATGCAGCACCTTGCGCACGTATGTGTGCATCCTCTAATCTACCCGGCCCTCTTCCCTTTCAATAATCCTAAATGTAGGATTAACCTATGTAAGTTTTACCCCCCCCCCCCCCCCCCGGGCGGCCCTCTCCCATGAGTTTCGAATTTTAATGAAATCTTTCATTTCAAAATTTTCTTGTTATTGTCCGCCGGGACTTCAGAATGCATGAGCCACGGTACATAGATTCGACTATGAAGAAGCCAGATGTAGTGAGGTTCTAGCGAAAAACATCTCGTCCTTGTGTCGGGTTATTCGAAACCAAACGGGATAAAAGATATTTTTCCATGACACAAGACGGTGGCCAATCAAATCCCGGCTAAAAAAAATCCGGTGGGAATGAGTTGAGCATCTACGCAAGAGTATCATTCTTAGTGGGAAAAATGTGTCACAGAGCTGGATGTTGTCCTCAAAGAGTGGTATTTCCTAGTCAGTTGTCCTCCCATAAACGAATCTCCGGCCCATCTTTTATCACGAAGGATCCAAAGCGAAAAAATACAATTATTTGCCGTCATTATACCAACCCAAAAGTGCGAGTCACCAGGTTTCCAATAGGCGTGAGACACTACTTTTTTGCCTAGATACTTATTACGCAATAGCGTTTGACAAACGTCATCCTTAGTAAGTAGTTTGAATAATAATTTACTAAGCAAGACATCATTCTTGACTTGCAAGTCATGAATGTTAGGACCACCTTGGTCTTTTGGCCTACAATCCACCCTCCATTTGCCCAGTCTGTACTTTTGATTTTCATGATCTCTTTGTCAAAAAAATCTGGATCTGAAATAATCCACTCTTTGGAAGACCCATTATAGATATGTTGGAGATGAATCACCATCCCCAAGCTTAATCCCTAGTCGTCCTCGAGTAGGTAGATGATAAAAAAATAATTTTTGATGATGGCGTTGTTCAGGTACACGGCTTCGTCGCCGGGAATAATGTCGACGATATTCATGGCGGGCGTGTTGGCGCAGACTTGAAGGAGGAAGGACGGGTGACGGACGTGCTGGTGCACGACGACGAGCGTGAGGTTCGGTCTGGTGCGACTAGAGTTGGCATGGTTTGACCAAGTGTGATGCGGCCTGGTCCGGTTTAGCCTGGGAGAAAAAGGCCCAGAGTTAAACGAGAGGAACAAAAATGCCTATGTGGCATGCCGAATCAGCACCATATTGGGGAAAAGTTAAATTGGGGGTCATTTCTGGTTAAAGGGGAGAAATATGGCATATAAGTGATAAATGGGGGTATAAATTGAGGATTTTCTCAAATTTGGGTCAATTATGTCATCAATGTAAATTATGGGGGTGAAAAATGAAATTAACTCTTGATGGAGAGATCAAATGCTACTTTGGCGGGTCCCTTGTTTACATGCATGGCTAATGATCACAATATTAGATTGCTATTTGGCCCTTTGGTACCTGCTACATTATGAGAATATACTAGGAAAAAAATGTTTTTACATAATAAGACTACTAGGACCATCTCCAGTGCATATGACGCTTAGGCCCGACATATAGGTGCTAAGGATGTCATATAGTAAAAAAAAAATATCATGGAAAAATAATTAGGGAGGAGAGAGAGCAATTTGATTACCCCAGAATAAATAATGCCATGCACGCGAACTTTTGCAAAACATTTAGAAAGACAACTTTACTCTATCCATGGCCACAAAAGATTAAGCACCTAAGCATTGTGACTTTAGTTGTTAAAAAATCATGCACTTTAGCACCTCATCTAATCACATGTGCAATGAAAAGATGCACTTAGCATATCATCTAATCGCCCGTGCAATGAAAGAGATGGGCGCTATGCGTGGTGGGCCAAAACAATTGGACGAAACAACCGGTTAGCCTATGCATGGTTACTCCAACCGCATTGCAACAATTAACATGGGAGAAACATGTATCCATGGGTTTTCTTTCCTCCAATCAACGTGTGCCCAAATTACGTTGTCATTTCTTAGATGCCCTACGCACCTAAAAGGAGGGAGTAGGTGAAAACGATTGCAAACATTAAACTAGATATATCGGCGAAGTCACTTCTCACCATAGCAACTTCATGGTTAATACAATCCATATGAGTAGCACAACTCTTCCACCATGACATAAATAATTTGTAGTGATGCCTCCTTTTTGTCAGCCGCGTTTGAGAAAACGAACTATGACTGCGGATGAGGAGGAGGCGTCAAGCGCCCACCCTTGAAAATCAATTTCCAAGGCGGAAATGGCCCAGATATCCCAGAGCGGTCCTCTATACAAAGCGCCTCTGCAGTACTTTACACTGCAGTCATTCGGTGGACATCCTGGCCCATAGCCAACTATGATTTGTACATACATGATGCATGGGCGACAAGTATCTACTATGAATGATTGGTAAAAAGATTTACAAGTGGACATATATAATGTATGTGTGTGGATGGGCTAGATAAAATTGCCGCGCCTCCCTCCCTAATTCTGCAGTATGTAGTGTCAGGGCAGTCATGCAATATATAGCTCCACTGTTGAGTTGGTCTCAAATAAGTTAGTTATTTTAAGGTACTGTAATCGTTTGGCCAGGGATACACTTCTTAGTGGCTGTGTAATTTTTGTTTTACATTACACAAGTTAAAATATTTTTCTGAGGAAACTACAGAAGTTAATTTTCTGCTCTTCTAACAATTTCTTGTAAGTTCATAAAAACAATTTCTTGTACGTGAATTATATGGACATGAATACGGCCCCGCGTTCCAGATCTGGCGGGTTCTGATTTCGGGATCAGCTAGAGCTAGGAGCAGGAAACGCTTGTTCGACATGTAATGGGTTTATATGTGCCGATACTTAACAAGCAACATTTTTATAGCCCATATATGTGTTCATGTTTTATGCGAGTATGTAATGATACTTTAGTATCTATTCTAGTATGAAAAAGTTAACCCAACATAAACATTCAGTGATACCGTAGGTATCACAAAAAGAGAATTTACACAACAAATCCTTCGTGATGAAGTTCGAACATGTCATCTCACAAGCTAAGACCACAAACATTGTCTCTAGTTAGGCTTTTTTAATTAGGTTTCTTACCACATACACCTTGTGGTGTCTCTAATTAGTCATGTGATCACTCAAAATAATATAGTCACAAATAAGTGTGCAATTGTTTTTGAACCATGAACCGCACAAAATTCTACGGTATTTTCTATTAATAATAAAATAACAGTTAAAAATATATAAAAGGAAAAATAAAATAAAAGAAGAACAAAAAGAATAAGGCCCTCTCTCAGCCGATGCCAGTTCTAGAGATCATGTTGTCATATGTAAATGATAAACCTTTTGGCACTAATCATAGATGAGTGCCAATCAAATCTGACAAACTGTTCAAATGTTTATTCTTGATTATGTGTTTTAACAAATGCAAGTCTTCTTTCAATCTGAACTTCCAAGACTTAAGGTTAAAGACTTCCTGTCTAAAGATTTTTTTCATTTCTCAAATTCCATATGTTCCAACACCCTTGGATCATGATTTCCATGGCAATCTTCCTGGGTAAGGAGGCATGGGCAATCCGAATCTCATCAAAAATTGAAATACCCACCCTTTTATTTGGAATGATGTTGTTCCAGCTATCCTGAACAAAACCACAGTCCCAAAATAGATGTATTAGTTTCTTTTGTTTTACCATTGCAGAAAACACAATCATAACAGTCAAGGTGAAGTTATTTCCTTTTCAGTAAGCTCTTTGTATTTACTCTGTCATGTATAAGTAGCCAGTAAAAGAATTTGTGTCTCTGTTTGGTAGCAGCTTTCCAGGTCCACCGAAAGGCAATGTGTTATTTCGCAGGGCCACAAATGTCTTGATACATATTGATAGAGGAATACGATTTTCCTTGTCCAAATCCTTGCCATGAGTCTGAGCTATCTGGAGCATTGTGGCTTTCTATGAGCTGATGCAGTTCATTATATAGATTGAAAGCTTGCGCATTGAGAGGAGTGTGCAAAAATACAGTGGTGTCTTGAGCATTTATCCAAATTTCAACAAATTGTGTGGCGTTTTTGACAAATAAGTACAGTTCAGGAAACTTCTGTTCAAGAGAATGATCTAATCACTTATCTTGCCATAGCAGAATTGTTTTGCCATTTTCTAGTTTACAGGAAGAGTGTTTGTTAGGGTATATTTCTCCCTTAGTGCTTTTGGTGATTGATGACAATGTGTTTTGTAGACCAACCGTGTACATTGAGCATTTCTGACATTATTACATATGGCATAAGACAGTTTATTCCCCTCTGTGACAAAGTGAGAAGACGGATGTTTTCGGCGTTTCTTTTTTGGTGGATTTGAGTCGTAGGAAAACCGTACTATTAAGAGGGGTTCCGATTTGGAAAGTTTAGGGTGGATTCAACACGTACACATACCCTATATATGCACCCACATATCCCTTCCCGCAACTTTGGAGTTGCAATTGTTATCTTTCTTGGGCTTTGTGGAATCACCCTAGCAGTAATCCCGCCCTAGTCAGTGATAGGTCCACATGTGTGGTTCTTCTACAGTCCAGTGCCGCGGGCACTACTGTGGGAGTCCTGGACTAGGGGGTCCTTGGGCTGTCGGCTTATCTGTCATGGGTCGGACAGGTTGATCGCACTACAACTGCTAGAAGGCCAAATTATGAAGAGACTCTGTATTCGGATAGGCCTTGGTGTGTCCTACAAGTCAAGATAATAAGAATCGGCATGTTTATACCTTCCTTGTAACCGACCATGTGTGACCATAGTACCCCTAGTGTCTATATAAACCAGAGGGTTTAGACCGTAGAGGCTAGAAGAACCATCATCCTACTAGCTTAGGGTTTAGTTCATCTGATCTCGTGGTAGATCAACTTTGTAATCATCCTATACACTTCAATATAATCAAGCAGGACGTAGGGTTTTACATCTTCAAGAGGGCCCAAACCTGGGTGAACATAGTGTCCTTTGTCCCTTGTTCCCCTTCGATCCAAGATCTATAGCTCGGGACCCCCTACCCGAGATCCGTTGGTTTTAACACCGACATTGGTGCTTTGATTGAGAGTTTCACGGTTGGATCGCCGGAAGATCAATGGCTCGCTGATCATCGGAGTTGGCGTCAACACTAGGGACATCTTCACTCCCGACCAGCTTTTCGCGTTTGGCAGCATCGTTCCGCACGCTAACTCGGCCGGTCATCTCGAACAGGTTGACAGCTTCGCCCCTGAGCATCAGATCAGGTTTGGTAACCTAGAGTACGTCGCCGATGCTTGGGGTGATCTTGTCTTCACCGGGTTCATAGATTCAACTAAGGCGCCTGAAAAACTCGAAGCTTTGACTTCAGGCTCTCTTTCCAACCCAATCCCCGGGCCGACCCTTACCTTGCATCTGTCTTCGGCCCAGATGCGACTTTTGGCGTCCAAAAACCAGGAGTCAACCCTTACCGGACTTGCCTCTCTTACATTGGATCTGGCTTCAAGCCTGGATGCGAATTTGGCATCCGATGACCAGGAGCCAACACTGGCCGGACTCTCCTCTCTCACTCCTCTTACCTCGGATCAGGCTTCGAGCGTGGATAGAATTCGATGTCCGTAGACCGGGAGTCAACCCTAGCCGGACTCACCCTTAACCCTACTGCACCAGAGGTTGACTCCGATGAAATCTCAAATGCCGATTCAACTGGTCTCTCCCTTTTAAGCGAGATGCTAGATCGGATCCAGGAGATGAACATCATGAACGACCCATCCTCGACCAATGCTCCGCTAGGTTTTGAAGCAGGCCACGAGGAATTTTTTGCCCACCCACCACCCACTTAGTAGCCTTTTTCGAAGAATTAACCGACATGCTAGACTACGCTTCCAAGGAGGTCGACGACATGGATGAAGATGTCGAATACATAGCCCACACTGCTACTCCCATCGCCGGACGATGGACGACCACCTCCACCTATGACGTCTACATAGTGGACACTCCCAATGAAAACGGTGATGGCGCTAGTAACGATGATGTCACCCCCAAGAAAGATGGCAACAAGACTGGCGAGGAGCCGACCAAACACCGACGACAGCGCCGATGATCCAAGGGGCGTAGGGGCAGGGAAAGCAACATGGGAACCGGGGAAGACGATACCCCAGACAATATGGAAGATCCCGGCAACCCCGCCCCTGAGAAACACCTTGATGGCTCGGAGGGGCATGAGGGCCAATATAACCCCGAGGACCTCAATGACCCCGAAGACAGTAATTACCTACCTCTTTCCAAACAGGAAGTCAGCCTCAAAGTAGAGGTTTTCATCGTTCCGTAGGACCCACTGGACCAAGAGTGGTTCAAACAGCAACTTATAGCCAATGCGCGCAGCCTGAAGAAGAACCAGCAGCAGCTGAACGCCGAGCAAAACACCCTCAATGATAGATGGACAAAAGTCCTGGCTGTCGAAGAAGGGTACGACTATGAACAAGAAACCAAAAGCTACCCAAAGCGGAAGCTGCTGCCACAATTCGATGATGAGGCCCTTACGCCTGCACCACCAAGATAGACCTAGGCAGACCAGCCCGACCGCCCCCTCGAGGACTGGACAGGTCGGCTGGGGAGGCCGAATACCCACCCGCCCCCTCGCCGTAAGGGCAAGGAGGCAATGATATGTCTCCAACGTATCTATAATTTTTTATTGTTCCATGTTGTTATATTATTATCTTGGATGTTTTACAATTATTTTATAGCAACTTTATATCATTTTTGGGACTAACCTATTGACATAGTGTCTAGTGCCAGTTGCTGTTTTTTTGCTTGTTTTTACTTCGGAGAATATCAATAACAAACGGAGTCCAAACACAGTGAAACTTATTGGAGATTTTTTGGACTAGAAGACAACTTGGGAGCCAAGGAAGCACCAAAGGGGATGCCCGAGGGGCCCACAAGACACCAGGGCACGTAAGAGGCCCCTAGCGCACCCTGATGGGTTGTGGAACCCACGGGGGGTCTCTTCCACCACCTCTCAACTCTATAAATACCCAAATATTCCAGAAACCCTAGGGGAGTCGACGAAACACAATTCCAACCGCCGCAAGTTCCAGAACCACGAGATCCAATCTAGAGCCCTATTCCGGCACTCTGCAAGAGGGGAACACGATCACGGAGGGGTTCACCAACCTCATTGGTGCTCCTCCGATGATGCGTGAATAGTTCACCATAGACCTACGGGTCCGTAGGCAGTAGCTAGATGGCTTCTTCTCTCTTTTTGATTCTCAATACAATGTTATTTGAGTTTATGATCAGATCTATATCCATGAATATTATTTGAGTTTTCTTTGATCTCTTATATGCATGATTATTTATAGCCTCGTATTTTTTCTCCGAATCTTTGGTTTAGTTAGGCCGACTAGATCGATTTTTCTTGCAATGGGAAGAGGTGCTTTGTGATGGGTTCGATCTTATGGTGTCCTCACCTAGTGACAGTAGGGGTAGCGAGATACGTATGTATCGTTGCTATTAAGTATAAAAAGATGGGGTCTATTCCTACATGAATAGATATTGTCTACATCATGTCATCATTCTTTTTGCATTACTCCGTTTCTCCATGAACTTAATACACTAGATGCATGCTGGATAGCGGTGATCTGTGGAGTAATAGTCGTAGATGCAGGCAGGAGTGGGTCTACTAGTCTTGGATGTGATGCCTATATGCATGATCATTGCCTTAGATATTGTCATAATTATTTGATCTTCTATCAATTGCCCAACAGTAATTTGTTTACCCAATGTATGCTATTTTCTCGTGAGAAGCCTATTGGGAAACGTAGCATGCAATTTCAAAAAAATTCCTACGCTCACGCAATGTCTATCTAGGAGATGCATAGCAACGATAGGGGGAGAGTGTGTCTAGGTACCCTCGTAGACCGAAAGCAGAAGCATTAACTTAATGCGGTTGATGTAGTCAAACGTCTTCTCGAATCAACCGATCAAGTACCGAACGTACGACACCTCCGAGTTCTGCACACATTCAGCTCGATGACGTCCCTCGATCTCTTGATCCAGCAGAGTGTCGATGGAGTCGATGAGTTCCATCAGCACGACGACATGATGCCGGTGTTGGTGATGTGATCCATGCAGGGCTTCGCCTAAGCACTACGATGATACTATCGGAGAGTAAATGGTGAAGGGGGCACCGCACACGGCTAAGACAATGTTGTGTCTTTGGAGTGCCCCCTGCCCCGTATATAAAGGAGGGGGAGGAGGCCGGCCACCAGGGGTGCGCGCCATGGGGGGGTGTCCTACTAGGACTCCACTCCTAGTAGGATTCGGCCTCCCCCTTTTTTCCTTCTTTTCAGAGGGGAAAGGGGGAGCAGGAGGGAACCGGAGAAGGAAAGGGGGGGCGCTCCCCCTCCCCTAGTCCAGTTCGGACTCCCTATGGGAGGGGGGCGCGGACACCCCTTGTGGGCTGGCTCCCCTCTCTCCTATGGCCCATGTTGGCCCATTATTTCCCCCGGGGGTTCCGGTAACCTCCCGGTACTCCGAAAATCATCCGAAACTTCCCGAAACTAGTCCGGTGTCCGAATGTAACCTTCCAATATATCAATCTTTACCTCTCGACCATTTTGAGACTCCTCGTCATTTCTATGATCTCATCTGGGACTCCAAACAATCGTCGTTCACCAAAACACATAACTTATATAATACCAATCGTCATCGAACATTAAGCGTGCGGACCTTATGGGTTCGAGAACTATGTAGACATGACTGAGACACCTCTCCGATCAATAACCAATAGCGGAACCTGGATGCTCATATTAGTTCCCAATATTTTACAAAGATCTTTATCGGTCGAACCGTGATGTCAATATAGTTATTTCCTTTGTCATCGGTACTTGCCCGAGATTCCATCGCCGGTATCTTCATACCTAGTTCAATCTCGTTACCAGCAAGTCTCTTTACTCGTTCCTTATGCATTGATAACCTACAAGTATAGGGGATCGCAACAGTTTTTGAGGGTAGGGTATTCAACCCAAATTTATTGATTCGGCACAAGGGGAGCCAAAGGATATTCTCAAGTATTAGTAGTTGAGTTGTCAATTCAACCACACCTGGATAACTTAGTATCTGCACCAAAGTATTTAGTAGCAAAGTAGTATGGAAGTAACGGTAACAGTAGCAAAAGTAATAGTAGCAGTTTTGTAGTAATTGTAACAGCAACAACGGTAAAGTAACTAAGCAAAGAACAATATGTGAAGAGCTTGTAGGCATTGGATCAGTGATGGATAATTATGCCGGATGCGATTCCTCATGTAATAGTTATAACATAGGGTGACACAGACATCAATGTAATGTAGGCATGTATTCCGAATATAGTCATACGTGCTTATGGAAAAGACCTTGCATGACATCTTTTGTCCTACCCTCCCGTGGCAGCGGGGTCCTAATGGAAACTAAGGGATATTAAGGCCTCCTTTTAATAGAGTACCGGACCAAAGCATTAGCACTTAGTGATTACATGAACTCCTCAAACTACGGTCATCACCGAGAAGTATCCCGATTATTGTCACTTCGGGGTTGTCGGATCATAACACATAATAGGTGACTATAGACTTGCAAGATAGGATCAAGAACTCACATATATTCATGAAAACATAATAGGTTCAGATCTGAAATCATGGCACTCGGGCCCTAGTGACAAGCATTAAGCATAGCAAAGTCATAGCAACATCAATCTCAGAACATAGTGGATACTAGGGATCAAACCCTAACAAAACTAACTTGATTACATGGTAAATCTCATCCAACCCATCGCCGTCCAGCAAGCCTACGATGGAATTACTCATGCACGGCGGTGAGCATCATGAAATTGGTGATGGAGGATGGTTGATGATGACGACGGCGACGAATCCCCCTCTCCGGAGCCCTGAACGGACTCCATATCAGCCCTCCCGAGAGTGTTCAGGGCTTGGCGGCGGCTCCGTATCGTACAACATGATGAATCTTTCTCTCTGATTTTTTTCTCCGCGAACGTGAATATATGGAGTTGGAGTTGAGGTCGGTGGAGGTCCAGGGGGTCCATGAGGCAGGGGGGCGCTCCCTAGAAGGGGGCGCCCCCCACCCTCGTGGATAGGGTATGGGCCCCCTAACGTTGATTCTTTCGCCAATATTTTTATTAATTCTGAAAAGTTGCTCCATGGATTTTCAGGTCATTTCGAGAACTTTTATTTCTGCACAAAAGTAACACCATGGCAGTTCTGCTGAAAACAACGTCAGTCCGGGTTAGTCCCATTCAAATCATGCAAGTTAGAGTCCAAAACAAGGGCAAAAGTGTTTGGAAAAGTAGATATGATGGAGATGTATCATGCATCATCCCGCAACTAACTCATTAGTCACATTGCTTGCAAGGCTTCATATGATGTGCATTACCGAGAGGGCCCAGAGATACCTCTTCGATACTCGAAGTGACAAATCCTAATATCGATCTATGCCAACCAAACAAACACCTTCGGAGATACCTGTAGAGCATCTTTATAATCACCTAGTTACATTGTGACGTTTGATAGCACATAAGGCATTCCTCCGGTGTCCGGGAGTTGCATAATCTCATAGTCGGAGGAATATATATTTGACACGAAGAAAGCAGTAGCAATAAAACTGAACGATCATTGTGCTAAGCTAACGGATGGGTCTTGTCCATCACATCATTCTACTAATGATGTGATCCCGTTATCAAAAGACAACTCATGTCCATGGCTAGGAAACTTAACCATCTTTTGATGAACAAGCTAGTCTAGTAGAGGCATACTAGGGACACATTGTTTTGTCTATGTATCCACACATGTGTCAAGTTTCTGGTTAATACAATTCTAGCATGAATAATAAACATTTATCATGAATAAGGAAATATAAAATAAAAACTTTATTATTGCCTCTAGGGCATATTTCCTTCAAATCCACTAGTGAAATCTATGCCCCCCGGGTCTAACTTTTATCATATTGTTTTCAAATATATATTCCCAAAACCGAAAAATACCTTGCTGCACTTTTTCTTTATTTGTTTTATTTTGTGTTCGTGCTAGATCTATTTATCCAATCTCATACTATTTAATCTATCTTTTTACCGTGGAGGGATTGACAACCCCTCTTACGCGTCGGTTGCAAGTATTTGTTCTTTGTGTGCTGGTACCGTTTACATAGTGTTGCTTGGTTCTCCTACTGGATTGATAACCTTGGTTTCATAACTGGGAGAAATACCTACCGTAGCTGTACTGCATGATCCCTTCTTCTTTGGGGAAATACCGACGGAGTTTCAAGCCGCATTAGGCAACACAACCAGAATACCAATATGATCTCCGCATGACCTAGCCATCAGAGTAGGGGCAGACAAGATCCATCTACGGATTTCGAGAGTACGCTCCGGTTGGTCGGGACTGATACCAAGCTTGCCGCAACCAAAATGCTAGAGTTCGGGAGCAGCACCGGGCCGAGATGGCAGCCGATCTACGGCGCGATGTAGCCCGGGTTAGGGGCGGCACCCACCCGATGTGCTTCACGGATGAGGTGATGAAGCATCAGTTCCCCAAAGGTTTTAAACCCGTAAACATCAAACAATACGACGGGACAACAGACCCGGCCGTATGGGTCAAAGATTTTCTTCTCCACATTCATATGGCTTGAGGAAACGATCTCCACGCCATAAAATACCTACCACTTAAGCTCAAAGGACCAGCTAGTCATTGGCTGAACAGCCTCCCTGAAAACTCCAAAGGGAACTGGGAATAGATCGAGGATGCTTTCCGAGCCAACTTTCAAGGCACTTACGTTCGGCCTCCTTGCGTCGATGACCTGAGCCATGTGATCCAGCAATTCGGTGAGTCAGCCCAGCAATTTTGGAATCGATTTTTGACCAAAAAGAACCAGACCATCGACTGTATGGACACCCAAGCTATAGCAACATTCAATCATAGTATCCGGGACGAATGGCTCACTCCCCAGCTCGGCCAAGATAAGCCAAGGATAATGTCGGCAGTTACCTCTCTCATGACCCGCTTTTGCGCGGGGGAAGATCGCTGGCTGGCTCGTAGAAGCAATAACCTAGAGGAGCCCAGTACTTCAGATGCCTAGGATGGCAAAGCGAAGCCACGGTGCAACAAAAACAAGCGTCAACACAACAACGCCGACGCCGATGACACGGCAGTGAATGCCGGATTCCGCAACTCCAAATCAGGACCACGGAAGAAGCCCTCTAAAAGGAACAAGGATGGACTAAGCAACTTTGAAATAATCTTGGACATGCCCTGCCAGATTAACGGCACCTCTGACAAACCCGCCAACCACACCAATCGTGACTGTCGGGTGATCAAATAGGCTGGCAAACTCACAGCCAAGGACACAGGCAAAAGCCCCCGAAACAAGAACAGTGAAGAATCTTGCAGGCCGAACAATGAAGGCCAGAAACAATTCCCTCCTGTGGTAAAAACGGTCAATATGATTTACACCACACATATACCAAGGAAGGATAGGAAACACGCACTTCGGGGTGTCTACACCGTAGAGCATGTAGCCCCGAAATTCAACCCATGGTTGGCTTGCCCAATCACCTTCGACCGTAGGGACCACCCGACCAGTATTCGTCATGGAGGGCCGGCGGCCCTGGTTCTCGACCCTATTATCAATGGGTACCACCTCACTAGAGTCCTCATGGACGAAGGCAGTAGCATCAACCTTATTTATTCAGACAGAGTGAGGAAAATGGGTATCGATCCATCAAGGATCAAACCCAGCAACACCACCTTTAAAGGGGTCGTCCCAGGCGTCGAAGCCCGCTGCTCGGGTACTCTAACCTTGGAAGTAGTGTTTGGCTCGCTGGACAACTTTCGCAACGAAGACTTGATCTTCGACATTGTCCCTTTTTGCAGTGGCTATCACGCACTCCTGGGGCGGACGGCGTTTGCTTGTTTCAACGCCGTCCCCCATTACTCATACTTGAAACTAAAGATGCCCGGGACCAAGGGCGTCATCACAGTCAATGGCAACACGGAGCACTCACTCCGGACGGAGGAGAATACAGCGGCTCTGGCAGCCGAAGTCCAAACTGGCAACGAGGGGCCGAAGTACCAGCCCGCCGTCAAGGCATGAGAGACAAGCAGGTGGGCCTGGGTCATATCTCATTTCGAGGAGCCTCTCTACAGTCAATGTAAATATGGACAAGTGCCCCGCAACACGCACACCCCAGCTGCAAAGTACGTACCTCGGGTACACAACTTCGCGCTTAAAATACCATGGGCAACTATGGGGGCCAACCATGCATGAGCCAAGTGTTCTGGTCAACCGAGCTATGGCTAAACACGTCTTCAGACAGACATAGGTACCATCAAGGACCTATCTGGCATTAAGCCAATACAGTACGACGACTTCTCAAGACCCTGTCTCAAAGGGCCCGTCGACCGATTATTATTCCCTCCAAAGGAGTCCTTCCTCCCCATAGGAGCAAAGGCACAGACGTGCAGCAGGGCACAGTAGGGACATCAACCCACGCATCAAGGCCCTGTGTAAACCTTTCATCTGTAAAATGTATCTTTTTTACAAAGTATCTGCAGTAGTTGCTTCGGTAGTTCGAATTGTATGGTTACACGTCACGAGCTATTGGAATAAAGACCACCCTTTACGGTCCTCTTGCAGTCATTTATGCCGCATAACCTTTTTCACTCTTTGACGCTAAAACAAACTAGTTCGGTACACATCTTCTTTAGATGTGATAGACTAGTAAACCGGGGGCTTGATTATAATACTCGCCCTATGCATTAGTCCGCACTATATTTTTTCCTATGTGTTCGGCGTCTCGGATATTGCATTATATGAACCGGTTCCCAATTATGTCTTGGGTTAATAGTTGGGTTGCCCTCCCATGTTCCGCATGTTCGGCTGTAAGGGTAAAGGGAGGACCACTGCGATTGTACTTCCAGCTCACCTGGTTAATACCTCAGTGTAGAAAGCCGGAAACTGACTGTCATAATAAGTGAGAACTGGTCAGCGATCTGATGAAAACTGTTAAACTAGAATCATTGGAGATTACACCGTGTCATACGAACGATTTTTCTTCGGCCAGACCATGTGATAAAGGTATATACCTCGGCTCACCCGAATATCACAAAAACACTAGGGGCTAGTCACTAGCCCCTTTAGTTAAGCTCCTATGGCTAAGTGAAATCACTAAAGCCGCATAGGCCAATTTCCTGGTTTCTCTCACACACTAAAACCTTCGAGCATCGAGATGTCGGCTAAGGGTCACAGTGTAGAGTTCAAAACACCCCTTGTAGCATCTACATGGGGGCTAAAGCCGACGACTGGTAACTTTCAGATTAAAACAGCCGCACATGAATCAAAATAAATACAAAGCAGAGAATTATGTTAAACCATACGAAATAACCGCACCATAAAGCAAAAGGTTCAACTGTCATTCAATACATGATAGTGCGCTCACTCAAGGATTACATCATGATGTGGAAATGTTGCTCGGGGCGCCTGTGCTTCTTTCCAGCAGGCGGAGGTCCAGCGGCCATCTCGACTGGCTTGATCTTGGGCCAGTGCACCATGGTCTTCGTTAAGGCCATCCGAGCTCCGTCGATGCACACGGAGCACTTCACAACGTCAATCCGGGAAGCAACGTCGCACAGCTTCTGCACCAGGCCGAAGTAGTTGTTCGGTATCGGCTTTGAAGGCCATAGCCATACACAAAGGTCCTTCATGGCTGGTTCCGCCAACCGGTGCAGCTCCATCAGCTGCTTCATTTGATTACTCGGGAGGGGACGGTGTTCGGGCGCCTAGAACTGCGCCTAGAACAGCTTGTGCTCGACATCACCCTCTCGAGCCGCAAAGTGCCTTGCCGCATTTGCCGCACTCCTCGGAAGATCCGCAAACACGCTTGAGCAACACCACACTGGTGTGAGCAACACAGACATGTGACAGCCACACTCTGCAGTATGTAGGACTTACCATCTACAATTTGCTTTACTTGGCGGAGCTCTTCTCGGGCGCCCCACATCTCCTTCCTCGCCTCCTAGATTTCTTGCCTTATCTTGGACAGCTCGGTGGCTTGACCATTATTTTTCTGCTCAAGATCCTCAAACTTAGTGACGACATCCTTGGGCTCATGCCTCACCTCGGCCACTCTGGCCTCATGCTTCTCACTGATAGTTTTCACCGTCATGAGTTAGGCGACCGCTAGCTCGGCCGCCGCCTTCTGTTCGGCCGCTTCTTCCTTGGCCTTCTTCAGTTCCTCCTTGAGGCCCTCGACCTCCACGGCGACAACTTCAGTCATAATTAAGCAATTCTTGCTTAGGAATAACCCCGAATAACTTGCCCGACAAGGAAAATACAAATTACCAAGTCTTGACCGAACTAACCTTGCGCCTCGTCAAACCACTTGTTGACAAGGTCGAGCTCCTCATTGGAGCTTTTGAGCTTCCGTTTCATTTCGGCCAGCTCCGCGGCATTGCAGCCAAAAAAGAGGCCTACAAAAACAAAAAGATCACATCATATAAACTCCCCATTTAATGATTTTAGATCCTCCGCCAGGTTTTTAATCCTGACAGAGTCTCGGGGGCTTCTATATATACGCGAATTGTATAGTCTCGCTTAAAAATTCACTTCATGGATAGAATATTACATGGCTTACCTCGAAGCCTGTCAGGAGACCACCAAAACCCTCGTTTAGTCTGTTGTTAACAGACCAAATACTTTCCAAAACCAAGCCCGTTAGGGCGCGGTGCTCTGCGATGACAGAGGAGCTATTCAAAGCCTCCTCCATCACGGCTGGCCAACCAGCCGTAATCCGATCTTTGGTATTCGACACTGGTGGCAGGGCCCAGGCTCCCCCTTCGGTGGAGGGCGGAATTGATGACTCCCTAGGCTTTGGGGGCTTCGAAACCATATTCGGGGAGGGCTCGGATTGACCGAGCTCCCCCTCCATGTTCACCAGGAGGGATCCCCCCTCCTGGTCTTTGGTAACCGAGGTGTTAGCCTCGGCCATGATGTCATCGCCACCGCCTCCCGTGTCTGGTCCGGGAGGGGTCCTTCGAGACACCACCTCTCCGGTCTCCCCGATGACCGGAGGAGGCGTAGAGAGGGACGCAGTCCTACTCTCCGCTAGCTCGGCTGGCAGAGAGTTTCCCTCTAATACTTTATCAGTGGGGAGGTCGTGTGGCGGGCTGCAATATGAAAAATATGTGTACAATCAGTGATAAACTAACAAAACGATCGCCCAAAGAGTCCTCAGATTCATACCTTTGGTCAGGGGTGTCGCCTTGGGGTTCTTCGAGGAACCTCTTCGGAAGCTTCAGACTGCTTAGTGGAGTCCGAGCTATCGTCAGGCAGGACTAACTTGGGCCTTCGCTATTTCTTCAGGGCAGGAGGGGCCAGACCCTCCTTCGTGTCATCGAACGCGACTCTCTTTCTTGTGTGGGAGGAGTCTCTCTCCTCCCCGTCCTCCTCTTGCTCCCCCTCATGAGAGAGGGAGCTTGAGTCTCCCCGGACTTGGTGTCCCGATGTACTCTTGGGCAGAGGCCTTCTTTGGCCTCCCTCATTTCGATCCTCTTCTTCTTCTTTTTCTGTGGCGCCTTGTACGGCACCATGGTCAGTATTTCCTCTAGTAGGGCCGACTAGGGGTCTTCGGGTAGCGGGGCCGGAACATCGATTTGTGCTGCCTTCTGAAGCCAGCCCTGCATATGTGGGGAATAAAGGGGTCAAGTTCCTTGTCGAATGGCAAATGTGTGAACATAAAGAATTAAACTTGATTACCTCTCGAGGGGGGTGTGCGGCGTCAAGACCAATGTCTTCTTCCGTGGACAGTCACTCCTTTTGGGGCATGAACAACACCTTCCACAACTTGTCGTGGGTGGTGCCGTAGAAGTGGAGCACGGTGGCCGGATCCTCAGGCTTGTGGGAGAACATTGGGGCAGCCCCTTGTTGGCAGGGCACAAGGCAGCGGCTAGGGATGAAAATGGAGTGGAAACTTTTTGGTTTTTCCGGAGGAAAAATGGAAACAGAGAGGAAATATGAAAATGAAAACAGAAATTTGCAAAACGGAAATGGAAATGAATTTTTTATGCGGAAAGGGAAACAAAAACGGAATAGTGTTTTCCGGTGGAACAGACATGGAAACGGAACTTTCTGTTTCCATGAATATGGAATTTCCGTTTTACTATAGACCTATGTCTCCTTTGTGGACCAACCACCAAACAACACACAATGACACAATTAGTAGAATGAATCTGAGGCACAACTTCTACTACCACACATGTACTGAGCTTGACTCTATACATAATTGTTTAGTACTACTACAATACTACACTAAGTTGCTAACATAATGATATTATTTTGTAGCCATGTTAACAACTCGTTATACTTGTTTGTTTTTGTGTGTATTTCTCTATGATTAAAGGGGGTTTTAAGTTCCGGTCAACGCTCACTTCTATTTCCGTATTCGCTTTGTATTCACTCCGTGTCCGTTTCCGGTAGTATCTGTTTCCGTATTCATTTCCGGGGTTTCTATATTCGTTTCCGCTTCTGCAGAAAAATAAGGAAACAAATGTGGCAGCACTCAGTTCCGTCCGTTTCCGCTCCGTTTTCATCCCTAGCAGCGGCAGAGCATCACCTGAACCACATTGATCAGCTAGGTGCCTGCCTTTATCATGGTGGAGATGCGCTTTTGCAGCAACTCTACCTCCGCCTTGTGACCCCAAGTCAGGGCTCTTTTTGGTCCACATGGTCAGCCTCGCGGGAGGTCCAGACCTGAATTCGGGAGCCGCCGCCCAGTCTGCACCACATATTTTAGTGATATAGAACAACTCTTTCAGACGGTGTCTATAAATGTGCCCTCCAGCCATTCGACTCGGGCGAGCTTGCTAATCATTGCTCCCCCGCAGTCCGCCTGCTGGCCATCGACTATCTTCGGCTTGACGTTAAAAACCTTCAGCCATAGGCAGAAGTGTGGATGGATCTGCAGAAAGGCCTCACAAATAACAATGAAGGCCGAGACGTGCATGAAAGAGTTCAGAGCCAGATCATTGAAATCTAACCCGTAGAAGAACATCAGCCCCCTAACGAAGGGGTGGAGTGGGAAGCCTAGTCCCCGGATGAAGTGGGGGATGACACCACCCTCTCACCTGGTTGGGGCGTGGGGATAGCATGGCCCTCCTCTGGAGCTTAGTGAATGATGTCGGCCGGAAGGTAGCCAGCATGCTTCAAATCTTTGATGTCCTTGTTGGTGACGATGGAGGCCTCCCACTTCCCTCCCCGCCAGATCCATCCATGACCGAATTGAGGGAATGGCTAGAAGGGAGGTCTTGGGGAAGGATGGGACGGAGCGCTAGAGCTTTGTTGATTGGGAAACACTACAAGAAATATGTCAACTTGTGACCCTCACTATTGGTCGCTGAAAGGTCATAGTTTTTCATTTGCGACCTTTTTGTGACCAAAAACAGAAGGTCAAAAGCTGAGGGTCATTAATCGACTATAGCGACCTTCTCGTGATATGTAAAAGGTCGTTGGTTCTTTGACCAAATTTTTGGTCACTAGCAACCTCCCTGTGCCACGAGGCATCCGGTGGGTGTCGATGTGGCACAAGATTCAGCCCGGTCCAATTAGGTGTTTTACATGGGCCGAGCCCATTAATTCAGCCCATTTATTATTTGGCCAAACCCAATAAATCAGCCTATTTTTTATTTGCTTTCCTGGTAATTTTGGTCAGCCACATGGGCCAAGCCCAACAATTCAGTCTTTTATTTTGGTACGACGTGGGCTTTTGGGCTCTAGAGTTTGATTTTATTTTTTTCAAGATAAGGGTCCACTAGTATAATGGGTCCTAATTGTCGTGTTCTAATAAGTAGGCCCCAGTTGTCAGATTATATTCCTCATATTTCAGCGATCCAATAAATATTTACACAATGCTTCAAACAGAGCACAACAAAATATCATGAAAACATAGTTCACGTCATGAATATAATCAAACAGAGCCAAACTTGGCACATTATAGTCAAACATGGTTCACATCGTAACTAGTTCACATCGGGTAACACAACTAAAAATCAGAAAAAAACCTAGCTATCTAAGTATAACTAGCTCCAATAAGCTAGAACTCTATGTTTCTCCCAACTTCTTCGATCCCGGAGCTCACGGCGAAACATGAATGAAGGACATCATCGCAAGTTATCAAACAAAATTGTTAGGAACAAAATAAAGGCAAATCTAACAAAGACATTAACTTGTAGGCAGTTTGTGTGCATAAATAAGAGTAAGCAAAATGAGGCAAAATCAGTGAATAATAGTAACTAACAAAGAATGTAGTAAAAACTACTCCGGTCACATCAGGTTTACAATCCTACTAAATGCGACATTTTTATCATTTAAGCATGGAATGATTTGATTCAAGAGTACAGACTTGCTACACTATACAGGGTAATTCAAGACAAGTTAACATAAGAAGTTGACAAAATAAATATAAACAGTGCAAATCAGTTAATTGAACATTACGAACATCCAAGAAAAGAAGTAATTCAAGACAAATTAATTTGTTGTCACAAGAGAATTCTCCTACACGCTCTGCATCCACAAGGAAAGTTCAATATCCTTCCCTTGGTAGTACTCAAATCAGCCCAAGACCAAGATAATTTTTAACAAAACTATAGAAGTTACTCCATGCTTTAACAAAAATACATAAACTATGAGAGTATTGATCATGTAACATAGCATAAGTAGTCACAAGATCAAAGAAAAACAAACCAAAATAATAGACAAAGAAAGGTAAATGGTTCGAAATAGGACTGTCTTTTTGGTAGTATTCTCGATTAATCGAACACACACCAAGTACTAGCAAGTGAAACATGATTCAAGAACTACTCATACAGAAATCAAGATCACTGGGTAGCATACTAAGTATTCTCACAGTAATTTTTCACCAATTAACCCATGTCCATGCAACGATTCACGTGGTCATATGCAGATCAAAGCAAAACAAAGACAGAGTTTTAGATTTACAACTAGTAAAGATCTTCTGCGTGATCCTTGAAGAAGAGAAGCGAAGAGGATCCTTGGGGAAGATCGGCAGTGGTGAAGAGGAGCAGCGGCGGTTGTCGGTCAGGCGGCGGGGAGGGGCCCAAGGTTCAAGCTCCCCGCCTCCTCGTGCGGTGTCAGGAGGAGAGGCCGCCGCCACCTCCCAAACCCTCTTCTCACCTCCTCAAGGAAAATAAACAGCCCAAATATACTTTAGGATGAACTACCACAATCTTAAATAGTTTATACAATGATCCAAAGATGCTACCGAGTGACCCAGCCTCGATAGCAAAAGTATTACTAGCTAGTAATAATTTCTGAATTTACATGTTGAGCTGCATATTGATTTGGCGTAAAACTCGAGACATGACATGAGGCGAGAAGATGTGGCAAACAATCGCACGCCAGGTCCAATCATCTACCATGTCTCCCATCATTAAATCACTGCCCTAATCCTCCCCGTGAAGAGATGAATTTCTTCCGAGAAAAATAAAATAAGGGGCTCGCCAGGCGGAACGGCCTGGTGCCCCCATCCCCTCTTCGCTGGCGGCGGATCCGCCTAGATCGAACCGCTACTACACTCTCCCAAAATCGGATCGGACGGATCGACGCGTCTCGAACCGACCAGCGGCATGGACATAATCGACAAAAGTAATTCACAAACATAATCGAACCGAACGGAAAAGGAGAGGGCTACCTTGGGGACATCACCGCCACGCCGCCGGCAGGAGGGTGCCACGCGCGAGGGAAGACTAGCGGTCGGGCGGGAGCGCCGGTGGTCGAGGCTTGGCAGCGACGTCGGCCGACGAGAGCCGCAGGGAGGCTCTTCTCCGTATGTGACGGTGGGGAAGGAGTGGACATCGAGCGCCCATCGTGGCCCGGATCGAAGCCCTTGGCAACGACGGATCTAGCAGCGCAAGGCCGTGGCGGATCTGGGAGCACCATGGCCACCGCCGGTCCGGACCTAGGTTAGGGAGAGAAGGTGAGGGATGGGGTGGGGTGGGCGGAGGGATGGCGCCGATGCGGGAGAGGTGGAGCACGTCGGTGAGGTGGAAGGGGAACGAGGTCGGCGATCTTTGGGTGGGGGGGTGGCGGTGGGAATCGCGGGGGGGGCTCGCTCTCTCGATCTGGACTGGATCGGGATTGGTTGGTGGGTGGGATCGGAAGGGAGGGAGGGACCAAGGCCATGGAGGAGGCCGGGGACAGGGAGGAGGTGGCGGCGGCGACGAGACGAGGACGAGAGAGGAGGAGTATGATGGGAGGAGACAGGCGGCGGCGGGGGAAAAGGGAGCGGGAGCGGCAGCGGCGATGGGGATAAGTGAGCTAGGGTTTTCGTGGGTGGATGAGGATGAGAGGGAGGGGGGAGAGCGACGAGGGGGGTGTGTGGGCTGCCGTTGGATCCGGGCGCATCCGACGGTGCTAGTCCATGATCCGCGTGAGATGGTTTTGGACCAATCAAAACGCAAGACCCTTTGATGATTTTAAGACCATTTAAATTGGTCATAATCAATTGAAAATAAGATGTTAAAACATGTCTGCTATTTGACGGCCTAGAAAATTTATAAAAACAAATAGAAATCAAAAAACTTTGCATTGTGTCATCAAGTGTGACCTACTTTTCAGTAAGAATAACAAACTTTGAATAATGCAAATATCATAAAAAAGTGTTCTCCGAAATAAGTTTTTTGTAAGAGAATTATTTTCGAGTGCCCAAAATAATTTTTTTATGAAGAACCTAGCAAATATTTGTTGCAAATTTGGGCCACATCAATTTTATAAAATCTTAGGTCATATTTAATGTTCAGTTGACCAAATGTTGCCTAAGGAAGTTTTCATTTTCTTTGGACGAAAAAATCATTTTCCATTTTCCGAGTGCCCAAAAGGAGGTTTTTTTGTGAAGGGCCTCCCAAATAATTGTTGCAAAATTTGACCAAATCAATTTTCTAAAATACTAGGACATATTTAATGCACAGTTGACAAAATGGTTGGGTGTAAAAGTTTTGATCCACCTCTCGTGAAAAAGACAAATTTCCACGATTCACCGAAGCGGGTCAAATTTGAACTGCAGCTGCCTCATAGTTTGCTATTTATTTTTCCAAAAATCATTTCTAGTTACATAATGACCTATTTAATCATAGAAACACCAAAAAATTCCAAGATTCAACCACTAGCTAGGAACGGTCATTCCCTACTGTTTTGACCGCATTTTGAAACGGGTATAAAAATTCAAAAAAATAAAAAATTGGGAAACCTTCGCATTGTGTCATTATATGTGACCAAGTTTCCAGGAAAAATAATAAACTTGTAATACGGTAATTATTTTAAAAAAGTGTTCTCAGAAACGAGCTATCATGTGTGGAGATCAATGGCTTTCAAGCCAAATGATCAATCTTATGGCCACATTCATGGCATAGTTTGTTCAAATGATCTAATATTGTGCACAAGGGTGCATCTTGGAATTCCAAACAATGTTTCCTAAGGAAGTTTTCATTTTCTTTGCACGGAAAATTCATTTTTCATTTTCCGAGTGCCCAAAATGAGGTTTTTTTGTGAAGGAACTACCAAATAATTGTTGCACAAATGGACCAAATCAATTTTATAAAATACTAGGCCATATATAATGCACAATTGACAAAATGGTTTGGTGAAAAAAGTTTTGATCTACCTCTGGTGAAAAAGACAAATTGCCGTCGATTCAGCTGGAAACGGGTCAAATTTGAACTGTAGCTGCCTCATAGTTTGCTCTTTATTTTTTCTAAAAATCATTTCTAGGTACATAAGTATCTATTTAATCATAGAAACACCAAAAAAAATCCAAAATTCAACCACTAGCTATGAATGGTCAAGCCCGCCGTTTAGACCGCATTTTGAAACGGACATAAAAAATTCAAAAAAAATCAAAAAATTGGAAAACCTTCACATTGTGTCATTATATGTGACCAAGTTTCCAGGAAAAATAATAAACTTATAATACGGTAATTATTTTAAAAAAGTGTTCTCAGAAATGAGCTATCATGCGTGAAAGATTCATGGCTTTCAAGCCAAATGATCAATCTTATGGCCACATTCGTGGCATAGTTTGTTCAAATGATCTCATATTGTGCACAGGGGTGCATATTGGAATGGCAAACAATGTTGCCTAAGGAAGTTTTCATTTTCTTTGGACGAAAATACCATTTTTCATTTTCCGAATGCCCGAAAGGAGGTTTTTTTGTGAAGGAACTACCAAATAATTGTTGCAAAATTGGACAAAATCATTTTTATAAAATACTAGGCCATATTTAATGCACAATAGACCAAATGGTTGGGTATCAAAGGATTTGATCCACCTCTCGTGAAAAAGACAAATTTCGTCGATTCACCGAAGCGGTCAAATTTGAACTGCAGCTGCATCATAGTTTGCTCTTTATTTTTTTCCAAAATCATTTCTAGGTACATAAGTACCTATTTAATCATAGAAACACCAAAAAAATTCCAAGATTCAACCACTAGCTAGGAACGGTCAAGCCCGCCGTTTTGACCGCATTTTGAAACGGGCATAAAAAATTCAAAAAAAATCAAAAAATAGGAAAACCTTCGCATTGTGTCATTATATGTGACCAAGTTTCCAGGAAAAATAATAAACTTGTAATACGGTAATTATTTTAAAAAGTGTTCTCGTATGAGCTATCAAGTGTGAGGATTCATGGCTTTCAAGCCAAATGACCAATCTTATGGCCACATCCATGGCATAGTTTGTTCAAATGATCTCATATTGTGCACAAGGGTGCATATTGGAATGGCAAACAATGTTGCCTAAGGAAGTTTTCATTTTCGTTGGACGAAAAACCATTTTCCATTTTTCGAGTGCCCCAAAGGAGGTTTTTTGTGAAGGAACTACCAAATAATTGTTGCAAAATGGACCAAATCATTTTTATAAAATACTAGGCCATATTTAATGCACAATTGACAAAATGGTCGGTGTAAAATTTTTGATCCACCTCTCGTGAAAAAGACAAATTTCGCCGATTCACCGAAGCGGGTCAAATTTGAACTGCAAATGCCTCATAGTTTGCTATGTATTTTTTCCAAAAATCATTTCTAGTTACATAAGGACCTATTTAATCATAAATACATGGTTTGGTGGCGATCGTCGAGGTTTGGGCGATGGTCGAGGGCCCCAACTCTAGAGCTGCCAGAACTCAAGATGCTCATGGCGTGGTCACCGCGTGACCGTGGCGTTGCCATGTGTTCTGGGCGGCCTAGGCATGTCTAGTGGGTTGGGCACTCCCAGGTTGGTGCTAGGAAGAAAATTACAACATAAGATTCTCATGAGGAGACCAATCGATGCTCAAACATGAATTAGCAGCCAAGTGTTTGATTAGTGGTACGGAAATGTACATGGATAATGGGCGTGAGTTTTGGCTGAGGATGATCAGTTACTAAGAAGACCGTTTTCACAAATTTTCAGCTCAAAAGGAGGAGCCTAGGTGGTACTTGCTTTGCAAACCACCACTTTGGACATAAATCTGAATGTTGAAGCTCGGCTCAAAATAATGAATGGATTGAGCTGACATTTGGTGGAGGATGGTTATTTGGGCATAGGAAAGCACTGTAGAAAATGGATACTATTTGGACATGCCAAAGTGGTACTTCCTTCACAAACTGTTACTCTGAACAAAATAGGAAAATGAATATTTTTGAATTATTTTGAACTAGGCAAGGAAGGTTTTACATATTTGACGAAGATATGACCCAAAGAATTTATGAGATTTTTTGGGAATTTTGGGAATGATAGAAATATAGGTTGCTTCACAACCTAGGGCAAAACTCGCCACATGGACATGACACATAGGCAAACTCGATGAGGTGGCGCCTAGTCATAGCAACCCACCACAATTTACAAGGCTATGACCATCTATATTGGTCGTTAACAACTAGAAATAAGGCAGCGGACTAGCACTATTTGCTTTGTGACCTTTTCGTAAGGAAATTACGACCTTCGACCAAAATGGTCGCAATGGTTCGAGGTTTGGAGCCCCCTGAACAGCTTTTGACCAATTGGTCTAAAATGGTCATAGATTTATGACCAATTCTTCGAGGGTCACTGACAGAAGGTCATAAGTTGACATATTTCTTGTAGTGAAAACAATGGCGAGGGGAAGGAGAAGGCGTACACAGATGGAGGTGGATGTTTCCCTTTTATAAACTACCATAATACCAAGGGTCCTCTTATTGCGCCGCAGGCCTCGCCACTTCCCGATATAATCATGACGTTATGCACGAGTGGGATAACCCAGAATCATTGATCATAACCCTTAATAAACAGGCACGATCTCCACATTGATGGGACATGCTAATGGGGGCATGATACATCTCCAATGTATCTGTAATTTTTTATTGTTCCATGTTGTTATAATATTATTCTTGGATGTTTCACAATCACTTTACAACAACTTATATCATTTTTTGGGACTAACATATTGACATAGTGCCCAGTGCCAGTAGCTGTTTTTTTGCTTCTTTTACTTTGCAGAAAATCAATACTAAATGGAGTCCAAACGCAGCAAAACTTTTTGGAGAATTTTTCAGAACCAGAAGACACAAGATGGGCCAAAGAAGTACCAGAGGGGAGGCCCAAGGGGAGCACAACCCCCCAGGGCACGCCTTGGTGGGTTGTGCCCACCTCGGTGGCCTCCTGCACCGCCTCTTCGCCCTATAAATCCCCAAATATTCCAGAAACCCTGGGGGAGTTGACGAAACACAATTTCAGCCGCCGCAAGTTCCAGAACCACGAGATCCAATCTAGACACTATCACGGAGGGGTTCATCATCCTCATTGGTGCCTCTCCAATGATGTGAGAGTAGTTCGTCATAGACCTATGGGTCCATAGTCAGTAGCTAGATGGCTTCCTCTCTCTCTCTCTCTCTCTCTCTCTCTCTCTCTCTCGATTCTCAATACAATGGTTTTGTCGGAGATCTATTTGATGTAACTCTTTTTACGGTGTGTTTGTTGGGATCCGATGAACTTTGAGTTTATGATCAGATCTATATCCATGAAAGTTATTTGAGTTTTTGATCTCTTATATGCATGATTATTTGTAGCCTTGTATTTCTTCTTGGAATCTTTTGTTTAGTTAGCCCACTAGATCGATTTTTCTTTCCATGGGAAGAGGTGCTTTGTGATGGGTTCGATCGTGCAGTGTTCTTTCCCAGTGACAGAATGGGCAGCAAGACACACATGTATCATAGCTATTAAGGATAACAAGATGGGGGCTATTCCTACATGAATAGATCTCGTCTACATCATGTCATCGTTCTTATTGCATTACTCCGTTTCTCCACGAACTTAATACACTAGATGCATGCTAGCTAGCGGTCGATGTGTGGAGTAATAGTAGTTGATGCAGGCAGGAGTAGGTCTACTAATCTTGGATGTGATGCCTATATATTGGTCATTTCCTGGATATCATCATAACTATTATATTTTCTATCGATTGTCCAACAGTAATTTGTTTACCCATCGTGTGCTATTTCTTGAGAGAAGCCACTAGTGAAATCTACTGCCCCCTGGTCTATTCTTCATCATATTTGCTTTCTGATCTATAATTTGCCTTTGAGATATATTTTTATTTGCTTTTATTTTTAGATCTATATTATTAAAAACCCAAAAATACCTCGCTGAATTTTATTTGCTGTTATTTGCATCGATCAATCTATCACACATTTATCTCGTCAACTTGACTATTTCTGGCACCGTTACGCGAAAAGGATTGACAACCCTTTTACACATTGGGTTGCAAGTATTTGTTCTTTGTGAGTAGGTACCGTTTACATAGTGTTGCGTGGTTCTCCTACTGGTTTGATAACCGTGGTTTCAAAACTTAGGAAATACTTACCATCGTTGTGCTGCATCATCCCTTCCTCTTTGGGGAAATACCGACGCAGTCTTAAGCCACGTCAGGGCACTGCCTATGGTTCAGCATTTGTGACCGGGTGTGACCCTTCACCGAAACTTTTTAGGCAAAGGCACTATCTACACTTGAGCGGTTGGCCTTCGAGGCTAAGTAATATCTATAGTTTGGATTCCGAATACAACCTGGTTAAACACGTGGCCGAACTTGGCTGAAGCAACCGTTGGAGGCTTAGCCAAGGGGAAATACTCTGAACTTAGAGGGGGAGAGGAACTTGCCCGCAAGACGGAGACTTTAGGTACACCAAGAACTCAGGAAGCTATAAGACACCGGTGTTGGAGGCTAGTCCGGGCTACTGAGGGAGTCCTGGACTAGGGGCGTCCTCGGGCTGCCGGCCTATCTCTCATGGGCCGGACAGGTGGGCTACACTGCAACTACTAGAAGGCCGAACTACAAGGCAACTCTGTATCCGGACAGAAAGTCTTTGATGCCTTGGTGTGTCCTCCAAGTCAAGATAAGAAGAATCAACATGTTTATCCCTTCCTTGTAGTTGACCATGTGTAACCCTAGTGATATGTCTTTGTCGTATCTACTTTTCCGAATGTTGTTCCTCTTGTTTTGGACTCTAATTTGCATGAGTTGAAGGAAACTAACCCGGACTGACGTTGTTTTCAGTAGAACTACCATGGTGTTGTTTTTGTGCAGAAATAAAGTTCTTGGAATGAACGAAACTTTTTGGATATTTATTTCAGAATTAAAGAGAATTATTGGAGCCAAGAACCACCGGAGGGGGGGCCTGGGTGAGCACAACCCACCAGGGTGCCCCCTCCATGCATGCCCAGGTGGGTTGTGCCCACCTGGTGGCCCCGCAGACCTTGAGTCCAACTCCATAAATACCTACTTTTTAGAAAAAATCAGGGAGGAAGAATTATCTCATTTTGCGATACGGAACCGCTGCCACCTCATATTCTTCATCGGGAGGCCAGATCTGGAGTCCGTTTGGGGCTCGAGAGAGGGGGGTCTTCGATCTTCGTCATCACCAACCCTCCTTCATCACCAATTCCATGATGCTTCCCAACGGGAGTGAGTAATTCCTTCGTAGGCTCGCTGGTCGGTGAGGAGTTGGATGAGATTCATCATGTAATCGAGTTAGTTTTGTTAGGGCTTGATCCCTAGTATCCATTATGTTTTGAGATTGATGTTGTTATGACTTTGCCATGCTTAATGCTTGACACTTTGGGCCCGGGTTCCATGAACTCAGATCTAAACCGTTTATGTTTTCACCATTATATATATGTTCTAGATCCGATCTTGCAATTCATATTCACCTACTATGTGTTGTGATCCATAAACGCCAGAGTGACGGTATTCGGGATACTTTCCAGTGATGACCGTAGTTTGAGGATTTCATGTATTCACTATGTGGTAATGCTTTGTTCTGGTACTCTATTAAAAGGAGGTGTCGGTGTCAAAACCGGCGGATCTCGGGTAGGGAGTCCCGAACTGTGCGTCTAGGCGGATGGTAACAGGAGACAAGGGACACGATGTTTTAACCCAGGTTTGGGCCCTCTCGATGGAGGTAAAACCCTACTCCTGCTTGATTGATATTGATGATATGGGTAGTACAAGAGTGCATCTACCACGAGATCAAGGAGGCTAAACCCTAGAAGCTAGCCTATGGTATGATTGTTGTAATGGTTGTTCGTCCTACGGACTAAAACCATCCGGTTTATATAGACACCGGAGAGGGCTAGGGTTACACAGAGTCGGTTACAATGGTAGGAGATCTACATATCCAGATCGCCAAGCTTGCCTTCCACGCCAAGGAAAGTCCCATCGGACACGGACAAAGTCTTCAATCTTGTATCTTCATGGTCTTGGAGTCCGCCGATGATGATAGTCCGCTATCCGGACACCCCTAGTCCAGACTCCTCAAGAGCCCCTCGAACCAGGCTTCAATGACGATGAGTCCGCGCGCATATTGTTCGGCATTGCAAGGCGGGTTCCTCCTCGAATTAATTCATAGAAGATTTGTGAACACCAGATAGTGTCCGCTCGCAAACTAATTTCCACACACCACCGTAGAGAGAATAATATGTACACAAGTTCAATCTGGCGACGTATTTTGTGGCATGACGTCACACCACCACCAAGCCTTTACTTGAATCTTTTATTATACCACCTCAGGTAGCGTTTAAGCGGTTTCTTGGCACGCCTTGTCGAGCGAGATCGTGTTCCCCTTATTCGGGATTCCCATCAATACGCACGCAGTAACCCAACCGCGCCATTGATGGTGGCGCTTTGGGAGATAAGCGAGTTTTACCGGGCGGTGGGGACGATAGTCTTCGTCCTCCCATATATAAGGGATAAGGATCCACCTTTTTTACCTACGCCTTCTTCCTCCTTTGCTTATCCATCTCCACGCACTCGAGCTCCAGTGCCCAAGTCCGCACATCTCGTCTCAACCTTCTCCAGCCATGTCCGGAGCGGGAGGCAAGTGGATGGCCTCCTCCGTTACGGTGGGGCACATCGAGAGGCTGCGCGGCGCCGGATACCTCTCCAGCGACATCGCGCACCGGCTTCCCGACGAGGGGCAGCTCATCCCCACCCCCAGGCCCCATGAGAGGGTCGTATTCCTTCCCCACTTCCTCCGCGGGCTGGGCTTCCCACTTCATCCCTTCGTCCGGGGGCTCATGTACTACTACGGCCTGGACTTCCACGATCTGGTGCCAAACTTCATCCTCAACATATCGGCGTTTATCGTCGTGTGCGAGGCCTTCCTCTGCATCCAGCCCACTTCGGCTTGTGGCTAAAAACCTTCAATGTCAAGCCGAAGGTGGTGAAGGGGGTCCAAGCGGAGTGCGGATGCGCCATGGTGGGAAAAATGCCCAACGTCATCTGGCTCGAGGGTGCCTTCGTGGAGTCCGTCAAAGGGTGGCAATCGGGGTGGTTCTACATCACCGAGCCGCGTGACCCTAAATGGGCAGCGGCCCCCGAGTTCAGATCTGGTATCCCCATGCATCTCACCTCACGGAAAGAGAAGGGCTTGCTATGGGGTAGTTCGAGGAGCCGACAGACTCCGACCCTGTCTCTGCACTCGTGAACAAGAAGCTTAAGCTTGTCAACGTGATCCAGGTCATGCTCGTCCGCCGGATTCTCCCCTGCCAACAACGGGCCTTCAATTTGTGGGAGTTTGATCCGGCACAACACCGGACCCTGAGCGGGCTCTTCGACACGACGTACGAAGCTGCCTGGAGGGTGCTGTTCAAGGGCGGAGAAGCCCCTGCGTCCGCAACTGAAGATCGCGGGTTCAGCACCAAGCTCCCGGCCGGCGAGGTAAGCTTTGTTATCCTTTATGGGACACTTATTTCTTTCATAGTTTGACTCTATGTGGGATCTAAAACTCAATGCCTTAAACAGGACTGGCAGAGGACGTCCGGACAGGTCGACTGTCCGGCTCCCCTTCCCGAAGACCCAGCGGACACCCGTTTGATGGTGCTGCTGGTTCCGGCCCTTTACATGGTGCCGAGAAGAAGGCTAAGAAGAAGGCCACGGAACCGAAGGAGTTCCCGGCGCCAGGTGGTATCGGACTCATCGTCCGATGGCTCCGAGGCGGACTCCTCCCCCGAAGACGAGAAGTAGAAAGAGGACTCTCCCCAAGAGGGGGAGAGCGGAAGAGGAAGGCTTCCCCAACGGGGGAGGCCGAAGGGTCCAAGAGGGGAAGGACCCTTCCTCCGGACAGCTCAGCCAACGCCGACGACGACGACGAAGGGTGGCCCTCAAGGGCCAAGCCCCCGGCAAGATCGTAAGTATCCGGATTCCTGAATGATTTATAATTTCTCTTTTTCGCCACACAGTGTCCTTCTAATGCCGCATACAACCCGTAGTCCGGCCGGGGCGATTTTCCGCTTCTTGGCGGGTCCTTGGCTCTGTCGAATGTGGATTCCATTCGACCGCCCCACCCTCGTGATGCCGAGGACGCCGAGGTGGGATCCCGTGAGGGACCCGCCAGGAGGGGGAGGCTCCGGAGGTGCCACAGGGCAACCCCCCGGACTTCATGCCGGACTCCGCACCGGAACCCGCAGTGGTTCCGGAGTCCGGCAGGCGGCCCCTTCATAAGAAGGGCAAGACCATGACACCGGCATCCTCCGTCCAACCGAGGCGCCGAAAACTTGTTGGAGGCGCCAACGGCGCTTCCATCGAGGAAGAACACCGCACTATCATGAGTGCAGTGATTGAAGGTTATTTCGCCAAGAGCGGGCTGACTGAAGCCTGCAGCAGCCTTCTAACAGGCTTTGAGGTAAGAAGTTTTAAAATATGTAATGTAATACCGCATAGACAATAGCCCCCGATGCTCGGTTCGGTGTTCGAAAAGAAAAGCCGGACTGAGGATCTAAAAAGATATACACAGGAGTTCTAAAAATTATGTCAATATGGGATTGCAGGCTGCGCTGCTGACCTCTGCCGCATTGACTGCGGAGGTTGGTGCTTTGAAGCATGACCTCGAGCGGTTCGAGAACAAGCTCGACCTTGCCAAGAATCAGCTCGAGGACCAAGAAGGTGAGTAACACCGTGTTAAATTTGTACCTTACAGAAAAGGATTTTGGTTGCAATAGAAATAACAAGGATAAAGTGGGCACTGCAGGGGCCACGAACGAGGTGGTGACCCTGAAGGAGGTTGCGCCCGCGGCCAAACATGATGCGGCCGCGGAAGGAGCGGAGCGAGAGAAGCAGGAGGCACGGGTGGCGGAGGTGCGGCAAGAGCTCCAGGCTCTCATGGAAAAGCATGAGAGTTTGGAGCGAGACTCGAAGACTCGAGAGTCCGAGCTTGCCTCGGCTCTTGAGAGTGCCAAAGCCGCTAAGGCCGAGGCCCATAAGGCCCTCCAGGAGATTGAGGCGGTGAAGAAAATAGCTATGGTAAGGCATTTTTCATGCAAAGCAAGCATGTGAATGTGAATTACATTACTTACCCGAATTCGGAGCTCTCCAGAGCATTTGTAGATCTGCCTCACAGCATGTCCAATCTGCCGCATTCTACCGGCCGAGGAAGGGAGCTCAATGGAGAAGGTCTTCGGTCTCAAGATCTTCGAGGCCGGACATCCGGTGCTTTTAGCGACCAGGTGAAGCAGGTGGTCGAGCTCACAAGGTAGCCGAGCAGGCCATGAAGGGCCTTATAGTCCATTGTGGCTCAAGAGGCCATGCCCGGGAGCTACTTCGCCTCGTCTGGCGGCTGGTGGATGCGTGCCCTTGGGTGGAAGTCATCAAGCGCTCCCTTTGCATTGAAGGTGCCGTCGGGCCCTTGCCCGCGCAAAGGTGCACCGGGCAGGCTGGATGCCGAGGCTTCGACGAGACGCGCCGCGCGGCGAGCAAGGAGTATCGACGCCCAAATGTATTATAAGAGTGTCTGAAGGGTGCCCGCAAGATTGCGGATGAGTGCCCAAAGATGTAATATTTGAATAGACTCGCAATGTGTTATCCTGTGCACTGAAAACTTTGTTCATATGCACTAAGCAACGCTTATTAATTTAAAATATTACCTTCTGTGCGGTCGTTTATCGAATCTGAGAGATGGCAAGTCGTCGGCTTCAGCCCCCATGCCATGAGTGCTGGGGTGTTTGGGATAAACTTGAGCGCTCTTGTTCCCATTTTTGGGTCCATCTAGGGAGGCGCTCAACACAACGAACAAGGCAACCGGACTTATAGTGCTTGAACACTCTCACTTAGCCATAGAATTCTATAATTTAAATTTCGACGAAGCCCCTAGTGTTCGGAAGACCGAGTTCGGGCGCTATCCACGCTGGGCAGACGAAGCGGTTCCTCGCTCTAAGCGGCATAAGTCTTTAGGGACTCGAAAAGACCTCTCGAACAGCGACCAGCTCTCGCCTTATCATGACGGTCAGTTTTAGCTTTCTCCACTGAGGCGCTCGCCCAGCTCAACCGGGGCGCAATCGCAGTGGTTCTCCCAGTGCTACCTTAGCCAATAGAACGGAACGTAAGGTACCAAAACATGGGAGCCGGGCAAACCCAACTATTGACCCAAGACATGATTCGGAGCCGATGCATATAGTGATATAAGTTCAGGGTGCCGCACTTGTGAAAGTGTTCTGACTTATCACACCATAATGCGGGGAACATAAGCCCCTGGTGTATTCGGCCGTAACAAAGTGTACGGATGCAAGATGTTATAAATGAACATATATGTAAAAAAAGGAATGCAATTATAAGCGAAAAGTGATGCATTGTTTATTCAAGGAATTCTGCCATGAGTGCACAATGATACAAATAGTGCGGTAAGCAAGGGTTGGACTATTAGAAATGTCTCCCTCCAGGGGTAGGCTGCGGAATGGTGTATTAAACAGATTTAATGCTCATAATGGAGACCACCGAGTGTTCGTCGTAGCCTTTGTCCTTCCCTGGCTGTTGCATCGTGAGTTCGGCAGATTCACCGCCGGACAGGGTCTCTGGTGAACGGAGTCCTGTGGAAAAATAAAAAATAATAAAGAAAAAGAGCGACACACTTGGGATCCCCTGGTGTGGTTGAGCCGCACTCTAGGCCTGTCGTGGTCGTGCCCCTCCCCCTATGCCCATGGTATCTCCAGAGCGTAATGATGTACGCGAAGGGCTAGTCTTGCAATCATGCAAGGGCTGGGGTTGGGGCCGCATTGCTGCGCGTGCTCGGAACGTGCCAGGTGGTCTTGATGTATGTTACTCCGAGCGCGTTTGGCCATGTCCGGTGGTTTAACGGCCGGACTCGAAAATTGCCTTAAGAGGCTGCTCAGATTTCGCCGCGAGAGCATTGTGTGTTCCTCCGTTCGGAGGGAGCGTTCAGTGTCTCCGTTGACCGTGATGACTCCACGAGGGCCTGGCATCTTGAGCTTAAGGTATGCATAATGCGGCATCGCGTTGAACTTTGCAAACACGGTTCGTCCAAGCAGAGCGTGATAGCCACTGCGGAACGGGACTATGTCGAAGATAAACTCCTCGCTTCAGAAATTATCCGGGGATCCGAAGACCACTTCGGTGTGGTCGAGCTCGCATAATTGGCCTCAACACCGGTATGACGCCTTTGAAGGTCGTCTTTGTAGGTTTAATCCTTGAGGGTCTATGCCCATCTTGCGCGATCAGTATCCTAATAAAGCAGGTTCAGTTGCCTTTGTTGCCGTCCATCAGGACTCTAGTGAGGTGAAATCCATCGACGATTGGGTCTAAAACCAATGCGGAGAATCCGCCATGGCGGATACTGGTGGGGTGGTCCCTTCGATCGAAAGTGATCAGGCAAGAGGACCATGGATTGAACTTCGGGGCGATCGCTCCATCGCATATACATGCCTAAGTGCACTTCCGCTCCCTCTTGGGTATGTGGGTTGCGATATCATGTTTACTGCTCGCACTTGTGGGGAAACCCTTCATCTCTCTTGTTCGTGGCGGGTCTCCTCCTCGTCATTGCTATGCAGCCCCTTGTCATTGTTTTTGGCAATTAACTTGCCTGCCTGCTTGAATACCCAACAATCTCTGTTGGTGTGATTAGCTGGCTTTTCGGGGGTGCCATGTATCTGGCAAGAGCGATCGAGTATTCGGTCCAAATTGGACGGACCCGGAGTAGTTCGTTTAAATGGCTTTTTCCGCTGACCGGGTTTAGAGCCTCTGAATTCGGCGTTGATTGCCGTATCCTCAGTGTTATCGCCATTAATGCGACGTTTGTTTTTGTTACGATGCGACCTGCCATTGCGGTCCTTGTTGTCCGGACTGCCAGAATTTTTGCTGAGGTTGTTACTGTGGGCTAGCCAGCTGTCCTCCCCCGCACAGAAGCGGGTCATGAGTGATGTTAGGGCTGCCATGGATTTCAGCTTTTCCTGTCCTAGGTGCCGGGCCAGCCACTCGTCATGATGTTATGTTTGAAGGCTGCGAGGGCCTCTGCATCCGGACGGTCGGCGATTTGTTTTTCTTTGTTAAGAACCGTGTCGTAGCTGTCGCCGATTTGTCATCTCTTGAATTATGTGGCTTAGGTCATCGGCGTCTGGTGGTCGCACATATGTGCCCTGGAAGTTGTCGAGGAATGCGGCTTCCAGGTCCTCCCAACACCCAATTGACTCTGTTGGCAAGCTGTTAAGCCAATGCCGAGCTGGTCCTTTAAGCTTGAGTGGGAGATACTTGATGGCGTGGAGATCGTCATTGCGGGCCATATGGATGTGAAGAAGATAATCTTCGATCCAAACCGCAGGGTCTATTGTGCCATCGTAGGACTCAATGTTCACGGGTTTAAACCCTTCGGGGATTTGATGATCCATTACTTCATCTGTGAAGCATAGTGGGTGTCCGGCGCCTCTATACTGGGCAATATCACGACGTAGCTCAAGAGAGCTTTGTCTGCTGTGTTCGGCCCGGCCAGAGTTGTTGTATCCGGCGCGAGGGTAGTCGTCGTGGATCGTGGGGCGCCCACGTGATCTGTAGATAGATCGTGATTGTTTTGCCTGGTCCTCCAATATATCCCACAAGTCCGACGCATTCCCCCGTGGCTTCGCGCTTTTCGAGCGGTGCCGGGGTACGGTTCTGGCGGAGTGCCTAGATGCCTCTCTGTCGCGGCCACGAGGTGGTCGGTCCGCCAGACAGCGCTGGTGATGAAGGTTTATATGCCTCCTCCTCTAATCGGGGGAGCAACTTGCGTTTTGGGTAGCTTTTGGAGGGGCGTTCGAGTTCATACTCTTCGGCCGCGAGGACCTCGGTCCATCTATCGGCCAGCAGGTCTTGATCAGCTCGAAGCTGTTGCTGCTTTTTCTTTAGGCTGTTCGTCATGGCCATTAGCCTGCGTTTAAAACGCTCTTGTTTGACGGGACCCTCGGGCACGACGAATTCGTCGTCATTGAGGCTTGCCTCGTCTCCGGAGGGAGGCATTTAATTGTCATACTCTATCTCCTCGTCTGCCGCTCTCTCTTGAGGGCTGGCTTCTCCGTCCTCATGCGCTGAATCTTGCTGGAGGGGGTTATCTTCGGCACTCTCTGGGGTGTTATTATCTCCGGTGCCGGAATCTCCATTCTTGCTGTGGCGGGATTTAGAGCGGCGCCGCTGACGCCGACGCTTGGGCTGTTTCTTCGAGGAATCTGCCTCCACTGCTTCTTCGCCTTTCCCATCCTTTGGGATGTCCACCATGTATATGTTGTATGACGAGGTGGTCTTCCAGTGCCCCGTAGGCGCTGGTTCTTGGTCGTCTCCGGCATCGTCGTCCATACCGTCGATGTCTTCGGAGTCGTAGTCTAGCATGTTGGTTAGATCGTCGACAGTGGCTACAAAGTGGGTGGTGGGTGGGTTCTGAATTTCTTCGTCATCCCTATCCCAACCATCCTGACCGCAGTCCGGCCAGGGATCTCCTGATAACGAGAGATACTTTAGTGAATTCAGGATGTCGCCAAAGGGTGAGTGCTGAAAGATGTCCGCAGCGGTGAACTCCATGATCGGCGCCCAATCAGATTCGATTGGTATGGGCGCAGGAGGTTTGCAGTCCGGCGAGGAGTCCGGCATCTCGGGGTCACGGGATTTACAAGGGACTAGTTCAGTATTCGGCTCCATCGCTATAGAGGTTGCAGCCCCCGAGGCGGTGTCTAGCCACCCATCCTCGATCTGAGCGGTCGGCTCCGAACTATGGGTCAGAGCGGAATCGTGTGCGGCCTCCAGGGTACTGTCCGGTGGCAGAGCTAAATCATGCCCATCGTGACAGTGCGGCACGCTCGGCTGTGGCTCGAATCCATCGAAGATCAAGTCTCCGCGGATGTCAGCCGTGAAGTTTAGGCTTCAAATCGACTGATGGCTAAGGGCGTAGCTTCGATCTGCTCGGATGGCCAAGTGAATTGCCCGCATGCAAAGCCGCCGAACACGAAGATCTGTCCGGGAGAAAAGTCTCACCACGGACGCGTTGTTGTTGATTGAAGAAGCCATCAAGCCTATCGGTGGCGACAGGAGGAACTCTCAATGAAAGCACCAATGTCGGTGTCAAAACCGACGGATCTCGGTAGGGGTCCCAAGCTGTGCGTCTAGGCGGATGGTAACAGGAGACAAGGGACACGATGTTTTTACCTGTGTTGGGCCCTCTCAATGGAGGTAAAACCCTACTCCGCTTGATTGATATTGATGATATGGGTAGTACAATAGTGGATCTACCACGAGATCAAGGAGGCTAGACCCTAGAAGCTAGCCTATGGTATGATTGTTGTAATGGTTGTTCGTCCCCACGGACTAAAACCCTCCGGTTTATATAGACAGGAGAGGGCTAGGGTTACACAGTCGGTTACAATGGTAGGAGATCTACATATCCGTATCGCCAAGCTTGCCTTCCACGCCAAGGAAAGTCCCATCCGGACACGGGACGAAGTCTTCAATCTTGTATCTTCATGGTCTTGGAGTCCGGCCGATGATGATAGTCCGACTATCCGGACACCCCCTAGTCCAAGACTCCCTCAGGAGGCCTTAATATCCTTTAGTTTCCTTATGGATCCCGCTGCCACGGGAGGGTAGGACAAAAGATGTCATACAAGTTCTTTCCATAAGCACGTATGACTATTTACAGAATACATGCCTACATTATATTTATGAACTAGAGCTAGTTTTGTATAGCCCTAGGTTATGACTATTATATGATGAATATCATCCAACGTATCATCCGATCCAATGCCTACGAATTTCCTACATATTGCTTTTGCTAAGTTACTACTATTGTTGTTACTTTTACAATGCTATAAACACATTGCTATCATTGTTACTGTTACTACTGATGTTACCACTACTATCAAAACTATCATATTACTGTGCTACTAATCACTTTGCTACAGATAATTAATCTCCAGGTGTGGCTGAATTGACAACTCAGTTGCTAATAATTGCAAATATTCTTTGGCTCCCCTTGTGTCGAATCTATAAATTTGGGTTGAATACTCTACCCTCGAAAACTGTTGCGATCCCCCATACTTGTGGGTTATCAAGACCTTTTTCTAGCGCCGTTGCCGGGGAGCATAGCTATATTTGTTGAGTCACTTGGGATTCTTATCTCTTTATCACTATGAAGAATCTGAAGGACGATAGAACCAAGATCTTTCCCTCAAAGACGAGGGGAGGTAAGGAATTGCCATCACACTCTGCACTTGATTCTCCTTAAATTATAAGTAATCTTGCAATACTACAATCTGCTATTAATCCTGATATGTCGCAAGTTATTGATGATGCTACTTCTGCTATGAATGATGCTTATGATGATGCTAGTAGTTTGCTTGATAAGACTGTGCCATCGGGTGAATTTCTTGATAAACAACTTGCTAGAGCTAAAGATATTTAGAATGCTAAAACTGATGAAATACTTGAAACTGAAAATCTTGAAACACCTATTAGATCTAGCCATCCTAGATATGAATTGTCTAAAGTACCCGAAGGTTATGTTATGGATGAGTAGACAACTAGAGACTTTCTTGATTGCAATGATAGAGATGATCTTAAGAAATTATTATGCAAACTGACGGAAAAATCTTTGAATGCTAGAATGAAATGCGATCCTAAGTTTGCTACTTCACCTATCTGTGGTACTGATAAGGTATAATTCTCTGTCGACCAAGAGATAATTACTTTGGTAGAATCTAATCCTTTCCATGGATGTGAAACTGAAACCGTAGTGGCACATCTTACTAAATTGAATGATATAGCCACCTTATTTGCTCATGATGAGAAAATTCTCTACTATTACTTCCTCAAATTGTTTTCGTTCTCATTAAAGGGTGATGCTAAATCTTAGTACAATACTCTTGCTCCTGTTGTGTGCATAGTCCCTAGGATATGATTTATTACTTCTCTGAAAAATATTTTCATGCACATAAGAAACAAGTTGCCTTGCATGTGATATTTAACTTTGTGCAAACTGAAGAAAAGAGTCTCCCACAAGCTTGGGGAGGCTTCTCCAATTGCTTAATGCTTTGCCTGATAATCCACCTAAGAAAAATGAAATACTTGATATATTCTATAATGGAGTAACCGATGCTTCTAGGGATTTCCTAGATAGTTGTGCTGGTTGTGTTTTCAGGGAAAGAACTATTGAGCAAGCTAAGGAATTATTAAATAATATATTGAAAAATTATGATGATTGGACTCTTTTTGAACCACCGCCTAAACCCACTCCGAAGAAGAGGGCTATCTTATTTCTCAGTCCTAAAGATATGCAAGAGGCAAACAAAAGTATGAAGGAAAAAGACATTAAAGCAGAGGATGTCAAAAAATTACCTCCTATTGAAGAAATCCATGGACTTGATACACCACCACCAAAAGTGGCAGAGGTAAATTCTTTAATGAAATTTGATGAAGGTGATATCTCTTAAAATAAACATCCTAGTCAATGCCTTTACGAGTTTGATAACTACATTAGAAAACAAGATCACTTCAATGCCAATGTCATGAAATAATTGACATACAACTCTGATATGATAGCTCGCTTGAATGACTTGTTATTTAGAATCTCTAGTGATTTTGGAGGTGTAGGGAAACATGCCTATATGGTTCAAACTGAGTTAGAATAAGTTGCCCAATATTAGAAAGAATTGCTAAATGAAATGAATAATGATATACATGATTTTGCTGTTAGAGTAGCATCTAGAGGAGGTAAAATAACTCAGGAACCACTTTATCCTGAGGAACAGCCTAAGAGAATTGAACAAGATTCACAAAGACTTAACATTAATGCACCTAGTCCTTCTAGAAAGAAAAAGAAGAAGAAAATTATAGGACTTTGCATACCTCTAATGAACCTGAGATAGAAAAACCTCCTGAAAATAGTAATGATGTCTCTATCTCTGATGCTAAAACTCAATCTGGTAATGAACATTTATCCAGCGATGATGGAAATGATAATGATGATGTTCATAAAGACACTCAACCAGATAATGATAAACAACTTGATAATGATGTTGAGATAGAGCTTGTTGTTGATCTTGATAACCCACAACCTAAAAATAAAAGGTATGATAAAAAAGACTTTGTTGCTAGGAAACATGGTAAAGAAAGAGAACCATGGGTACAAAAACCCATGCCCTTTCCACCTAAGTTAAACAAGAAAAAAGATGATGAAGAATTTGAATGCTTTGAAATGCTTAGGCTAGTATTTTTGCGCACTCGCTTGACTGATATTTTAAAGATGGCCCCTTATGTAAAATACATGAATTATTTCATCACTAATAAAAGAAAGATGCCGGAAGTTGAAATCTCCACTATGCTTGCTAACTATTATTTTAAAGATGGAGTACCTAAAAAACTTGGAGATCCGGGAATACCAACTATACCTTGCTCCATCAAAAGAAACTATGTTAAAACTACTTTATGTGATTTAGGAGCTGGTGTTACTGTTATCCCTTTCTCTTTATATAAAAGACATGATTTGAATAAACTTACACCTACTGAAATATCTTTGCAAATGGCTGACAAATCAACTGCCATACCTATCGGTATTTGTGAGGATGTGCTCGTTGTTTTTGCAAACGTTACTATCTTATCTGACTTTATTATACTTGAGATGCCCGAGGATGACAACATGTTGATTATCTTTGGTAGACCCTTTTTGCATACTGCAGGGGCCGTTATTGATTGCAATAAAAGCAAGGTCACTTTTCATATCAATGGTAATGAGCATACGGTGCACTTTCCAAAGAAACAATTCCAAGTGAATGGTATTAATATTATTGAAAAATCCTCGACATTCACTATTAGAAGTTTTCAAATCCCTCTATCTACTACCAAAAAGAAATATGAAATACTTAGTGTTTTACGAAAGTTCTTCTATTTCATGCTAATTGAAATTGGTTGTTAATAAGATCTGATCAACCTTATTAATGGATCATTTTCGAGAGGTATGTAGTTGATGAATTTACTAGGCACATCTCTCTGCCCTAACCTTTTATTCTCTGTTTTGCTTAGTTAAATAAAATAAAATGTCATGTTTATCCTGTTTTCTGTTTTCCCGTGCAATAAAAAAATGACCCAAAAATAAAAGTTCTTAGAATGCCCTGGAAATTTAATACGATTTTTTCTGAATTTTTAGTGCAAATAACATCACAGAGGGTGCACCAGGTGGGCTACCCCCAGGCGCGCTAGCAGCCCCAGGCGCGCCCTGGTGGGTTGTGGCCCTCACATAGGGCCCCTCACTTATCTCTTTAGCCCTTGTCATCTCCTACCTCCATAGAAAATCACCATTGCTTTCTCTCATGTTCTTGCTCTCAAACCCATGGATTTCGATCTCTTTGCTTAAAGCTTCATTTCCAAAACTGTTTTGGGGGATTTCTAATTGAAATTGTACGCAAATAAATTATACCTATTCGGGAGGAGTTCTTCGAGGAGGAGGCCCTCGGAAGCATCATCCAGTAGTGGCTGGATACGTCGGTCTTATGTTGAACCAAGCGCAAGCTCAATACAAGAGGTTGCTATCAAATCCTGCCTATGGTCGTGCAACGAGTTGATGGTGAGTGCATGTATTAAAGAAGAATTTGAGCTATATATTCACAATGCTGAGCTCGGCCCCTACGTCGAAGATAAGTGCAACCAGCATCTCAGCCTCACAAAAACATTTACTAAAGAATTTAAATTTCATCCTCGTGAGTCTAATATTTGCATAATTCCATTTTTGGGTTTTCTAGACGAACCACCAAGGTCTGAGTATGAGACGTTCCTGACTAGCCTTTATTATGGAGAGGATAGAGGAGTGACACAAGGTAGAATAAAAAGTATTCACTTTCCATCAATTCAGTACTTTGCACTTTTTAATGGCAAATGTATCGTAGGAAACAGGATTGTAGCACACTGTGTGCTCCTGACTTGAGCCTCATACACACTGCCCTCACCGGTATCCAATGTTATAACCTTGGTGCGATTGTTGCACGCAGATTGCAACACAACGCTGGTAGCGGTTATTTTTATGGTGGGATTTGGGCCTCACATTTACCAACGCAGCTGCGTGTTTCACTTTAGCCTAATCACCCTATTTTACCTACTCAATACTTAGACTTTAAGGCCATGAAGCGCCATAAGTTCCTTAAGGGCAAAATCAATAACTACACTTATAACTTGCGGTTCAATAAAGATTCCATTGTGCATACCTTTTTGCCTGCACCTGCTCTATTTGATTTTCACAGCAAAAGAAGATATTATGTTTCTGAGAGCGAGCCTCGTACGCAGAATGCGTAGGTCGCGGCTGCCCGACGGTTTGAGGTGGCTGCACCTAGAGCCTCCATGAGTTATCACTCCAACTACTACGCAGGCTACTGACGGTGATTACCAAGTGAGGGCAAAAGCCTAAGCTTGGGGGTGTACTTGTTTCCACGATTTTTACATTCATGCTCACACATTTCATTCAAGTTGACGGTGTTCCCACTTTTTCATTGTATTATCCATGCTAAATTTATTTTTCTCTCTTTCTTTTTGTGTGTTTGGAAAACTCTGAGAAAACCCAAAAATATTTCCTATTCGTTTTGTTTTTTCTTTCTGGTTTTATTAGTAGTAGTATTAACAGAAAACCCAAAAAGATTTCTCGTTTCTTCTCTGTTTTTGTTGGGAGCTCTCCCGTGTAAATAGTTTTTCTTGATTTTGTTTTCTTTCTTTATTTTGCCTTCTTTAGGAAAAACTAAAAACTCCAAAAATATTTCAGTGTGTTTCTATGAATTTCTTTTCTGTGTTTTTGAGTCATACCAAGGTGAATACCACGATGAAAATGTTGGGTGGACCTCATATGCATTACCGTCTATCTAACAAAGAGCCCAAATTGCCTTATCTTCTCCTTTTTGAATAAAATATTTGCAGATTCCAGCTTAGTCCACGACACTCGTGCACTATTGTGATTATTATATCATTCGGTTGTGCAAGTGAAAGGCAATAATGACGATATTTGATGAACTGGCTGAGCCAGAGAGATATGGGTACGAACTCAACTTGTTCTGTTTTTGTAAATATGTTTGACCTAGTACCCATGATTCAGTATATCATGATCAAACTTGTTTGCAATGACAATTAGAGATTATAGTTTCTCATGCCATGCTTAAGTAGCTAGGAGTGGATAATGATTAATCTTGGATGTCAACATTGCGTTAAAATGATTGTGATGTGGTATGATGATATGGTATCCTCCTTTGAATGTTTCAAGTGGCTTGACTTGGCACATGTTCATGCATGTAGTTGAATCAAAACCAACATAGCCTGCATGATATTTATGTTCATGGTGTTCATATCCTACTCATGCTAGTGTCCAATGTTCATTATTCATAGTGCATGTTCATGACCGTATTTGCTCTCTGGCTGGCCGCTTCTCAACCTATTTTCTAGCCTTCGCCTGTACTAAGCGGGAACACTGCTTGTGCATCAAAATCCTAAAACCAAAGTTATTCCAGATGAGTTCATCATATCTACCTATATGTTGTATTACCCTGCCATCCTAAGTAAATTTGCATGTGCCACCTCTAAAACTCCAAATAAACATCCATTTTTGTGTTCCTAGATGGTTCATAGAGCGATAGGGGATGGTCGATATCTTCCATGCTAAGTGGGTTATTTTCATGACAAGTGTTTATTCACTCGTCCTTGCACGAGAGGGGCGGTAATAGGGATTCCAAGTCCCGAAAGAAAAAAGAAAAAGATTTACAAATAATCAAACAAAACTCCTGCGGGGTAAAACCTTTACTTTATCGCTTGGGAACCGCCACTAATGTGTTTAATATGGAAGATATTCATAGCTTTCGATCGTGACGTAAACAGGAAGGGTGCATTTCTCAAAATTACATTTATCTATGTTTTCAAACTTTGAGCTCTAGCACCGCTGCAAATCACTGCTTCCCTCTGCGAAGGGACTATCTCTTTACTTTTATGTTGAGTCATCACCTTCTCAAATAAGGGCCAGATCTGATAGCACTATTGCCATCCTCATGAATTATGTACTGTTAATGGTGGATGCATCATGGCTGGACCTTTTCTACCATGAATTACAATGCTTAGTCGCTGCTTGAACTTTGGAGGTGCTCTGCATTTATGTTTCGCGGTCTCAAAAAGGACTAGCGAGATACCACTATTGTCATATTACATCATGTTTGTTTTGACAAAGTGTTGCCATTTGAGATATTTTATTATTGCTGTCTAGTCATTTATGCTATTGATATGAGTTAATATAATTTCTAAGAGTTATTGTTGCCATGGTTAGTCATGATCTTTGCTGAAAACCTGGGTGCTACTTAAGCTTATTTCTGTAAACAAGAGCAAAATAGTTCATAAAAGTTTTTCGTTTTCACTTTCAGTTTATCAACTGAATTGCTTGAGTACAAGCAAAGGTTTAAGCTTGGGGGAGTTGATACGTCTCTGTCGTATCTACTTTCCTAACGCCTTTCCCCTTGTTTTGGACTCTAATTTGCATGATTTGAATGAAACTAACCCGGACTGACGCTGTTTTCAGCAGAACTACCATGGTGCTGTTTTTGTGCAGAAAAAATTCTCGTAATGGAACGAAACTCTTTGGAGATTTATTTCAGAATAAAAGAGAATTATTGGAGCCAAGAACCACCGGAGTGGGGACCCTGGGTGAGCACTACCCACCAGGGCGTGCCCCCTCTAGGCGTGCCCAGGTGGGTTGTGCCCACCTGGTGGCCCCGCAGACCCTGAGTCCAACTCCATAAATACCTATTTTTCCAGAAAAAATAGGGAGGAAGAATTATCTCGTTTCACGATACAGAGCCGTCGCCACCTCCTGTTCTTCATCAGGAGGCCAGATCTGGAGTCCGTTTGGCGCTCCGGAGAGGGGGATCTTCGATCTTCTCATCACCAACCCTCCTTCATCACCAATTCCACGATGCTCTCCACCGGGAGTGAGTAGTTCATCCATAGGCTGCTGGTCGGTGAATAGTTGGATCAGATTCATCATGTAATCGAGTTATCTTTGTTAGGGCTTGATCCCTAGTATCCATTATGTTTTGAGATTGATGTTGTTATGACTTTGCCATGCTTAATGCTTGACACTTTGGGCCTGGGTGCCATGAACTCCGATTTGAACAGTTTATGTTTTCACCATTATATCTATGTTCTAGATCCGATCTTGCAAGTCATATTCACCTACTATGTGTTGTGATCCGTAAACCCTGGAGTGACAGTATTCGGGATACTTTTCGGTGATGACCGTAGTTTGAGGAGTTCATGTATTCACTATGTGTTGATGCTTTGTTCCGGTACTCTATTAAAAGGAGGCCTTAATATCCCTTAGTTTCCTTATGGACCCCGCTGCCACAGGAGGGTAGGACAAAAGATGCCGTACAAGTTGTTTCCATAAGCACGTATGACTATTTACAGAATACATGCCTACATTGTATTTATGAACTGGAGCTAGTTTTGTACTGCCCTAGGTTATGACTATTATATGATGAATATCAACCAACAGATCATCCGATCCAATGCCTACGAATTTCCTACATATTAATTTTGCTAAGTTACTACTGATGTCGTTACTGTTACAACTGCTACAAACTCATTGCTATCATTGTTACTGTTACTACTGCTGTTACCACTACTGTCAAAATTATCATACTACTGTGCTACTAATCACTTTGCTATAGATAATTAATCTCTAAGTGTGGCTGAATTGACAACTCAGTTGCTAATACTTACAAATATTCTTTGGCTCCCCTTCTGTCGAATCTATAAATTTGGGTTGAATACTCTACCCTCAAAAACTGTTGCGATCCCCTATACTTGTGGGTTATCACCTAGTACCCCTGGTGTTTATATAAACCAAAGGGTTTAGACCGTAGAGGCTAGAAGAACAGAAATCACCATCCTACAAGCTTAGGGTTTAGTACATATGATCTTGTGGTAGATCGACTCTGTAATCATCCTATACACTTCAATATAATCAAGCAGGACGTAGGATTTTATCTCTTCGAGAGGGCCCGAACCTGGGTAAACATCGTGTCATTCGTCCCTTATTCCCCATCGATCCAAGATATATAGCTCGGGACCCCCTACCCGAGATCCGCCAGTTTTAACACCGATAACTACCACTCATCTTTGGGCTTCTATGATCATATTTGCTTCAGTCGTAGTTGGGCATTAGTACAGTGGTAGTATCGCTCCAGCGGTACTACGATGCTAGTACTACCCCACCACTGTTGTCTTCTCTATGGCCCAGAGGTATTAGCGGTAGTAGGGCGGTAGTACCGCTTGAGCGGTACTTCTATTCTCTACTACCGCATGCACTGTCGTTTATTTAGGAGGTTCTGTAAGCCATTTCCACTCCACGACAGTAGAATGGTAGTAGGGCGCGGTAGTACCACTTGATGCGTTACTTCCATCCTACCCACCCTCTACTACTGATGGTTCTCTGTGTCCTCAGACACTTAGCGGTAGTACCGCTGGTGAGGATAGTAGTACCACTCCTATACTTGAGTACTATTGGTGCTTCACCTGGAACTGTTGCACCAAGCGGTAGCGCTCTCTAGAGCAGCAGTACCGCTTGTGTGAGATTTGTGAGCAGATAACATTTGGATTTGTCCCACCTATATAAAGGGGTTCTTCTTCCCAACGAAGACAAACCTCTTATCCCCCAAGCTCCATTATTTCCGTAAGCTCCATTTTCACCCGATCTCTCTCCCTAGCCAATAAAACCTAATGTTGCTCTAGGATTTGTAGGAGAAGGCCTCGATCTACACTTCCACCAAGAGATATTTGATCCCCCCACTAATACCTTGCGGATCTTGTTACTCTTGGGTGTTTGGGCACCTAGACAGAAGAGGTCACCTCGGAGCCATAATCCATTATGGTGAAGCTTCATGGTATTGTTGGGAGCCTACAATTAAGTTGTGAAGAGCCTCAACCATGTTTGTAAAGGTTCGGTCACCGCCTACAAGGGCACCACTAGTGGAATCACGCTGTTTTGCATTATGCGAGGGCATGAGGACAATACGGTGGCCCTAGTAGCTTCTTGGGGAGCATTATGCCTCCACACCGCTCCGACGAAGATGTACCTCCCCCTAAAGGGAGCGTACTTTGGTAACACATCTTCGTCTTCACCGACTCCACTTGTGTTTACTTCTTACCTTACTTTGTGCAAACTTATATTGTGTTGTATCCTTTGCTTACTTGTGTTGTTGTTGTTGAGCTCATCATATAGGCTGTTTACCTAGTTACATATCTAGACAACCTATTTTATTGTTAACCCTAATTTGATTAAAAGAGCAACAAATTGATAGTTGCCTATTCACCTCCCCTCTAATCGACCATATCGATCATTTCAGTGTTGCTTGAAGAGAAGAATAAGGTTTAGATGATTCTTCCACCAACTAGAACCAACAAAATCTTGAAGTGTGCAATTTCACAGGTGGCCTAGATGTATCTATTTTATCTACTACTTCTATTATTATATTATAGTATAGTATATATTATATACTTACTAATATGAAAAAGCAAGTTGCAGAGATCCAATACATCTTACTTGTTCAACCGCATTTATCCAACGGTCTATGTCGCTTCGATGTTTAGTGCTACACGTGTTTGTCACCCTCCCCTAATTGATAGCCTACCTAATATCAGCACTAACCAGATAATTATATCCTATCTAATATCAACGTGTAATTAATATCTTGCAAAATTCTAATTTACAATGCAATCAATAATAATTATCTAATATTAACGTGCATTGCACTATTACTAGTTACTAGTAAATGCGCACGTGCAACACTCGTTAATATTTAAGCAATATATTAATTGCACACGGATATTAGGTATGCTATTATTTGTGTGTTAATTCAATGATTAGTGCAATATTTGATATGATATTAATTGCGCGTTAAATGCATTGAACGCTCACCATTGGAGCAGTATAGGTCGTTGGATTAACTTAGTTTGATAGCCGAGATCAGTTGGATCTGCCCCTTTGGGCCTGTTTATATTGGTATAGATACAAAAGCTCATAGAGAATGTTGCTACACTGCAACAGTATCCCATGAAGTGCGGCTTCCTGCTGGTCCAGCTCACAAACATAAAAAATAGCATGTAGGTTGTAGCTGCGAATTTGTAGTAAATTAATGGCTATATGCGTGTTATTGATCAAACGGCAATATCTTTGATCAACAAGAATGGTGTGGATGGTAATATTTGTCTACTCTTACAGACCTAATGGATGTCACATACAACTTCCAAAAATGTATAATTGCTTGTTTACTTTTAATACTCCCTCCGTCCCAGAATTCTTGTCGGAAAAATGGATGTATCTAGATGTATTTTAGTTTTAGATACATCCATTTTCATCCATTTTTCCGACAAGTAATTCCGGACAGAGGGAGTACAATTGACCATCATCTAATTTTATGATTAGAATACCAAGTATAGTAGTTTACAGTCAAATCCATGTATGATGCAATGGTTCATTGTGATGTTCCGGTTGGTAACAGGAAACTGTGGAAGCTTAAAATCCCTCTAAGAGTGAAGATATTCCTCTGGTTCGTAAACAGAGGGGTCATCTTAACTAGAGATAACCTGGCACGACGCAACTGGCAAGGGACCAAGGCGTGTGTCTTTTGCCAACATGACGATTCTATTAAGCACTTATTTTTGAGTGTAAGTTAGCTCGGGCGGTTTGGGCCATAGTTCAAATTTATACCCACCACGTAATGCTCGTAACATGTTCGGCAATTGGTTGAGGGGTATTGATAAACAATTTTCTGCACATATTCTTGTGGGGGCGGCTGCCTTATGCTGGGCATTGTGGCTTACCAGAAATGATTTGGTTTTTAACAAAAAGTGTGTTTCATCTCCTATGCAGGTTATTCATGTATGTACGCAATGGTTCCGTACTTGGTCTATCCTGCAGAGGCCGGAGGACAGGGACCTTTTTATGATGGCGTCTACGCGGCTGGAGTGTACGGCCAGGGAGGTTTTCTCCCCCCATGGATGGCGGTGTGATCTCCGGATAGGATCTGCCACATCATAGGCTGGACTTATTTATCTTTTTAAGTTGTAAAACGTTTTTATTTTTTGGTCGGTTGGACTTCTTGGCTGTGTGCATCGAGTTATGCAGAGGCCGGACATTCTTTAGATGCGATTGTATCACGTCGATATATCAGTTCAATCAAATGTCCTTTATCGAAAAAATCATTGGCTTGGGGGCCTGTGGTGTGAAGTATACGTGCGGTCGTGCCAAAAAGATAACGTCCGCCAAAAGAGCCAACAACAAGATCCATAACGTACTGGCTAGTGCATGAAAATATGCAAAGGCTAAACGAGAATGGGTTGCCACGCCGTGTGAGGAATCTTTCCATCTTTGCAACTGTGCGTCGAATAATTTCATGCCCTAGAGTGTCGCGCTCTCCATGTTGCATGATGTCCCCATGAGGTGATGGCATTTTCTTTCTATCTTTGGCACTGTACCTCGAATATAAGCCAGGCTCAATCAATAATAAGGCCAATCCGGACGTACCCAGATCTGAGAAAGCCAATCACGCTGCCGGCGCGGTCCATAAATTAATTTGGCGCACCGCCCTGCTCACATGCGCTTAACTGCGATTTTGTACACATATGATGCATTGACGAGAATATCTATGGATGATTGGTAAAAATAATTGCACGTGGACCGACAAGATAATACAGTACCACACTGTGATTTGGTCATATATATAAACTCATGTGTGTGGATGGACACGTTTGGTGGACCCGTTAGGGCTGTAGCGCCTTTGTATTTTTGGTCGTCGTGGTGTCAGGGCAATCATCAGACATGCAGCTGGATACATCGACCATTGCGGAGTTAGGTATTTCCTCCGTGTTAAAAAAAAAGTGTCACTGATCCACTGGAACGGAGTACAGTTTGTGTTGCTGAGTAAAGTTGTATTAAATTCACAACACTTATTTTGGGACCGAGAGAATATCAAAAGGTTAATTTAATTATTTTTTGCGAATGAAAAGTTAATTTAGTTTAGGGTACCGTAATCTTTAGGCTCGGGATTGACTTCTTTGGGGCACTTGTAATTTTTTTCACTTTATGCAACTTCATTTTCTACGCTGTTATATAATTTGTCGCATGTGAAATCATTTTTCATCCGCAAAAACAAATACAGTACCACTTTTTTGGTAACCATAACTGTAGGGAAGGCCCTCCCTACTGTGAAGTATATGCACTAGTAACGGGTTCACACACACACACACACACACACACACACACACACACACACACACACACACACACACAGCAACATGATATATATATGCGCAGGTACTTAATAAGCAACATTTTATAGTCCATGTGTGTGCTTGTTTTGCGAACTAAGGGTTGCATAGGTGAGAACGTATCATATGAAATGGGTCCATTTATGCACCGAGTGCAACCCTTATTTCAGACGATTGGATACAAAGTCAATGGACAGTGTTAAGAGAGAGACAACGATGTGAACATACTTTGCAAACGGAGCCTTATACTTCAACAGAACTAACCGGCAGTTCATTTTCGACCTTGGTGTCATTGCAGTGGGTGATTTTGACGAAATACAAAGTCATACTACAAATATTCTAGACCAGTGGGATGCACGCGAGTTATTGTCAAGTAGTTGGTCGTTTTTGCAAATGTGCCACCAACTCGTTCTCAAGGCAAATTTACCCCTTGATTATCTATCCAACAACCCAAAATCAATTGGTGCACTAGGCTCACAAATAGCCCAGTTTCACTGGATGCATTCTCTAGCATAGGTTCTTTGTGGAGAAATCAGCCCAAAAGAGGTCAAGTCCTAGACTTAGCATTGATGCTCGCATTTTTTACATTTATTTAAGGCTTTTCGGCGATGTTCATATATGTGCGTGTATGTGAGCATTTGCCTTTGCACTATGTTTCTCAAAAAAAGTCTGTAAGTTCATTTATGGGTAAATTTATTGATAGTCTTACATACGCTCAAATATGAAAAATTAAAGTCATCTTAAACATTACTGGATGTAAAGGATTTATGCAAACAGTATAGGGATCATTGTTACATAAATTATTCAACCATAGTATTCGACGATACAGTAGGTATCATCATGTGGGATTCACACAACAAATCGTTCGTGATGAAGCTCGACCATGTCACCTCAGACCACAAAAGTTATCGCTAATTACTCACATAGCCCATAATCTCATGTAAGTGTGCAATTTTGCAGGAGGCTTAGAGCTAGCAGAGTCTCCATATCCATATGCAGCATGCTCTATATGGATGTATGGAGGCTGGAGAGGCAACACACAAAGTCGGAGCCTTCATATTCCTTCCTACATAATCGTGGGACTCGCTTGGCATTTAGACATCCCTTTCCCCTAAACCCCCTTGTCATCCCACGTGAGGTGGGGGCTACCTGTAGTTTCCTTCACGCCACATGAATTTTACATGAAACTGCTATATAAAGTGTGTTCCAAAAGGCAGCCTATCAATGTCACATATGGCGACTGGGGCCATATAAGGAGGACTCACAATAAATTATGGCGAACACGAGGTATATGGCAACTCAACTAAAGTGCCTTTTTAGTTAAAATCGTCCTTATTATGATTATTATGGTGGTCAACTTGATATGGCGGCTCTGCTACAACAACTCTTAGGGAAACTCTAGTAGGGTCACCAAACCAGCCCGATCGACATAATAACCGCCAAATATGGCAGTTTTGACCGAAAAGTCCACTCCATCAAAGCCGAATCACCATAATTTATAGAGCCCAGTCCATAGACGACCTACAAGACTCCATATTTGGAGTAGAGCGTGTCATCTGCAAACTACTCGCACTGGAGAGAAGTATCAGTTCCTTCCTCATCCTCTCCCATGTCCCATCACCTCGCCTGTCAATGGCGTAGTAGGCGAAAGACGCCATGGAACCGGAAATCATGCAAACTAATGGTGGTTGGTCGCGTGGCAAGTCATGTATCCATCAACGCCATGTTTTCCCGTAGATATGAAAAGGTTGTCACTGTGGCTGCATATCTCACCAGCTCTAGCTTGAACACCATCGCTAAACGCCTCCACTTCTCTCTCCTTGTAGACATGTTGTTTCTCGCGCAGCTAGACTGGATGCTGAGAAGGAGGAGGGGAACCTGGACCAGTGACGGAGGAGGAGGAGGAGGACCGCCTTTACACGTTGGAGAACTCACAGGATCCAACCCTCGATGAGTCGCCAGGATGGAATCCGAAAGCACACTCCATCGAGTTTGAATCATATGGCGGGTGCAAGCTGATCCCACATCCGCAAGAGAGGCCTCACCCAGGCATCTCATACATGCCATCATGTGCTCCCCTTCGCCTAACTGTTCAGGAGGAATGGGATGAGAGCAACGAGGCCTTCACCTTAGCCGTCCGTCCCAGCGAAATCTTCGAGCATACCATCGAGGGAAGGAATTATAGGAAGGAAAGGACCACACCGTCAGGCTCAATTACGACCAGAAGCACGCTAACTTGGCGCAAGAGAAGGAGCACATTAGATTGTGCAAATTTGGCATGGAAATGGTGTCATGGACCGAGTCAAGTCGTGGAATATTGGGTCTTCCCTCCTCGACGACTGTCAACAGGAATGGGACGAGGAGGAGATCGTTGGACTATTGCACCGCTGTGCGTACACAGCGAGTGGACTCGTGTGCATATATTGTCGTCGTGGTTAGGAGCGAATAATGCTTTTCCCAAGATGTAAAATTGCTAGTTCAGTAAATAAGTCACTAAGCGACTTTTCTGCCCCTAATATAACCACTTTGTAATGTAATGTTTGAAGGAAATATGCCCTAGAGGCAATAATAAAGTTGTTATTTGTATTTGCTTATATCATGATAAATGTTTATTATTCATGCTAGAATTGTATTAACCGGAAACTTAGTACACGTGTGAATACATAGACAAAACAAAGTGTCTCTAGTATGCCTCTACTTGACTAGCTCGTTAATCAAAGATGGTTAAGTTTCCTAACCATAGACATGTGTTGTCATTTGATGAACGGGATCACACATCATTAGAGAATGATGTGATGGACAAGACCCATCCATTAGCTTAGCATAATGATCGTTAAGTTTTATTGCTATTGCTTTCTTCATGACTTATACATGTTCCTCTAACCACGAGATTATGCAACTCCTGAATACCGGAGGAACACCTTGTGTTCTATCAAACGTCACAACATAACTGGGTGATTATAAATATGCTCTACATGTGTCTCCGAAGGTGTTTGTTGGGTTGGCATAGATCGAGATTAGGATTTGTCACTCCGTGTATCGGAGAGGTATCTCTGGGCCCTCTCGGTAATGCTCATCATATAAGCCTTACAAGCAATGTGATTAATGATTTAGTTACGGGATGATGCATTACGGAATGAGTAAAGACACTTGCCGGTAACGAGATTGAACTAGGCATGAAGATATCGATGATCGAATCTCGGGCAAGTGACATACCGATGACAAAAGGAACAACGTATGTTGTTATGCGGTTTGACTGATAAAGATCTTCGTAGAAAATGTAGGAACCAATATGAGCATCCAGGTTCCGCTATGTTATTGACCGGAGATGCGTCTCGATCATGTCTACATAGTTCTCGAACCCGTAGGGACCGCAGCTTAAACGTTCGATGATGATTTGTATTATGAGTTATGTGTTTTGCTGACCGAAGTTTGTTCGGAGTCCCAGATGAGATCACGGACATGACGAGGAGTCTCAAAATGGTCGAGAGGTAAAGAGATATATTGGAAGGTTACATTCGGACACCGGAATGGTTTTGGGAAGTTTCGGAGTACCGGGAGGTTACCGAAACCCTCCCCCCCGAAAAGTTAATGGGCCACATGGGCCTTAGTTGAGAAGAGAGGGCCAACCATAGGAGGTGGCGCCCCCCTTGCCAATTTGTATTGGACAAGGGGTGGGGACAGCACCCCCCTTTCCCTCTCCTACTCCCTTTCCCTTTCCCCCTTTGCTACTCCGGAAAGAAGGAAAAAGGGGGGGACGAATCCTACTAGGTTTGGAGTCCTAGTAGGACTCCCCCTCCACGGCGCGCCCCCTGGTGGCCGGCCTCCTCCCCCCTCCTTTATATACGGGGGCATGGGGCACCGCAAGGTCACAACATTGTCTTAGCCGTGTGCGGTGCCCCCTCCACCGTTTACTCCTCCGATAGTAACATCGTAGTGCTTAGGCAAAACCCTGTGCAGATCTCATCATCAACACCGTCATCATGCCGTCGTGTTGACGTAACTCTCCCTCGACCCTCTACTGGATCAAGAGTTCGAGGGGCGGCATCGAGCTGAATGTGTGCTGAACTCAGAGGAGCCGTGCGTTCGGTACTAGATCGGTTGGATTGTGAAGAAGTTTGACTACATCAACCGCGTTAACCTAACGCTTCTGCTTTCGGTCTACGAGGGTACGTGGACACACTCTCCCCCTCTCCTTGCTATGCATCTCCTAGGTAGATCTTGCGTGATCGTAGGAATTTTTTTGAAATTGCATGCTATGTTCCCCAACAATGTTATCTCAAGTATAGCATTTAAATTTCTGAAATTGAGTGTATGCTCATTGGGTTGGTAAAAAAGTTATGGAGGCCGCATATGGCGACTATGTTTGCCCACAGCCACCACGACTACCATATCCACACTCCATAATCCATATGGCGAATCTTTTATAGTTACTCTTAGATGTAACTATTTAAGTGTCCAACGCTACGCGCGGCCATCAAGCACAAACATTATCACATACATCAATAATAGCATGTAGGCTATCTTTCCATCCCCGAGATGGCTCTCTCCCCCTCCCCTTCCCTTCCCCCACCCCCTTCCTCTCCCCCTACGATGGCGTGGCCCTTCCCCCTCGTTCTGGAGGCGCTTCCCCCTTCGATCGGTGCTCCATTGCCCCTGGCGCCTGCTGGCCCCGACTCCTCGCCGACCTCTTCTCTCTCCCCCGCTCGGTCCTCTCCCCGCGCCTTGCATTCATGCAACATGTTTTGGGCATGGGGCGATGATGATGAGGACTCAGCTTTCAATTTGGATCCCTTGCCTCCGCTTCCTCTCTGTTCGGAGGCTCCGGTGGTAGTTGGGGGGCGTCGTCGCGCGTGCGGAACTTTGCGCCGGGGAAGGGGGGTCGGCCGGCCTTCTTCTCCTCGTCGGCTGACCCTGGCTGGGTCCGCATCTCTCATCTCCGTCGGGCCTCTGGTAAGGTGCCCGAGATCTCACCGAACCGTGGTGTCTTAGGCCTGGGGCCTGGCCACTGCGCTCATCTGGAGGGGGAGCCTTGTCCCTCCTCCCCTCCTCCGGCTTCTGCGGCGGGATCCACGTTGGGGCCGTACTCGTCGGCGGCGGTGGCGTTGAGGCAGACGTCAACTCTAGATCTGGCAGCCGGCCAGGTGGCTGGTGGGCCTCTGGTGTGGACTGGCCCGATCCCATTTGGGCCTGGTGGGCCTCCCCCTCTCTTGTCCCATGTCTTATTTCCCCCTCCCTATCCTGGGCCTTGGGCCGTGTGTGGCCCAGCCTCAGCCTGTCGAGTCCACCCAGGCCTGCTCAGCCGGCCTCGGCCCGCTAGCACTGGGTACTTATGGGTTCGCAAGGGTGCCTCCCCATTTTCTAGGGTTTCCTGCTTCCAAATCAAACGTGCGTCGGCGCCGCTTCCCTATTCGCACCTTTCTCAGATCCACTCCTTTCCTCCCATCTCTCTCTCATTCGCGGTGGTGCTCGCCATGGATCGTTTGTGAGGGTCCTCGAGCAAGGCCGTCTCCGCCCAAAAGCGTCACCGTGAGGGCTTCGGCGGAGGCGGGTGCGGATTTGGAGTACGAGGCTGCACTCCGATCTAAGCTTGAGGCTGAGCAAGTGGCGCACGAGCAGGTGAATCGGGAACGCGACGCTTGGGCGGCCGGATCTGAATGGCTGCAGCGTGATGAGTGGGCCGCCTGCTCGGAGGCGGCCATGGCAATGGGTGATGGCTCCGCGGCTCCTAGATCTGGAGGTGGTGGTGTCGCGGATCTGTCTGGTGGCTCATTGTTGCGGCCTTTGGACCCCTGGGAGGCTGCGGTAGCGGCGGGCAGGGTGGCTGCTTCCGCCTTTGCTTCCCGTCCTCCTCCTCGCGGGTCGTCAGCTCCGTCGCGGGGCTCGGCCCATGCGCTGGTGGCGGGTGTGAACTTATGTGGTCAGCAGGCGCCCGATGACGAATCCGGCCTTCGTGGGGGTCCTTGAGCGGTCGTTTCCCCTCCAATGGCCCTGACTCGGCTTCTGCTGGCCTCGGAGATGGTATCCTTCCTCCTCCCCCTCCTCCTCCTACTCCATCTCGTCCACCTTCTTCCAACCAAACTTCCAACTCCACGCTCACCTGCTACCAACAAGGCCACTTCCAATCCCACTGTTTCAACCTCCTTTCTACCTCATCTATAGGGAGGAGGGACACCTCATCGTGGGCTGTCAAAACCGCTGCAAAGCTGCCACATTCATTCACTATGGTCTTGGGCCTCCGGGATGCTTCTTCTTTGCTCTCGATAGTGATATTCCTTAGGTGGTGGTCGCCCCTGCCCTGTCCAATGTTGCTATCATCACTGTCAAGGATCAGAGGATTTCTCCCCAAACCCGCCTCGATGAGCTCAAGCTTTGGGATGTTGATGGCTGAGATTGGCAGATTTGTCAGTTGTTTGGAGTTTGAGTTTGCTGCTATTTTCCCTTCTAAAGAGAGTCTCACGATGATTTCCTCTTGTACTTGTTTCACACTTCCGCTTAACCAACTCATTGTTTCTGTCAAAGCTACGTCCAATGGTTACAAATCGACCCCCCGCTCTCGGACGTCTGGGTACTTGTTGATGATGTTCCCCCTGCTTTGTACTCCACTGAATTTCTGATAGCATTTGGAGCCCTGGTTGGAAAGCCTATCACTGTTGACTCCGAATCCTTGAAGATCCGTGGCCTGGCCCGTATTAAGGTGTGGTGTGTTGATCCTTTGTGTGTTCGTGGTGCCATTGATTTATTTCCTTCCTCTGCTGGCTTCCAACTCCGGGTCCGTGTCGAGGGGGCGGACAACCCCCATGCTCCACCACCTCCTCCTCCTCCTCCTCCTAGGCCTTCCCCTCTGACAAGCATGGAGGTGATGATTCTTGTGCAGCCAATCCCAGTGGGGGATCAGATCCTCACTTCACTCACTCTGAATGGGAAGGCCTGGGCACGGACCAGCGCGAGTTGTTTAAGGAGAATACCCCGATGGACGGTGCTCCAAAGGGGGCGACTGGTCTGGAAGGTCAGGCGGCAGTGGCCCGGGTCCTTCTATCCTAGTGGGCACCCTGGTCTCGGGCATCTATTCCAACTTGCAAACGTGCCCCGCTTCCCCATCGCTCTCCAGCATTGAGGATCTCCTTGCTTCGACTTTCTAGCCCCTCATGATAGCAAGAAGAAATTGTCGCTCAAGAAGTTCTCCACGCAGAGCAGGGCCTCAATGGGCTCAAAGCAGTTGGCCGACGGCCTTTGGCGTCGACTGGATGATGAACTGGGCGCTGTGTTTGGCCCGGCCTCTACAGCGATGTCGCCTTCCCCGGTGGCCCGCTCCATGCCCTTTCGGTCCCTGTCCTCCATAGCCGCAAGAGTGGCAGGGTCCAGAACAGTGGTGATCCGGTGGCTGATCGGGCGGTGCATCATGCGGCAGCAAGGGATGTCCGTCCTACAGGTACCCACCTTCCCCTCCCCTTGCTCTCCTGTCTCTTCCCCTATTCAGCTGGTTCTTCCTTTATATTCGGACGACCACTTGATCCATGTTCTTTCGAATGTGGGTATCACTTTTGATTCTGGTTTTGGTTCCCCCTCTGCAATTCTCACTCTTGTGCGGGCCAATGAGGTGGCCCAGGCCGCCATTGCTAAGGCCAAAGAGACAGCGGCTTCGTGTGGTATCCCTTCGGTTGTGGCCGGGGGACCGCGGGCGATGCTGGTAGGGGCCAAAATTCTCTAGTTTCGGTCAAATGGGGAACTGCCCAATGTTCCAAATCCTGCGTTGCCCGTGCATGTCTGTCTTTGTATCAAAAAATTATCTGCCAGATGAGGGCCTTATTCTGGAACATTAGGGGTTTTGGTGCAAGGGGGTGCATACACCAATTGAGAGATGTGGTTAGAGGCGACAACACTGATATTGTAGGTTTAGTTGAAACGATATTGTAGGTTTAGTAGAAACATTTAAAGGTTCATTCTCTCCTAATGAGCTCTCTGCGGTTGCGGGTGTCGATAGGTTTGATTGGAACTTCCTTCCTTCCTCTGGCCATTCTGGTGGGATCCTTGTTGGGACAAAACGTGATGTTTTTGACTTTGTGGCCTTTGATCATGGTGTGTTTTCAGCTAGTACTGTTTTGCTTCATCGCCAATTTAATGTTCTTTGGGAGGTCATGGTAGTATACGGGCCTGCTGGTCACTGCCTCTCTTCGTTGTTCCTCGACGAAATCACTATTAAGATTGAATTGTGTACCATTCCCATCTTGGTGGGTGGTGACTTTAACCTACTTCGCTTACCAATGGACAAAAATAATAGCAATTTCTCCTTCCCCCTTGCTGACGCTTTCAATGGTTTCATTAGTGACTGCACTATTCGTGAAATCCCTAGGGTGGGAGCTCGTTTCACCTGGGCGAATCACCAGGCCTCGCCTATCCGTTCGGTTCTTGATCGCGTTTTTGTGTGTTCTAGCTGGGATGCTCTTTCCCCTCATGTGATGATGATAACTACGCCCATTGTGGGATCGGATCATGCCCCGCTCGTCCTAGATGCTGGGCTCCAATCTCCAATCGCCCCTTCTTGTTTCCAGCTTGGCGCTTCCCGGCTTATGATTGATGGTTTCTGTGATATGCTTGCTATTAAAATTTCCTATCTCCTCTCTATAGATAGATGATCCTTTGGTCCAATAGATGATTGGCACCAATTCTCCTACTCTCTTTGTAAATTTCTTCATGGATGGGCCCGCAACCGGGCGGCTGACGCACGCAGGGATAAGTCACACTTGACCTTGAAAATTAACTCTCTTGACGTTGCGGCCGATGGGCCAGGTCTTTCTAATCAGGAGTGGCAGATGGGATATTCCCTCGAAGAGGCCTTGATGCAGTTGCACCGTCAGGCTGAGTTTTACTAGCGCCAAAGGGGCTCTATTGATTGGATGTTGAAAGGCGACTCCCACTGCTTACTTCTTCGCCATCACTAATGGTAGATGTAGACGTTGTGCGATCGATAGCCTGAGGATTAATAATGCTAGGGTCTTAGATCAGAACCTTATCATGTCCCATGTGGTGGATTTCTTTTCCTCCCTCCTTTTGGCCAAACCTAAGTCCGGGTTTGCGATTGCTCCTTCTTTCTGGGCTACTCAGGAGAAGATTACATATGAGGAGAATGAAGCCTTACTTACCCCCCTTTCTGATGAGGAGATCTTTGAGATCATTCACACGGCCAACTCTAACTCATTGTCGGACCCGGATGGCTTCTCCATTCCTTTCTTTAGGAAGTTCTGGCCCTAGCTACACAGTCTTGTCTGCGTTGTTATCCAAGGTTTCTGTTTGGGGACGGTTGACATATCTTCATTGAACAATGTTGTCATCACCCTAATCCATAAAGTAAGGGTGCGGATATCATCTCTGAATTTAGACCTAGTGCCCTCATTAACAACTTTGTGAAATTCCCTGCCAAAGGCTTCGCCACTCGCCTCTTCCCAGTTGCTCATCGGGTTCTCTCCCCTTTCCAATCAGTTTTTTTCAAAGGGATATTCATTCTGGAAGGGATCCTTTGTCTTCATGAAATTGTCCATGATAGCCGTATGAGAGGCACCAAGGTGGTGATTCTTAATCTTGACTTTTAGAAGGCCTATGATTCGGTAAGTTGGAAGTTTTTGCGGCATGTCCAGCTGGCAAAAGGCATTGATGGGGCATATGTGCACAGGATTATGCATTTGGTGATTGGTAGTCACACTACAGTCTCGGTTAATGGGAGGGTTAGTATTTTTTAACAATGGCAGGGGCCTCAAACAAGGAGACTCGGCTTCCCCTCTTCTGTTTAATTTCGTCGTGGATGCCTTATCCATATTCTGTCAAGGGCGGCTGCGGCTGGGTGAGGGAGTCCTGGATTAAGGGTTCCTTGGGCCGCCGACCCATCGCTTATGCGCTGGACTGATGGGCTACTATGTAGCCAAGCTAGAGTATGGATCCATGGCCGGAAGAACATCTTCGGAGCCATGATGTGCCTTCCAAGTCAAGATTAGGCATGATCTTTCCTTTATTCTAACCGATCGTAAGTAAACGGCCCTAACCCTACTGGTGTCTATATAAATCGAAGGGTTTTAGTCTTTAGGGGGAGAGCAACATCCAACACCCCATCGACCTAGGGTTTAGCTCACCTGATCTCGAGGTAGATCGACTCTGTAATCATACCATACACATCAAATACAAACAAGAAGGACGTAGGGTTTTACCTCTTAGAGAGGGCCCGAAGCTGGGTAATACCATGTTCGTCGTCCCTTGTTCCCCATTGATCCTAGACCCACAGCTCAGGAGCCCCTACCCAAGATCCACCGGTTTTGACACCGACATAGGTGCTTTCACTGAGAGTTCCACTGTTGGGTCACCGAAGGATCGATGGCTCCCCTGATCATCGGAGATGGTGTCGGCTCTGGGGACCTCTTTTTCCCCGGTCATCTTTTCGTGTTCGGCGGCATCATGTTGCATGCCAGCCCAACTAGTCATCTGGACCAAATCAACAATTTTTCTCCCAAGCACTGGATTAGATTCGGCAACTTGGAGTAAATCGCGGATGCTCGAGCCGAGCTGGTCTTGGCCGGATTCGCGGCCTCACCTGGTACGCCTATGGGCCCAGTACCTACTTTGGAGCTTTCTCTCAATCCGATCTGCAGATCAGCCTCAACCCCCCTACCGGCCTCGAGTTCGGACAGCTCCACCCTGTCCGGAGACCAGGAATCCCCATCAGCCACGCTAATGGTGCCCGCCGAAGACCCAGCTTCAGGCCACAAGGCAGAAGCAGTTTTCGGACACCAAGATTCACTCTCGGCCAAACACTCTCCTCACGACACACATCTAGCCTTGAGCCGCAGTGACGGGTCGATGTTCAGAAAGCAGGAATCATCCCTGGCGGAACTCCTCCTCACCCACTTGGCTTCGAGCCCCAATACGGAGACAGTGTTCGAAGACCAGGTTTCGTCCTCGGTCTCTTATGCCTATGCAGCCACAAGCCCGACCCTGGGCCTTGAGGTCAACTCGGCCCTGGAAGACCAGGTTTCAGTTCGGGCCTGGATCACCCCTCGCCCCGCCACAATGGAGACCGATCCCGAGCGGCCACCGCATGCTAGCTCGGCAAGCCTTGCCTTGTTAAATGAAGCGCTTGATCGAATCCGATGATGGCTATTCGAGATGACTCGCCCTCGGCCTGCGTTCAGCAGCCCCTTGAGGGGAATTGCAGGGAATTTTACGACCAACCCACCACCCACCTAGTAGCAATAGTCAAAGACTTAACCGACATGTTGGATTACACCTCCAAAAACACCGAGTCTATGCACAAAAATAGTGGAGCCACAGCCAACGCCGGCGTCGCTCCCCCCGTCATCGGTCGCAGGACGGCCACGTCCACTTACAATATCTACATGGTGGAAACCCCGAAAGACGATGATGGCACCCCCAGGAAGGATAATGGCAGGCCCAGGGATGAGCCGCCAAAACACCGCTGCTCCAAGGCACGTCGAAGCCATGCGGGCAACACGGACACCGGAGAAAATGGTACCCCGGACAATGCGGACAATCTCAGCTATCCCGGCACCGACGAACAACCACAAGACGACCACGAGGAGCATGAGGACCCACTCGATCTCGAATACCTTGATGACTCTGAAGGCATCAACTACCACCCTCCTTCCTTCTGAAGAGGAGGTTAGTTTGGGTGACGAGGATTTCATCGTCCCCGAAAACCCGCTGGATCAAGAGCGGTTTAAACGTCATTCTTCTGAAGAGGAGGTTAGTTTGGGTGACGAGGATTTCATCGTCCCCGAAAACCCGCTGGATCAAGAGCGGTTTAAACGGCAACTAATTGCCACCGCATGAATCCGGAAGAAACAACGGCAAACAATAAAGTCAGAACATGATACCATTAATGACAGGTGGACTAAGGTCCTAGGTGCGGAAGAGGAGTACGGCCACAAGCGACAGACCAAAAGCTACCTGCAGCGATGACTACTGCCACAATTCGATGATGAGGCCATAGAGCAAGCACCTCCAAGGCACAGTCAGGAAGAACAGTCGGACTGCCCCCGCAAGGACGGGATAGGACAGCTGATAGAGCCGAACAGCCTCCCACTCATCCTCGCCGTCAAGACAAGGAGCCATTACGGCCAGCTTATGAGTACGACCTACACTGTGACCTGGATGCTTTGGCAGGTCTGAAGAGGTCGATTTATGGACCTAAAAGAAATCCTCCCATTAGACAGGATGAATACCAAGCCTGGCTAGACCGAAATGATAGACCTCGGGAGCTGTACGAGTCCGGATGACAGATGATCACCGACGCGATGTAGCCCGAGTCAGGGTTGTCGCTCATCCTCCGTGCTTCACAGATAGAGTGATGCAACACCAATTCCCGGAATAATCCAAACTTATAAATATGAATCCATATGACAGGACAACATATCCGGCCGTATGGATTGAAGATTTTCTGTTACACATTCATATGGCACGAGGAGATGACCTCCACACCATCAAGTACCTACCGTTAAAGCTCAAGAGTCTGACCAGACACTGGTTAAATAGCCTACCCGAAGACTCCATAGGATGTTGGGAGGAGCTCGAGGATGCCTTCCGAGATAAATTTCAGGGCACTTATGTCTGCCCCCCAGACGCTGATGACTTGAGCCACGTAATCCAGCACCCCGGTGAGATAGGCCGGCAATTTTGCAACCGGTTTTTGAACAAGAAAAACCAGATCATTGACTGTTCGGACGCCGAAGCTATAGCCGCCTTTAATCATAGTATTCGGGATAAATGGCTAGCACGTCAGCTCGGCCAGGACAAGCCGAGAACGATGTTAGCGCTTACCTCCCTGATGGCCCGCTTCTGCTCTGGAAAGGATAGTTGGCTGGCTCATAGAAGCACTAACCCAGAAGCCCTCAGCACTTCAGTAGTCTGGGACGAGAACCAAAAGCCATGGCATAACAAGAACAAACGTCGCCTCAACAACGATAAAGCTGACGAGATGACAGTAAATGTCAGATTGCGTAATTCAATGTCCGGGTCATGGAAAAAGCCCTCTAAAGGCATCCAAGACGGCCCAACCAAGTTGGATGCAATCCTAGACAGGCCCCGCCAGATCCATGGCACCCCTGGAAAGCCTGCCATCCACATCAACCATAACTGTTGGGTGATAAAACAGGTCGACAAGCTCACAACCGAGGACCTTGGCAAAAGCCCCTGAAGCAAGGACGATGAGGAGTCTCGGAGGTCAAATAGTGGAGGCCAAAAACCCTTCAATTCTAATGTCAAGAGAGTGAACATGATCTACGCCACCCATATACGAAGGAAGGAAAGGAAGAGCGCACTACGAGATGTGTACGTCGTCGAGCCCGTAGCGCCAAAGTTTTAACCCATGGTCAGCTTCCCCGATCACCTTTGACCGCAGGGACCATCCGACTAGTATCTGTCATGGAGGATCAGCGGCCCTGGTACTCGACCCCATTGTCGAGGGGTACCACCTCACGAGAGTCCTCATGAACGGAGGTAGTACCCTCAATCCGATTTATGCAGACACAGTGATGAAAATGGAGATTGATCCGTCAAGGATCAAACCCAGTAACACCACATTCAAGGGGGTTATTCCGGGCGTGGAGGCCCGCTGCTCAGGCACGGTGACTCTGGAAGTGGTATTTGGCTAGCCAGACAACTTTTGTAGCAAAGACTTGATCTTCGATATCGCCCCGTTCCACAGTGGCTACCATGCCCTCCTCGGCCCAACGGCATTTGCCAAATTCAACGCCATCCCGCATTACGCATACCTCAAGATGAAGATGCCTGGTCCTGTAGGTGTCATTACGATTAATGGCAACACAGAGCGCTCACTCTAGACCGAGGAACATACCGCAGCCCTGGCAGCCGAAGACCAAGCCGTCACCAATAGGCCTAGGTATCCTCCCGCCATAAAGGCCAGAGATACAAGTAAACGGGCCCAAGCCTGGTCCCCATCATGGGATCCCACCTGCTTTCATGGCAAATAGGGATACGCGCCCTGCGGCATACCCAACATTGTCGTGCTCTACATACCTCGTCAGCACAATTTTGCACTCAGGATACCATGGGCAGCCGTGGGGGGCTATATCAAACAACAGAACCATGTGTCCAGCTTAACCGAACCATGGTATTATCACGTCCTCGGACGGCAATGGGTATGACTCCAGTCTCGCCCAACATCAAGCTATCACAGCACAGCTACCTTGCAAGGTTCCTATTGAAGGCTCCCCCCTCGCCGGCATGCGTTTTTCTACACGGACATCCAACTCCCCCCCCCACCCTCACCTCATAGAAGTAAAGGCGCAGACGTGTAGCAGGGCACAGTTGTGGCTTCGACCCACGTATCAAGGCCATGTGTAAACCTTTCCTCCGTCAAATTTTGTTTTCTTATCTACGCCTTGGCAGTTCGAATTGTACGTATAGACGTCCCGAGCTTCTGGAAAATAAAAAACACCCTTTACGGTGTTCGGGCACACGTATTGTCTGCCCCTTCTATTTTTTCGCTCTTCGAATAGCTTGGCATGCACACATTGTGTAACAAATACAAATCGGTTAATTGACTAAGATCTCTCTCTCTTCATCAGCTCCACATACCAAGTCTGGCAACACATTCCGCTGTGTGTTCGGCGTCTCGTATATTGGACTATATGCATCAGTTCCGAACCATATCTTGGGTCAATAGTTGGGTTGCCCGGCTCCTATGTTTACCATCTTACGTTCCACATGTTCGGCTATGGAGAAAAGGGATAACCCCCACAATTGTACTTCTGGCTAGCCCGGCTAAGCACCTCAGGGGAGAAAGCCGAAAACTGACAATCATAGTAAGTGTGAACTGGTCAGCGATCTGATGACAAGTGTAAAACTCAAAAATCGTTGGCGATTTATCCGTGTGATATGCAGTGTTCATCCTAGCACAAACCACGTGATTACAAGGGCATGCCACGGCTTCCTTGTACATCACAAAGCATTGAGGGCTAGTCATTAGCTCCCTCAGTCAAGCTCCTATGGCTAAGTGAAAGCAATAAAGTTGCATAGTCCGATTGCCTAGTCTCTCTCACGCGCTACCACCTTCAGGCATCGAGACGTCGGCTAAGGGTAACAGTGTCGAGACGAAATACCCCTCGTACTAATCACTTGGGGGGCTGAAACCGACGACCAGTAACTTTCATAATAAACAAACGACCGCATAGGAGTCAAAATAAAATCACCATAGTATAAAACATGTAAATGGGCTGCATTATAAAGCACAAGGTCTAGTTGACAACTTAACACAATCAATCAATGATTACATCCTTGGAACACTGGCCCTCTATTGCCCAAGCACCATCCATAACTTGAGGGAAGTATAGTTTGGGGCGACGATGCTCTTTTCCAACTGGCGGGGGACCAGTGGCCATGTCCATTGGCTTGATCTTAGGCCAATGAACCATGGTCTTCGCAAAGGCCAGCCTAGCTCCCTCAAGGCCCATAGAATGCTTCACTGCATCAATCCCGGGCGACGCGTCATGCAGCTTCTGCACTAGGCCAAAATAGTTGCTCGGAATCGGCTCTGAGGGACACAACCGGACATAAAGGTCCTTAATGGCCGGCCTAGCCATCCAATGCAGCTCCATTAGCTGCTTCATCTAGTTGCCGAGGAGGGGAGGGTGTTCGGGCGCTTGGAGCTACACCTAGAATAGCCGCCGCTCGGAGTCCCCATCATGCGTGGCATAATGCTCTGTCGCATCCTCCACATTCCTTGGAAGCTCGGTGAAAACGCCAGTGGAGCGCCAGACCCACGTCATCAAGGTGAACATGTAGCCGCCAAAAATAGTCTGCAGTAAGTATGGCTTACCATCCGTGATCTGCCTCACTTGGCGGAGCTCCTCTCGGGCACCTCGCACTTCTATTCTAGTATCTTGTAGCTCTTTTTGCACCTTGGATAGCTCGGAGGACTGCTCTTTCTGTTCCTGCTCAAGGTCCACACATTTCGTGATGGCAACCTTGAGCTCTTGTTTCACTTTGGTCACTCAAGCCTTGTGCTTCTCACTGGTGATCTTCGCCGTCTCAAGTTCGGCCATTGCCTTTTCGGCAGCCGCCTTCTTTTCGGCTGCCTCGGCCTCGGCCTTCTTCAGCGTGGCCTTAAGGCCCTCGACCTCCGCAGCAGCAGCTGCAGTCACCAAACACATTGTGCTCAACATACAATCCAGAACATAAGTGTCCGGCCGTGTTAACTATGCATTTCAATAGGGGCTTACCTTGCACCTTGATATGCCCATTTTAAATCATGCTTTTATATCGATATTTATTGCAATATGGGCTGTTATTACACGTTATATGACAATACTTATTCCTTCTCTCTCTTATTTTATAAGGTTTACATGAAGAGGGAGAATGCCGGCAGCTGGAATTCTGGACTAGAAAAGGAGAAAATATTAGAGACCTATTCTGCACAACTCCAAAAGTCCTAAAACTTCATGGAGATCAGTTTTGGAATAAATAAAAAATATTGGGTGAAGAAAGCACCAGAGGGGGGCCACCAGCCAGCCACAAGGGTCGAGGGCACGCCCTGTGCCCCATACCTTGTGGGCCCCCTGGCAGGCCCCCGGCGCCCATCTTCTGCTTTATTGTGTCTTTTGCCCTGGAAAAAATAGGAGAGAAGCTTTTGGGATGAAGCGCCGCCGTCTCGAGGCAGAACCTGGGCAGAACCAATCTAGGGCTCCGGCGGAGCTGTTCTGCCGGGGAAACATCCCTTCGGGAGGGGGAAATCATCGCCATCATCATCACCATCAATCCTCTCATCTAGAGGGGATCAATCTCCATCAACATCTTCACCAGCACCATCTCCTCTCAAACCCTAGTTCATCTCTTGTATCCGATTTTTGTCTCAAAACCTCAGATTGGTACCTATGGGTTCCTAGTAGTGTGGATTACTCCTTGTAGTTGATGCTAGTTGGTTTATCTAGTGGAAGATCATATGTTCAGATCTTTAATGATAACTAATACTCCATTGATTATGAACATGAATATGCTTTGTGAGTAGTTATGTTTGTTCCTGAGGACATGGGAGAAGTCTTGTTATAAGTAATCATGAGAATTTCGTATTCGTTCGATATTTTTATGAGATGTATGTTGCCTCTCCTCTAGTCGTTTATGTGAACATCGACTACATGACATTTCACCATGATTTGGGCCTAGGGGAAGGCATTGGGAAGTAATAACTAGATGATGGGTTGCTAGAGTGACAAAAGCTTAAACCCTAGTTTATGTGTTGCTTCGTAAGGGGCTAATTTGGATCCATATGATTCATGCTATTATTAGGTTTACCTTAATTCTTCTTTCATAGTTGCGGATGCTTGTGAAAGGGGTTAATCATAAGTGGGATGCTTGTCCAAGGAAGGACAACACCCAAGAACCGGTCCACCCAAATATGAAATTATCCAAGTAACGAATGTGAATCATATGAGCATGATGAAAACTAGCTTGACAATAATTCCCATGTGTCCTCGGGGGCGCTTTGCTTTATATAAGAGTTTTTCCAGTCTTGTCCTTTTCTGCAAAAAGGATTGGGCCACCTTTCTGCACATTAGTTACTTTTATTACTTGTTACCTGTTATGAATTATCTTATCACACAACTATCTGTTACCGATAATTTCAGTGCTTGCAGAGAACACCTTGCTGAAAACCGCTTGTCATTTCCTTCTGCTCCTCGTTGGGTTCGACACTCTTACTTATCGAAAGGACGATGATAGATCCCCTATACTTGTTGGTTATCAAGACTCTTTTCTGGCGTCATTGCCGGGGAGTGAAGCGCCTTTGGTAAGGAAACATTTATATAGTGTGCTGAAATTTACTGTCACTAGTTACTATGGAAAATAATTCTTTGAGGGAACTGTTCGGGGTATCTTCACCTCGACCAGAAGAGCAAATAGTTTCTCCTCAACCTACTGCACCTACTGAAAATATTTATTTTGAAATTCCTTCGGGTATGATAGAGAAACTGCTAGCTAATCCTTATACAGGAGATGGAACATTACATCCTGATATGCACCTAATCTATGTGGGTGAAGTTTGTGGATTATTTAAGCTTGCAGGTATGCCCGAGGATGATGTCAAGAAGAAGGTCTTCCCTTTATCTTTGAAGGGAAAGGCATTGACATGGTATAGGCTATGTGATGATATTGGATCATGGAACTACATCTAATTGAAATTGGAATTTCATCGGAAGTTTTATCCTATGCATCTGGTTCATCGTGATCGAAATTATATATATATATATATATATATATATTGGCATCGTGAAGGAGAAAGTATCACTCAAGCTTGGGGGAGGCTTAAGTCAATGCTATATTCATGCCCCAATCATGAGCTCTCAAGAGAAATCATTATCCAATATTTTTATGCTCGGCTTTCTCATAATGATTGATCCATGCTCTATACTTCTTGTACTGGTTCTTTCATTATGAAACTATTGAATTCAAATGGGATTTATTGGAAAGAATTAAACGCAACTCTGAAGATTGGGAACTCGGTGAAGGTAAGGAGTCAGGTATAAACCTTAAGTTTGATTGCTTTAAATCTATTATTTATACCGATGTTTTTCGTGGTTTTAGCACAAAATATGGACTTGACTCTGAGATAGTAGCCTATTTCTGTGAATCATTTGCTACTTATGTTGATCTCCTAAAGGAGAAGTGTTTCAAATAGCATCCTCCCATTGAAGCTAAAGTAGCAGAACCTATTAAAGTTGAAGACGAAACTATTACTTATAATGTTGATCCTATTGTTCCTAATGCTTATATTGAGAAACCACCTTTCCTTATTAGAATAAAGGATAATGCTAAAGCTTCCACTGTGGTTCGTAAGAGTTATACTAGAACACCTACACCCCCTGAACAAATTATAGTTGAACCTAGTATTGCTATGGTTAAAGATCTCTTGGTCGATAATATTGATGGGCATGTTATTTATTTCTGTGATGAAGCTGCTAGGATTGCTAAACTTGATACTAAAGATAAACGTAGACCTGTTGTTGGCAGGCCTGTGGTTTTTGTTAAAATAGGAGATCATTGTTATCATGGTTTATGTGATATGGGTGCTAGTGTGTGTGTAATACCTTATACCTTGTATGAAGAAATTATGAATGATATTGCACCTCCTGAGATAGAAGACATTGATGTTACTATTAAGCTTGCCAATAGAGATACTATTTAACAAGTTGGGATTGTTAGAGATGTTGAAGTCTTGTGTGGGAAAATAAAATACCCTACTAATTTTCTTGTTCTTGGTTCCCCACAAGATGACTTTTGTCCCAATATATTTGGTAGGCCCTTATTGAATACTGTTAATGCTAAGACAAACTACGAAAAGGATATTGTTACTGTTGATTTAGGGGATATGTCTCATGATTTTAATTTCTCTAAATTTCATAGACAACCCCATGATAAAGAATTTCCTAGTAAGGATGAAATTGTCGGTCTTGCTTCTATTGTCGTGCCTCCTAATGATTCTTTAGAACAATATTTGCTAGACCATGAAAATGATATGTTTATGAATGAAAGAAAGGAAATAGATGAAGTATTCTTTAATCAAGGGCCTATTTTGAAACACAATTTTCCTGTTGAAATTTTCAGAGATCCCCCTCGACCCAAGGGTGATCCCGTGTTTGAGCTTAAACAATTACCTGATACTCTGAAATATGCTTATCTTGATGAAAAGAAGATATATCCTGTTATTATTAGTACTAACCTTTCAGAGCATGAAGAAAATAAATTATTGAAAAATCTAAGGAAGCACCGTGCCGCTATTGGATATACTCTTGATGATCTTAAGGGAATTAGTCCCACTCTATGTCAGCACAAAATAACATTGGAAAAAGATGCTAAACCAGTTGTTGATCACCAATGACAGTTAAATCCAAAGATGAAAGAAGTGGTAAGAAATGAAATACTAAAGCTTATGCAGGTAGGTATAATTTATCCTATTTCTGATAGTCAGTGGGTAAGTCCCGTTCATTGTGTCCCTAAGAAGGGAGGTATTACTGGTTTTCCTAATGATAAGAATGAATTGATCCCACAAAGAATTGTTACAAGTTATAGAATGGCAATTGATTTTGGCAAATTAAGTAAAGCTACTAGAAAAGATCATTATCCTCTACCTTTTATTGATCAAATGCTAGAAAGACTATCCAAACATACACATTTTTGCTTCCTAGATGGTTATTCTGGTTTCTCTCAAATACATGTGTCAAGATATGATCAGAAAAAGTCCACTTTTACTTGCCCTTTCGGTACTTTTTCTTATAGACGTATGCCTTTTGGTTTATGCAATGCACCTGCTACCTTTCAAAGATGTATGGCTGCTATATTCTCTGACTTTTGTGAAAAGATTGTTGAGGTTTTCATGGATGATTTCTCTGTTTATGGAACTTCTTTTGATGATTGCTTAACCAAGCTTGATCGAGTTTTGCAGAGATGCGAAGAAACTAATCTTGTCTTGAATTGGGAGAAGTGCCACTTTATGGTTAATGAAGGTATTGTCTTGGGGCATAAAATTTTGGAAAGAGGTATTGAGGTCGATAAAGCTAAAGTAGATGCTATTGAAAAGATGCCATGTCCTAAAGATATCAAAGGTATAACAAGTTTCCTTGGTCATGCTAGTTTCTATAGGAGGTTTTGAAGGAAATATGCCCTAGAGGCAATAATAAAGTTATTATTTATTTCCTTATATCATGATAAATGTTTATTATTCATGCTAGAATTGTATTAACCGGAAACATAATACATGTGTGAATACACTACTAGGGAAAAGGCTAGCAGCAGCGCGGGTTTTCAGGCTAGCAGCAGAAGCTGGTGGCGCGCTTACTAATAAGGCGCCATGACTAACTCATAGTAGTAGCGCGCCCGAACCAGCGCTACTATCGTTGAACGATATCAGCAGTAGCTTTTAGGAACGCGCTACTATTAGCTACCAAGAGCGATTTCCTCATCCAACGCCATCGCTATCTCTTTCATCATTTTCCATTTCAACTCTCCTTCGATGCTAGAAACTAGGTACTATCTTTCATCAAATTCATAAACCATTACTAGATGCGGTAGTACTCCGTTTCAAATTACTCGTCGTGGTTTTAGTTCAAACCACGACGAGTAATTTGGAAACGAAGGAGTACTAAGATAACAATTTCATGCACAGCCAAAATGTATCCTCAAGCAAAGACATGCATGGTCATATCAACAGCCATCATCATATGTAGTTTTAGATGATATCGACGACGATCATCATATGTAGTTCTAGATGATATAGCCACACACACATATGTAGTTCTAGATGATATAGCCACACACACATGTAGTTCTAGATGATATCAAAGACAATCATCATCCTCAAGCACGGGCGGTTGGTGTTCTGATAGTAATTAGGATAGCCTGTCCAACACGAAGATTCTTGCCATCGAGGAATTTCTTCCACCCAACCGAGCTTAAGTGTGTGCGACCGTCCGTGTCCACGCGGTAAGTACAGAGTTGTGATGGAGCCCCTTGCAGAAGGCGTAGTCCAGCTGAGCCTTCTTCATCGTGCTCGATACCATAACTCATGATATGCTCTTTGCCAATTTCTGAATAAGAAAAACATATCAATTAATAAGCATGTGATCGAACTCTACACTAAAACATATATATCATCGACTAGATTCCACACAACATATACCATATCATTGGACTGTACACTAAGTAATTCACACTATTAATTTGCATTTGTAAGTATAACATACCATATCATGTCGATCAACCATGGTATTTGTCAAGCGGGTCACGAATGGCACCCGACAAAGTCAAGACGTGGCGGAATTATGTCCCACAAAGTTGGACACCTCCTCCTCACTCAGCCTTGTTCTTTGAGCTACGATGGCTTCATGAAGTGGGTCCTCATCATCTTCATCATCTTCATCATCTTCATCATCTTCGTCATCTTCATCATCTTCCACCAGGTTGAGATAAATGACAGCTAGTTTGGGTCTTTCTACTCGGAAGTTGAAGCTGATCAACTCACCACCAAGAAGATGCATGCGAGCGACTTAAACGGGCCCATCCATCTCCTCCAATCTGCGACATATTGCGTCCTTTCTCGACCTCCATAGTGTACGGCCCCTCAGAGCCTCAAATGTCACAGTGTCTCTGTCGACTTGTTGAATTTCAACCTCACATTGCATGGGACGATCTGTGTAAACTAAGCAAAATGACACAATGCAGTAATGCCAACACTAAAAATAAAATAGTTATTACATTTCATCTAATTTCTTATCACCGCATGACTTAAAACTCGGCCGGAAGTAGATGCCGAACAGCTTGCTGGGTTGCAAGGTCTTTGGCGATCTTGACTTGCACAGTTGACATAGTGGTGGTGGTGGCGCCATTCTTCCTAAAGCAATATGAGCAAAGGATTACTAAATCAACTAAATCAAAATGTTCTAAGTCAACTAAATCAACTAGCCTACTAAATCAACTAAATCAAAATGTTCTAAGTCAACTAAATAAACTAACCTACTAAATAAACTAAAGCAATATGTTCTAAGTCAACTAAATCAACTAAATCAAAATGTTCTAAGTCAACTAAATCAACTAGCCTACTAAATCAACTAAATCAAAATGTTCTAAGTCAACTAAATCAACTAGCCTACTAAGTCAACTAAAGCAATATGTTCTAAGTCAACTAAATCAACTAAATCAAAATGTTCTAAGTCAACTAAATTAACTAAATGAATTAGCCTACTAAATCAACTAAATCAAAATGTTCTAAGTCAACTAAATAAACTAACCTACTAAGTCAACTAAATCAAAATATTCTAAGGCAACTAAATCAACTAGCCTACTAAATCAACTAAATCAAAATGTTCTACTAAGTCAACTAAATCAACTAAATCAAATGTTGCATATGAGCAGGAGGGAGAAGGAGGCGACTCGAGGAGGAGAAGAGAGTAGGATGGAGGAGGAAGGCGGAGGCGGAGGGGCGGGCGGTGGCCGATTGAGGGAGAACGGAGGAGGAAGGCGGAGCGATGAGGGGCCGGCCAGCAGCGAGTGGAGAGGAGGACGGAGGAGGAGGCCGGCACCGAGTCCAGCAAGGAGGAGGAGGTGACGGCACGCTTGCAGACGGAGGAGCGGCGACGGGCGCTTGGCGCAGACGCTGGAGAGGAGGGCGACGGCCGGGCGCCATGCGCAGATAGAATTTGTGGCTGTGTGTGAGTGGATCCGGGAGGAGATAGATGGCTTAGCATGAGCGCTCTTGAAAAGCGCTCATTGTTAGGCTATCTAGCAGCAGCGCTTTTCAAGATAAAGCGCTCTCGATATATGTCAAGATGCAAAAATACACATTGATCATCAACGATCTTTTGTGTACAATCTGATTCGACAATATGAGTCCTCACCGGTTTAGGAACAGGTGAAGACTCATATTGCAGCCACAAATTCTACACATAGAGTTCAATGAAGATCAAGTGCTTGTCAAAGTGTGGGAAGTAACATATTTAAGGTGGTATAAACTCTCTTCACGGAGCGAGGTGGGACTAAATTTTGTAGGAAACTTAGCAAGAGCGCTTGTCAGGAAAGGCGCTGCTACTATGCTAAGTAGCGAGCAGCTGCGTCGTGTTAACGCGTTGCTGCTATAACTAGCCTCATGGCGGCCTCGTCAGAATTATAGCAGCAGCGCGTCTTTCGTTGGACGCGCCATCGCTATATTTTTACCAACAGCGGGTTGTCTGCGGACGCCATCTTGCTAGTTAGCAGCAGCGAGTTATTTTGAGGCGCGCTGCTGATAAGATTCTGTGTATAGGCTTTTCCCTAGTAGTGATATATAGACAAACAGAGTGTCACTAGTATGCCTCTACTTGACTAGCTTGTTAATCAAAGATGATTATGTTTCCTAACAATGGACAAAGAGTTGTTATTTGATTAACGGGATCACATCATTAGTTGAATGATCTGATTGACATGACCCATTCCGTTAGCTTAGCACTCGATCGTTTAGTATGTTGCTATTGCTTTCTTCATGACTTATACATGTTCCTATCACTATGAGATTATGCAACTCCTGTTTACCGGAGGAACACTTTGTGTGCTACCAAATGTCACAACGTAACTGGGTGATTATAAAGGTGCTCTACAGGTGTCTCCAAAGGTACTTGTTGGGTTGGCGTATTTCGAGATTAGGATTTGTCACTCCGAATGTCGGAGAGGTATCTCTGGGCCCTCTCGGTAATGCACATCATTTAAGCCTTGCAAGCATTGCAACTAATGAGTTAGTTGCGAGATGATGTATTACGGAACGAGTAAAGAGACTTGCCGGTAAAAAGATTGAACTAGGTATTGGATACCGACGATCGAATCTCGGACAAGTAACATACCGATGACAAAGGGAACAACGTATGTTGTTATGCGGTCTGACCGATAAAGATCTTCATAGAATATGTCGGAACCAATATGGGCATCCAGGTCCCGCTATTGGTTATTGACCAGAGACGTGTCTCGGTCATGTCTACATTGTTCTCGAACCGTAGGGTCCGCACGCTTAAGGTTTCGATGACAGTTATATTATGAGTTTATGAGTTTTGATGTAACGAAGGAGTTTGGAGTCCCGGATGAGATCGGGGACATGACGAGGAGTCTCGAAATGGTCGAGACGTAAAGATTGATATATTGGACGACTATATTCGGAGTTCAAAAAGGTTCCGAGTGATTCGGGTATTTTTCGATCTGGGAGAGTTACGGAAATCGCGCGGGAGAAGTATTGGGCCTTATTGGGCCTGTGGGAAAAGAGAGGGCTGCCTAGGGCAGGCCGCCCCCCATGGCCTAGTCCGAATTGGACTAGGGGGAGGCCGCACCCCTCCTTCCTTCCTTCTCTCTTCCCTTCCTTGTCTCCTACTCCTAATACATGGAAGGACTCCTAGTTGGACTAGGAAAGGGGAATCCTACTCGGTGGGAGTAGGACTCCCCTAGGCGCGCCATAGAAGAGGCGGCCCTCCCTCCTCCACTCCTTTATATACGGGGGTAGGGGGCACCCATGGACACACAAGTTGATCTTCGTGATCGTTCCTTAGCCGTGTGCGGTGCCCCCTTCCACGATATTACACCTCGGTCATATTGTAGCGGTGCTTAGGCGAAGCCCTGCGGCGGTTGAACATCAAGATCGTCACCACGCCGTCGTGCTGACGGAACTCCTCCCCGAAGCTCTGCTGGATCGGAGCCCGGGGTGCGTCATCGAGTTGTACGTGTGTCAAGAACTCGGAGGTGCCGGAGTAACGGTGCTTGGATCGGTTGGACCGTAAGGCGACGACTACTTCCTCTACGTTGCGTCAACGCTTCGCTTCGGTCTCACGAGGGTACGCAGACAACACTCCCCCTCTCGTTGCTATGCATCACCATGATCTTGCGTGTGCGAGGAAATTTTGAAATTACTCGTTCCCCAACAAGTGGCATCCGAGCCTAGGTTTTATGGTTTGATGTAATATGCACGAGTAGAACACAAGTGAGTTGTGGGCAATATAAGTCATACCGCTTACCGGCATGTCATACTTTGGTTGGCGGTATTGTTGGATGAAGCGGCCGGACCGACATTACGCCAGACGCTTACGCGAGACTGGTTTTACCGCCGTGCTTTGCACACGGTGACTAGCGGTGTCAGTTTCTCCAACTTTAGTTGAACCGAGTGTGGATACGCCCGGTCCTTGCGAAGGTTAAAACAGCATCAACTTGACAAACTATCGTTGTGGTTTTGATGCGTAGGTGAGATTGGTTCTTGCTTAAGCCCGTAGCAGCCACGTAAAATTTGCAACAACAAAGTAGAGGACGTCTAACTTGTTTTTGTAGGGCATGTTGTGATGTGATATGGTCAAGATGTAATAAGATATAAGTTGTTGTATGAGATGATCATGTTTTGTTGAAGTTATCGGCAACTGGCAGAAGCCCTATGGATGTCTCTTTGTTGCATAAGATGCAAGTGCCAAATAATTGCTTTACTCGCTATACGATAGCAATAGTTGCAAGAGCAATAGTTGGTGAGACAAACATGTGATGACACATTGATATAGATCAAGATGATGAAGATCATGGTGTCGTGCCGGTGACGATAGAGATCATGACATTACTTTGGAGATGGAGATCAAAGGCGCAAGATGATCATGGCCATATCATGTCACATATTTTGATTGCATATGAGGTTTATCTATTATACATCTTATTATTGCTTTGATTGACGGTAGCATTTTAAGATGATCTCTCACTAATTATCAAGAAGTGTTCTCCCTGAGTATGCACCGTTGCCAAAGTTCGTTGTGCCCAGACACCACGTGATGATCGGGTGTGATAAGCTCTACGTCCATCTACAACGGGTGCAAGCCAGTTTTGCACACGCGAATACTCGAGTTAAACTTGACGAGCCTAGCATATGCAGATATGGCCTCGGAACACGGAGACCGAAAGGTCGAGCGTGAATCATATAGTAGATATGATCAACATAGTGATGTTCACCATTGAAAACTACTCCATCTCACGTGATGATCGGTTATGGTTTAGTTGATTTGGATCACGTGATCACTTAGATGACTAGAGAGATATCTATCTAAGTGGGAGTTCTTAAGTAATATGATTAATTGAACTTAAATTTATCATGAACTTAGTCCTGGTAGTATTTTGCAAATTATGTTGTAAGATCAATAGCTTGCGTTGTTGCTTTCATATGTTTGTTTTTGATATGTTCCTAGAGAAAATTGTGTTGAAAAATGTTAGTACCAATGATGCGGATTGGATCCGTGATCGGAGGTTTACCCTCATTGCTGCACAGAAGAATTATGTCATTGATGCACCGCTAGGTAGCGGACCTATTGCAGAGCGGTATGCGACGTTATGAGCGTTTGGCTAGCTCAATATGATGACTACTTGATAGTTTTGTGCACCATGCTTTATGGCTTAGAATCGGGACTTCAAAGGCGTTTTGAACGTCATGGACCATATAAGATGTTCCGGTATTGAAGTTAATATTTCAAGCAAATACCGAGTTGAGAGATATGAAGTCTCCAACAAGTTCTATAGCTAAAAGATGGAGGAGAATCGCTCAACTAGTGAGCATGTGCTCAGATTGTCAGGTACTACAATCGCTTGAATCAAGTGGGAGTTAATCTTCTAGATAAGATAGTGATTGACAGAATTCTCTAGTCACCATCACCAAGTTAGTAGAACTTCGTCATGAACTATAGTATGCAAGGGATGATGAAAATGATTCCCGAGTTTTTTCATGATGATGAAATCGATGAAGGTAGAAATCAAGAAAGAACATCAAGTGTTGATGGTTAACAAGACCACTAGTTTCAAGAAAAGGGCAAAGGGATAGAAGGGAACTTCAAGAAGAACCGCAAGCAAGTTGCTGCTCAAGTGAAGAAGCCCAAGTCTGGACCTAAGCACGAGACTAAGTGCTTTCTACCGAAAGGGACTGGTCCTTGGAAGCGAACTACCACAAGTATTTGGCGGATAAGAAGGATGGCAAAGTGAACAAAGGTATATTTGATATACATGTTATTGATGTGTACTTTACTAGTGTTTATAGCAACCGCTCGGTATTTGGTACTGGTTGGTTGCTATGAGTAGTAACTCAAGCGGGGTTGCGAATAAGCGAAACTAGTTAAGGGTGAAGTGACGATGTGTGTTGAAAGTAGTTTCAAGATTGATATGATCATCATCGCACTCCCTATACTTTCGGGATTAGTGTTGAACCTAAATAAATGTTATTTGGTGTTTGCGTTGAGCATGAATATGATTTGATCGTGTTTATTGCAATACGGTTATTCATTTAAGTAAGAGAATAAGCGGTTGTTACATTTACATGAATAAAACCTTATATGGTTACACACCCAATGAAAATGGTTCATTGGATCTCGATCGTAGAGATACACATATTCATAATATTGAAACCAAAAGATGCAAAGTTAATAATGATAGTGCAACTTATTTGTGGCACTGCCATTTAGGTCATATTGGTGTAAAGCGCATGAAGAAACTCCATGCTGATGGGATTTTGGAATCACTTGATTATGAATCACTTGATGCTTGCGAACCATGCCTCATGGGCAAGATGACTAAGACTCCGTTCTCCGGAACAGTGGAGCGAGCAACTGACTTATTGGAAATAATACATACTGATGTATGCGATCCGATGAGTGTTAAGGCTCGCGGCGGGTATCGTTATTTTCTGACCTTCACAGATGATTTGAGCTGATATGGGTATATCTACTTGATGAAACATAAGTCTGAAACATTTGAAAAGTTCAAAGAATTTCAGAGTGAAGTGGAACATCATCGTGACAAGAAAATAAGGTTTCTACGATCTGATCGTGGAGACAAATATTTGAGTTACGAGTTTGGTCTTCAATTAAAACAATGTGGAATAGTTTCACAAATTCATGCCACCTGGAACACCACATCATAATGGTGTGTCCGAACGTCATAACCGTACTTTATTGGATATAGTACAATCTATGATGTTTCTTACCGATTTACCAATATCGTTTTGGGATCATGCATTAGAGACAGCTGCATTCACGTTAAATAGGGCACCATCTAAATCCGTTGAGACGACACTATATGAACTGTGGTTTAGCAAGAAACCAAAGTTGTCGTTTCTTAAAGTTTGGGGTTGCGAGGCTTATGTGAAAAAGTTCATCCAGATAAGCTCGAACCCAAATCGGAGAAGTGCGTCTTCATAGAATACCCAAAGGAAATTGTTGGGTACACCTTCTATCACAGATCCGAAGGCAAGATATTCGTTGCTAAAAATGGATCCTTTCTAGAGAAGGAGTTTCTCTCGAAAAAAGTGAGTGGGAGGAAAGTAGAACTTGATAAGGTAATTGTACCTTCTCCCTTATTGGAAAGTAGTTCATCACAGAAATTTGTTCCTGTGACTACTACACCAATTAGTGAGGAAGCTAATGATGATGATCATGTAACTTCAGATCAAGTTACTACCGAATCTTGTAGGTAAACCAGAGTGAGATCCGCACCAGAGTGGTACGGTAATCCTGTTCTGGAAGTCATATAACTAGACCATGATGAACCTATGAACTATGAGGAAGCGATGATGAGCCCAGATTCCGCAAAATGGTTTGAGGCCATGAAATCTGAGATATGATCCATGTATGAGAACAAAGTATGGACTTTGATGGATTTGCCCGATGATCGGCAAACCATAGAAAATAAATGGATCTTCAAGAGGAAGACGGACGCTGATAGTAGTGTTACTATCTACAAAGCTAGACTTGTCGAAAAAGGTTTTTGACAAAGTTCAAGGTGTTGAATACGATGAAATTTTCTCACTCGTAGCAATGCTTAAGTCTGTCGAAATCATGTTAGCAATTGCCGCATTTTTATGAAATCTGGCAAATGGATAAACAAAAACTACATTCCTTAATGGATTTAAAGAAGAGTTGTATATGATGCAACCAGAAGGTTTTGTCAATCCTAAAGGTGCTGACAAAATACGCAAGCTCCAATGATCCATCTATGGACTGGTGCAAGCATCTCGGAGTTGGAATATACGCTTTGATAAGTTGATCAAAGCATATAGTTTTATCTGAGACTTGCGGTGAAGCCTATATTTACTAGAAAGTGAGTGGGAGCACTACAACATTTCTGATAAGTATATGTGAATGACATATTGTAGATCGGAAATAATGTAGAATTATTCTGCAAAGCATAAAGGAGTGTTTGAAAGGAGTTTTTCAAAGAAAGACCTCGGTGAAGCTGCTTACATATTGAGAATCAAGATCTATAGAGATAGATCAAGACGCTTGATAAGTTTTTTCAATGAGTACATACCTTGACAAGATTTTGAAGTAGTTCAAAATGGAACAGTTAAAGAAAGAGTTCTTGCCTGTGTTACAAGGTGTGAAATTGAGTAAGACTCAAAAACCCGACCATGGCAGAAGATAGAAAGAGAATGAAAGCCATTCCCTATGCCTTGGCCATAGGTTCTATAAAGTATGTCATGCTATGTACTAGATCTATTGTATACCCTACACTGAGTTTGGCAAGGGAGTACAATAGTGATCTAGGAGTAGATCACTGGACAGCGGTCAAAATTATCCTTAGTGGAATAAGGATATGTTTCTCGATTATGGAAGTGACAAAAGGTTCGTCGTAAAGGGTTACGTCGATGCAAGTTTTGACACCGATCTGGATGACTCTAAGTCTCGATCTAGATACATATTGAAAGTGGGAGCGATTAGCTAGAGTAGCTCCATGCAGAGCATTGTAGACATAGAATTTTTGCAAAATACATAACGGATCTGAATGTGAAAGACCCGTTGACTAAGATTCTCTCACAAGCAAAACATGATCACACCTTAGTACTCTTTGGGTGTTAATCACATAGCGATGTGAACTAGATTACTGAATCTAGTAAACCCTTTGGGTGTTGGTCACATGACGATGTGAACTATGGGTGTTAATCATATACAGATATGATTATTGGTGTTAAATCACATGGCGATGTGAACTAGATTATTGACTCTAGTGCAATTGGGAGACTGAAGGAAATATGCCCTAGAGGCAATAATAAAGTTATTATTTATTTCCTTATATCATGATAAATGTTTATTATTCATGCTAGAATTGTATTAACCGGAAACATAATACATGTGTGAATATATAGACAAACAGAGTGTCACTAGTATGCCTCTACTTGACTAGCTTGTTAATCAAAGATGGTTATGTTTCCTAACCATGGACAAAGAGTTGTTATTTGATTAACGGGATCACATCATTAGTTGAATGATCTGATTGACATGACCCATTCCGTTAGCTTAGCACTTGATCGTTTAGTATGTTGCTATTGCTTTCTTCATGACTTATACATGTTCCTATGACTATGAGATTATGCAACTCCCGTTTACCGGAGGAACACTTTGTGTGCTACCAAACGTCACAACGAATCGGGTGATTATAAAGGTGCTCTACAGGTGTCTCCAAAGGTACTTGTTGGGTTGGCGTATTTCGAGATTAGGATTTGTCACTCCGAATGTCGGAGAGGTATCTCTGGGCCCTCTCGGTAATGCACATCATTTAAGCCTTGCAAGCATTGCAACTAATGAGTTAGTTGCGAGATGATGTATTACGGAACGAGTAAAAAGAGTTGCAGGTAACGAGATTGAACTAGGTATTGGATACCGACGATCGAATCTCGGACAAGTAACATACCGATGACAAAGGGAACAACGTATGTTGTTATGCGGTCTGACCGATAAAGATCTTCGTAGAATATGTAGGAACCAATATGGGGATCCAGGTCCCGCTATTGGTTATTGACCAGAGATGTGTCTCGGTCATGTCTACATTATTCTCGAACCGTAGGGTCCGCACGCTTAAGGTTTCGATGACAGTTATATTATGAGTTTATGAGTTTTGATGTACCGAAGGAGTTCGGAGTCCCGTATGAGATCGGGGACATGACGAGGAGTCTCGAAATGGTCGAGACGTAAAGATCGATATATTGGACGACTATATTCGAGTTCGGAAAGGTTCCGAGTGATTGGGTATTTTTGGAGTACCGAGAGTTACGGAATTCGCCGGGAGAAGTATTGGGCCTTATTGGGCCTCAAGGGAAAGAGAGAGGGCTGCCTAGGGCAGGCCGCGCCCCCATGGCCTAGTCCGAATTGGACTTGGGGGGGGCCGCACCCTCCTTCCTTCCTTCTCTCTTTCCCTTCCTTGTCTCCTACTCCTAATACATGGAAGGACTCCTAGTTGGACTAGGAAAGGGGGAATCCTACTCCCGGTGGGAGTAGAACTCCCCTAGGGCGCGCCATAGAAGAGGGCCGGCCCTCCCCTCCTCCACTCCTTTATATACGGGGGTAGGGGGCACCCCATGGACACACCAGTTGATCTTCGTGATCGTTCCTTAGCCGTGTGCGGTGCCCCCCTCCATGATATTACACCTCGGTCATATTGTAGCGGTGCTTAGGCGAAGCCCTGCGACAGTTGAACATCAAGATCGTCACCACGCCATCGTGCTGATGGAACTCCTCCCCGAAGCTTTGCTGGATCGGAGCCCGGGGTGCGTCATCGAGCTGTACGTGTGTCAAGAACTCGGAGGTGCCGGAGTAAGAGTGCTTGGATCGGTTGGACCGGGAAGACGTACGACTACTTCCTCTACGTTGCGTCAACGTTTCCGCTTCGGTCTACGAGGGTACGTAGACAACACTCTCCCCTCTTGTTGCTATGCATCACCATGATCTTGCGTGTGCGTAGGAAATTTTTGAAATTACTACGTTCCCCAACAGGTTTACCAAAGACTTCACTAAAGTTTCTAGGCCTCTCACTAATCTCTTGCAAAAAGATGTTCCTTTTGTTTTTGATGATGATTGTGTAGAAGCATTTGAAATACTTAAGAAGGCCTTGATTTCTGCACCTATTGTTCAGCCACCTGATTTGAATTTACCCTCTGAAATTATGTGTTATGCTAGTGATTATGCTGTTGGTGCTGTTCTAGGACAAAGAGTTGACAAGAAATTAAATGTTATCCATTATGCTAGTAAAACTCTAGACAGTACCCAGAGAAATTACGTTAGTACTGAAAAAGAATTTCTAGCAGTTGTATTTGCTTGTGATAAGTTCAGATCTTATATTGTTGATTCCAAAGTAACTGTTCACACTTATCATGCTGCTATTAAATATCCTATGGAAAAGAAAGTTGCTAAACCTAGACTTATTAGATGGGTTCTGTTTTTACAAGAATTTGATTTGTAGATTACTGATATAAAGGGAGCTGAGAAACCCAATGCAGACAACCTGTCCAGGTTAGAAAATGTTCTTGATGACCCACTGCCTATTGATGATAGCTTCCTTGATGAACAATTAGCTGTCATAAATACTTCTCGTAATACTCCATGGTATGTTGATTATGCTAATTACATTGTTACTAAACTTATACCATCCAGTTTCACATACCAGCAAAAGAAAAAGTTTTTTTATGATTTAAGACATTACTTTTGGGATGACCCACACCTTTATAAAGAAGGAGTAGATGATGTTATTAGACGTTGTGTACCTAAGCATGAATAGGAATAGATCCTACGCAAGTGTCACTCCGAGGCTTACGGAGGACACCACGCTAGAGATAGAACTGCACATAACATATTGCAATCTGGTTTTCATTGGCCTACTCTCTTCATAGATGCTCGTAAGTTTGTATTGTCTTGTGATGAATGCCAAATAATTGGTAACATTAGTAGACGTCAAGAAATGCCTATGAATTATTCACTTGTTATTGAACCATTTGATGTTTGGGGCTTCGATTATATGGGATCTTTTCCTTCCTCTAATGGGTATACACATATTTTAGTTGTTGTTCATTATGTTACTAAGTGGGTAGAAGCTATTCCAACTAGTAGTACTGATCATAACACTTCTATTAAGATGCTTAAAGAAGTTATTTTTCCGAGGTTTGGAGTCCCTAGAGATTTAATGACTGATGGTGGTTCACATTTTATTCATGGTGCTTTTCGTAAAATGGTTGCTAAGTATGATGTTAACTATAGAATTGCATCTCCATGTCATCCTCAGTCTAGTGGTCAAGTAGAATTGAGAAATAGAGAGATTAAATTGATTTTGCAAAAGATTGTTAATTGATCTAGAAAGAATTGGTCCAAGAAACTTGATGATGCATTATGGGCATACAGAACTGCTTATAATAATCCTGTGGGTATGTATCCGTATAAAATTGTTTATGGAAAGGCTTGTCACTTACCTCTCGAACTAGAACATAAGGCATATTGGGCTATTATGGAGCTCATCTATGATTTCAAACTTGCCGGTGAGAAAAGTTTATTGGACATTAGTTCTCTTGATGAATGGAGAACCCAAGCCTATGAGAATGCCAAGTTGTTTAAAGAAAAAGTTAAAATATGGCATGACAAAAGGATACAAAAGCATGAGTTTAATGTAGGTGATCATGTTTTGCTATACAACTCTCGTTTAACAATTTTTGCAGGAAAACTTCTCTCTAAATGGGAAAGTCCTTATATTGTCGAGGAGGTATATCGTTCCAGTGCCATTAAAATCAACAACGCCGAAGCATGAATCCGAAGGTGGTAAACGATCAAAGAATCAAACATTATATCTCAGGTAATCCCATAAATGTTAAAACACATAGAATTGACATCGTAACACCGGAGGAGTACATAAGGGACACTTTCCAGAATGTTTCAGACTCCGAAAAGGAATAGGTATGTGGTACGGTCAGTAAACCGACTCCAAAACTGTTATAATAGCAATTTTTCTCTGTTTTGGAATATTTAAAAAATTAGGAAAATTAAAAGTAGTGCGGAAGAGACACGAGGTGACCACAGGGTGGAGGGCGCGCCCCCTGCCTTATGGCCACCTCGTGTGCCCACCGGACTCCGTTTTCTTGCACGATACTCCGTCTGCTCGGTAAAAATTCATTATATAATTTCTCAAAGGTTTTGACCACCATACCACGACAAAATCCCCTGCTTTTTGTTTTGCGTTGTTTCTGTAACAAATTTAGAGCAAGATGTCTTCGTAGGAGTCAGTCGGGGAGAGTCGTGTCTCTCATCCGATGCCGGGACCAGGAGAAAACAGCGGGCTGACCGCTTTGGGACATAAATAGAGGAAGATATGGAGACCGACTTGAAAAGGGTGGATGCCATGGAGGAGGATCAAGAATTTACCTCTTGTCTTCAAGCTAGATTCATGCTGGAGGAACTTCAGAACTCGGCAATCCCAAATTTGGTCATTCCTCCCAATGCTAGATTTCTCTCTTATGAAAATATGAAAAGGAGTGTTACTTTTCCCCCGTGGCTATGGAATGTCTATGGGTGAATGGAGCTTTAGCTGTCATAGGTAAACTCCGTAAGGAAGTAATGGATCTTAAGCAGCAAGTTAATAAGCTCGAGGAAGAGAATCACATCCTAAGGGGCATCATCACCAAGAATATCGCATCACCACCTCTGAAGAAAGAGACGTAAATACATGGGTATGGAAACTCCCCTTGGCAACTGCCAAGCTTGGGGGAGGTGCCCTGGTATCGTATCACCATCTGTCGGTGTACTAAGGTAGGGGTACCTCAGTACCCCAACTTGTGCACGGGCAGCTCCAGCTCCCCGCAGCTAGATCCATCAAATGCTTGCCGGAGACCATCTCCGCTCCACACCAAGCCGTTCAAGAACAAAATATGTAAGATAGAAGCTCAAGACCCGGCAAGAGGAGCTTGCCGGAAGGCCATTCGGGCTCAAGGCTACATTACTCCTGCAGATCCCGGCGAGAGGAGCTCGTCGGGAGGACTAGAAGATCATGTGGCGAAGACACGCCTCGGCGCGCTGCCTTGGCGAGGACCCGGGGAGCGGCAAGTCACAGGGCCCGACAAGCCCCCCGGGTCCGGCAAGATCAAGGCCCCGACAAGGTGCTTGCCGGGGAGAGCTATGCTATGTGCCCGCACTCCAGCTCATCTGCCCACCCGTCGCCTCCAGCCTTCTCCAGAGACGCGTGGCGGGTGGCCGTGCTGCATGAAGAATGCGGTGGCACTCCACGGTGGTGGCCGCCGCCCGTGTCGAAAGAAGACGCAATGGCGGGAGCTTTTGGGCGACGGCGACGGGCATTTAATGCCCTTGTCCCCTCTGTCAAAAGTAGGTAGAAAGCATTGAGCTGCACTTTGTCCCCGACTGCTCCAACTACCACCTCTTTTACGTTTTACCCCTCTACTCACGCTGACACTGTCGGTGACCCTTGCCCTATAAAAGGAGGCCCATGCACAACGTGAGGGGTTCGACCACTTGGCTACTCTCGCGAAGGGGTTCCGCGACCGCTACCTCGCGAGGTTTCACACACCACTCCACCGCTTGCTCGCATTCTGAAAGGGATCTAATACAACACAATGCAGCAAGAGGGTTTACGCGACCATCGCGCCCGGCTGGGTAAAATCCCGCGTGCATCGCCGACCGCTCTCGCGCAGCCTCCGCCCCGTGCATCAACACACGAGGGCCCCGCCCCATAGGTGCCGCGCCACCCATCGGCGCGACATCTCTGGCGCGCCGGTAGGGGCGCCGAGGTTGTGCGGACTGATCCGGCGTTCAAGCGCCAGCGCTCTTCGTCAACCTCTCCGGGCCGTCGGCGGCTTTATCGACAATGCGTCATGGCCCCAAGACGAGAGCTTCGAGGGTCGCACCTATCTCCGTCCTCTCCGCCGCCACCGAGCCGACGGCAGCGGCGGAGGAGACGCCGAGGAAGGTGGACACCGGCGAGGGCGCCGCGGTGCCACGAGATCGAGGACAGGACGGAGGACCACGCCTCGGCCTCCGTGAGATCGCGCCCAATCCAGCATATAACGGCCAGCGGCGCCATACCGCGAGAAGGTGGTATCCGCCACGGGGGCGAGAGCAAGCAAGGGTTCGCGGGACGCCCGGACGGCTGTCCATGCATGAGTAAAGCGAAGAGGTCGAGGCAGATTCGCTCCCCTAACATTGTTAGGGACCCGAGTGTATCCGGCCCCTCGCACCGCTCGCTCCCGCTCCCCTCGGCTCCGGCAAGCGCCTATCCCTGGAGCGTTACGATGTCGTCGAAAGACGCGCTATCGAGCTCTAAGTCCGGCAAGGACGGCTCTGGTGCTCCGTCCGACAAGCGTACCTCCTCGGAGCGCAATAAGCCCGGTGAGGACAGCTTTGGTGTTCGTCCCGGCAAGCGTGCCTCCCCGGAGCGCCGCGCCGCCGCCATGGACGCACCATTGAGCTCCACCAGCGAGCGCAAAGAAAAAGAAAAGCTAAGTCGCTCGAGCCTTCGTGCGAGCACTCTTTAATTTCATACTTTTATATGTTATACCCCTCGCGCGATTCGCCCCTGTGTGCGCGAAACCATCTTGTGGAGGAGCTCGCTTGTGGATGGTCGCACCCTTACTTCGCCGAACACGCTCAACGAGTTAAGAGTAAGCCGCGACCAGCCAAGCTCTCGCTTCGTTCGAGCCTGCTCAGCAAGTTAAGTGCGCGTCGCGCGGACACGGCAAGGTTGCTTGCGAGGCGACACCCCAAGCGGGCTGCCGACGTTCCGCACTCAGCAAGCGTGTTGAGCACCGCAAGTTACCTAGGGCGAGGGTGAAAACACACAAAGGATGTAGGGCGAGGGTATAACGTGGCGAGACATGCCGTGAAACGTCGTCCGTATGAGAGACTTGGGCGCAAGAGGAGCCAAGTCGTGGCCCAGTTGCGTACTTGTTTTGTTTCCGAGTCCGCTCAACAAACACAAGTGTGCTGCAGCACCCTTATCTTGCTTCCGAGCCACGCTCAGCAAGTTAAGTGTCGAATCGCCGGCGGCAAGGTTGCTTGCCGAAGCGACACCACCAGCTGGCTGTCCCGCGGCAAGCGTGTTTCCCCCGGCAAGCTCCCCAAGAGCGTAGAGTACAAACATACGAAGGACAAAGCCCGGCATCGTATTGCTTAGCCAAGATTTATATACACATGCACATACATGTGCGTTGAGCAATTGCATATCTACCCCAGCTATTTTCATGGCTAAAATTGCAGCAACAAGAAGGAACCAAAAGATCGCACCCGCGCCTGGGGCCCGGCGAGTCAAGGTCGCCGGGGGCTGCGGATGCCAAGGTTCTTCTTCGGCGAGCCAGCCTCGCTGGGGGCTACGAGCATCGAGATTCGTCTCCGCAAGCTAGTGTCGCGGGGCTGCGATTCAGATAAGTTTTCATCCCCATCATGCATCCTCTCATGGGCCGGAGATGCGGGACTGCGTCTTTGAGCGATCGTGTCTTGTAAAAACCGTGCGTGGAGGAACCGAAGTCGTGACCCGATTGCGTGCTTGGTTTGTTTCGAGTCCGCTCAACAAACCCAAGTGTGCCGCTGCACCTCTATCTTGCTTCCGAGCCTGCTCAGCAAGATAGGCGTCGCAACTGGCCCGACAAGGTTGCTTGCCGGGAGTGACACCACCAGCGGGCTGTCCCGCGGTCGCTAAGCGTGTTCGCCCCGGCAAGCTCCCCGATAGCATAAGAACACACAAGGCACGCGGTCAAGTAAAAGACTCGGTCCGGCAAGCATTCCCCTCTTTTCATTAAAAACGTCCAATTTAGTACAAGTCCATAGAGGATGAAAAACATGATGGAGAGGATTACAAGTTCTTAAATGCAGCTAAATGCCCGAGGGCTTACAATTTGAAAAGATAAGGTGCCCGTGATCCCTCTCTGTTTCTCTGTTCAGAGTTCGGGAGGTAGGTCAAGAGCCCCGGCAAGATAAGCTTGCCGGGAGAGGAGACCCCGCAAGAGGAGCTTGTCGGGAAGGGCGAAGGCGCCTAGGGGCGTGGCGGTGACGCCGCTGCCGTGCAGAGCTGCACAAGGTGACGGGCATGGGGCGCGATGCCCGGAGCCAGCGACAAGTCCTCAAGGCGCGGAGAGCCACAGGCGCGAAGACCCCAAGAGAACACCCGGGGCGGCCGGGAGCTTGGCGGAGGCAGGCGTCGGAGGCGAGCTTGAAGGCGGGGTAGTGGGGCCAAGACGCTCTCGAGGGCTACTCGCTCTCGTGCTGCGACGTAACGGCATTGCCGCCACTCCCCCTCTTCCTCTTCTGCTGCCTCTACGCCAACCGCCCAAGGAGACGGCCCCGGGGAGTTCAGGAGGCCGGCAACCCAGAAGATGGGGTTGCCGGTGGCACGCGAGGCAGCGGTGTCCGACGCCTAGTCGGGCCCGCCATCCCCCTCGTCGCCGCTGTCGCTCTCCTCCTCGTCACTTTTGCTCGAGGAGGAGCCTTCGCTATCCGAGGAGCTGTCCACACAGCAGCGCACCCGGGTTCCATAGTCGCCGAAGACCTTGACGGCGAGGAGGTCACCATCCAAGAATTTGAAATGGAGGGTGAACCCGCCGTCAAGCTATGGATCCGGCGAACGTCTTCCACCCTCGGTCGAAGAACATCACGCCGGGGCTGGGGACACGACACTCACCCGAGTGCCGCTGATCCCGCAGCCCCTCATGCGTAGCTCCATCACGTCGGGCGGATCCGGCCCCATTGCGTCCGCGAACGGGACCGGCAACCGGAGGCGACGACGAGGCGCCCGACGAAGCTTGATGAAGAACTCCCAGGGGTCATCTCCGGTGTGGACCGCGCCGTGGTCAGGAGACGCCGGGGGAGACGGGGGAGGCTCTTCACCACGACCGCCTCTCCCTCGACCGCCTCGGCCACCCTCGGCCTCGATCATGCCACGCCCCCCTCTCCCTCTCGTGGCGGCTCCACCGCCACGGGAGTAGGACGGGAATGGTGCGCTGCCGAAGCGACCAGCGCCGCCACCGTTGAAGAGCCGGAGTTCCCTCCTTCCATGGCGGCAAGAAGAGCGAAGACGAAGGCGAAGGGAGAGATGGATGAGTGTGGCCGTTGCACCCCTTCCGCCCTATTTAAAGGGGCGAGGTGGGGCTCAACCGCCCGCTCAACCAATCAGAAGCGAGGAGGCGAGAGGCGGGCCGACTCGCCCTCTCCGCCCGTGGACGGCTCGGTCTCCCACCTTCGCCGCCGCGACCCCGTGCATGAGGGCTGCGTGGCGGCGGGCGGAGCCGGCGGCGGTGAAGCGACCCCGCCCACGCCACGATCACGGGTGGGTGCCTTAAAGGCTGCATCGCCGCCCACTTCTCCCACGACGCCGCAATCGACGCGTGCCGTTGCGGGAGGGGAGACGACAGATGCAGCAGCAGATTCGACGGGCCATGGCTTCCGGCGCACCGTGCAGATTGTCTTGGGCCTGGCCCAACAGCGCTTCGGCACGTGTATGGCCCAGCAGGGGCTCTGTCGGTGTACTAAGGTAGGGGTACCTCGGTACCCCAACTTGTGCACGGGCAGCTCCAGCCCCGCAGCTAGATCCATCAAATGCTTGCGGAGACCATCTCCGCTCCACACCAAGCCGCTCAAGAACAAAATATGTAAGATAGAAGCTCAAGACCCGGCAAGAGGAGCTTGCCGGAAGGCCATTCAGGCTCAAGGCTACATTACTCCTGCAGATCCCGGCGAGAGGAGCTCGTCGGGAGGACTAGAAGATCATGTGGCGAAGACACGCCTCGGCGCGCTGCTGCCGGGCGAGACCCGGGAGCGGCAAGTCACAGGCCCGACAAGCCCCCGGTCCGGCAAGATCAAGGCCCCGACAAGGTGCTTGCCGGGAGAGCTATGCTATGTGCCCGCACTCCAGCTCATCTCGCCCGCGTCGCCTCTAGCCTTCTCGAGACGCGTGGCGGGTGGCCGTGCTGCATGAAGAATGCGGTGGCACTCCACGGTGGTGGCTTCGCCGCCGTGTCGAAAAGAAGACGCAATGGCGGGAGCTTTTGGGCGGCGGCGACGGGCATTTAATGCCCTTGTCCCCTCTGTCAAAAGTAGGTAGAAAGCACATGAGCTGCACTTTGTTCCCCAGACTGTTCCAACTACCACCTCTTTTACGTTTTACCCCTCTACCTCACGTTGACACTGTCGGTGACCCTTGCCCTATAAAAGGAGGCCCATGCACAACGAGAGGGGTTCGACCATCGGCTACTCTCAAGGGGTTCCGCGTTGGCTACCCTCGCGAGGTTTCACACACCACTCCACCGTTTGCTCGCATTCTGAAAGGGATCTAATACAACACAATGCAGCAGAGGGTTTTACGCGACCATCGCGGCCCGAAGCTGGGTAAAAATCCCCCGCGTGCATCGCCTCGATCTGCTCTCCGCGCAGCCTCCGCCCCCGTACCGAACACACGAAGGGGCCCCCCGGCCCCATAGGTGCCGCGCCACCCATCGGCCGCGACACCATCACACCTCTATCTTTACCATTTTTATTAGTTTGATCCTTTTGGTTATATCTTGATCTAGTAGAATAAGGTTTTAGTATGATTTAGCTTTGAGTTTGGTTTTGATCTCTATCTATGTAATCGAGTCGGTGAGTTATATATAATAAAGAGTAGTTTTGAGTTCAGGGCTTTGCTATCTTGCTATGATCTTGAGGGAATTAAAGAAAGAAAAAAAGAAATAAAAAGATCATATGTCAATCTTATGGAGAGTAAAGACTTCACATATAAAGAGTATGATGAATAAAAAAGTTGTTGAGAGCTGACGAACATAGTTTTGGTCATTGCTGCAATTAATAGGAAGTAATAAAGAAAGAGAGGTTTCACATATAAATATACTATCTTGGACATGTTTTCTGATTGTGAGCACTCATTAAAATATGACATGCTAAAAGGTTGATGTTGGACAAGGAAGACAACGTAATGAATTATGTTTTCTTATATCTAAGTTATATTGTCATGGATCATCCAACATGTTGAGCTTGCCTTTCCCTCTCATGCTAGCAAAATTCTTTGCGCCAAGTAGAGATACTACTTGTGCTTCCAAACATCCCTAAACCCAGTTTTGCCATGAGAGTCCACCATACCTACCTATGGATTTTGTAAGATCCTTCAAGTAAGTTGTCATCGGTGCAAGGAAAAAATTTCTCTCTAAATATGTATGATCTATCAGCGTGAAGAAAATAAGCTTTATACGAACTTGTGATATGGAAGAAATAAAAGCGACGAACTGCATAATAAAGGTCCTTATCACAATCGGCAATATAAAGTGTTGTTCTTTTGCAGTAAGATTTTGGGCATCCAACCATTAAAGCGCATGACAACTTCTGCTTCCCTCTGGGAAGGGCCTATCTTTTGTTTTTTTACCTTCTACCCTCATATAAGAGTCATGGTGATCTTACCCTTTCCTTTTTACACTTTATCCTTTGGCAAGCACTATGTGTTGGAGAGATCCGGATATATATACCCACTCGGACGTAGGTTTTCATAAAGTATTATTGTTGACATTACCCTTGAGGTACAAGGTTGGGAGGCGAAACTATAAGCCCCTATCTTTCTCTGTGTCCGATTGAAACTTTGTACCCATAAGTATTGCGTGAGTGTTAGCAATTGTGAAAGACTAAATGATAGTTGAGTATGTGGACTTGCTAAAATGCTCTTATATTGACTCTTTCCGATGTTATGATAAATTGCAATTGCTTCAATGACTGAGATCATAGTTTGTTAGTTTTCAATATAGTTTCTGATTCATACTTTACCTTGTGAATGAATTGTTACTTTAGCATAAGAAATCATATGATAATATATGTTGTTGTTCTAAAGATGATCATGATGCCCTCATGTCTGTATTTTATTTTATCAACACCTCTATCTCTAAACATGTGGACATATTTTTCGATATTGGCTTTCGCTTGAGGACAAGCGAGGTCTAAGCTTGGGGGAGTTGATATGTCCATTTTGCATCATGCTTTTATATCAATATTTATTGCATTATGGGTTGTTATTACACGTTATCTCACAATATTATGCCTATTCTCTCTGATTTTATAAGGTTTACATGAAGAGGGAGAATGTCGGCAGCTAGAATTCTGGACTAGAAAAGGAGCAACTATTAGAGACCTATTCTGCACAACTCCAAAAGTCCTGAAACTTCATGGAGATCAGTTTTGGAATAAATAAAAAATATTGGGTGAAGAAAGCACCAGAGGGGGGCCACCAGCCAGCCACAAGGGTGGAGAGCGTGCCCTACCCGCTGGGCGTGCCCCCTACCTTGTGGGCCCCCTGGCAGGCCCCCGACGCCCATCTTCTGCTATATGGTGTCTTTTGCCATGGAAAAAAAGTAGGAGAGAAACTTTTGGGACGAAGCGCCGCCATCTCGAGGCGGAACCTGGGCAGAACCAATCTAGGGCTCTGGCGGAGCTGTTCTGCTGGGGAAACATCCCTCCGTGAGGGGGAAATCATCGCCATCGTCATCACCATCGATCCTCTCATCGAGAGGGGGTCAATCTCCATCAACATCTTCACCATCACCGTCTCCTCTCAAACCCTAGTTCATCTCTTGTATCCGATCTTTGTCTCAGAGCCTCAGATTGGTACCTATGGGTTGCTAGTAGTGTTGATTACTCCTTGTAGTTGATGCTAGTTGGTTTATCCGGTGGACATGGTTATAAGTAATCATGTGAATCATGTGAATTTGTTATTCGTTCGATATTTTGACGAGATGTATGTTTCTCCTCTAGTGGTGTTATGTGAACGTCGACTACATGAAATTTCACCATGATTTGGGCCTAGGGGAAGGCATTGGGAAGTAATAAGTAGATGATGGGTTGCTAGAGTGACAGAAGCTTAAACCCTAGTTTATGTGTTGCTTCGTAAGGGGCTGATTTTGATCCATATGTTTCATGCTATGGTTAGGTTTACACTAATTCTTCTTACGTAGTTGCGGATGCTTGCGAGAGGGGTTAATCATAAGTGGGAGGCTTGACCAAGGAAGGACAGCACCCAAGCACCGGTCCACCCACATATCGAATTACAAAAGTAACGAACGCAAATCATATGAGCATGATGAAAACTAGCTTGACAATAATTCCCATGTGTCCTCGGGAGCGCTTTGCTTTATATAAGACTTTGTCCAGGCTTGTCCTTTGCTAAAAAACGATTGGGACATCTTGCTGCACCTTAGTTACTTTTGTTACTTGTTACCCATTATGAATTATCTTATCACACAACTATCTGTTACCGATAATTTCAGTGCTTGTAGAGAATACCTTGTTGAAAACCGCTTGTCATTTCTTTCTGCTCCTCATTGGGTTCGACACTCTTACTTATCGAAAGGACTACGATAGATCCCCTATACATGTGGGTCATCACGCCTCATCAGGCCGCTTGTTGACAAGGTCAAGCTCTTCATCGAAGCGTTTCAGCTTCCGATCCATCTCCTGTAGTGCCACGGCTTTAGCAGCCGCCGCCAAGGACAATGCCTGCAATATCAAATCAATCATCATGTCTTAACTACTACCCTATGGATACTTGATCCTCTATAAAGTTTTTTTGCAAACCTCACAGAGTCTCGTGGACATTTATGCACAAGGCCTGCTCAAACTCTAAGCTAAAAGCTAAATCCGTTCTGCGGGAAAAAAATCATTACTTGACTCACCTCGAAGCATGTTAAAAGGCCGTGGACGGCATAATTCAGTCCGGTGTTGACGGACCGAACGCTTTGCAGAATCGCACCCATAAGGGCACGGTGTTCATCGATGATGACGGTGGTGTTCACCAGCTCCTCCATCGCTTCCGGCTAGCCTGCCACCGCCCGGTTGTTGGTGTTCGGTGCAGGTAGCGAGACCCCGGTTTCCCCTTTGCTGGAAGGCGGGATCGGCACCTCCGAGTGCCTTGGGGGGTCCGTTGCGGCCGGTTGGGAGGGCACGTACGGTCCAAAATCCCCTCCTGTGTTTGCCAAGAGGGATGCATCCTCCTGGTCTTTGGTGACCAAGGCATCGACCTCGGCCATTATCGTGTTGCCACCCTCCTTCGTGTTCGGATAGGGAGGGGCCCTTAGGGATAAGACCTCCCTGACCTCTTCAGGGACAAGGGGAGGCGCGGAGGTCGACGTGGATCCACTATCCGCTAACTCGGCAGACGGAGAAGTCCCCTCTGAGGTTGGCTCGGCAGGGTGGTCACACAGCGGGTTGTGATATCCCGTGATTAGTTTATACCAATAAAGGACTGTAAATGAAGTGAGCAAGAAATATTGAGGTTTATACCTTGTGACGAGGGGCTTGACATTGAGGTCCTTCTCTGGGACCTCTTCGGAAGCCACAGACTCCTCATCGGAGTCTGAGCTATTGGGCTGGACCATCTTGGGCACTGCCTCTTCAGGGCCCGAGGAGGTTGCTCCTCCTCGACGTCCTCGGCCGCCGCCCTCTTCTTGGAGTGGGAGGGGGCGCTCTCCTCCTCGTCTTCTTCCTCCTCCCCGTCTTGGGCAGACGGGGCCGCATCATCTCCAACCTTGGTGTCTGGACGACCTCTTCGACAGAAGCCTTTCCTGGCCTTCGGGAGATCTTTCTTCTTCTTTCCCTTCTTTTCTGGCGCCTTGTAAGGCGCCACGACCAGCAGCTTCTCCAGTTGAGCCAACTAGGGCTCTTGGAGTAGTGGAGCCGGACTTCTAATCTTCTTGGCCTTCTCAAGCCAGCCCTATGGAGGCAACAAAAAGAAACTTGGACCAACTTTGTGCAGTATAACCACCCGAATATAATTCGGGCGAAAGATCAATTACCATCTTCGGGGGATTTGCAGCGTTGACACCAATGTCCTCATTCTCGGCTGGCCACTCCTAATGGGACTTGAACAACAGACTCCACACTTTGTCGTGGGTAGTGCCGAAGAGGTACTGCATGGTGGCCGAGTCTTTAGGCTTGTGAGACCACATCGGATTGGCCCTCTATTGTCAAGGAAGGATGCGGCGACTGAGCATTGTTTGGACCACGTTGGTCAGCTTGGCACCGGTCTCCATTACGTTGGAGATGCGTTTTTACAGCATCTTCACCTCGCCGGTATAGCCCCAGTCAAGACATTTTTTGATCCACGAGGTCAATCTCGCTGGGGGACCGGATCTAAATTCGTGAGCCGCCGTCTAGGCCGCATCCCGTGGTTTCGTAATATAGAACCATTCCTTCTGCCACACCTTGATGGTGTCGATGAATCTGCCCTCTGGCCATTACTCTTGGGTGAGCTTGCTAATCATCGCCCCAATGCAATCCGCCTAGGCGGCACAGACTACCTTCATCTTGACGTTGAACACCTTCGGCCACAGACCGAAATGCGACTGAACACACAGAAGGGCCTCGCAAACGATGATGAAGGCCGAAATGTGGAGGAGGGAGTTGGGGGCTAGATTATGAAAATCCAGCCCATAAAAGAACATCAACCCCCAGACGAAGGGGTGCAGCAGAAATCCCAGCCCCAGGATAAAGTGGGGGAGGAACACCACCCTCTCACGTGACTTGGGCATGGTGACGACCTGGCCCTCCTCGAGGGCCTGGTGAGCGATGTCGTCTGACAAGTAGCTGGATCGCTTCAGCTCCTCGATGTCACTGTCGGTGACGATGGAGGCCTCCCACTTTCTGTTGGCACCAGACCTGGCCATGGCTGAGGCTAGGGAGAAACGAGGAAGGAGACCCTCCACGGAAGAGTAAAATCAGGGCGCTAGAGCTCTGGAGATTGGAAATGAGACAGCGGGAGGTGGAAAAAGGCATAGGCTGGTAACTGCAGCTATTCCTCTTTTATGGGCCGCAGAGGAGCCAAGGGTTCCTTTTTCCATGCCGCGGGCCTCTCCACTTCCGGATATAGTAACGATGTTATGCACGGTTGAGATGATCGAAATCATTGATCATATCCCCTAGAAAGTGCGATAGGATCTCTTCCTTGATGAGACATGCCAATAGAGGAGTGGCCTCGAACCGCGTATCGAGAACTTCCACACATTCGGTGTTATGACCGGACGTGACCCTTCGTCAAAAAGTTTTCAGGAGAGGGCACTGTTCACATTTTAGCACTTTGGCCTTTAGGGCTAAGTAAAGCAAATACTCCGGATTCTGGATACCATTCAACTCCGAGCATGCACAGGACATGATGGAGAACTCGCCTCGCAAGCCGAAGACCGTGGGATATGCGGATGTAGGACACAAGCCCTGGCGTTGGAGGCTAGTTCGAGGGCTATTCAGGCAGACCTGGATTAAGGGGCCCTCAGGTCGCCGGCCCGTTGCTTATGGGCCGCACTAGTGGGCTACTGTGGAGCCAAGCTAGAGCGCGGATCCATGGCCGGATAGAGGATCTTCGGAGCCATGATGTGCCCTCCATGTCAAGATTAGGCATGATATTTCCTATATTGTAACCGATCGTATGTAACCCTAACCCTAATGGTTTCTATATAAACTAAAGGGTTTTACTCTTTAGGGAGAGAGCAACATCCAACACCCATCAACCTAGGGTTTATCTCACCTGATGTCAAGGTAGATCGACTTTGTAATCATACCATACACACTACTATGGAAAAGCCTAGTAGTAGCGCGGGTTTTGGGTGTATCAGTAGCGTGGGCACCCACGCTACTAATATGGCACCACAGCTAACTTGTAGCAGTAGCGTGTGTTGACACGCGCTACTGCTATACATGGTTAGTTGTAGCACGCGTCTCAGGACAGCGCTGCTGCTAATAGCTGCAGCTTTGATGTAAACCATGCTACAAGTAATAGCTCGCTGCTCCTAACTTTACTCCCCTTGCTACACCTAGTTTTATTAGTTTCTGATTTTTTGCATATTTGTTTTGTATTTAAACAGGCTTTATACAATAAACTTTAGCATATCATACACATACAAATGTAATCATAGCATATACATACAAATAGTCTCATCAAATCATGTCATCATCATAATCATCATCCAACACAAAGCGGTCTCTCGTCATTGATACGTCCATTTTGCATCATGCTTTTATATTGATATTTATTGCATTATGGGCTGATATTACACATTATGTCACAATACTTATGCCTATTCTCCCTTATTTTACAAGGTTTACATGAAGAGGGAGAGTGCCAGCAGCTACATTTCTGCGCTGGAAAAGGAGCAAATATTAGAGACCTATTTTGCACAACTCCAAAAGTCCTGAAACTCCATGGAAGTTATTTTTGGAATTAATAAAAAATACTGAGCAAAGAAAATACCAGAGGGGGGCCACCCTCCATCCACGAGGGTGGGGGCGCGCCCTACTCCCCTGGGCGCGCCCCCTACCTCGTGGGCCACCTGGCAGCCCTCCGGTGCCCATCTTCTGCTATATGAAGTCTTTTACCCAGGAAAAAATCATAAGCAATCTTTCGGGACGAGACACCATCGCCACGAGGCGGAACCTTGGCGGAACCAATCTAGGGCTCCGGCGGAGCTGTTCTGTCGGGGAAACATCCCTCCGGGAGGGCGAAATCATAACCATCGATCCTCTCATTGGGAGGGGGTCAATCTCCATCAACATCTTCACCAGCACCATCTCCTCTCAAACCCTAGTTCATCTCTTGTATCCAATCTTTGTCCCAAAACCTCAGATTGGTACCTGTGGGTTGCTAGTAGTGTTGATTACTCCTTGTAGTTGATGCTAGTTGGTTTATTTGGTGGAAGATCATATGTTCAGATCCTTTATGCATATTAATACCCCTTTGATTATGAACATGAATATGATTTGTGAGTAGTTTGCTCAGGAGGACATGGGAGAAGTCTTGCTATAAGTAGTCATGTGAATTTGGTATTCTTTCGATATTTTGATGAGATGTATGTTGTCTCACCTCTAGTGGTGTTATGTGAACGTCGGCTACATGACACTTCACCATTGTTTGGGCCTAGAGGAAGGCATTGGGAAGTAATAAGTAGATGATGGGTTGCTAGAGTGACAGAAGCTTAAACCCTAGTTTATGTGTTGCTTCGTAAGGGGCTGATTTGGATCCATATGTTTCATGCTATGGTTAGGTTTACCTTAATACTTGTTTTGTAGTTGCGGATGCTTGCAATAGGGGTTAACCATAAGTGGGATGCTTGTCCAAGAAAGGGCAGTACCCAAGCATCGGTCAACCCACATATCAAATTATCAAAGTAACGAACGCGAATCATATGAGCGTGATGAAAACTAGCTTGACGATAATTCCCATGTGTCCTCGAGAGCGTTTTTCTTTGTATAAGAATTTGTCGAGGCTTGTTCTTTGCTACAAAAAGGATTGGGACACCTTGATGCACCTTATTTACTTTTGTTACTTGTTACCCGTTACGAATTACCTTATCACAAAACTATCTATTACCGATGATTTCAGTGTTTGCAGAGAATACCTTACTGAAAACCGGTTGTCATTTCCTTCTGCTCCTCGTTGGGTTCGACACTCTTACTTATCGAAAGTACTACGATAGAACCCCTGCACTTGTGGGTCAGCAAGAATCTTTTCTGGCGCCATTGCCGGGGAGTGAAGCGCCTTTGGTAAGTGGAACTTGGTAAGGAAATATTTATATAGTGTGCTGAAGTTTACTGTCACGTGTTACGATGGAACATAATCCTTTGAGCGGCTTGTTCGGGGTATCTTCGCCTTGACCAGTAGAGCAAAGAGTTGCTCCTCAACCAACTAAACCTACTGAAAATGTTTACTTTGAAATTCCTCCGGGTATGGTAGAGAAACTTCTAGCTAATCTTTTTACAGGAGATGGAACATTGCATCCCGACTTGCACCTAATCTATGTGGATGAAGTTTGTGGATTATTTAAGCTTGCAGGTATGCCTGAGGATGTTATCAAGAAGCAGGTCTTCCCTTTATCTTTGAAGGGAAAGGCATTGACATGGTTTAGGCTATGTGATGATATGGGATCATGGAACTACAACCGATTGAAATTGGAATTTCATCAGAAGTTTTATCCTATGCATCTTGTTCATCATGATCGTAATTATATATATAATTTTTGGCCTCGCGAAGGAGAAAGCATTGCTTAAGCTTGGGGGAGGCTTAAGTCCAATGTTATATTCATGCCACAATCATGATCTCCCAAGAGAAATGATTATTCAAAAAAATTATGCTCGGCTTTCTCTGAACAATCGCTCCATGCTTGATACTTCTTGTACTGGTTCTTTTATGATGAAGACTATTGAATTCAGATGGGATTTATTGGGAAGAATTAAACGCAACTCTGAAGATTGGGATCTCGATGAAGGTAAGGAGTCAGGTATGACACCTAAGTTTGATGGTGTTGAATCTTTTATGGATACCTCCCTAAGGATAGTAGCTTCTTTCTGTGAATCATTTGCTACTCATGTTAACCTCCCTAAGGATAAGTGGTTTAAATATAATCCTCCCATTGAGTAAAAGTAGTTGCACCTATTAAAGTTGAAGAAAAGAATATCACTTATAATGATCCTGTTGTTCCTACTTCCTATATTGAGAAACCACCTTTCCCTGCTAGGATAAAGGATCATGCTAAAGCTTCAATTGTGGTTCGTAAGAGTAAAACTAGAACACCTACACCACCTGAGCAAATTAAAGTTGAACCTAGTATTGCTATGGTTAAAGATCTCTTGGCTGATAATATTGATGGGCATGTTATTTACTTCTGTGATGAAGCTGTTAGAACTGCTAGATCCGATACTAAAAATAAACATAGACCTGTTGTAGGCATGCCTGTTATTTCTGTTAAAATAGGAGATCATTGTTATCATGGATCACGTGATATGGGTGCTAGCGCTAGTGCAATACCTCATTCCATATACAAAGAAATTATGCATGATATTGCACCTGCTGAGGTAGAAGAAATCGATGTTACAATTAAGCTTGCCAATAGAGATATTATTTCACCAGTGGGCATTGTTAGAGATGTTGAAGTCTTGTGTGGGAAAGTTAAATATCCTGCTGATTTTCTTATTCTTGGTTCCCCACAAGATAGCTTTTGTCCCATCATATTTGGTAGACCCTTCTTGAATATTGTTAATGCTAAGATAAATTGCGAAAAGGATATTGTTATGATTGGTTTAGGGGATATGTCTCATGAGCTTAATTTTGCTAAATTTCGTAGACAACCCCATGATAAAGAATTGCCTTGCAAGGATGAAATTATTGGTCTTGCTTCTATTGCCGTTCCTCCTAATGATATTTTAGAACAATATTTGCTAGACCATGAAAATGATATGTTTATGAATGAAAGAAGGGAGATAGATGAAGTATTCTTTAAACAGGGACCTATTTTGAAACACAACTTGCCTGTTGAAATCCTAGGGGATCCTCCTCCACCCAAGGGTGATCCCGTGTTTGAGCTTAAACCATTACCTGATACTCTTAAATATGCTTATCTTGATGAAAAGAAGATATATCCTGTTATATTTGTGCTAACCTTTCAGAGCAGGAAGAGGAGAAATTATTGAAAATCTGAAGTAGCACCGTGCTGCTATTAAATATACTCTTGATGATCTTAAGGGCATTAGTCCCACTCTATGCCAACACAAAATAAAATTGGAGAAAAACACCAAACCGGTTGTTGATCGCCAACGATGGTTAAATCCTAAGATGAAAGAAGTGGTAAGAAAAGAAATACTAAAGCTCCTGGAGGCAGGTATAATTTATCCCATTGCTGATAGTCAGTAGGTAAGTCTTGTCCATTGTGTCCCTAAGAAGGGAGGTATTACTGTCGTTCCTAATGACAAAGATGAATTGATCCCACAAAGAATTGGTATAGGTTATAGGATGGTAATTGATTTCCGTAAATTAAATAAAGCTACTAAAAAGGATCATTACCCTTTGCCTTTTATTGATCAAATGCTAGAAAGATTATCCAAACATACACATTTTTGCTTTCTAGATGGTTACTCTGGTTTCTCTCAAATACCTTTGTCAAAAGAGGATCAAGAAAAGACCACTTTTACTTGCCCTTTCGGTACTATTGCTTATAGACGTATGCCTTTTGGTTTATGTAATGCACCTGCTACCTTTCAAAGATGCATGATGGCTATATTCTCTGACTTTTGTGAAAAGATTGTTGAGGTTTTCATGGATGATTTCTCCGTTTATGGATGTTTTTTTGATGATTGCTTGAGCAACCTTGATCGAGTTTTGCAGAGATGCGAAGAAACTAATATTGTCTTGAATTGGGAGAAGCGCCACTTTATGGTTAATGAAGGCATTGTCTTGGGGCATAAAATTTCTGAAAGAGATATTGAAGTTGATAAAGCTAAAGTTGATGCTATTGAAAAGATGTCGTGTCCTAAAGACATTAAAGGTATAAGAAGTTTCCTTGGTCATGCCGGTTTTTATAGGAGGTTCATTAAGGACTTCTCTAAAATTTCTAGGCCTGTGACTAATCTCTTACAAAAAGATATTCCTTTTGTCTTCGATGATGATTGTGTAGAAGCATTTGAAATACTTAAGAAAGCTTTGATTTCTGCACCTATTGTTCAGCCACCTGATTGGAATTTACCCTTTGAAATTATGTGCGATGCTAGTGATTATGACTTAGGTGTTGTTCTACGACAAAGAGTTGATAAGAAACGAAATGTTATTCAATATGCTAGTAAAACTCTAGACAGTGCCCAGAGAAATTATGCTACTACTGAAAAAGAATTTTTAGCAGTTGTATTTGCTTGTGATAAGTTCAGACATTATATTATTGATTCTAAAGTAACTGTTCACACTGATCATGCTGCTATTAAATATCTTATGAAAAAGAAAGATGCTAAACCTAGACTTATTAGATGGGTTCTCCTACTACAAGAATTTGATTTGCATATTATTGATAGAAAGGGAGTTGAGAATCCCATTGCAGACAACTTGTCTAGGTTAGAGAATGTTCTTGATGACCCTCTACCTATTGATGATAGCTTCCCTGGTGAACAATTAGCTATCATAAATGCTTCTCGTACTACTCCATGGTATGCTGATTATGCTAATTATATTGTTGCCAAATTTATACTACCTAGTTTCACATACCAGCAAAAGAAAAAGTTTTTCTATCATTTAAGACATTACTTCTGGGATGACCCACACCTTCATAAAGAAGGAGTAGATGGTGTTATTAGACATTGTGTACCTGAGCATGAACAGGAACAGATCCTATGCAAGTGCCACTCCAAGGCTTGTGGAGGACACCACGCTGGAGATAGAACTACACATAAGGTATTGCAATCCGGTTTTATTGGCCTACTCTCTTCAAAGATGCCCGTAAGTTTGCCTTTTCTTGTGATGAATGTCAAAGAATTGGTAATATTAGTAGACGTCAAGAAATGCCTATGAATTATTCAGTTGTTAACGAACCATTTGATGTTTGGGGCTTTGATTATATGGGACCGTTTCCTTCCTCTAATCGGTATAAACATATTTTAGTTGTTGTTGATTACGTTACGAAGTGGGTAGAAGCTATTCCAACTAGTAGTGCTGATCATAACACCTCTATTAAGATGCTTAAAGCAGTTATTTTTCCGAGGTTTGGAGTCCCTAGATACCTAATGACTGATGGTGGTTCACATTTTATTCATGGTGCTTTTTGTAAAATGCTTGCTAAGTATGATGTTAATCATAGAATTGTATCTCCTTATCACCCACAGTCTAGTGGCCAAGTAGAGCTGAGTAATATAGAACTCAAATTAATGTTGCAAAAGACTGTTAATTGATCTAGAAAGAATTGGTCCAAGAAACTTGATGATGCATTATGGGCTTATAGAACTGCATATAAAAATCCTATGGGTATGTCTCCATATAAAATGGTTTATGAAAAAGCATGTCACTTACCTCTTGAACTAGAACATAAGGCATATTGCGCCATTAAATAGCTCAGTTATGATTTCAAAGTTGCCGGTGAGAAGAGGTTATTTGACATTGACTCACTTAATGAATGGAGAACTCAAGCCTATGAGAATGCCAAACTGTTTAAAGAAAAAGTTAAAAGATGGCATGACAAAAGGGTACAAAAGCGTGAGTTTAATGTAGGTGATTATGTGTTGCTTTTCAACTCTCGTTTAAGATTTTTTGTAGCAAAACTCCTCTCTAAATGGGAAGGCCCTTACGTTATCGAGGAGGTCTATCGTTCCGGTGCCATAAAAATCAACAACTTCGAAGGCACAAATCTGAAGGTGGTGAACGATCAAAGAATCAAACATTATATCTCAGGTAATCCAATAAATGTTGAAACTAATGTTATTGAAACCGTAACCCCAAAGGAATACATAAGGGACACTTTCCAGAACGTTTTAGACTCCAAAAAGGAATAGGTATGTGGTACGGTAAGTAAACCGACTCCAAAATAGTTCTATTAGCAAATTTTTCTCCGTTTTGGAATATTAAAGAAAATAGGAAAATAAGAAGTAGTCCGGGATGGACACGAGGCATCCATGAGAGTGGAGGGCTCTCCCTACCCCCCTGGGCGCGCCCCTACCTCGTGGGCCCCTCGTGTGCTCTTCGAACTCCGTTTTCTTGCACGATACTTCTTTTCATTGGTAAAAATTCATTATATAATCTCCCGAAGGTTTTGACCACCGTACCATGAAAATATCCTCTGTCTTTGTTTCGAATTGTTTTCTGTCAGATTTGTCAAGGCCAGACATCATGTCGTCACCCTCCTCCAACAATTAAGGCAACGATGCTTGGCTAATGAGGATAGGGCTGAAGAGAGAAGAACCCGGGGAGATCAATAAGGATGATAGGATCAAGAAGGTCATGGAGGATCAAGCTCCGGCGCCAGAAGAAGAAGATATCCTTCAACCTCAGCACAACCTCTTTACCCCAACTAATATTGAAGCTTTCAAGATTATTGAGTTAGCTCGCATACAAAACAAGTATCTCACACGTGAAGATATTTTGTTGAAGGAGCATATCGCCGCACTCGAGGGCATTATCCGCAAACTGGAGGAGCTCCTACGCTCGATGTGCAACTATCCATCATCACCACCACCATCATCACCTCCAAGAAGGAGACATAATCACATGAGTATGGGAACTCCCCTTGGCAACTGCCAAGCTTGGGGGAGGTGCCCCGGTATCGTATCACCATCACAATCCTATCTTTACCATTTTTTCTTAGTTCAATCCTTTTAGTAATATCTCAATCTAGTAGAATAAAGTTTTGGTATGATTTAATTTTGAGTTTTGCTTTTATGATTCCTCTATGTAATCGAGTCCGTGAGCTATACATAATAAAGATTAGTGTTGAGTCAATGGCTCGATCATCTTACTTTGATCTTGAGTGAATAAAAGAAAAAGAAAGAACAAAAAGAAATAAGAGATCATATGGATCTTATGGAGAGTAATGACTTCACATAAAGAGTACGATGAATAAAAGTTGTTTAGAGTTGACAAACATAGCTTTGGTCATCGTTGCAATTAATAGGAAGTGATAAAGAAAGAGAGGTTTTCACATATAAATATATTATCTCGGACATCCTTTATGATTGTGAGCACTCATTAAAATATGACATGCTAAAGAGTTGATGTTGGACAAGGAAGACAACATAATGGGTTATATTTTCTTATATCCAAAATAAAGTATATTGTCATGGATCATCCAACATGTTGAGATTGCCTTTCCCCCTCATGCTAGCCAAATTCTTTGCACCAAGTAGAGATACTACTTGTGCTTCCGCACATCCTTAAACCCAGTTTTGCCATGAGAGTCCACCATACCTACCTATGGATTGAGTAAGATCCTTCAAGTAAGTTGTCATTGTTGTATGCAATAAAAATTGCTCTCAAAATATGTATGACTTATTAGTGTGGAGAAAATAAGCTTTATACAATCTTGTGATATGGAAGCAATAAAAGCAACGGACTGCATAATAAAGGTCCATACCACAAGTGGCAATATAAAGTGACATTCTTTTGCGTGAAGATTTCATGCATCCAACCATAAAAGCACATGACAACCTTTGCTTCCCTCTGCGAAGGGCCTATCTTTTACTTTTGCCTTATACCTTTTGCTATAGTCATGGTGATCTTCACCTTTCCTTTTTACATTTTATCCTTTGGCAAGCACCTTGTGTTGGAAAGATCCTGATACATATATCCAATTGGTTAAAAGTTAGCATGAACTATTATTGTTGACATTACCCTTGAGGTAAAAGGTTGGGAGGCAACACTATAAGCCCCTATCTTTCTCTGTGCCCGATTAAAACTCCATACCCATAAGTATTGCGTGAGTGTTAGTAATTGTGAAAGACTAAATGATAGTTGAGTATGTGGACTTGCTGAAAAGCTCTTATATTGACACTTTCCGATGTTATAATAAATTGCAATTGCTTCAATGATCGAGAGCATAATTTGTTAGTCCTCAATGAAGTTTCTGATTCATACTTGACATTGTGAATAGACTATTACTTAAGCATAAGAAATCATATGACAATATATATATATATATATATATGTTGTTGTTATAAGAATGATCATGATGCCCTCATGTCCGTATTTTATTTTATCGACACCTCTATCTCTAAACATGTGGACATATTTTTCCTTATCGATTTATGCTTGAGGACAAGCGAGGTCTAAGCTTGGGGGAGTTGATACGTCCATTTTGCATCATGCTTTTATATTGATATTTTTGCATTATGGGCTGTTATTACACGTTATGTCACATACTTATGCATATTCTCCCTTATTTTACAAGGTTTACATGAAGAGGGAGAATGCTGGCAGTTGGAATTCTGGGCTGGAAAAGGAGCAAATATTAGAGACATATTCTGCACAACTCCAAAAGTCCTGAAACTCCACGGAAGTTATTTTTGGAATTAATAAAAAATACTGAGCAAAGAAGATACCAGAGGGGGGCCACCCACCGTCCACGAGGGTGGGGGCGCGCCCTACCGCCCTGGGCGCGCCCCCCTACCTCGTGGGCCATCTAGCAGCCCTTCGGTGCCTATCTTCTGCTATATGAAGTATATTACCTTGGAAAAAATCATAAGCAAGCTTTCGGTACGAGACACCACCGCCACGAGGCGGAACCTTGGCAGAACCAATCTAGGGCTCCGGCGGAGCTGTTCTACCGGGGAAACATCTCTTCGGGAGGGGGAAATCATCACCATCATCATCAACATTGATCCTCTCATCGGGAGGGGGTCAATCTACATCAACATCTTCACCAGCACCATCTCCTCTCAAACCCTAGTTCATCTCTTGTATCCGACCTTTGTCCCAAAACCTTAGATTGGGACATGTGGGTTGCTAGTAGTGTTGATTACTCCTTGTAGTTGATGCTAGTTGGTTTATTCGGTGGAAGATCATATGTTCAGATCCTGAGTGAAGTCTGAAATAAACCTTGAGGTTGTAGATGCCGACGAAAATAAACCCTCACCTTGAAATCCCTGAAATCGGTACCCTGATCTTTTATATCCCGGTCTATCCTGACCCTTCGTATGTTTGGCACACCAGGAAAAGCGCAATCCTACCGGAAAATCGCTTCTCTCACTGTAGCGCATGCAACACATCATTGCCATCTTCTTCCTCGCTCCCATCTCTCTCCTCCTATCCCCTTTCCTCTCAGATCCATCAATAGCAACAGGGTAGATGATCCTTGGTAGGTGGCCGCGAGTTAACGAGCTGCAGCCTGCAGGATACATCGGTGGGGGGAGATGCAGCCAGGGCGAGCCGTCGGCTTTGTCGACGCCGTGTCTCGGAGTCGGAGGGTCACCGCCATCCGCGACGACAAGCTCCTGTCGCAGCTCGCGAAGCTCATCCGCAATGACAAGCTCCTGCCGCAGCTCGCGAAGCTCATCCGCGACGACGTACTCCTTCCACAGCTCGCGTAGATGAGACTTCAGGGATCCACCGCCACTGCCTAGGCCGATTCACGCGCCCACCATGGTGGGCGTGCTCGCGGTAGAGCACTGCGGCTGGCGCGTGGCGCTGGAGGCCTGGACCGAGTCACAGCGCGCGTACGCGGCGATGCTCTAGGCTGGGTCTCGGGCTACATCAAGGACCCCATCTCGCTACAGCGCGCTCTCTGCTCTTGACGCCGCACAGGCTTGAGAAGGTCGCCATGGCAACCTCCCGCTGCAACTCAACAGGCGTGGGCACGCACGGCAAGGGCCACGATGGCCAAGGCCAGCCAAACTTATTTTATATCCATGACGATGTCGATGAGCACCAACAGAGGATTGAAGTCCCGCCGGAAGACACGCACGTACAGGGCTGGCTTGATATATTCATGTACAACAATACAAGCATGAACAAGTAACTGAGTCTGGCTTGATCGATTAGATGATCTCTTCTGGATACACGTAAACAAGACGCAGGACACTGATGGATAGCAATAGGCCCTTGTGATGCCTGATATTTTCTTTGCCTTTTATGATAGTACGTAATGGAGGTGTAGTACGCAGTTAATCTCCAGTCGGGATAGCATGCTGTCAGGCTTGGACGTGCCCAGGAGCTTGTCTAGGATGGCGACGATGGCTGGCCTAACCCCGTCCAGTACGCTCATCAGGACCTTGTCCGGAGGCAAGCCCAGGATCAATTGGCCAGTGAACTAGTGAGTAACAAACCAGGGAAGGAGATGCAAGAAGGAGATGCACATGACACGTGGGTCCATGTTGTAAGTGATTATAAATCAATCCCAGCTGGGATAGTGCCTTCCTATTACAACAAACAAGAATTTTGCTCATACAGGGTTTGGATTGATTGGGATTTGTAAATACAGGGTATCAACTTCAGGGATTTAGAGGTGAGGGTTCATTTGCGTCGACCCCTGCAACCTCAGGGTTTATTTCAAACTTCACCCGTCAGATCCTTTATGCATATTAATACCCCTCTGATTATGAACATGAATATGATTTGTGAGTAGTTACGTTTGTTCCCGAGGACATGGGAGAAGTCTCGCTATAAGTAGTCATGTGAATTTGGTATTCGTCTGATATTTTGATGACATGTATGTTGTCTCTCCTCTAGTGGTGTTATGTCAATGTCGACTACATGACACTTCACCATTGTTTGGGCCTAGAGGAAGGCATTGGGAAGTAATAAGTAGATGATGGGTTGCTAGAGTGACAGAAGCTTAAACCCTAGTTTATGCGTTGCTTCGTAAGGGGCTGATTTGGATCTATATGTTTCATGCTATGGTTAGGTTTACCTTAATACTTATTTTGTAGTTGCGGATGCTTGCAATAGGGGTTAATCATAAGTGGTATGCTTGTCCAAGAAAGGGCAGTACCCAAGCACCGGTCCACCCGCATATCAAATTATCAAAGTAACGAACGCGAATCATATGAGCATGATGAAAACTAGCTTGACGATAATTCCCATGTGTCCCTGGGAGTGTTTTTCTTCAAATAAGAATTTGTCCAGGCTTGTCCTTTGCTACAAAAAGGATTGTGCCACCTTGCTGCACCTTATTTACTTTTGTTACTTGTTACTTGTTACTTGTTACGAATTACCTTATCACAAAACTATCTGTTACCGATAATTTCAGTGTTTGCAGAGAATACCTTACTGAAAACCGTTTGTCATTTCCTTCTGCACCTCGTTGGGTTCGACACTCTTACTTATCAAAAGGACTACGATAGATCCCCTACACTTGTGGGTCATCAGTCATCATCTCGAAAATAGTGATACAAGTCTCGCATACTTGCAACTACATCATCATCCATCTAAACAATGATATTGCGAGAAGAGGTATCACTATGAGTGAGAGCGGAACTATGGAGTACATGAGGCGGAAGTTATGAGTCCTCTCTCGCACTAGCGTGAACCTAAACTAACTACTTTCCGCTTCGTCTCTGCTACCGAACGCTCTCTAGCTATCGCTTGGAAACCGATACACATGGGCCTGACACTCCGGCCACTCGTCGTATACTCCTGGCGTAGCACTTCTTCACCATTGACGATCTATGTACCTGCATCGTCACATGTGTCGATAATACGCAACATATATAGTTGACCAACAGAAAGAGACAGGGTTGACAAAAATAGAAGCAACATATCATAAGCATAAATAACAAAGTTCATCATATCCAAAATGCCCTAACTAGAGTGATCTTTGCTAGTTGAGGAGGATGGTTTATTTACATCATGAATAATGTTCCGACATGCATAACTCAAAGTTTTGTTAAAGAGAAAGTATGGACTAAACGGACAAATTGTCATATATCATAAATCACTCCAACATGTTGTGCCATCCATCCAAGTCAGGGAGATAGTCCCCAAGAACAGGGAAAGGCCTCAGGTCAAGACGTTGAACGTCTACGCGTGTTCGGATGTCTTCCCACAACATTTGCCCTTCTTCATAGAACATCCCTATTTTTTTAGGACCTCCATCATGATGATTTGGTCAAGTTCACGCCGGATGTGATAGAACTCAGCTCGGAGTCGATGATCCGGGATATCTCCTAGGTTCTTTGCTCATTGCAGAATATGGGCATTGCCGGATCTAGGTGACAAGCGAAAGTTCTGCTGATCCCGTCTATACTCCATCATGTGGTGCAGGACATAGAATACATCACTGAGAGTACCACTCGGTTGCTGGATGCAGCAGAAGTCGATCTTATGGCCGAAGGCGGGCGCGTGGTTCCTTGTCTTCTTGAGCGTGATCTCTCCACCCTGTAGGCTGTAGCTAAAGATAGCACTGTCGACAACGAACTTGATGTGGGTGTAATCCTTTGTCTTCATGTTCTTTGACGAGTCCAAGTAAAGAGAGTGGGAGAATCAGGGGGGCCATCGTTGCGCAAAATAAGTACACCTTAAATTAGCCTCCACACATGCAAATGAAATGATTGAAATTGAAGGAAGGATATCTGCGTGGATGACTTACATGGGATGATAAGGCACGAGAATCATCTCCTTGTCCTTACACTACTAGGGAAAACGTTATACACAGAACTTTAGCAGTAGCGCTTGTTAAAAAAGCTCGCTACTGCTAGACAGCAGTAGCGCGTGCCAAATAAGCGCACTGCAGATGCATATATAGCAGTAGCGCGTCTCGCTGAAAACTCGCTACTACTAAAATTTAGACCACTAAGCCGATGGGCTACACATAGTAGTAGCGATCTTTCAGAAACCGCGCTGCCGCTAATATTCTTATAGCAGCGCGTTTACCAGTAAAGCGCTACTGCTAACGAAAATAAAATAAAATGAAAAACAAATAGAAAAGTGAATGAAAATGAAAGAAATAGAAAAAGGAGAAAGGAAAAATATATAATGTAAAATGTAAAGAAAAATAAATGGAAAAGGATGAAGGAATAGCAGTAGCGCGTTTGCGGAAACGCACTATAGCTAACTTAGCTATAGCGTGTTTTCCCTAACGCGCTACCATTACTTTTGACTTAACCCAAAAAACGGTTTTCCCCCGGCCACCACTTCTCTCCCAACTCCCTCACCCCACTCTTCGCCCCCATCTTCCCCACTTCGCCATCGCCCCCACTTCGCCGTCATCTCCTGCCGGCGTCGACGCCGCGCTCATCCTCATCGCTGCCGCCCGAGGTCACCCAGTCTCACCTCCGCCGCCTCTCGGGCCGCCCTCGACCTCTCCGCCGCCGCACTCGACCTCACCGCCCCCGAGCCCGCCCAGGAGCACCGCCTCTCGATCCTGAACCCGCCCTCGCCGCCCCTACCTCCGTCGCCGAGCACCTCCCCACCATCGTCTCTCCCCTCTCTATAAGCCCCCCACCCCCTCTCTCTCTCAGCCTTTTCTTCCTCTGCCATGTTAATTAGCAGTAGTAGTAGTAGTAGTAGATGTTAATTAGTACTAGGGTTCATACATAATGATTTTTAGTAGTAGTAGATGTTAATTAGTAGTAGTGATGGTACTAGTTAACTAGGGCAGTATGGGTAATAGTAGATGTTTTTTAGTTAGGGTAATAATAGATGTTAAGTAGTAGATAATGTTGAGGTTAATAAGTTCAGTAGGGTTTAGTTTTTGAATTGAGTTTGTTTAACTAGATGTTAAGTAGGGCAGTAGGGTTTAGTTTAGAGTAAAGTAATTTAGTTCAGTAGTTAACTAAATATAATCTATATTTGGTTTTTGAATTGAGTTTGAGAGAGCATGAGATTTGTGTAGATTTTGTTGTAGTGTCAAACGCTAGGACATGCAAATTTGAAGTGGTCAGGATATATGCAAATTCCTCAATTGTGTTTGCACATGCATGTTTCGATTGTGCCCAAGTGGCCTTTTGTTGTTTCCACGGAATAAAGCCAAGTGGCCTATGTTTTGCCGGAATGTTGATTCATTTTCATTCCGACAAATTTCAAGTTCTCGATTTGTCCACTTTTTAGCAAAGGTCATGCCGAAATTTTCCATGAATTTCGGCATGACTTGTGCTACAAACTAGGACATATCGAGTCATAAGACCGACTTCTACTGCATCCAGCAACCGAGCGATTCTCTTAATGATGGACTCTATGTCCTACACCACATGCTGGAGTACAGACGGGATCACTAGAACCTTTGCATGTCACCTAGATTTGGTGATGCCCATATTCTGCAATGGGCAAAGGACGTAGGAGATATCGAGGATCATTGACTTCGAGCTGAGTTCTATAACATCCAGCGCGAACTTGCCCAAATCATCATGAAGGAGGTCGTCGGCAAAAGAGGGATGTTCTACGGAGAAGGACAAAGGACGCGGCAAGACGTCCGAACACGGGTAGCCTCTCAGCGTCTCGACATGAAGCCTTTCACTAAGCTCGGGGACTATCTCCCTGACATGGATGGATGGCACGACATGTTGGAGTGATTTTCGAAATATGACAATGTGTCTGTTTAGTCCATACTTTCTGTATCACAAAACTTTGAGTTATGCACGGCAAAAATTTATTTGTGATGTAATTAAACCATCCTCCTCCTCGACTAGCGAAGATCACTCTAGTTAGGGCATTTTGGGTACGATGAACTTTGTTATTTATGCTTATGATATGTTGTTTCTATTTTTGACAAGTCTGTGTCTTTCTGTTGCTCAACTATATATGTTGCATATCATCGACTCATGTGACGATGCAGGTGCATAGATCATCGATGGAGAAGAAGTGCTATGCTAGGAGTATATATACGATGAGTGGCCGGAGTGTTAGGCCCAGGTATACTGGTTTCCGGTTTCCGAGCGACAGGTAGTAGTTAGTTTAGGTTCACGCTAATGTGAGAGAGGGATATGAACTCATGTACTGCATAGTTCCGCTCTCACTTAAAGTGATAGCTCTTCTCGCATATATCATTGTTTAGATGGATGACGATGTATTTGCAAGTAATCGAGACTTGTATCGCTATTTTCGAGATGATGACGAGAGACCACTTTATGTTGGATGATGATTATGATGATGACATGATTTGATGAGACTAGTTGTATGAATATGCTATGATTACATTTGTATGTGTATGATATGCTAAATATTATTGTATAAAGCCTATTCAAATGCAAAACAAATATGCAGAAAAAAAAACTAATAGAACTAGTAGTAGCGAGGGGAAAAAAGTTAGTAGTAGCGCCGCCTTACCAGTAGCGCTTCCCTGTAAAAAGTGCTGCATATAATATCAGCAGTGCTCTTCTCTAAAGCGCGCTACAGCTATCCATGTATAGCAGTAGCATGGGATGACAGGCGCTACTGCTACACGTTAGCTATAGCGCCTAATCAGTAGTGCATCGTCCTGTGCTACTGATAGGCCTAAAACCCGCGCTGCTGCTAGGCTTTTCCCTAGCAGTGTTATTGTCGACCATGAAATCGGCGATGTAGTTACTCGCGTATTCACGGTGCTTTGGGCAGACTGCCAAGAAGCCCTCATGCACGAAGTACGAGTCAGCGACACAGATATAAGGTATCTGCTCAGTCCTGATGATGTAGTTCATGTAAAAGGCAAAAAGCCGGACAAACGTAAAATCCAGCTTTTTCAAGTGAAACATGTCGATGATGTAATTGAATCGAAGGAAGAAAAATTCTTTGCAGGGAATGTGTCGACGTACAACCTTTGCTGTGGCACGTTAACCACGTAGAGCGGATATCCTGGATTTTTCGAGGAGATCATGCTTTTCTCTCTCACAGCACATCGTCATGAAGTCTCCTTAGATCGCCGTATATGGCCTCTACCCCTGACTTAAGTAGGATCGATCACCGAGAAGATGCCATTTTGCCGCACTGGGGATAGGTATACGGTCTTGAACCCGAGGCTGCGGAGGCGGCTCTATCATAGAAGCAGCTTTGTTACCTTTCCTCGGTATCTTCCTATGCTTGTTTGCTACTAGAAGAGAGCCTATATATTCATCCTCCGGCAATTCAGGCACCAACTCATGACGCTCAAATCCTCCGTCGTCATAGGCGCCGGTATTGAGATACTATAGAGAGTCATCGTCATCCTCGTCGATGGCATCATGCATTGCTTATTCGACAGCGGCGATGTCATCAGCCACTAATGGAGCCTCTTCCTCACCCAGCACGATAGGTGATGCTAATTGAGTAGGTGGGGTGCTGGTGTTCATACTTGCTGAGGCTGCTTGGTCGTGGGTGTGCTCCCGGCCACCTCCAGACGAAGCAGACTCTTCGACCACAATAGGACCCAACGATTGCAATCGCCAAGATACCGCGGGGTCTCGTCGTCATCTCCCCCTAGTGCTATCGGAGGAGCCAAATTCTCGTGGCCCAATTCGACGCTGGCCATGGAAACCTTGAAGATGCCAGACGGGATCGGCCGGCTGTGGAACAATTGTTCCTTCGGCTACATTATCGTTGCCTTTCCCACGTCCACCTTCTGGTTGTCGATGATTTATAGTATGGTGCACGGGGTTAGGTCGGCCTGCAAATACATGTATGCGATGTGATACATCTGAAAGGCAATGGAAACGGGAAATTATACATATATTGAAGAGGGCCGGTGTGACAGGTATAGTGAGGGTGTCGAGCTCAGCCCAAGATGAAGCTCCGCCGAGCACGCTAGAGATAGTGGACGGGCTACTAGTGGGTGCGGAAGCAAGTGCGCTAAACGAGCTGCTCCAGAAGAAGTTGGAAAGGGGAAAGTCCACTAAATCTTTATCTGGATTTTGCTTGGTACAACTAAAGATAGCTGGAACCAAAACAACTGCCATCTCCTCTTTTATGGCAGCTACCACTGCTTTGACTGTCTCTACTGATCTCTTCTCAACCGCAATCTCAACGTTCTTGTCGATGTTTTCTTCATTTAACCTCTGTGTTTCCTTTCTCTCCTCCGTGTTCTCACGGTAGTACTTCTTCCATGTGGCATCATCTCCCACGTCGTGCACACGTCCATACGACGGCCAAGTGTCCACCGGGAGTCCTTTCAATATGTTCAAGGCCCGGTTGAATGGGGTGTCCCACATGGGCCTCGCAATGCCTCAGACGGCGTGTCGCTTTTGGCCACAATCCTGTGCTGCCCTTTTTGCAAAAGGAACGTGGATCATTTACAAATGTGAGTAAATGTGCAGTCGAATTGATCAGAAGGTAAAATTAGAGGGTAAATTAATAATTACCAGTAGTCTCATGAACTCCTTCGTGACCGCGTCCGTATTGAAAACCCTTTTGATTGGGTCCCAATGGTACCGGGCCCTAATAACGTCATGCTCCTACGGGATAGTGAACTCCGCCAAGGGGTCTAGGATCCCCAGACTTTCGCGTTCTGTGTCCTCCTTGTCCCATATGGGCCTCTTCCTAGCGTAACCATGGCTTCCGAGGTGGTGGCACCCAATGTTCCTCTCTTGGAGCCCCTTCATGTACTCTGACTTTTCTTTGGCATCTTCGGTAACGCAAGCCTTCTTGAATATTGCGAACTGCTCTTCCGTAATTGCCGGATTATCCTTTACAATCTCGGAGTAGGGGTCCTTTTTTGCGATGATCCAATGTTTCATCCTTACTTTCCAGGCGGACAACGCACCGCTAAACTTGCCCATGGCACGTTTGTTTATCTTCTTCATTGTCGGGTCTTGCCACAATCGAGTATATTTGATTTCATCCCAGCCCGAGAACAAGAATACCTGGTGTAGCTTAGTTAGGAGGGAGTGCTCCATACCGGGTATCTTCTTTAGTTTCTCATCGTTGATGGTGGCAGTTGCCCGTAGGATGCAGCCTATTTGATTGTCGTAGCATGCACGCGCTTCCGCAGGCTCTTTTGGCTCAAAATTGTTGGAGTCCACCTCTGTGGCCACCAGTCTAGTAGTGATGAGCTTGTTTGGGCGCCGCATCCTCTTCGGTTTCGGTTCAATACTGGCTTCGCCAGTCTCGGTACCGGTCTTGGCGCCGGTGTCAGTCTCAGCGCCGGTCTCGGCGCCGATCTCAATGTCGGTCTCAGTATCGGATGTGACAGGTGGGCCCTCCAACAACGGTTGCTCGTCGAGAAGGTTCAAATAGGTGTCTGCCGCCTCGTAGACATTGCAATCACCAGAACCCTGTCTTTCATCGTTGCTAGCCGTGTTTCCTACGATTAAATGTAGTCAATTAATTCTATACCTAATAAAATGAATAATGACATAAAAAAGGCTTATGTTTTACAGGAATGTTGATTCATTGCCATTGCGACAACTCCTGGGCACCCGATATGTCCTAGTTTATAGCACAAGTCATGCCGAAATTCATGGAAAATTTTGGCATGACCTTTGCTACAAAGTGGACAAATCAAGCACCTGGAATTTGCTAGAACGGAAATGAATCAACATTTCGGCAAAACATAGGCGACTCGACTTCGTTCCCTACAAACAACAAAAGGCCACTTGGGCACAATAGAACCACTTCAATGTTGCATATGACAGGACCACTTAAGAACATGTACATGAGCAACTACAACAGTAGATATACATGGGCAAACACTATTGAGGAATTTGCATATAACATGTCCACGTCAAATTTGCATGTCCTAGTGTTTGACACTTCAAGAAAATCTACACAAATATTATGCTCTCTCAAAGTCAATTCAAAAACCAAATAGATGGATGAGCCCTAGAAACCTAGAACCCGTACATATTTTTGTCCTAATAAAAATTATGAACCCTAGAACTCAATTTCTGTCCAAATGAAAATTATGAACCCTAGAACTCAATACAAATTATGTCCTAAATTTTTGTCTAATAAAAATTCACTAAAAAGTAAGAACCTACTGGACTTGCAGGACCAATAGAAATTTATATTTTATATTGATTTTTTTCTCTTAACTAAATCCTACTACCCTAATTAACATCTAGTTAAAGGACATGGAGTATTTGATCCCGAGCTCATATGCTCCCGCATGAACAGTAAAATTGGAAAAATAGTAAAAAAAAATCTGATTTTTTTTTGTGATGAACATTGACAAAATTTCTAAGTACGTGCAAAATTTCAGGCTGAAATGACATTCGTGGAGGTCTGGGCAAAAAGAATAAAATCGATGCTCCAAAAAGACTATTGTTGGAAGCATTTTGGAGCATCGATTTTGTTATTTTTGCCCAGACCTCCACAAATGTCATTTCCATCTCAAATTTTACACGCAGTTAGAACATTCATCATAAAAATCAGACTTTTTTTGAATTTTTTTACTATTTTTTTGATTTTACTATTCGTGCGAGAGCATATGAGCTTGGGATCAAAAGAGCACTTTCGCTAGTTAAACCTTACTTTCCTAACATTTGTAATTAAATCCTACTGCCCTAGTTAAGCATATACAAATTTTTCCTAAAAATTATATTTAGTTAACTACGTTGTGTGCACAAGTACTAGGACTACAAGTACTTAAGCACAGCTACTGCCCTAACCTTACTGCCCTAGTTAAGCATATACAAATTTGTCCTAAAAATTATATTTGGTTAACTACATTGGGTGCACAAGTACTAGCATCTACAAGTACTTAAGTGCCCTAACCCTACTGCCCTAACTACTTAACTATATCTACTGCCCTAACCCTACTGCCCTAACTACTTAAGCATCTACAAGTAATAGCTAATTTGATGGACCCTAACTAATTAGATGAACCCAAACTAATTAGATGAACCCTAGCTACTTAAGCATCTACAACTAGGCAATGAGCAAAGATAGGGGTGGAGGAGGAGGAGGTGTAGGCGTGCTCACCTCGGGTGCTGGTGGAGGTAGGGAGCAGGAGGAGGCAGAGCTGCTAAGGGAGGGGGCGCGAAGTCGAGGTGGGGTAGGGCGCACGGAGGGAGGCGGTGCGCGATGTCGAGGTTGGGGTAGGACGCGCGGAGGGCGACGACGACGTGCGGGGGGTGGCGACAGCGTGCGGACGGCGCCGATGGCTCCGGTGGGGCACGTGCGGCGAGGGAACGATGACAGCGAGGGGGCAAGGGCGGCGAGGGAGAGGGGAGTTCGATCGAGGAGGAGATGGGGATTCGGGGGAATGAGTAAGGCCTGCGCATGGGCAAGTTAAATGTAGCAGTAGCACTTCTTAGAAAAAGCGCTATAGCTAAATTAGCTATAGCGCGTTTGGCAGAAAACGCTACTGCTATAGCTTAGTTAGCTACAGCGCGTGTATAAGAAATGCACTATATCTAAGTTAGCTATACCGCTCTTCATAAACACGCGCTACTGCTATAATTTTCAATTTTTCTTTTTCTTTTGTTTTCTTTCATTTTTTCTTTTCTTTTCATTTTCTTAGTTACAACGCTTTTTCACTAAAACGCGCCACTACTATTGTATTAGCAGTAGCGCTCTTTGCACACAGGCGCGACTACTACCTCTAGTTTGTCTGCAACGGTGCGGGCATTTGTAGTAGTACCGACCTTGTCATGTGCCGCGCTACTGTTACACACATATTAGTAGCACTCCTATAGCCCACGCGCTACTGCTAAATAGCAGTAGCACCTCTTTTTAGACATCGCTACTAATAAGCCTCCGTGTATAAGGTTTTCCCTAGTAGTGACACATCAAATAAAATCAAGCAAGACGTAGGGTTTTACCTCTTAGAGAGGGCCCGAACCTGAGTAAACACTGTGTTCTTCATCCCTTGTTCCCCATTGATCCTAGACCCACAGCTCGGGACCCCCTACCCGAGATCCGCCGGTTTTGACGCTGACACCGGGCACATCTCCCCCGTTAGCTCTCACCTCATTCCTGAGGGGATCACTCACCTTCAATACGCAGATGACATGATTATCAATGTCGACCTCAACGACGAATGTATCTCCCACCTTAAATTTCTAAGCCATGTTAGGGCTTAAGATCATTTTTTTCTAAGAGCGAAGTTATTGTGACAGGGGTGTCGGATTTCGAGGCCTTGCTGGTCTCTCATCTGCTTAATTGTTCTCTGGGCTCCTTTCCTCTCAAATATCTTGGCCTCTCTATTTCTCACGAGAAGCTTCGTGCTAGAGACTTCGCGCCTGCGGTAACTAAAGTGGGCAATCGAGTTATTCCTTGGAGGGGCAGATATAATACCCAAGTTGGCAAGGTTGCCCTTATCAAAGCTTGCCTCTCGTCCCTCCCCATGTTCCCGATGGGCTTTTTACCTTCTCTCCATTGGTATGCATGTGGAGTTTGATAAGCACATGGGTGCGTTCTATTGGAATGCGGCGGATAACAAACGCAAATATAGGTTGGTTAAATGGAAACACATGTGTAGACCCAAGAACCATGTGGGATGTGACTACGAACAAGTGCCTTATCATGAAATGGTGGTGGAAGATCATGACTATCTCAAAGAACCCACTCTGGCTCAATATTCTTAAAGCCAAATATTACCCTAATGCTAGTCATATGTTTGCTTCCTCTTCAGGCCGATCTCAATTTTTGGAATACCTTGTCAAAGTCCAACCGGTGTTTAAGTCTCTCGTTAAATTTGTGGTTGGTAATGGTAAGTCCACTCACGGCTTGACTGGTGGTGCAGTACCTCCCCCTTGCGGTTTCCTTTCTGGTACTTTTCTCCCATTGCCCGGATCCGGAGATCTCTATCTCTGAGCTCTCCGGATAACTGGAACTTGGCCCTTCATCGCTTTCTCTCTCTCTCCCAAAGAGTTGGATGATTGGCAGCGTCTTGTTGCCTGCATCCCCGTGCTCTCGAAGTGGGAGGACTCGGTGGTCTGGCCCCATTCTGCCTCCAGACTTTCTGTTAAGTCTCTTTACGCCGAGATTATCTCTCGCATTCCTACTACCAAGTTCAAGTTACTTTGGCGGGCTCGTATTCCTCCTAAGGTCAAGATCTTTATGTGGCAAGCCTACAGAGGGCGGCTGCCTACGGCAGATCAAATCCGTAAATGTAATGGTCATCGGTCCGACAGGTGTGCGCTGTGTAGTGAGATGGAGGATACGGGTCATCTTTTTCAATTGTGTTTTGGCAAAGTCTGTCTGGTGTTGTATCAGGTCCTGGCTCCGCGTGCCTTGGAGTCCTTCTTCATTCTCGGAGCTCAAGACCCTTGCTTCTAGTCTGGTTGGGGCCTCTAAACGGTTGTTTTGGGTGGGATTCCCTGCTATTAGCTGGGAGTTGTGGACGAGTAGGAACAAGTACATTATCGAGCATATTTCCTCGCTAAACTTGTTGATTGCTTATTTGAATCCTGCCTATTCTTGCAGCAGTGGAGATTATAGACTAAGGAGGCAGACCGCAAGGCTTTTGATTTGATGACTGCCAAGATTTGGGACACTGCTATTTCACTTTCATAGCACCAGTCAGGCGGCTAGAGGAACTTGGTGGTCCCTTTTGTCATGGAGAGAATTCCTTATTTGGCCCTTTCTTAACATCCAATTCCCTATTTGGCCCTAAAATCGTTTTTCTTCCTTCTACGATGCTACATCTTCATTTTGTTCCCTATTTGACATATCCGTCCGTTCTACCCACTAACAGTGTCAAGTGAGACATAAAAAGACGCTTTTGCCCCGCATGAAGATAGCTCATGTATATGTGCACTTCATTGATGTATTTATAATATTTATTTAAGCTGATGTATGATGGTTTAGTAGTAAAGGTGGTTGGCACTAACAATAAATATGGGGTCTCGAGTCAAAGTCTATGAGTCAACATGGAGTGGTTAAACAGGACAAGTGTGCCAGTTTAAATTTGTTGAGGATTATCTGAACAAATTAGTTTAGGAATGGGCCTACTATACATGGACAAGTGTGCCAGTTTAAGCGAGAGGACTATGCCAAAAAAACACAGTAAACTTGCACCAAGACAATAACTGTTAAGAAACCTCCATGTCGTCCGGGATGTTCGCACACGTGGTAGCTGAAAACTCCTCCCGGTCTGGCGAGAAGTCGCCAATATCCTCCTTGTTTGCCAGCCATCAAATCGGTGTCCCGTCACCTGTTCGCGTGCGCATATGTTTTATCAATCAATCTAGCGTGATGATTAGTGTAATTCTACTCAAGTTTGATCAATCCAACCGGCGGTTATTAGCAAGTTTGATTGGCCAGCCTCTTGAAAAATCCATCCACCTGCTTACTTCATAGACTTGTGCGCTGCTTCATGTCTTTACTTGTATATTCGCATGTGAGCCAAAAACATCGGTTATTGTCGTGGAATTGTCACGTCAGATGTCCTAGTGAAATGACTTAGTCATGGAGCCATCGCAACTAGGAAGCTTAAAGGGGTTAATCGGGACAAAGGACACAGGGTTTATACTGGTTTGGCCCCATACGGTGAAGGTAAAAGCCTACGATCCAGTTTTGAGTGGGATTGCTTATGTCTCGATTACCAGGGAGTGATTCCGCTTGACCTAGTTCTTGATCTGATCTTACTTGCCCTGAACCGCCGCTGTGTCGTCCCTTCATATATAGAGGTCGACGCCCAGCGGCTCACAGAGTCCTGGATGGCTCATAAACAGTGTCTGGCTCGACCTCTAACTATTCTTGCCTTACAATACAAGTTATGTACCTATGGCGGTTTTTCTCTACGGGCCTTAAGTTGCCTTTGGGCTTTGGGGCCTTAACTAAACCACCATCTTCAAGCTTTGTCTTGGGCTTCAATAGTCCTCATAGGTATAACCGGGCCCCTCCCGGGCGGGTCATACCTAATAGATATATCCCGCCCCAGACTGATTTGAACTGATTCATGTCAATCTTCAACACTTAGGAAAAATCTTCTGCTCTTTGCTTGTATAAAAGTTTGGTAACCCGCCATGACGCCATCCTTTGGATTTGTGGTAACCCGCCATGATGTCATCTGCCATTATTGCACGTTTTGTCCAACATATCTCAATGGATCCTTATCTTAATGACCATCCCGAGAATTGAGGTGTCCTTGTAGCTGGATAACCATGTTTTCGGCCTCCTCGTTTTTCACGCCCACTTATTAGTCTTCCCTTTAAATAGACACGACCAGGTCTTTCCTCATTCTCCCCTTTCCTCATCTTCTTCCTCTCACAACCCTACTACCACTCGAGCTCCGCCGCCGCTGTAGAGCACCTCGTCTTCCTCAACCTCGGCCGCTGCATCAAACTGAGTCGATCCAAAGAACGAAGGTGACCCTCCGTAGTAGATCTGCAGCTGTAAGTCTTCGCCTTCCTGCACCTCAGATCCGCATTAGGGATTTCAAGTTCCTATGTGTTCTTCATGGTCCATCACAGTTTCTTCGTAGTTCCTCCACCGCAGCCTCTTCTAATCCAAAAGTAATACAGAACTCATGTGGTAGTTGTTTTGCGTCCATTTTTGATACTAGCATATCCCTTTTTCCTGTAAAGAGGCCTCATTAGAACTCACGAACTCATCTGTACTAGTTTTTTAGGTCTAGAATATTTTCTTTTTTTGAACAGCCGTTGATCCAAAATAATGGTTGCAGCCTGTGAAACGTGTTTGGGTAACACTTAGGCAAAAACTGTATTTTGTTAGATCCATATAGTCATGGAGGCTGATACGTCTCCAACGTATCTATATTTTTTGATTGCTCCATGCTACTTTATCTACTGTTTTGGACTATATTGGGCTTTATTTTCCACTTTTATATTATTTTTGGGACTAACCTATTAACCGGAGGCCCAGCCCAGAATTGCTATTTTTTTTTGCCTATTTCAGTGTTTCGAAGAAACGAAATATCAAACGGAGTCCAAACGGAATGAAACCTTCGGATCATGATTTTCCAACCGAACGTGATCGAGGAGACTTGGACCCTACTCCAAGAAGTGCCAGAGGCGGTCACGAGGGTGGAGGGCGCCCCCCTGGGCGCGCCCCCTACCTCGTGGGCCCCCTGACACTCCACCGACGTACTCCTTCCTCCTATATATACCTACGTATCCCGAACGATCGTAGCAGAGCCAAAACCTAATTCCACCGTCGAAACTTTCTGTATCCACGAGATCCCATCTTGGGGCCTGTTCCAGAGCTCCGCCGGAGAGGGCATCCACCACGGAGGGCTTCTACATCATCACCATAGCCCCTCCGATGAAGTGTGAGTAGTTTACTTCAGACCTTCGGGTCGATAGCTAGTAGCTAGATGGCTTCTTCTCTCTTTTTGGATCTCAATACAATGTTCTCCCCCTCTCTCGTGGAGATCTATTCAATGTAATCTTCTTTTTGCGGTGTGTTTGTTGAGATCGATGATTTGTGGGTTTATGATCTAGTATTATCTATGGAAAATATTTGATTCTTCTCTGAATTCTTTTATGTATCATTGAGTTATCTTTGCAAGTCTCTTCGAATTATCCTTTTTGGTTTGGCCAACTAGATTGGTAGTTCTTGCAATGGGAGAAGTACTTAGCTTTGGGTTCAATCTTGCGGTGTCCTTACCCACTGATAGAAGGGGAAGCAAGGCACGTATTGTATTGTTGCCATCAAGGATAACAAGATGGTTTTTTTATCATATTGCATGAATTTATCCCTCTACATCATGTCATCTTGCTTAAGGCGTTACTCTGTTTTTAACTTAATACTCTAGATGCATCTTTGGATAGCGGTCGATGAGTGGAGTAATAGTAGTAGATGCGTAATCGTTTGATCTACTTGTTTTGGACGTGATGCCTATATACATGATCATTGCCTAGATAATACTCATAACTATGCTCAATTCTGTCAATTGCTCAACAGTAATTTGTTCACCCACCGTAGAATACTTATGCTCTTGAGAGAAGCCACTAGTGAAACCTATGGCCCCCGGGTCTATTCTCATCATATCAATCTATATCACTTTATTTACTTGCTTTGTTTTTACTTTGCCTTTACTTTTTACTTTGCATCTATCTATCAAAAATACCAAAAATATTATCTCTATCAGATCTCACTCTCGTAAGTGACCGTGAAGGGATTGACAACCCCTAAGCGTTGGTTGCGAGTTGCTATCATTTTGTGTAGGTACGAGGGACTTGTGCGTGGTCTCCTACTGGATTGATACCTTGGTTCTCAAAAACTGAGGGAAATACTTACGCTACTTTGCTGCATCATCCTCTCCTCTCTGGGGAAATCGAACGCAGTGCTCAAGAGGTAGGAAGAAGAATTTATGGCGCCATTGCCGGGGAGCCTCACGCAAGCAAGTCAACCATACCAAGTACCCATCGCAATCCCTATCTCTCGCATTACATTATTTGCCATTTTCCTCTCGTTTTCCTCTCCCCAACTTCACCCTTGCCGTTTTATTTTCCCTCTCTTTCCCAATCGCCTCCTCTCTTTTCCATTTGCCTTTTTCCCATTGCCTTTCTGTTTGATCGTGTGTTAGTTTGCTTTCTTGTCGTTATGTCTGAAATTGGGGAAATTATTGCCGACATGGGCGATAATAATATCATGAAAAATTCTGAAGCTCCTGCTGAAGAATCCCCTACCTATCATACAAAAAGATTTCGAATCGGTAGTGGTAATATTATTGGAAAAGGAGTTATTCAATATTTCTTTAGTTGTGCCGGTGCTTTGCCCTCTATGGGCAGTTCTATTCTTCATAGAACTAGCAGTCTTGCTGATGCCATTGCCTTGAAAGGCAATTTATGCATATGCACCCTTCTATACAAAAGATTTTCCTAGAATTTTCTAATATCAAACACTCCTCTGCTAAGCGTGCCGCTACCATATTTTTGGCTCATGAATTCAGATTTATAATAAAAGAGGCCAAAGAAGTCTTTGCAAATTATAGGATGGACGCTGGCCGTCCTCCCATAGAATCTATCCTCTTCGATCAAGAAGAAATTATGCCTTTTCAATCTCTTGATTATGTTGCTTTCAATGAAAACCTTAGAAAAAAGGTGCCAACCAATATTTAAATTGATAGAATCTCTGAACTCAATAATGATTTGGCTATTCGAAATAATCAGTTAGGATACTCTCTTGAGTGTAGACTCACAAGGTTCTATCAAAAGAACAATTATAATGATGAATTGGTTGTGAATTATGAAGGGCCGAAAGAGGAACCTATACCTCCTAAAATCGATCTTGGGGATTTTTGCCCTATTAAATTTAGCCCTTCTTATTACTTTCGCTTACCTCAAAGAAAACTTGCTGCCGAACGTAGAGAATATGAAATGAGTTTCACCAATATATCTTATTACTACGGCACCTCCTAGATCTATCCTTGCTTTTATGCCTAGCTAGGGGCGTTAAACAATAGCGCTTGTTGGGAGGCAACCCAATTTTATTTTGTGTTTTTTGTTTTTCCTTCTGTTTAGGAATAAATAATCCATCTACCTTCTGTTTGGATGTGATTTTTTGTTTTAATTAGTGTTTGTGCCAAGTAGAACCTATAGGATAACCTACGATGAAAGTTGATTTGATTCTGCTGAAAAACAGAAACTTTGCACGCACGAATATAATTTCGTTAAATCACAGGAACGTGATTTTGCGTTGATTATTTTTGCTGCTGATCAATACACAAATTGTCCAGGACTTCCTATTTTGGTAGAATTTTTAGAGTTCCCGAAGTTTGCGTTAGTTACAGATTGCTACAGACTGTTCTGTTTTTGACAGATTCTGTTTTTCGTGTGTTGTTTGCTTATTTTGATGAATCTATGGCTAGTAAAATAGTTTATAAACCATATAGAAGTTGGAATACAGTAGGTTTAACACCAAAATAAATAAAGAATGAGTTCATTACAGTACCTTGAAGTAGTCTTTTGTTTTCTTTCTCTAACGGAGCTCACGAGATTTCTGTTGAGTTTTGTGTTGTGAAGTTTTCAAGTTTTGGGTGAATTCTTTTGATGGATTATGGAACAAGGAGTGGCAAGAGCCTAAGCTTGGGGATGCCGATGGCACCCCCGAAGATAATCCAAGGACACCAAAAAGCCAAAGCTTGGGGATGCCCCGGAAGGCATCCCCTCTTTCGTCCACTTCCATCGGTAACTTACTTGGAGCTATATTTTTATTCACCAACATGATATGTGTTTTGCTTGGAGCGTCTTGTATTATTTGTGTATTTGCTTGTTAGTCTACCACAATCATCCTTGCTGTACACATATTTTGAGAGAGCCATACATGAATTAGAAGTTGTTAGAATACTCTATGTGCTTCACTTATATCTTTTGAGCTTGATAGTTTTGCTCATAGCGCTTCACTTATATCTTTTGAGCGTGATAATTTTTGCTCTATGCTTCAGATATTTTAGAGCACGGTGGTGGATTTGTTTTAAAGAAACTATTGATCTCTCATGCTTCACTTAGATTATTTTGAGAGTTGTTAATAGCATGGTAATTTGCTTAATGTTAATATACTTGGTGTTCAAGATATGTGAGACTTTCTTTTGAGTGAATTGAATACTAAGATAAGTTTGATGCTTGATAATTGTTTCGAGATATGGAGGTGATAATATCAAAGTCGTGCTAGTTGGGTGAATATGAATTTGAGAAATACTTGTGTTGAAGTTTGCAAGTCCCGTAGCATGCACGTATGGTTAAAGTTGTGTAACAAATTTGAAACATGAAGTGTACCTGGCTTGTGCATCCTTATGAGTGGCAGTCGGGGACGAGCGATGGTCTTTTCCTACCAATCTATCACCCTAGGAGTATGCGCGTAGTACTTGATTTTTGATGACTTCTAAATTTTTGCAGTAAGTATATGAGTTCTTTTGACTAATGTTGAGTCCATGGATTATACGCACTCTCACCTTTCCGCCTTTGCTAGCCTCTTCGGTACCGTGCATTGCCCTTTCTCACCTTGAGAGTTGGTGCAAACTTCGCCGGTGCATCCAAACCCCGTGATACGATTCGCTCTATCACACATAAACCTCCTTATATCTTCCTCAAAACAGCCACCATACCTACCTATCATGGCATTTCCATAGCCATTCCGAGATATATTGCCATGCAACTTCCACCATCATCATCATGACATACATTACTTTTGTCATATTACCATTGCATGATCATGTAGTTGACATCGTATTTGTGGCAAAGCCACCATGCATTATTTTTCATACATGTCACTCTTGATTCATTGCACCATCCGATACATCACGGAGGCATTCATATAGAGTCATATCTTGTTCTAAGTTTCGAGTTGTAATCTTTTTGTTGTAATCAATAGAAGTGTGATGATCATCATTATTAGAGCATTGCCCAAAAAAAGGCCCAAAAAAAGAATATAAAAGGGCAATGCTACTATTTCTTTTTCCACACTTGTGCTTCAAAGTAGCACCTTGTTCTTCATGTAGTAAGTCTCATATATTGTGCTTCAAAGTAGCACCTTGTTCTTCATGTAGTGAGTCTCATATATTGTGCTTCAAAATAGCACCTTGTTCTTCATGTAGTGTGTCTCATAAAGTTGCCTTTACTAGTGGGAATTTTTCATTATAGAACTTGGCTTGTATATTCCTACGATGGGCTTCCTCAAAAATGCCCTAGGTCTTCATAAGCAAGCGAGTTGGATGCACACCCACTAGTTTTCTTTTGTTGAGCATTCATAGCTCTAGTGCACCCGTTGCATGGCAATCCCTACTCCTCATGTTGACATCAATTGATGGGCATCTCCATAGCCCGTTGATTATCCTCGTCAATGTGAGACTTTCTCCTTTTTGTCTTCTCCACACAATCCCCATCATCATATTCTATTCCACCCATAGTGCTATATCCATGGCTCACGCTCATGTATTGCGTGAAGGTTGAAAAAGTTTGAGATTATTTAAGTATGAAACAATTGCTTGGCTTGTCATCGGGGGTATAGAAGTTGGGAACATCTTTGTGTGACGAAAATGAAGCATAGCCTAACTATATGATTTTGTAGGGATGAACTTTCTTTTGCCATGTTATTTTGAGAAGACATGATTGCTTTGATTAGTATGCTTGAAGTATCATTATTTTTGTGTCAATATGAACCTTTGTCTTGAATCTTTCGGATCTGAATATTCATATCACAATTAAGAAGATTTACATTGAAATTATGCCAAAGTATCACTCCGCATCAAAAATTCTTTTTTATCATTTACTTACTCGAGGACGAGCAGGAATTAAGCTTGGGGATGCCTGATACGTCTCCAACGTATCTATAATTTTTGATTGCTCCATGCTACTTTATCTACTGTTTTGGACTATACTGGGCTTTATTTTCCACTTTTATATTATTATTGGGACTAACCTATTAACCGAAGGCCCGGCCTAGAATTGCTGTTTTTGCCTATTTCAGTGTTTCGAAGAAACGGAATATCAAACGGAGTCCAAATGGAATGAAACCTTCGGGGTTGTGATTTTCCAACCGAACGTGATCCAGGAGACTTGGACCCTACTCCAAGAAGTGCCAGAGGCGGTCACGAGGGTGGAGGGCGCCCCCCTGGGCTCGCCCCCCTACCTCATGGGCCCCCTGACGCTCCACCGACATACTCCTTCCTCCTATATATACCTACGTATCCCCGAACGATCAGAACAGGAGCCAAAAACCTAATTCCACTGCCGCAACCTTCTGTATCCACGAGATCCCATCTTGGGGCCTGTTCCGGAGCTCCGCCAGAGGGGGCATCCACCATGGAGGGCTTCTACATCATCACCATAGCCCCTCCGATGAAGTGTGAGTAGTTTACTTCAGACCTTCGGGTCCATAGCTAGTAGCTAGATGGCTTCTTCTTTCTTTTTGGATCTCAATACAATGTTCTCCCCCTCTCTCGTGGAGATCTATTCGATGTAATCTTCTTTTTGCGGTGTGTTTGTTGAGATCGATGAATTGTTGGTTTGTGATCCAGTATTATCCATGGAAAATATTTGATTCTTCTCTGAATTCTTTTATGTATGATTGAGTTATCTTTGCAAGTCTCTTCGAACTATCCTTTTTGGTTTGGCCAACTAGATTGGTAGTTCTTGCAATGGGAGAAGTGCTTAGCTTTGGGTTCAATCTTGCGGTGTCCTTACCCAAAGGATGTAAGGGCAGCAAGGCACGATTGTATTGTTGCCATCGAGGATAACAAGATGGGGTTTTATCATCTTGCATGAATTTATCCTCTACATCATGTCATCTTGCTTAAGGCATTACTCTGCTTTTTAACTTAATACTCTAGATGCATCTTTGGATAGCGGTCGATGAGTGGAGTAATAGTAGTAGATGCGTAATCGTTTGATCTACTTGTTTTGGACGTGATGCCTATATGCATGATCATTGCCTAGATATACTCATAACTATGCTCAATTCATCAATTGCTCAACAATAATTTGTTCACCCACCGTAGAATACTTATGCTCTTGAGAGAAGCCACTAGTGAAACCTATGGCCCCCGGGTCTATTCTCATCATATCAATCTATATCACTTTATTTACTTGCTTTGTTTTTCACTTTGCCTTTACTTTTTACTTTGCATCTATCTATCAAAAATACCAAAAATATTATCTCTATCAGATCTCACTCTCGTAAGTGACCATGAAGGGATTGACAACCCCTAAGCGTTGGTTGCGAGTTGCTATCGTTTTGAGTAGGTACAAGGGACTTGTGCGTGGTCTCCTACTGGATTGATACCTTGGTTCTCGAAAACCGAGGGAAATACTTACGCTACTTTGCTGCATCATCCTCTCCTCTTCGGGGAAATCCAACGCAGTGCTCAAGAGGTAGCAGAGACTCTTATCGTCGGCTTACAATTGCAATGCTCAATTGATAATCTTAACCACTCATGGCGGTTTAAATAACCTGACTTCTCATGGCACTCATGGCGGCTTAAATAACTTGACATAATTAGCGATATACCATTAGACCCCTTTATAAGCCGCCATCTTAAATATGCACTGTAATGTTTCTCTCCGACTTAAAGTTGAACCGGAAATTTCACTCTTTCTTAGGCTTCTATCACAGTGCTGCAATTGGTTCACTTCATGCAATTGGTTCAAATCCATCGTCATAGACAGTACGCTTGATGACTTTGTGAAGATCGGCTATCTACCGAAGAAAGAAGTTATGTCATATCGTGCTACTGATCCGCCGGAGGAAAAGCCTCAGCCCAAAGAGGGGGAGGTCATCGTCTTCACTGACCATATGAATCGGGGTTTTTCACCACCCGGCTCAAAATTCTTCAAGGACGTCCTGCACTTCTTTGACCTCTGCCCTCAAGACATCGGACCCAATTCCGTGTCTAATATTTGCAATTTTCAAGTGTTTAGTGAGGTATATCTTGGAGAAGAGCCCAGCTTACTACTATTCAGAGAGTTATTTTACTTGAACCGCCAGAACGAATGCACCAATGGACCTAGCTTGGAACTTGGCAGTGTCTCAATCCAACGTCGGAGAGACGTCATTTTTCCTTATGCCAATCCACCAAGTCATCCCAAAGACTGGAACCAGACATGGTTTTATTGCGAAGACACTTCTCTAGATGATGAGAACCCTCTGCCCGGCTTTCATGCTCTGCGTCTTGAGTCCAATCATCCGCTTCCTGACAAGATTACAGCCGCCGAACGCCAGACACTCGCCCCAACTATGGCCAAAATCAAGGCTCTTTTGGGGAACGGGATAAATGGTATCGACTTGGTCCGGGTTTGGCTTGCCTAGCGAATCATTCTGTTGAGCCGCCGCCCTGGTCTGATGTGTACCTACACGGGCAAGAAGAATGACCCTCTGCGGCACAGCTCTGACGATTTACCGGACCACGTCATTGATGACATGACAAAGTCACTCCTGAATGAAAGCCTGTCGATTGTGGTAAGGTGGGCTTAAGCCCCTTCTGCGAATCTAACCCGGCTCCAGCGGTAAGCTGCCAACCTGAGCAAATTACCTTTGACCTTGATGTTTGTCCGTACTCAACCTTTGCTGATTTTTACAGGCTGATGATAAATTTTGGAAAGAAAAATATGATCACGAGGCTGCAAAGAGAGCCACGAAGGCCAAGAGAGCCGCCAGGAAAGAAGCCGCCAAGAAGAAGGGAAAGAAGGCCAGCGCCTCTGACTTGCTTCGACTAGAAGATACTTCTGAGTCGAAGGTAGCCCTTGAATCTCTTGGATCCTTTTTTAACCATCTTATTGACACTGATTATCATCAGGAGGACATGGGAACAAGTCATGGAAAGGATGAAGAGGTAACTATCATTTCCTCCGACTCCGAGCCTTTGCCAAGACAGAAAATCCGAAGAGTAACATGGAAAGTATGATTTTCACATCCCTTAGCTTATCAAGATCCTCAATTTCTTTTGAAGCGACAGATTCATGAGAGCCGGAGGCAGACCCGGACCAGCAAGGATGTGGAACTCTCCTCCGGCTTACTGAATACGCCAAGGAAGCACCGGAACAAGGTCACCTCCGATTTAAATCCCTTTTATCCTTTTGCAGGTCTCACTCGTCAACCACTCAACTCTTCTGACTCGAATTATCAGGAAACTTCACCTTCCTCCGCCAACTCAATGCACTCCAACTTGCCGGCTTTCAAGACCGCTCCATGGTAATGATGACTTGCTTATCCTGTATTCATTTCAATTCTCTATATTTGTACTGATCTTTTGATCTTATGTAGTTGAAAAGCAAAGCCTAGCAAGAAGGTGAAGAAGAATAAGCCGGCCGAAGAGTCGACCTTCAAAGAGCCAGAACTTGGGATAGCCACGCCTGAGGACTATACTCATGAGCCGCCACCTGAACCAGCTCATGACTCGCCAACGCCAACTGCTAACCCACCTGCCGAGAAAGCCGCCGATGGCTCTGAAAACCCAGAAGTCTCTAGCCTGGCCAAGATAGACGATCCTCAAGACACTGATGTCGAGATCACCAAGACCGGCTACATTGAGCCGGGGAGACCTACTGTGCTGGCCAAATGTTCTGCCAAAGAAGAGCACCTAGAATGCCGCAAGGTCAGGTTTGATGTTGCTGATTATACTCACATGAGTATTAGAGAAGTTTTTTCTAGCTAACAGAGCCAAGTACATAGGAGTCGTGATGTCGAAATTGATATGGTGAAGCAGATGCACCAGAAGTTTGAGGTACAATCTCTTCCCTTGAATTATCCTTACTATGACAGCCCCCAAGTCTATTGCTTATGATGAATATGCTATATGATTAGAACAAATATATAAGCATTAGTGATATCCTGTGATCAAACCTGTAAAAATCCGGCTTAATCCGTAGTCCCCAAGGGCCGTCTTAATCTATCTGAATGAGCCGGTCCTTCACATGCTTGTTTAGAATGTAATACTTGTATAGATTTAACAGCAATATGCATTAGCCCCCAAGTGCCAAGTGCTCTTGCTTGCAAAGTACTTGGGACTTACTCTCATGAACCGACACCTAGATAAAATTCTTTGGTAGACATTAGCCCCCAAGTGCCAAGTGTTGTTGCTTGCAAAATACTTGGGACTTTAATATTATATGCTAACAGTCATGATTTTGACCCAGTTTTTGCACAGGCCACCATCACTCAACTTCAGTCAGAAGTGTCTGACTTGAAGAACCGCGTGGAAGCACAGGAGACTGCGACCCAAAGAGCCAACTCCAGATTTGAATTCAGCGTATCTGAACAAGAGAAACTGAAAAGGACTTTAAAATGGAGAAAAAGGCCTGGGCTGAAGAAAAGATCGCTTTGACCAGTCGAGCTGATAAAGAAGAGGCGGCTCTTGAAGAGACGACCGTTGAATTATCCATCTTAAGACGCCATGTCTCTTAGATGGTCTCAGCAATCTTTGCTAAGTCACCCTGCAAGTGTCAAATATTTGAATCTTTCTAGTGATCATATAAATTGTCATTAACTCACCTGACATTGTTATGCAGGCCCCAGGAGCACAAATCTTAACCAAGACATGCTGATAAAGCTGAAGGTGGTTTACACGCTGGTGGAACAACTCTATACTGGATCTCAATGTGCCTTAGCCACAGTGGCTCTGTCAAATGAAGTTCCCACACTCTTAGTGGATGTGCTAAGGAAGCTTTCTGTGCTACCCCAGCGATTCAATGAATTAAGGCGGTCGTCTGCAAGAGCCGGAGCCGTGTCTGCCTTAAGCCGGGCCAACGCTTGGCTTCCTGAATTAGACCCGACTGACATTGCTATTGGGTACCCAAGCTTTAAAGAGGATGGAACGCCTTTTGAACAGGAGGACTTTGCCGCTTGCGTGAAGGAAATCCGCCCTGTGGCCACACTGATTGCTGATGAAGTGGATCTCACCAGGTATCAGCCGCGTTATGATGCGGAGAATCAGAGGACACCAACGCCGCATTATGAAGTGACCAGCCTGATCCCTCGAATCTGTAAGCATACCTTCGCCCCTGAAGTTGACCCGGCCAGACTAATTGATGATGAAGCTCAATTTGAAGCTTTGAATGGCATTGACTGGTCACCATCAACCTTCCAGGACAGGGAACCGGACGAAGGAGCGGAAAGGGCTAATTCGGAAGCTTCAGGCCAACAACAGAATTGATCCGCCAGGTGGCTCATATTGTAACCCACTGAAAAAAACAATTTAATTTTTTGGACTCGGGAAGTCATGTAACAGGGTAGAAATGACTTTGCTTTGCCATGCCATCGTGCATGTTTTGGTTCTCAGCTTTGTTAAGCCGCCATCTTATATTCACCCCTTTTTATACTTATCATTTGTTTTCCTTATGTTTAAGAAAATCTTTGACCTGCCCTGCACAAAGAAATAGATCACAAGAACAAACTCTTGGCGGCTTACCGTAAGGCAGGTCATAATATCTTTACATATAACTTCTAATATGGGACAAAGAGTCACAGATAAGCCTGTTGTGAAATATAGCTTTGAAACACAACTATAATATCATACCTGTGATTTTTGAACTTGTACTGCCGGTTTATATGACTCAGATAGTAAGGGTGATAACCCAATCTTTGGAAACCAACGCTTCCAAATATATGATAATTGCCATATGTCGGCGACTTATCGTCCAAAACCAAGCCAGATTAAATTTAAACACACTTATACTCAGATCTGAACAAAAAAGTCTCAAGACAAAAAACAAAGGTCACTTTCAAACAAAACTTAAGCCAAAAAGAAAGAAGAAATCATGGCTTCTGATTCGAATACGATCAGTAAACTGTTCCAAAGGGGTTAAGCTAGGATTCAAATATGATCATGTAGCCCCCAGTGGCTTTGGCGTTGCGCCGATCAAGAGGGTACCGACAGCTATGTTCTCTTTGGTTTGAATACGACCTGTGTTTGAACAGGAAGCCCCCAGATGACCTTGAGAGTTTTTTAACGAGTCTGATTCAAATACGAACAAAGTCGGACCCAAAAGGGGTTAAGCTATGATTCGAATACGATCAAGAAGCCCCAAGTGAGTTTGGCAGTGTGCCAATCAAAAGGGTACTGACAACTATGTTCTCTTTGGTTCGAATACGACCTATGTTTGAACAGGAAGCCCCCTATTGATCATGAGTTTGGACGTCTAGATTCGAATACGATCATGAGCCGGGCCAAGAGGGTTAAGCTAGATTCGAATAAGACCAGCCCCCAATTGGTCATTTGAAAAGGTGATGATGAAGACATATGATCATTGAGGATGAAAAGGACAGAGGTCCTGCTTTATTACTTATCATAATATATACATCGTCAAAATATGTACATCATGAGAGCCGGTGGCTCAAGTGTAGTAAGGCCGAAGATGATTGATATTCCACGGCCGGCGGGTCTCTTCCTCCGACTTATGTGAGTCTTTGTGCTCTCGAACATCGATAAGGTAGTACGACCCGTTGTTCAAGTTCTTGCTGACCACAAAGGGCCCTTCCCAAGGTGGGGATAACTTGCGTGCATCAGTTTGATCCTGGATGAGCCAGAGTGCAAAATCACCTTCCTGAAAGGTTCTGGACTTAACCCGGCGGCTGTGATAGAGGCGCAGGTCCTGTTGGTAAATAGCCGAGCGGGCTACTGCCATGTCACGCTTTTCATCTAGCAGGTCAAGTGCATCCTGCCGAGCTTGTTCGTTATCAGCTTCAACGTAAGCCGCCACACGGGGTGAGTCATGCCGAATGTCACTAGGTAAAACCGCCTCTGCTCCGTAGACCATGAAGAAAGGCGTGTAACTCGTAGATCTGTTGGGGGTAGTATTGATGCTCCATATCATGGAAGGTAACTCCTCAACCCAACAACCCGGCGTCCGTTGCAAAGGAACCAAGCCGGGGCTTGATGCCTTTCAAGATTTCCTGATTGGCTCTTTCAGCTTGACCATTGGATTGGGGGTGAGCTTCTGATGAAACATCAAGCCGGATATGCTCACATTGACAGAATTCCTCCATGGCGCCTTTGGACAGATTAGTACCATTGTCGGTTATAATGCTGTGTGGAAAGCCAAAATGAAAGATCACCTTTTTCATGAATTGAACCGCCGTAGCTGCATCACATTTACTAACTAGCTCTGCCTCAACCCACTTTGTGAATTTGTCAACCGCCACCAAAAGATGGGTCTTTTTTATCTTTGGATCTTTTGAAAGGCCCAACCATGTCGAGCCCCCAGACTGCAAACGGCCAAGTAACTGGAATCATCCTCAACTCTTGAGCCGGCACGTGAGCACGTCTTGAGAACTTCTGACAACCATCAAATTTACTGACCAGATCCTCCGCATCAGCGTGAGCCGTTAGCCAATAAAATCCATGACAAAAGGCTTTGGCCACAAGGGACTTTGAACCGGCATGATGGCCACAATCTCCTTCATGAATCTCATGAAGAATTTCTTGACCTTCCTCAAGATAAACACAATGCTGAAACGCCCCAGTGACATTGCGATGATGTAACTCGCCATTGGCAATTGTCATTGACTTAGATCACCGGGTTATCTGCCTGACCAGGGTTTCACCCTCAGGCAACTCACCCCGGGTCATGTAAGCCAAGTATGGCACTGTCCAATCTGGGATGACGTGAAGAGCCGCCACCAATTGTGCTTCCGGGTTAGGAACAACCAAGTCTTCCTCTGTAGGCAACTTGACAGAAGGGTTATGCAGAATATCCAAGAAGGTATTAGGTGGCACCGGCTTACGCTGAGACCCCAACCGGCTTAAACCATCAGCCGCCTCATTCTTTCTGTGATCAATGTGCTCCACTTGGTAACCCTTGAAGTGTCCAACAATGGCGTCAACCTCACGGCGATAAGCCGCCATAAGGGGATCCTTGGAATCCCACTTGCCTGATACTTGTTGAGCCACCAAGTCTGAATCGCCAAAGCACATTACCCGGCTTAATCTCATCTCCTTAGCCATCCGAAGACCATGGAGCAAGGCCTCATACTCAGCTGCATTGTTAGTACAGGGAAACATCAACCTTAGTACATAACAAAATTTGTCACCTTAAGGGGAAGCTAAAACAACTCCAGCCCCCGAGCCCTCCAATTGCCTGGACCCATCAAAGTGAATAGTCCAATATGTGTTGTACGGCTTCTCTTCAGGCATCTGCAGCTCTGTCCAATCGTTGATGAAGTCCACCAATGCTTGAGACTTGATAGCAGTGCGTGGTACATACTTTAAACCATGAGGCCCAAGTTCAATGGCCCACTTGGCGACTCGTCCTGTGGCTTCTCTGTTTTGAATGATATCTCCCAAAGGAGCAGAACTGACCACAGTGATGGGATGACCCAGGAAATATTGCTTAAGCTTCTGGCTTGCCATGAACACCCCGTAAACAAGCTTCTGCCAATGTGGATACCATTGCTTGGACTCAATAAGCACCTCACAGATGTAGTAAACCGGCCATTGAACCGAATGCTCCATGCTAGCCTCCTTGTGCTCCACCACAATGGCTACATTGACAGCACGGGTGTTAGAAGCCACATATAACAATAATGGCTCCTTATCAATGGGATCAGCAAGGACTGGCGGCTCAGCTAGCTGTCTCTTCAAATCTTCAAAGGTAGCGTTAGCAGCATCACTCCAGACAAAGTCGTTTGTCTTCTTCATCATCTGATACAGCGGTATAGCCTTCTCACCTAACCGGCTTAAAGCGGCAATACGACCCGCCAAACGCTGAACATCATTGATACACACCGGTTTAGCCAAAGAAGTGATTGCCTTGATCTTCTCCGGATTAGCCTCAATGCCTCTGTTAGAAACCAGAAAACCCAAAAGCTTGCCTGCAGGCACACCAAAAACGCACTTGGCCGGGTTAAGCATCATCTTGTAGACCCGGAGATTATCAAAGGTCTCCTTTAAATCATCTATCAAGGTCTCCTTCTATCTGGACTTTACCACAATGTCATCCACATAAGCATGAACATTGCGCCCAATATGATTGTGAAGACAGTTCTACACATATCGCTGATAAGTTGCCTGGGCACTCCTAAGCCCAAAAGGCATAGACACATAGCAGAAGGCTCCAAAAGGAGTAATAAAAGCCATTTTCTCCTCGTCCTTAACTGCCAACTTGATCTGATGATAACCAGAATAAGCATCCAAAAAGCTCAAATGCTCACAACCCGCCGTAGCATCAATGATTTGATCAATATGAGGGAGAGCGAAAGGATCAACCCGACAAGCCTTGTTTAAATCCGTGTAATCCACACACATACGCCAAGTGTCGTTCTTCTTAACCACCAGCACCGGGTTAGCCAACCACTCTGGATGAAAAACTTCAATAATGAACCCGGCCGCCAAGAGCCGGGCCACTTCCTCACCAATTGCCTTACGCCTCTCTTCATTGAACCGCTGAAGAAACTGCTTGACCGGCTTAAATTTTGGATCAATATTGAGAGTGTGCTTAGCGAGTTCTCTCGGTACACCCGGCATGTTAGAAGGTTTCCATGCAAAGATGTCCCGGTTCTCACGGATGAACTCGATGAACGCGCTTTCCTATTTGGGATCTGAATTGGCACTGATACTGACCTGCTTAGATGAGTCGCCTGGAACAAAATCAACAAGCTTGGTGTCATCGGCCGACTTAAACTTCATTACCGGCTCATGCTCTGTGGTGGGCTTCTTTAAAGACGTCATGTCCGTCGGGTCAACATTGTCCTTGTAGAACTTCAACTCCTCTGTTGCACAAACAGATTCAGCGTAAGCAGCATCACCTTCCTCACATTCCAAGGCTATCTTCCGACTCCCATGTACTGTGATGGTGCCCTTATGACCCGGCATCTTGAGATGCAAATAAACATAACACGGTCGTGCCATGAACTTGGCATAAGCCGGCCGTCCAAACAGGGCGTGATACGGGCTCTTGATTTTGACCACCTCAAAGGTTAACTTCTCAGCAATAGAATCATGCTCATCTCCAAAGGCTACCTCCAGCTAAATCTTACCTACTAGGTACGCCGACTTACCAGGGACCACTCCATGAAAAACAGTGTTGGAAGTCTTGAGATTTTTATCAGTTAAACCCATGCGACGAAAAGTCCCATAATAGAGGATATTGATGCTACTGCCTCCATCCATGAGCACCTTAGTGAATTTATATCCACCAACCTGAGGTGCCACCACCAAGGCCAAGTGACCCGGATTGTCAACCCGGGGAGGGTGATCTTCCCTACTCTATAGAATAGGCTGCTCAGACCATCTCAAATAACAAGGAACTGTCGGCTCAACGGCGTTCACAGACCTCTTATGAAGCTTCTGGTCCCATTTGCACAAACTGGTGGTAAACACATGATATTGTCCACTATTCAGGTGCTTTGGATTACTCTGATATCCGCACTGCTGCTGCTGCTGACCTCCCTGGCCAGATTGCTGATTATAACCACCTTGATTGCCATGAGAGCTTTGAAAATTGGAATTTGAACCACCGCGTGAGCCATGAAAGCTGCCGCCACCTGAGCCGCCAACCGGTCCATGATTACCATAGAACATGTTGGAATTCTTGAAAGCTTTCATGATCGTACAGTCCTTCCATAGGTGAGTGGCCGACCTCTGTGCAGTATCGTGCCTTGGACAGGGCTCATTCAGTAACTGCTCAAGCGTGGGGCTTGACCCGCCGGACCGAGGAGGTGGTCTCCCCTTACGTCGTTGATTGTTTCCCTGGTCATTGGTGTTAGCCACAAACTCCAAGCTACCATCAGCCTTACATTTATTATTACCTCCTTGATTTGCCAGGTTATGCTGAGGACCCTTGGCGTTGTCGTTCTTCTTTCCCTTCCCCGTCTTCTCATCATTAGACTCGGGAAGCTTGGTACTATCAGAGTCAGCGTATTTGACTAGAGCCGCCATCAGCTGGCCCATGTCATTACAATCACGCTTGAGCCGCCCCAGCTTCATCTTTAGAGGCGTAAAACGGCAATTTTTCTCCAACATTAAGGTTGCAGAGCTGGCATCCATCTTATCAGATGAATGTATTATGGCTTTGACCCGGCGCACCCAATGGGTCGTGGACTCACCCTCCTCTTGCTTGCAATTAGTCAAATCCACAATTGACATGGGCTGCTTGCATGTATCTTTGAAGTTCTGAATGAATCGGGCTTTTAACTCTGCCCATGAACCGATGGAATTAGGCGGCAGCCCCTTCAACCAAGTGCGGGCCATCCCATCCAACATCATGGTGAAGTATTTGGCCATCGCAGCGTCACTGACTTCCAGTAGCTCCATGGCCGTCTCATAGCTTTCAATCCATGCCCCCGGTTGTAAGTCGGACGTGTAATTAGGCACCTTTCGAGGGCCCTTGAAATCCTTGGGCAAACGTTCGTTACGCCGAGCCGGCACCAGACAAGGGACACCTCCGGTCCTAGTGGTCACGCTTGCCTCAATAGAAGTCGTTGGATAAACCAGAAAAGACTGGTAAGCCGCCCGCTGATCCACCTGCTCAACCGCCTGCTGAGCCGCCCATTCAGCCTCTTGACGTATTCTGTCCTGATCAACCAAGTTAGGAGCTCCATCACGCGTCGGGTCATCCCCGCACAGCTGGTCACGGCACCGGGGGTTGCTTGAAACGGCCGCTGAATCCATGTGCCTGCTATAACTCGGGCTCCGGCTTGGACGAGGGGTCGAATGAATCATGTCTCGGCTATACGAGTACGCCTCCTGCTGCGCTAAAGCCGTCTGAAGAAGCTCTCTGACCCTGTGACTTTCAACCACCGTCGGAGAGTCACCCTCCACCGGGAGAGTCGCCAATCATGCTGCCGCAGCAATCATGTTCTCCAAAGGGTTAGAATAATGACCCAATGGTGTTGGTACATAACGAGGTGGAGCCGTATTCATCCAGGGAGGTCCCATCATACGCGGCTGAAAGTGCAACTAATCCCCGGGTGGTTTTGGTAATTAACAACAACATATATATCATTGAACTAATAGTTACTTGAGAATCATTTCAGAGAGTTCAGTGATATGGGTATGGCAAGGACTGAAGAAGTGGACCCCTCAAAATGCTAAGGCAAGCATTGGCAAAAGCTCAAGACTCCATTTTTGGTTTAGTGATCCAAGATCACATTGAGTCCATAGGAAAAGCCAATACTATTAAAAGGGATGAGGTTATGATGATGATCTGGTTGCTCAAGTGCTTAGTGATACATCTCCTAAACTATCAGCAACTTTCACCGCCATATACACTCATAAGTAGTCTCGGTCCCACCGATATTCCAAACTCACCACACCGAGATGAACCACCTCAGCCATAAGCCAAACCCTAGTAAACTCGGATTTTCCGATTCGAACTCGGTCTCACCAAAATATGAGTTGCCAAGCTTCAGAATCTTCGTCATCAAATCGGTGTCACCGAGATGATGAAGTCGGTCCCACCGAAACTGGCATGCTCTTGTCATTGCACGAATCGGACTCACCGAGATTGTATTTTTGGTCCCACCGAAAATCCCAACGTTCACATTAATTGAACTATCGGTCCCACCGAGATTGCTCAAATGTGTGTAACGGTTGGATTTTGTGTGGAGGCTATTTATACCCCTCCACCCCCTCTTCATTCGTGGAGAGAGCCATCAGAAAGAACTACCACTCCTACCTTACATTTCTGAGAAGAGAACTACCTACCCTTGTGTTGAGATCAAGTTGCTCCACTCCCACCATATGAAGCTTGATCTCTAGCCTTCCCAAGTTGCTTTCCACTCAATCCTTTCTTCCACCACAGCCAAATCAGTGAGGAGAGTTGAGTGTTGGGGAGATTATCATTTGAAGCACAAGAGCAAGGAGTTCATCATCATCTACAACATCTATTACCTTTTGGAGGGTGGTGCCTCCTAGATTGGTTAGGTGTCGCTTGGGAGCCTCCGTCATCGAGATGTGGAGTTGAACCAAGAAGTTTGTAAGGGCAAGGAGATTGCCTACTCGTGAAGATCTACCCGAGTAAGGCTAGCCCTCCGTGGGCGTGAGGCCATGATGGAATAGACAAGGTTGCTTCTTCGTGGACCCTTCGTGGGTGGAGCCCTCCGTGGACTCTCGCAGCCGTTACCCTCCGTGGGTTGAAGTCTCCATCAACGTGGAAGTACGATAGCACCACCTATCGTAACCACGAGAAAAATCACGCGTCTCCAAAATTGCGTTTGCTCTTCTCCACCTCTCTTTACTACATGTGCAATTTACTTTCCGCTGCCTATACTCTAGAATTGCATGTGTAGGGTGATGCTTGACTTGATCATAATTGTGAATCTGCCAAAATTGTTCTTTGTCAAAAGGCAGAATTTTATATTGTCAAGTAGTCTAATCACCCCCTCTAGACATACTTTCGATCCTACAAGTGGTATCGAGCTTTGGTCTCCATTGTATTGGTTTCCATTGCATTGACTCCATAAGCTTGGTTTCACAACCTAGGAGAGTATGGCGCCTAGTGAGGGTAATTTTCAGAGAGGTCCTTACTTTGATGGTACAAATTTTGCTAGTTGGAAGCATAAAATGAAAATGCATATTCTTGGTCATAACCCAGCCGCATGGGGCATTATTTGTGTTGGTATGCAAGGTGAATTCTTCGAGGAAGGAAAAGTTCGGATCATGGCTACAACGGAAGAATTGCGGATGTTGCAAAACAATGCTCAAGCTTGTGACATTCTCTTCAATGCCTTGTGTCCCGAGGAGTTCAACAAAATCAGCCGCCTTGAGAATGCAAAAGAGATTTGGGATACTTTGGTTGAAATGCACGAAGGTACCGAGTCCGTGAAGGAATCAAAGCTAGATATTCTTCAAGGTCAACTTGACAAGTTCAAGATGAAGGATGGTGAAGGAGTCGCTGAAATGTACTCTAGGCTTGCTCTCATCACAAATGAGATTGCCGGCTTAGGAAGCGAAGAAATGACCGATCGATTCATCATCAAGAAGATTCTCGAGCTTTGGATGGAAAGTATGACACCGTGTGCACTTTGATCCAAATGATGCCAAACTACAAGAATCTCAAGCCAACCGAAGTCATTGGAAGAATTGTTGCTCATGAGATGACACTTAAGGATAAGGAAGAGCTTCACAACAAGTCAAGTGGTGCTTACAAAGCTACAACTGATGCTCCCACAACCTCAAGTGACAAGTTAGTTTCCAATGAAGAGATAAGCCTAATGGTCAAGAACTTCAACAAATTCTACAAGAATAGAGGCAAAGAGAGAAGCTCAAAGTCTAAATCATATGATGAAAAGAGATCTTCTAGTCGTGATCGAAACTGCTACAATTGTGGAAGACCCGGACACTACTCAAATGAGTGTACGGCTCCCCACAAGAGAAAAGAATAATCTCCAAGAAGGAGAAGCTCAAGAGATGAGTCACCTCGGAAAGAGAGAAGGAGTAGAGATGATCGTTATGAACGAAGACCCTCTCGGAGAAGCAAGGATTCGGAGAGGAAAGACAAGTCATCAAGGAACTACACAAGAAGAAAACATCAAGCTCATGTAGGTGAATGGGTCTCCGGCTCCGACTCCGACAATTAATCCGAAGGAAGCTATCACTCCAACTCCGACTACAGTCAAGATGAAGGTGTTGCCGGTCTTGCTCTCGTATCCTCCAACTCCAACTCCTACGACTTATTTGATCCACAAAATGAGGGAATTGGAAGATGCTTCATGGCTAAAGGCCCCAAGGTATCACACCCTGAATTCATTGACTTCAATAGTGATGAGGATGACTTGCTTGGTGAAGATGAGCTCTTGCTTGATAAATCCAATGAGCCTAGTAACGATGAACATGCTAGTAGTCTTTATAGTCGAGAAGAGTCGAATGACAATGCTATGAAGGAGATTGAGCGTCTAACTAAAGAACTAAACACTCTTAAGTTAGCTCATGAAACAACTCAAGAAGATCATAGAAAGCTCCTAAGATCTCATGAGAAGCTACGCTCGAGAAGCTCACTCTAGAGCAAGAACATGAGTTTCTAAAAGCAATCAATGACGATCTTCAAAGAAGAGTTCTTCATATCTTGCCAAACGACTTCTCTTGTCTAATTTCTTGCCACCCATTAAGACTAAGCATGACAAGCATAAGAAAAATTCTTCCTCTAGTAGTAACAATAACCATGCTAAATCCAATGTTGTTGCTTCTAGTAGTTCTCTTGATTCCACTAACAATGTTTCAAGCCAAGTTACACTTGAGCAAGAAAATAGTCTATTGAAAGGGATCATAGAGAAAGGTGTCTACAGGAGCCTTGCCGGAAGCAAGAACTTTGAGGAAATTATTCACAAGCAAGGAAGGCACCGGAAGAATCAAGGAATTGGTTTTGAGCGAAAGTTCAACGCCGAAGGTCTTGAATGGGAAGAAGGTCAATATCCTACTCCACAGTTTGTTCCTCAAAAGGAGAAGTATGATCCTACTTCTTCCAAGGTGGAACAAGCTCAAGATGACCTTCCACCACAAGACCACAAGCTAAAAGGCAAGGACAAGCTTCAAGAGGAGATTGATGCATTTGTTGAAGCACCTCAAGCCATGGTCAAGTGGGTTCCCAAGGAAACGTCAAGTTCTACTTCGTCAAGCTCAACTACAACCCCAAGGATTCCCATCAAGATGATGTGGATCCCGAAGAAGAAGAACTAGAAAGTTCTTGAGGGTGACTCCGCCAACATACTTCACTCACATTCATTTTGGCAAAAACTTGTGCAATCAACTTCCACATCGTGCACTAGTTCATGGAGTCACAAACCCTCTTGTTGGTAAGTCAAGGGACAAGGTAATCATTGCTTTCATGGACATCATCTATTGTGAACTTCAATCTATGTCCATGGATATCCTTGTTTGTTCCTTGTGGGACTAACCCATGTAGGTATTGAAAGTGCCCGAATCCAAAGGATAGCTCCCAACTCTTGATGATCTTCATCAACATTGAGCATCCACATCTTCAACATCTACATGAAGTCTTCTACGACAACCCAAGGTTAGTTTGACCCTTTAAAAGGGGTTCTCACATCTAGGGGGAGCTTTGCTCTAAAAAATTGAGCTAAAGCATATTCAAATGATGTGAACACATCAATGCTTTATGTACAAGTGGTAACCCCACTTGTGCTTAAATGATGAGTATGACCTATGATCAAATGTTCTCATTTGGCTCCTAAGTCAATATACTCATATAAAGATGACCTAGTCATCGACAAATTGTATGTTAGTTGCTAGAGTTTTTGTTGTGCATGTTTGACACATATTTCATTTGCTATCTTATTGTGTGAGCATGTTGGATGCATGATTTTATCCATTCGAGGACATCCATTTGTTGTTTTGGTCTTTTTGAGTTTTCTGACCAAATGGATGGACAAGAATGCCTAAGTACCTCCCCTAGCTATCTATGCTTTCTTGTCTCAAATTCTATTCATGCTTACATCACAAATTTTGAACAAGTCATTTTCGGACCCTCCGGGTGAGGAGCACTTGAGCCACCGATCCGTCAAGGGCTAACTTCCAAAACCTTCTAATTGATTTCGGTCGACCAACTCACTCAAACTCGGTCGAACCGAAAGCATTTAGATCGATCTAGGTTTTCACCTCGGTGAAACCGAGTTGTGATTTTCGGCGTGATCGAAGTGCATAATCGCTTAGCAGTTATCCATCTCGGTGCCACCGAAGTTTTACAACTCGGTCCCACCGACAATGAAGGGGTATATATTCCGAGGGCCGCGCGCTGATTCCTCCTTCAAACGTTTCGCCCCACACCTTGCTGCCGCCGCCTTGGTCTCCGGATCGTCGCCGTAAATGCCTTCAGGCGCCCTCGCCGCAGTCTCCGTCGCCGTCAACAGCCATCTCCTCCGAGTCGTTGCCGCCGTAGAAAAACTCCACCAAGTTAGGGTGAGTTTTGATCCCACTCGTGCTCCCATCTCCGATTCAATGCACGTTTGGATTGCCTAGTATCTTGCCATGATTGAAATCCTCCTGTACACTAGATTAGTTCGTTTGAACTAGATTCGAGTAAAAGTTTTAGGGTTAGGTTTTCGCGGAACACATCTCGGTGAGACCGATTTTATAGTTTCGGTATGACCGATTTGGCCTATGGCCATTGCACTGCACCCTTCGGTCCAACCGAGTTGTGCAAAATCGGTGTGACCGAAATGAAGATTCTGTGAAACCCTAGTGTTTTCGGCAAGACCGAAACCCACTTCGGTCAAACCGAAAGTGGTGTGACAAGCTCCTGTTTAACACTTCGGATTCACCGAACCTTAAACTCGGTCTGACCGAAATGTCTTCTGTGAAAACTTAATACTAGAATTTGAACTCATTTTTTTTGCAAAAACTTCTGCAGTTTGTGATGACTCTTCTTCTCTGCCTACACCTTATCTATTCACAGGTTGTCGGCCATGTCGATGCCGTGTGGCAATCGAACAGTCGAGACACCCATTGCAGACATTCCAGAGGCAGGCTCTAGTCCTGATCCTAGTAGCTCATCTGATGATGGTGAGAGGAGTACACCAAGTGGCTTGCCTCCTGCAGCCACCAGAGCTAGAAAGAAAAGGAATTCAGATGATGAGGATTCAGATTTTGTTGTTGAGGAAGAGGTGACCTCAAAGCCCAAAAGGAAGGTTGTTGCCAAAGAGCAACAAGGTCAACAAACTAAGAAGGGCACCAAGAAAGTCAAGCGATCAACTGTTGCTAAGAAGCTAAATTTGGGAGAGGCAGCTGCAAGCAAAGTGAAGAAAACCTCCAAGAGAAAGAGGATAGTGCATGATGCAGCAGTAGAGGATGAGGATGAGGAAGCACCCCAGCCTCCTTCTCAGAAGCCAAAGTTCATGGGTGATGCCATTAAGGCCGAGCCACGTCAAAGCCCAAGAAATCTGCTCCAGCTAAGGCAGCTCCAAGAAAGCCTCGCTGCCAAGCCCAAGAAGACCGTCGAAACATTCCAATGTCTTCAAAAGAACAAGGATGATGTGCCACCAGGTGTGTCGATGATGAAGGACCGGTTTGCGAAACTTCGTCCAAAAGCGCCACTACATAATGATGCTCATCCTCAAGCCGAGAATATGAAGGAAAGGAAAGATAGAGGTCTCGGACTATGGAGACAAACTGACCCATATGCCGTGAGGAGAAGAACTGCTGTAGATCCCAGATTTCACACCGAGAGCAGCGGGACTTCTATGAGACCGTCTTGATGGACAAGAAGCCCATAGTCGCAGACACCGATATGTCGATTGGAAGTACATTGACATAAGAAAACAGAGATTTCTTTCCACATGTGCATGAAAGTTTCACCGCATGTGGAGTTGCAGACTTTGTAGGTCGAAATTGACCAGTTGGAACGATGAGATGATAATGCAATTCTATGCCACACTCACTTCTACCCCGATGGAAAGATTATGTGGATGGTGAAGGTCAAAGATTTTCTTCTTCTGTTGAAGAATGGGCAGAAATTCTGAATGCTCCAAAGGCAACGAGAAGATGATATTGATGTATATGGGATTCCAAAGAAGAATCATGAATCAATGAAGAACATGTACAAAGAGATTCCAAACAAAGGATTTGGGAACTGGAAGCTCGCTCGATCTACTATCTCGTGCAGGCTTACCTACCACTAATACCATTTTGAGCATACCTTGATGCCCAAATCTGGAGATCATCGCATGATCGAGGATACTCTATCAACATGCTGCACATACTTGATGAGAGAGCACCTTTCAAGGTGATGGACTTGATGGTAGAAACCATTAAGAGGATTGCGGTGACCGTAAAAGGTCATGTGGATTTGCCCGCAGATTCAGATGCTTATCAATGCCAAGTTTGGCACGGGCACATTCTTGTTGGATAGAGAACATTTACCGTTGCAGCCGAGCATGAAGACAATGTTGTTGTGATGGATAAGGAGGATCCGACATCTGTTGAAGGTCAAGCCAAGATCGAAGCGCTAAGAAAGCCAAAGTCGACAAGGAAGCAAAGAGAAGCAGCAGCAGCTAAACCAAAGAGCTTCGAGAGCAAATTCTTGAAGCCACTCAAAGGATTGAACAACGCCTGCCAGCATTATACAGCCTCGGAGAGCCTAGAGAGGATTGTTGAAGACAAGATCCACGCCGACGTGAAGCCGATCAAGTACAAGTGACCGTCAACAAGCTCGAGGCGGACATTGATGATGCAAAGCAGAGAAGGAAGAGCTTATGCGTGAGTTGCAGGATGACTTAGTCCAAGATTCTCACGACAGATCGCTCCGGTTCCCACAGGACCCCGATCATTTGCTATTCCGAAGGATCGACACCAAGACTACAGACTTCAAACCTCCCAGTTCAGCCCAAAGAATTACTCCAACTCCAGCTCAAAGTGACCACTCCTCCAAAGACAGACATTAGTGAAGTCTTCGCCGATCTTGTCATATCCACTCCGACATCAACCTGCACGGAGCCGCCAGCAGAGTCCACAGTGACGCTTAGCTCTATGCTTTTTCGAACTTTTTGGTAACTTGTTGCCAAAGGGGGAGAAATTGTATAGATCATAGGACTTCGAGAGAGAGTGTTGTTGTCTTTGCGCTTTTGCTCTTTCGTTCTTTTGCGGTTTCTTTGAGATACTTTTGGTTTTCGAGACATTCAGTGTGTTTGATACTCCGTTTGATTCTACCTTAATGAGTGCTTGGTCGTACTATGCTTTAATGTGTGCTTAATGCTTATCATATGCCATTCCTATCTCGTATGACCATTTACTCATGTCTTGGTGATTGGGTGCATGCTGTTCATTCTTATCATTTTGTGCGCTCCACCAAGATGTATGTGACATGGAAGAGTGACCCATGATCCTAATCGATTGTGCATTTGCATTCAAACGCAAATCTTAAATAATGCACAAATTTAGGGGGAGCTCTTGCTTATCACATACTTCTCAAAGCGACGATATTATTCATTGATTATATCCTTTGTCAAAGCTTTGATCTATATGTTGTCATCAATTACCAAAAAGGGGGAGATTGAAAGTGCAACTAATCCCCGGGTGGTTTTGGTAATTAACAACAACATATATATCATTGAACTAATAGTTACTTGAGAATCATTTCAGAGAGTTCAATTGATATGGGTATGGCAAGGACTCAAGAAGTGGACCCTCAAAATGCTAAGGCAAGCATTGGCAAAAGCTCAAGACTCCATTTTTGGTCTAGTGATCCAAGATCACATTGAGTCCATAGGAAAAGCCAATACTATTAAAAGGGATGAGGTTATGATGATGATCCGTTGCTCAAGTGCTTAGTGATACATCTCCTAAACTATCGCAACTTTCACCGCCATATACACTCATAAGTAGTCTCGGTCCCACCGATATTCCAAACTCACCACACCGAGATGAACCACCTCACCATAAGCCAAACCCTAGTAAACTCGGATTTTTCGATTCTCGAACTCGGTCTCACCGAAATATGAGTTGCCAAGCTTCAGAACATTCATCATCAAATCGGTGTCACCGAGATGATGAAGTCGGTCCCACCGAAACTGGCATGCTCTTGTCATTGCACGAATCGGACTCACCGAGATTGTATTTTCGGTCCCACCAAAAATCCCAACGTTCACATTATTTGAACTATCGGTCTCACCGAGTTGTCAACTTCGGTCCCACCGAGATTGCTCAAATGTGTGTAACGGTTGGATTTTGTGTGGAGGCTATTTATACCCTCCACCCCTCTTCATTCGTGGAGAGAGCCATCGTAAAGAACTACCACTCCTACCTTACATTTACGAGAAGAGAACTACCTACCCTTGTGTTGAGATCAAGTTGCTCCACTCCCACCATATGAAGCTTGATCTCTAGCCTTCCCAAGTTGCTTTCCACTCAATCCTTTCTTCCACCACAGCCAAATCAGTGAGGAGAGTTGAGTGTTGGGGAGATTATCATTTGAAGCACAAGAGCAAGGAGTTCATCATCATCTACAACATCTATTACCTTTTGGAGGGTGGTGCCTCCTAGATTGGTTAGGTGTCGCTTGGGAGCCTCCGTCATCGAGATGTGGAGTTGAACCAAGAAGTTTGTAAAGGCAAGGAGATCGCCTACTTCATGAAGATCTACCCGAGTAAGGCTAGCCCTCCGTGGGCGTGAGGCCATGATGGAATAGACAAGGTTGCTTCTTCGTGGACCCTTCGTGGGTGGAGCCTCCGTGGACTCTCGCAGCCTGTTACCCTCCGTGGGTTGAAGTCTCCATCAACGTGGAAATACGATAGCACCACCTATCGGAACCACGAGAAAAATCACCGTGTCTCCAAAATTGCGTTTGCTCTTCTCCACCTCTCTTTACTACATGTGCAATTTACTTTCCGCTGCCTATACTCTAGAATTGCATGTGTAGGGTGATGCTTGACTTGATCATAATTGTGAATCTGCCAAAAACTGTTCTTTGTCAAAAGGCAGAATTTTTATATTGTCAAGTAGTCTAATCACCCCCCCTCTAGACATACTTTCGATCCTACAGCGGCTGAACCCGCGTCCTAGCCCCAGGCGTTGCAACCCGGTTTACCTCCGGCGGGTTACTGGGGCCCTGCCCCGGGTGTACGGAAGAGGTTTCGAGGATCATAAACCGGAGGCAGACGGGACTGACTCTTCTGGTACCTTCTTCTCATGACCTCGTTTGACGCGTTCTGATCCATCGCGAGTTGGAAAGCCTGCGACCGAATCCGCTGAGCCTGAGTGTCCAGAGCCACCAGCTTTGCGGTCATCCTGATGTCTTCCGCCGCCAGGTCTTTCTTAGCCTGCACTATATCCTGTTTTAACTGCGCCACTTCCGCATCATGTGAGCTTGATCCACCGGGTTAACCACGGCGGTTAATAGAGCTGTCATCTTATCCATGAGATCCACCAAGACTGAGCCGACGGCGACAGGCCTCGCCTCTGGCTGCCGACCGGAGGTTATCGCTGTCGCAACCGTAGAGTTTTGAACGGGTTGCGTGCCAGCCATGAAGATCCCAACTCTGCTCGGCGGCTGAAGGAGGTCCGGAATACTACTGCCATCGGAACAGCCCCCAAGCCCGACGTCTTGCAATTGATACAGCGAATCCGTCTCACCTGTGGACGACTCACCATCAGAGTAGATGGTCGTCTCACCGGCAGACACAGATCCTTCAGAAAGTTCCTCTTCGTGGATGCATCCCATGAAGGCACGTTTCATGGCAGGCTGAGCCCGGGCGGGTCTCGCATGCTGAGCCGTCTCGATGACGTCAGTGCAGATGTCCGGCTCAGGGCCCGGCTCGCCGATCTTGCCGATGAAGACGTGGATTCCGCCGAAGGGGACCCGGTACCCGTACTCAATTGAGCCGTTGTCGGGGCCCCAGCTTGCGTCGTCGATGTAGAGCTTGCCGCAACGACTCTTGGTCATCTGGCCCACAGCGTATCCGTTGAGCCCTTCGAAGCTGCCCTTCAAGAATTCAAATCCACCGTGCGCTGGCCCCACGGTGGGCACCAACTGTCGTGGAATTGTCACGTCAGATGTCCTAGTGAAAGGAGTTAGTCGTGGAGCCATCGCAACTAGGAAGCTTAAAGGGGTTAATCGGGACAAAGGACACGGGGTTTATATTGGTTCGGCCCCTTACCATGAAGGTAAAAGCCTACAATTCAGTTTTGAGTGGGATTGCTCATGTCTCAATTACCAGGGAGCAATTTCGCTTGACCTAGTTCTCGATTTGATCTTACTTGCCCAGAACCGCCGCCAGGTCGTCCCTTTATATATAAAGGTCGACGCCCAGCGGCTCACAGAGTCCCGGCCGGCTCATAAACAGTGTCCGGCTCGGTCTCTAACTATTCTTGCCTTACAATACAAGTTATGTACATATGGCGGTTTATCTCTATGGGCCTTAAGTCGCCTTTGGGCTTTGGGCCCTTAACTGAACCGCCATCTTCAAGCTTTGTCTTGGGCTTCAAGAGTCCTCATAGGTATAACCCGGCCCCTCTCGGGCGGGTCATACCTAATAGTTATATCCCCAACAGTTACCATACAGCCCTTGCACAAGCAGCGATAGTCGAGACCTAAGCAAAATCTCTCCTGTATTATTTTCTCACAGTTTCCATTTATATCGGCCAAAACAGTGTTTTTAATGTTTTTTTCAACATGAGGGGAAAACTGCATTTTCATGTCTCACGTAACACCGTTAGTGAGTAAAATGAACGAAAATGTCATATAAGAAACAATATGTACTTTTAGTGTCAAATAGGGAAGAAGATATTTTTTCGGGCCAAATAGGGAAGCAAAATTTAACAAAGAGTCTAATAAGAAATTCTCTCTTTGTCATGCTATGTCTTAATCTCTCGGCCTTCATGCCGTATGTTGGCCTGGGTGCCATGTACTCCTTGCTTTCCCGTACTTTTTGTGGTGTTGGTACCTTTATTCCGGTTGTTTGTTGGTGGTGAACGCTGCATGGTGACTTTATTTATAAAGTCGGGCTGATGCCTCTTCTTTAAAAAAAATGTAGGCTGTAGCTGCGAATTTGTCATAAATTAATGTGTGGTATATGCTAACTGTACTATGAGGGATCAAACGAACTGTTTTCTGTAACGGTCTGTTAAAAATCAAGGTAATAATAGCGGGATTAGTAAGCAATCAACAAAATTTGCCATTTCTAAGGAAAAAGTAGCGGAACAAACGAGAAGAATAGAGTGGGATGAATCAGGGTAATATTGTCAGCTCATACGACCTAATGGATATCACACACAAATTGCAAGAATGTATAAATGTTTTTTTTTACTTCTAATATAATAAAACCATCATCTAATTTTATGATTAAACTACCAAATATTCCTATCATTGGGAGGCCTGTGCTGCGCCGTATTACGTGCGGTCCTGCAAGAAGATACCGTTTGCCCCAAGATCAATGACATGGTCCATGGTCTACTGGGTAGGGCATGAAAATTTACAAAGCCTAAGCAGGTGCTTGATCTTGTCCCCATGGAGTGATAGCATATTTTTCTATATGGCCCTGCATTCGTAGATTTGTCCTTATCGAATATAGTCCAGGTCCAATCAATGATAAGGCCAATCCCGGCAATACCCAGATGCCAGATCTGACCACGCGAAGCACGCTGCCTACGTGTTCTTGGCATACCCAGATCTGACCACGCGAAGCACGCTGCCTACGTGTTCCATTAAAGTAATTTGCTACACATGGCTTTTGGCTCCCGGGGGCATTTGCTCCCGGATGACAGTAACTCAAAAAGTGTTAAATGTTTTTTAAAAAGATCGAATGTTGTATGGATGTCTGTGCTAGTGTCGCAAGCATGCTTGTCAATTTTCATGCAAAATGGAGTTGTAGTGTTTCATCAGTAAAAGAACAAATTCGAGATGGCATTTTGGGTAACATTTGATGGTTATATTTGTTTTTGTTTTTGCGCAGGCCAAAATGTTAACGGTTTTGCCTAAAACTTTGCAGGTAGCATTTGGATGTGACTATGAATATATAAAAAATTTGTTGGGCTTTTTTGACATTTAAAAAATTATTTTTCATGCGCAGCAGCACGTGGTCCGGGGAGCCAAATTGGATTTCCCGCTACACCATCATCTAGTGTGCCTACATAGCCAAATAGTACGATCTTTTTTCTGAATCAACGGCAACTTTGATAAATCCTGACATAAAAGATGGCGCCATGAAACTCAGATAGCCACGTTTGAAAAGAATATCTGAGGCAGGCGCTGCCCCAGAATAGGCTCATAAACACACTGGGCTACATAAGCACACCTGGCTCTGGAAATGGTCGTTTGCAGAGGTAATCGTGCATGTTGCCCATCCGAAGTAGCTTATGTAGTATAGTCGTTATGTCACCTGACTTTAGAAATAGGTTTCTTTTTCTAAGGAAATTTTGCTGCCTATCTATTCTACTCCTATTACGTTTCTCTGAAACCCACTAATTCTATATACATATTTCACTCATGATTCTGTGCGGATATATAACATAGGTTGCATCTTAGTAGATGAATCACCTCGTGTTATACTGGTGTGGAAGCCGCTTTCTAACCTAGACGACATGGGTTTGAGTCCTATGGAACACAGGAATTTTAATTTATACTATTTTTTTGAAACGGAGTATTTTTAATATATTTTTCCTACTGATGACTCTACGTGAATATATACACATAGTTCTAGTTGGTTCTAGTTGACTAATTAGAGGTAGGTCTAGTTTCTCTAATCCTCGTAATTAGAACCCAGTATAGTTCTAATCTTCCCACTCTAATTCTTCGGCGACAATTAGCTCTAGATGGCGAAGCGCTGTCGGATTGTGAAGGTTGCACGCATGCAACCAAGTAGAGAGGCCGTGCTTTCGTTCTTCAGTTCGAGGGACTATTCATGGGCGGTTTGCGGGATCGTTCGTCGATGTTCGAGGGACTCCAAGTATGATCTACACTGACACATTCTTGTTCTGCTGCAACTTGGTGACGGTATCGATCGTGATGCCAACCCGTTATGCATCTTCATATTGATCATGGGTGTGCGTAGGTGCGATATTTTTTTTTCTAATATGTTTCCCAACATAAAACCCTACCTATTTACTAGCCGGATCCGAGGCACCAGAAATCTCCTCCCCGCCACCAGCCGCCGGAGCTGCAGGCGGAGGAGAGGCGAATCCATGGACTCGTCAGTGAAGATCAAGGGGGAGAAAGGCATTCCCTAGTCGCCTTGCGAGAGGAGAAAGAAACTCGTATAAAATGTCATTCTTGTAATAAATAAAAATTGTCATGTTACTGATGTAAAAATGACACGCTCTTAATAATAAAACTATAATAAAAAATCTTATGAATTGCCATGCTACCTATAATAAAAATGCACAAGGCAAATTTAGGGGCGAATATCCCCTCTAAAAAATATGGATTTTTGTTCTTCCAAAAATGAAAAAATATTGGGATTTTCAAAAAAGAAATTAAATGAAAAAATGAATTTAAGAAAAACGGTTCAATATATAAAAAGACACAACTGTTAACAAAACTTAGCTTCAGCCCAGTTGGAAGCTCCTGGTTTTTTGAACAAGATAGGGAACGTTCGCCAGAGATCCGTTCAAAATGAACGAATCCAGAGAGCTGACGTGGTGTTCGCCTTGCGTCAAGATCCGTATGACGGCAGGAAAGGCGTTCGCGAGAGTTGCGAGTTAAGCTCCTGGCGATTATTGCCAAATAGCATTTCCGTAAATAAATGTTTACAAAATCCAGCCCCTGATTTACCTACCTAAATAAAAGCTATACTTATTTGGTAAGAACTTATTCACTTAATAAATACAGTCGTTGCAGCAATTTCATGTTATAACCCAAAGTAAAATACAAACACCCAGATGGATCCGTGCTGTAGTATTGGCCTCAAACACAAGTTATACGGGACTTGGAGGTCGCGTCGTAGATCTGTATCGCGTGCATTGGATCTCATCGAATATGTTTTGTTACCCCGGGTATTCACGCGCCATGTGAGCGTGTCGACGTCCTATTCGACTGAGTGTCCACGTGCATTGTTTCCTGCCATACAGTGAACGAATACGGATAAAGACGGGCGCATCACGAAGAGGTTGCTACTAAATTTGGACCGCGATCTTTTTTTTCGAGGGTACGTTAAAGGCGTGCCTTAGCTTTATAGAAGGAAGAAATTATGTACAAGAGATTACAATTTTACCGGTTAGGCCACAGCCAGCCTTACCGAGCCTCCACTCCACTCACACGCTACTCTACTACTTTGACAAGCGTTGATCTCCAAAAGCTCCTGCCGTGGCCCAAGTCCTCAGATCGTCGAAGATCATGTCCACCGTGCCGTGCTCATTCTTGATCTGGCCCGATCCAAACACCCTCACGTTCCTCTGTTTCCATAACGTCCAACAGATAAGCATAACGAAAGTGTCAAAACCTTTCCAAAATTGCTTATAAATTCGCTTTCTAGCATCCGACCATCATTGCACCAACCTTGAGTCATTGGTTGGGCAAATCTCCATCGTCACTGCCAAGATTGGCCTTGCCACTGAATGAACCAAGATTCACATGCTCATTCTACAACAGTGGCGCTATAAGTAGACCGCGATTGTGTGGTGCTAAGAATATGCCACACGGATAACATGACCCATCCCCTATGATTGCATATGGGGACAAGATGACACACGCAGCTCTGGGCCCTATTATCTTTTAGCCTTTATAATTTCCATGCCCTATCATGTCTATTATTGATCCTTGTCGTTGGATCTTCGGTCAGGCAGTACGTAGAAGTCCAAAAACTGTTGCTGTTGTAGTGCAGATACTAAGAGCATCTACAGTGAGGCACTTCAAATCTACCTCAAACGATATGAGCGGACGGCCCGTCACTAACCGGTCATAAAAATTCGACCCAGACGGGTTCCTTAAACGGGTCTTAAACGCCTGAACAGGCCGACACCCCTTATATCCAGCTAAAGAGACCATATAGGGTCGCCTTGTCCAGTCTCGCTTCTACTGGGCTGGCGAGAATGACAAGCAGAAGTATCATATGGTCAGTTGGCCGGACATTTGCAAGTCCAGGGAGCAGGGCGGCCTGGGCATTATGTGCTCTAAGCTTATGAATATCGCCCTTCTTTCCCGGTGGCTTTGGCGCATCTTGCAAGGCCATGGCGGTCTTTGGCTCGACATCATCCGGAACAAATACTGCTGGCAGCAGCCGCCTTCGCCAGAGAACTGGCGGCTCCCAGTTCTGGCAGTCGGTCGTCCAGCTCCTTCCGGTTCTCCGCATCGGGGCTTCCATCTCGGTCGGCTCCGGAGCGTCGACTTTGTTCTGGTTCGATCGTTGGGCCGGAGATGCTCCCTTCGCGGCGCGCTTTCCCGTCCTCTTCTCCATCGCCGTTGACCCCGTGATCTCTGTCGAGAGGGCCCTTATTGACTTAGGGTGCCTCGCCTTCCGGTGGCCATTTGGGCCCCCGGAATCTGCTGCTTGGCGCGAGTTGCCGGACTGTGTTGCCCTCCACGAGCCTAGGGTGGACGGTGGCACCGACCAGGTGCGTTGGCGCCTGGAGCCTTCTGGCCTGTTCTCCACCAAGTCTCTCTATCTAGCCATCGCCCCCTCCTCCGCCCCCTCCCCCTCTCGACGGTTTGGTCCATCCGCCTACCTCTGAAGATCCGGATCTTCACGTGGCAATGGATTCGCGGTCGGGTTCCGCCGAGGTTGAGGTCATAAGCGAAATGGCGGGCTCGGCATCCGCCCCTCTGCGGTGTTTCCGAAGACTCGAATCACATCTTCTTCTCCTGCGTGTCCGCTCAATTCGTTTGGAGCTGCTTTCGCGAAGTGGTTGGTGGAGATTGGTGCCACACCAACTTTCCCGACTTATTTGCCGAACTCCAGAACTCCCCCTTGTCGTCCCGCCACATTAGGTGGCTTGAGATTGGGGTCCTAGCCTGGACCCTCTAGACGATCTGCAATAAGCTTGTGATCCAGGACACTCCTCTTCGACGAGCTACTGACGCAATCTTCAAACTCTCTGGTTTCTTGCAGCTTTGGCGGGTGCTTAGCCGCCCTCAGGACCGCGACGCCATCTCCGCCTTCATCGTCGACCTCCGATCAATGGCCGTCCGCTTGTCGCCGCCACCGCCGGAGCCAGACTAGGCGCTTCTCTCGTCCTCAGGCGGCTGCCTCTGTTTCCTTTTTCCTTTTTCTGGGCTTGTTGAGCTGTGCCCTCAGCAGAACCTCTGTACTTTTGTGTGAGACTTGGGTGTGTGCGTGTGGACTAGTCCTTGTATGTGCGCTCTCTGGCGGTTTGCTTTATTTATAAAGCGGGGCGAAAGCCTTTTTCGGTAATATGGGGCGGATATGGGGCGCTCGGCGCGCCCGGGCGCGTCCGCCATGTCGGACCCGACAGCCCTACCTCATCGTAAATTGCACCAAATCCTTTCTCACCCCCTCCCCCCCGCCCTTCTATCTTTCTTGCGCCCCCTTGTCGTCTGCCACCCTTGCTTGCCATCCTCACCACCAGTCCCGGTACGCGGCCCTAGATGTCGTCCAACCCAATCCGACCGCCGTGATGGAGACTGCGTCCGCCTCATCCTCGGTTTCTTGTACTCGGCTTCATCGTGCAAGGCGCAGAACGTCGTGCGGAAGATGCGGCGGCGCCGACAGCGAGAGAGGGAAGCGGCCGCGGCGTCGCAAGGAGGTGTGGACATGGACGAGCAGCTGTCCCCCTCCCCCTCCCTCGCCGCACCCGGAACCCCGCACCCATCCATTCGTCTGCCGACGCTGATTGCATCGTCGGACCACATTGGTACAAAGGAGGATCCAACGGCCAGTTAGAGCATTCCGGAGAACTTTCCGCGCACACAGATGCCAGCAGTGGACGTGTGTCACTCGCCGCAGCTCGTTCGGGCTTGGATGAGCACGGGCATCGACGGTGCTCGGTCTGCCCTTGACTTGTTCGATGGAGTGACACAACAAGAGTCGGTATGTTTTTGTTAGTGTCCGATCAACTTCGCAATGGCATTTCAATGTTTTGCATAGACCGCTAGTTCATTTTGGACATGATGATTGCTTGCAAACCATGATCATTTAGGAGGTGTTATTGTTAGACATGATCAAGTGGCTTGTGGCGAAGAAGATCAACGAGCGTAGGGAGTACGAGGCGGCAAGGACGGCAGCAGCAGCAGCGGACCTGTGGCTCGGATGCAGGCGGCATGGATGGCGTCTAGCCAGTGATCCGGCCAGCCAGTGAGGCATCCGTCACGCTCGGACATTTATTTCATTTTGCATGAACATATTGTAGAGCTATGATTTGCTTTCCTTTGTTTTGAACTATTGAATTCGGACAATTTGTATCGTATGATCGATGTGTATGGATTCGAGGCTCCACATTTGAGATGTTTGGATGTTCGGCAGCTCATATAAGGGTCCACCCGGCGCTGTCCGCGGACGCATCCGGATGCGCCCGCGGGCGTATAGGAGGCCGAATTTGCTAACCGCGGTTGTATATGCTCTAAAGCATGTGCTTAAATGCACCAGACCTGGTTATTTATTGTTATTTCACGTGGATGGACCAGGTCAGGACGTTGCACCTTTCGGTTTAAATTTTTAGAAATGTGGAGTATATGTGTGGCCATGTGGTGTCAGGGTAATCATGCAGAGGATACTTTGTGATTTTTACGTATAGAATTACTCCATAGTGGCACCTGCAATTTTAGGACCTCTTTCATGACTATAGCGCGCGCGCGTGGGAGCGCTCGATTTCCGACCGGACCAGTTGTTCCCGATTAAGGCTGGTTGTAATGGAGAGTATTATATACTAGTATCATGCATATGATACTAGTGTATGATACTACCTCCTTAATGCATAGTATCATATATTAGTATCATGTACTCCCTCCGTTCCTAAATATAAGTCTTTGTAGGGATTCCACTAGATAGACTACATACGGAACAAAATGAATGAATTTACATTTAAAATGCATCTATATACATCCGTATGCGGTTTATAGTGGAATCTCTACAAAGACTTATATTTAGGAACGGAGGAAGTAGTACTCTATTTATTGCCATGCATGACACAAAGTAGCATAACATTTAATATGATACGGTATCATGATATGATACTACACCCTCTCTTTCTTCATTTAATGTTATGACACCTCATCAAAATTGCCTAGTTGGCATGCATGATACTACCTATGATACTACCATTACGACCAGCCTAAGTAACTGCATCCAGGACACATTATTGCTAATCAAGAAAAGTAAGGCCACGCGGCCACCCTGTTAAAATCAGGGGGGCATGGTTAATTGAGGGTGGAAAGATGGGTGAGCCCAGCCCAAATTTCAGGTGCAGTTCTAGATTACACGTGCATGCATGGCTGGGTTAGTTGCGTTATCAAAGGAATAGTGGGGCCATCATTTGAATACAGGGAAACAACGACTGTGGTTGATTTTGGAAAGAGATATCCGTGTCGGAAGCTGACTATGGTTGCGTGAAGCGGATCGCTCGTCGCCACGCTCGGCCGCGGAAGAGTCTTTTCGCTTTCATTCACAGGATTCAGAAACACATGAATAAGAAGAACTTACGATTATAATCCCGTATCCGTTTGAATCCTACTGGAATCTGGTTTGTCTGACTGCATCACACAAAAATAGGATTCTTTTCAAGAAATTTGAACAAATTCTAAAAAATTTGTGGAATGCAGTACAAAGGATTCATTAGGAAAGAACCCTATAAGACTTACTCTTCTTTCCCTAATATTAAAGGACGGATTGTTTCTCCACTATTTTTGGTCCATCAGATGTTTTTCGTACGTTTTATGTCTTTTCGTCCGTCGTCGTTTAACCTTTAAAAAAAAGTAAAAAAAAAAATGCTTCCGCCCAGCCTCAAACCGGTGCCACGTTATGTTGTGCAACAACACAACAACCAGTTCAACTGGGCAGTGCTTTTTGAATAGAAGGAGAAGTACCGCCTTTTATATGCTCTTCTCCGGCCCGCCCTATTGGGCCGGCCCATTAGCGGGGCGGGACTTCCCTTTTTCTTATTTCGTTCTTTCTTTTTTCCTTATTTAAAATAATTTGGGATTTCAAAAAGTTCCAAATTTCAAAAGAAATATGAACATTGAAAAATGTTATAGAAACCGTGCACCCTATTAGGCTGGCCCATGAGCGGGGAGGGATGCCACTGTTTTCTTATTTTATTTTTTTCTCCTTTCAATAATTTGGGATCTCAGAAAAGTTCCAAATTAAAAAAATGTAAATTTTGAAAAATGTTCCAGAGGTATAAAATGCTTATGAATTTTAACAAAAATTCTGTGAATTCAAAACATGTTCATGAATTTTTAAAACAATGTTCACAAAAATAAAAACTGATTTTGAATTTCAAAAAAAAGTTCATCGATTCAAAAAATGTTCGCTGATTCAAAATCTTCATGCATTAGAAAATAATTTCGTCAAACAAAAAATGTACATTAATTTCAAAAAATGTTCACCCATTCCAAAAGTGTGTGCCTATTGAAAAAAATGCTAGTTATAAAATGTCCACCCATTCAAAAAATAATCATCGTGCTCTGTAAAAAAAATTCAATTACTCACAATAATATTCATCGAGATGTCGTCAACCTCCTAGATTTTGTTGATGGTTTGATTGTTGTTGTTGGCTGCATGCAACATGATCCGTGCCATTCATGGTCATGAACCAGATGTTGCAAACTCCGTCATCGCCTCAATGAGGTCATCGAAATTTTGCACGATGTAAAATTCCTGTCACTTTGTTGTCCTAATCCCTTTTTTATATATACTAATTATTATACTAATATTAAAGGAAGGAATGATTCTTCAGTCCAATTATAGTTTCGGCCGTCATCTATCTACCGATGCATCACACACCTTTTATGTTTCTCCGACGCGTGGGCCGAGCTAGGCCGCTCCACACTTTTTCTTTCTTCGATTCAATTGTGGAGCAGCGAAAAATAATACGTTTCTATTTCTCCACTACGTCGGCCAAGATGGGCCTATTCCGAAACAATTTTTTCTTTCTTCCCATTTGATTGTTGCATGGAGGTGAGAATGAAACTATGAAACCGCAATGTGAACTGTGATCATTTTGCAAAGACGGTATGATTGAAAGCATAATTCTTTTTCATCTTAGGAATAATTGTTGTGCATCATAAATTAAATAAATGGTTTATTTTTTGTCTATGCTAGGGAAGTTAAATTTTCTCCCGTTGCAATGCACATGCATTTTTGCTAGTACAAAATAAATGACCAATGTTGGAAAAAATCCTAGAAATTTTAATCCTTCAAAATTCCTATAAGAATCCTTTGAATCAAAGAAGCCCTAGTCTTAAATCCTATGTGAAAACATAATGATATTGTATTTCTCCCGCCATCCAAAAATAATGGTACTAAAAAAATTGGAGAGGATAGTCGGGAGAAAAATGACCCTAGGACATCTCCTTATGAGAACTATTTTTCATTGCGTGCTAAAATTTGAACATCCAACAAATTAATCATGTGATGCATCATTAGTTACACATGCCCACAACATGTAGTAAATTAAGAAGAAGAAAAAAAAGCCAGCTCTACACATGGAATAATGCAGATGGACTCCACCTAGTTGATCCAGATGGGAAAATTAATGGCACTCTTTGCGGGACATATTTTGAATGATAGAGTGTCACTCTTTTTTGGATTGGAGCAGTGTATGCTAAAATGAAAACATTACATCTTAAAGGATATGTGTAAACAACTATAAGATATGTCATCATTTGTATTATTTCTAGTGCTCGTTGTACTGCCATAATTAAAGATGAATAGATCGAAAGTTTTCTCACAAAAAAGTATGTTTTTTAATAGCATTACATGACATCCATAGGTATCACATAACAAATGGTTTGTGATGAATCATGTCCATGTAACCCCAAAATGCAAAAACTATCTCTAATTAATCATGTAGCAGACGGTGACATGTAAGGCATGTATGCCTTATGCCATGTACTCCCTCCTTTTTTTACTATGCATATTTGGTCTTGTTAGGGCAAGCCGTTGAAGAACAATTACTCTATTAGTATGTACTTTATGTTGTTCGAAAATATAGAAGAAAATAAGAAAATTCGGTCTATGATATGTCTCAAACGTATCTACTTTTCCGAACTCTTTTTCTTTAATTTGGACTCAAAACTTGCTCGAATGAATAAAGAACCAACTCAGACCGATGTTGTTTTCAACACATTTCCATGATGTTATCTTGTGCAGAAAGTGCCGGATAAAAATAAAACAAAAAAATGGATTGCAAAGATTTATAAGTCTACCTATTGTTCATTTACTTGATGCATTATTATCCATAATGGGGAAGAATCTAGATCCCAAGCCAAAAAATGTTCCATCCACTACAAGAAGAGGTACCGCTCTTAGTACCCAAGGTTTTTTATGATTCTTCTATTATTTTGAATCAACTTGTGACACCACCACCACCTGCACATACCAATGAACCACACTCTAAAATGTCACATTATATAGATGATGGTCATGATAAAACTATTGATGCTGCTGCTATTGATCTAAAGTTAATGCTAAATCTCCTCCTTTGGGTGAACTGCTTGATAGCCATCTTGCTATACTAAAAGAAAAGGAAATACTTGAATATGAACCATCCACTTCCACTTTGAGAATACCACCTACTCCTGTTTTGAGGACACCAACTATTCCAACCACGCCACTAAACTTGAATTGGGATTTGCAAAGCCATTAGAGAATGTGACACTAGTAAAGATATTGTTTTAACTCATGATTGTTTAAAAGAAGAGCTCAAGAAGACTTGTTTTACCTCATGACGAATTTTGAACCTCTCCTATATATACTGAAGATGATGCTTATGATCTTCCTGTGGAACCTGAACTTATTATAATTTATGTAACTCTAAACTTCCAGGGGTTGGATAGAAAGTGTTTTTGATCATGCTCACAGAGTTCAAATTTTGTAGACTTTTTGTGAAAAAGGGCACTAGTCTCCCTCTATTTGTTCTTAGTTTATTTCCTTCCTCCCTAGGAGGGGATGCTAAAATATGATTTAATAATTTGCATCTAGGAGCATAAGAAGTTTAAAAGAGATGATTTATACTTTCATGATAAAAATTTACGCCACATCAAAACAACACACCGTCATTAGAGAGATTCATAACTTTTCTCAAAACAAGCATGAGGCTTTGCCTCAAGATCATGGGAGGTTTTGTGATTTGCAAAGATGAAATCCACATCATAGTACTAAAGAACATGCTTCATATATTTTACAATGCTCTAACTCTAGGACACAACTAGATACTTATGCTGGAAATGTTTTAAGGTACAAAACACTAAGTGAAGCTAAGGATTTACTTGATGGTACTGCTTCAAATTATGATGATTGGAATTTATAAGAACCACAACTAGCCCCTAACTCCAAGAAGAGAGGGATATATGTCTTGAGTGATGAAGATATGAAAGAAGCTAAAAACATCTTTCCAAGAACAAGGCATTCCAGCTTCAGAAGTTAAATCACTACCTCCTCTGACACCATTATATCTCAACCTTTTGTTATTGTTATTGAAGTTACTTATTTATATAAGTTTGATGAAGTTGACCTTCTATATAAAAAAAATCTCCTAGTCAGCGTCATGATGAACTAGATAATTTTCATCTTAAACAACATCACTTCAACTTGGAGATTAGGAGAGAGATTTCTGAAAATTCTATTACGATTGAAAACATGTCCAAATATTTTGAAACAACTATGAATGACATTAAAGAATTTCTAAACATCGCAATATGGTTCAAACACAAATCTTCTAAATTATGCAAACTTGGGAAAAATATCGAATAATGAAATATGTGGAGTAGGCACTAGAGGTGGAGATTCCACCCAAGATCATTTATATCCCGAAGGTTATCCCAATAGAATTATTCAAGAATCACAAAATACGGATGGAACAGCACCAAAGACTACTAGAAATACAAAGAAAGAGAAGATACCAAGAGATGTTGAATCTTCTGAAATTACCAATGAAAATCCTGATGGGAAAGAAGAACGATCTCAACAGGATATTTCTATCTCCGACACTAAAACTAAAAGAGGCACTGAAGAACAAAAACCTAATCAAGATAATGTAAATACCACACAGGAAGAAGTAGTAGAAAAAGAAACCATGATAATGAAGTTGAAAAAGAAAATTATGAGAATCCACTTGTTAATAAAACTCATAGAAAAACTAAAAAAACTACTAGACATGGTAAAGAGATAGAACATGGGTCGAAAACCTATGCTCTTTTCTAGTGAACCATGAAAATTTTGCAAGGTTCCTGAAGCAATTAAGGTTCCACCTAATTCCAAGTATATGAAAGCTATTGTCACTAAGATAAGAAAGATACCCATTCATGAAATTTATACTATGCTTGCAAACTATTATTTTGACAGTAAAATTCCTAAGAAGTTGGGTGATCCTGGAGTTTCAACTATACCTTGTACGTTGGCGCAAAGACCAACTGATGAGTGATGTCTTTACACTCATTTCACCTTTGTTTAAACCGTGATATTTTATTTAAAAAGAGATATTTGCTCCGATATTGCTACTAATGACTAATTAACACAAAGGATTCCACAAATCATCTCTTTGATGTGTTTCCACGGGAATGGGCTAAAAAGGGAAGCAACCACATGTGGAAATGGATTGGAAGGAAAATGGAGGAACACTGGTATGCGTCGGTGCTATACAAACGGTTTGTAACCCTTTTCTCTGGCGGCATTTGGAACCGTCGCCAAGTGAGTGTGGGCGATAGGGGGGTCCTTCCCGCACGACCCAGAAATCGTCGGGGATAGGCCCTTCTGGGACACCAAATGAGTTCGTGTGCGATCGGGTGACCCATGGAAACCCAATCATTTCCGTAGGTATGTACATCCCACACGGTGAATCCCAGAAAACATTTTCGTAGGTATATACATCCCACACAGTGAATCCCAAAAAAACATTTCCGTTCGTATGTATATCACAAACAGTCAATCCAAGGAGTATGTTTCCGTTCTTATGTATATCCCACACAGTGAATCCAGGGAAAATGTTTCCGTTCATATGTACATCCTACACAGTCAATCCCGGGAAAACGTTTCATTCGTATGTACATCTCAAACGATTAGGCTGCTATAGTCGTGTGAAAAAGGTGGACATCAACATTTAATCTGCCGATATTTTTGTGATAGGTACATTATCGCACACGGTTCAAGAATGTAAAATGTGTGTGGTGCCTCTACTAACGTCAATGTGTACATTTTCGTAACTGTGTGCTATTGGTATTCCTATCGCACACGCACACTGGTTTGAAACGTTTGCCGTGTTACCATGAATCACACATGCATATGAGACGAAACCGTTTGTGTGTCCGAAAGGCATCGCAAACGTTTCACGTCAAAGAACCGTCTATTTTATTTTTTCATCGCACATGATGTTTTCTTTCTAACCGTGTGCACATTATTTTATTCGCTCCTATACAATTTTTTTGGCTGTAATTTATTATTCGAATTGGAAATTTTGAAATATGAAACTTGTAATTCAAATTCTCAGCACAATGGTTCAACAACGAATCCATAAATAAAATTGTCAATACAATATGTTCAATAATTACAGGATTAGACAGCAGTTAACTATGATGGACCACAATATTTACAGGCGATAAAGGTGAAGAGACAAGTGTAAATGATTTTGAGTGCTGATGTTGTTGAAGAAGCGGAATGCCCATAATGTGCCTTCCTACATGCCATAGGCAAGAACAACTTTTGTCCAACTCCTTGTGACGATCGCCCGCTCATCCTTCACCGCCTTCAGGAAGACTTCTAGAGTATTATCATGGTAGCATGAATTATATACTTTAACCTTAGTTGCCTCCACTCCGGTCATGTAGTTTGCAAGGTAATCATCAGTAAATAGCTTCAGAAATCACTGAAAAGAGAAAAATATCAGATCATGAGGTCTAATAGAGTAACTTGTTGTGGGCAGGGGGAAAGGCAATAGATTACTTACAATCCTAAAGTTCACTGATGTCTTGGACAAAGTGTAAATAAAGAGCTTAATTCCCATCACACGTTTCTTTCGCCTAACAATCTTTCTTAGTTTCCTCACTTGACGCTTGTTCATGAATATCTCATTGCCCCATACGCAAAAGGGATCGAAGCGTGGATCAGTACCGCTCATATACGTACCTACAAGCAACCGGTAAATGTTAGAAGCTAAATGAGATTGCACAAATGATGTAAATACAACTACCTACATTCCTAAGTACAAGTATTTTTAGAGATTTCAATATGAACTACATACGGATGTATATAGAATTATAGATATAGTTTAGATTAGAATCTAGATTCACTCATTTTGTTCCTTATGTAGTCTATATTGGAATCTCTAAAAATACTTAAATTTAGGAATAGATGGTGTATAAGACATGGGATGTAGCTAACCTCAACGGCAAACAACAGCATCCCCCATTGTAGCCCTGTGTAAGTACATGAAAAGTCAATGTTAACTACAACAGGGTTAACATCTACCAAAAATAGCAAATGGTAACAAAATGGTAGCATCTGTAGGGATATCTTCATTGCGAAAGAGTAGCACGGTAGCAAAGAGACGGATTAAAAATGGATACAACTGTTAATTGCAACATGCTTAACAACATCCTAATTCATGTTTTGTAAGTTTGTAATCATTGAAATACAACTGTTTAAAAATGGATACAATTGTTAATTGCAACAGGCTTAATGGCCATTGAAACCGGTACTGATAAAAATGCAAGTGGCAGAGTTAAACATCACAAGGCAGGTGCTGCCAGAGCAGACAATGGTCCAGTTGTCTATAAAAAGGTAGGGAAAATAGCTAAAACGTGTTAGGCATGTTTACTACAAGATGCTTAAGACATCAACCGTACAAAACATAACCATTAATTGCAACTGGTATTGGTAAGATTGAACTGGTGAGTTCATACTTGGTAAGTCCTGAGTGGTAGTTGCTGGGGCACTTCATCTTGGCCAGAGCCCACCCAAAGTCAGCGGCGACAGAGGCAAGCTCTTCCTCCGGGTCGAAGCGTGGATCAGTGCCCCCGACATGTGTACCTACAAGAAGCAAGTAAATGTTAGAAGCCAAACTGCAATTGCACAAATGATGTAAAATACTGTAAGACATGGGATGCAGCTAACCTCGATGGCAAACAACAACATCGCCCGTTATGGCCCTGCGTAAGTACATGGATAGGCATATTAAGTACAACAGGGTTAGCATCCACAAAAAATAGCAAATGGGCAGCATCTCTAGTATATCTTCATTGCGGAGAGTAGCATGGTAGCAAAGTTTGTTGCTGGTATTGGTGAAATTGAACTGAATAGTTAATACTTGAACATCACACAGTATGCAGTACTGAAATAAACAAGGCACGAACATGCTTAATACATCAACTGTACAAAACATAGCCATTGCAAGTGGTATTGGTAAGATTTAGCTGGTTAGATCATACCTGTTAAGTCCCGGGGGTAGTCGTCGGGGCACTTCTTCTGGGCCAGAGCCTGCACCATGTCGGCGGCGGCAGAGGCGAGGTGTTCCTCCGGGTCAACACACATAGTGGCCATCGCGCCATGGACCGCCATCAGCTCCTCGACCTCCACGTGATATGTGGTTGGGCTTGCGCGGTGATGCTCTGGAGGTAGGAACGGTGGGGATTTGGAGGCATGAGGATGTTTTGCAGGCGCTGATACGTCTCCAACGTATCTATAATTTTTTATTGTTCCATGCTATTATATTACCTGTTTTGGATGTTTATGGGCTTTACTTTACACTTTTATATCATTTTTTGGGACTAACCTACTAATCGGAGGCCCAACCCGAATTGCTGTTTTTGCCTATTTCAGTGTTTCGAAGAAAATGAATATAAAACGGAGTCCAAACGGAATGAAACCTTCGGGAGCGATCTTTTTGGAACAAATGTGATCCAGGGGACTTGGAGTGGACGTCAAGCAACAGAGGAGGCGGCCACGAGGGTGCCCGACACGCCCCCACCCTCGTCGGCCCCTCGAGCATCCACCGACCTACTTCTTCCTCCTATATATACCCATGTACCGTGAAACCATCAGAACAGACCACGAAAACCTAATTCCACAGCCGCAACCTTCTGTATCCGCGAGATCCCATCTTGGAGCCTCCATCGGTGCTCTGCCGGAGGGGGAATCGACCATGGAGGGCCTCTACATCATCTCCAAGACCCTTCCGATGAGTTGTGAGTAGTTTACCACAGACCTTTGGGTCCATAGTTATTAGCTAGATGGCTTCTTCTCTCTCTTTGAATCTCAATACCAAGTTTTCCTCGATCTTCTTGGCGATCTATTCGATGTAACTCTTTTTGCGGTGTGTTTGTCGAGATCTGATGAATTGTGGGTTTATGATCAAGTTTATTTATGAGAAATATTTGAATCTCCTCCGAATTCTTTTATGTGTGATTAAGTTATCTTTGCAAGTCTCTTCGAATTATCAGTTTGGTTTGGCCTACTAGATTGATCTTTCTTGCAATAGGAGAAGTGCTTAGCTTTGGGTTCAATCTTGCAGTGTCCTTTCCGAGTGACAGCAGAGGTAGCAAGGCACGTATTGTATTGTTGCCATCAAGGATAAAAAGATGGGGTTTATATCATATTGCATGTGTTTATCCCTCTACATCATGTCATCTTTCTTAATGCGTTACTCTGTTCTTTATGAACTTAATACTCTAGATGCAGGTAGGAGTCGGTCAATGTGTGGAGTAATAGTAGTAGATGCAGGCAGGAGTCGGTCTACTTGTCACGGACGTGGTGCCTATATACCTAGATAATCTCATAACTATTCGCTTTTCTATCAATTAGTCGACAGTAATTTTTTCACCCACCATAATACTTATGCTATCTTGAGAGAAGCCACTAGTGAAACCTATGGCCCCTGGGTCTATCTTTTATCATATAAGTATTCAATCTACTTTTATTTGCGTCTTTACTTTTCCAATCTATATCATAAAAATACCAAAATTATTTATCTTATCATATTATCTCTATCAAATCTCACTTTCACAATTGGCCCTGAAGGGATTGACAACCCCTTTATTGCGTTTGGTTGCGAGGTTCTTTTTTGTTTGTGTAGGTGCGTGGGACTTTTGAGGAGCCTCCTACTGCATTGATACCTTGGTTCTCAAAAACTGAGGGAAATACTTATGCTACTTTGCTGCATCACCCTTTCCTCTTCAAGGAAAACCAACGCAAGCTCAAGACGTAGCAAGAAGGATTTCTGGCGCCGTTGCTGGGGAGGATTACACCAAGTCAAGTCAAGATTCGACCTCCCGCCAACATGCGATTTCTGGCGCCATTGCCAGGGAGGTCTTCGCTCAAGTCAAGACATACCAAGTACCCATCACAAACTCATCTCCCTCGCATTACATTATTTGCCATTTGCCTCTCATTTTCCTCTCCCCCACTTCACCCTTCCCGTTTTATTCGCCCTCTCTTTCCCAATCTCCTATCTCTTTCGGTTGTCTTCTTGTGTGCCTGCTTGCCCTCATGGCTTTGCCTAAGAACACCTACCTTCATCTTAGAAGGTTGGAAGAGATTGAATTGAACATTAGAAGTTTTATGACTTTACAATTTGATCATAATAGTTTCTTTAGAAAAGAGCTTAAAGAACAAAAAGTCTTTATGGAGTATATGAACAAAGAGCTTGATGATATGTCTAAGGAATTTTATGGTTTGAACTCTCAAATTACTCATCTTGAAAAATCAATAGCCCAAATTTCTAATAAGCAGTCCACCTTGGTCAATAAGATGGCTGCCAAACCAGAAGGGTTAGGTGAAAATAATGATAAAGATCTAAAAGTTATTGATGTGTCCCCTATTAAATCTTTGTTTTGCAATATGAATCTTAATAATGATGGGACTGGAGATGAGTCAACTTTAGTTAAAAGGCGTCCCAATAATTCGGAGTTTTAGATCTTGATGCTAAATTCGGTAAAAGTGGGATTGGAGAGGTCAAGACTTTAAATAGCATTGAACCCACTATTATGGATTTCAAGGAATTTAATTATGATAATTGTTATTTAATAGATTGTGTTTCCTTGTTGCAATCCATGTTGAATTCTCCTCATGCTTATAGTCAAAATAAAGCTTTTACCAAACATATCGTTGATGCCTTGATGCAATCTTATGATGAAAAACTTAACTTGGAAGTTTCTATACCTAGAAAACTTTATGATGAGTGGGAACCTACTATAAAGATTAAAATTAAAGATCATGAGTGTTATGCTTTATGTGATTTGGGTGCTAGTGTTTCCACGATTCCAAAAACTTTATGTGATATTCTAGGTTTCCATGATTTTGATGATTGCTTCTTAAATTTGCACCTTGCGGATTCCACCATTAAGAAACCTATGGGAATGATCAATGATCTTCTTATTGTTGCAAATAGGAACTATGTGCCCGTAGATTTTATCGTTCTTGATATAGATTGCAATCTTTCGTGTCCTATTATTCTTGGTAGACCTTTCCTTAGAATGATTGGTGCAATTATTGATATGAAGGAAGGGAATATTAGATTCCAATTTCCATTAAGGAAAGGCATGGAGCACTTTACAAGAAAGAAAGTCAAATTACCTTACGAATCTATCATGCGAGCTACTTACGAATTGAGTGCCAAAGATGGCACCACCTAGATCTATCCTCGCTTTTATGCCTAGCTTGGGGCGTTAAACAATAGCTCTTGTTGGGAGGCAACCCAATTTTTCTTTGCTTTTTGTTTTTGTTTCTGTTCAGTAATAAATTTTTCATCTAGATTCTGTTTAGATGTGTTTTTATGTTTTAATTAGTGTTTGTGCCAAGTAGAACATATAGGATAACCTACGGTGATAGTTAATTTGATTCTGCTGAAAAACAGAAACTTTGGGCACACGAAAATAATTTTAGTAATTCACATAAATGTGATTTTGGGTTGATTCATTTTTCTGTAGCTCAATAAACAAATTCCCCAGGACTTCCTATTTTGGTAGGATTTTTAGAGTTTCAGAAGTATTCGAGAGTTACAGATTGCTACAGACTGTTCTGTTTTCTGACAGATTCTGTTTTTCGTGTGTTGTTTGCTTATTTTGATGCATCTATGGCTAGTATTGGGGGGTATGAACCATAGAGAAGTTGGAATACAGTAGGTTTAACACCAATATAAATAAAGAATGAGTTCAGTACAGTACCTTATGTGGTGGTTTTTATTTCTTGCACTAACGGAGCTTATGAGATTTCCTGTTGAGTTTTGTGTTGTGAAGTTTTCAAGTTTTGGGTAAAGATTTGATGGACTATGGAATAAGGAGTGGCAAGAGCCTAAGCTTGGGGATGCCCATGGCACCCCAAGATATTCAAGGATAACCAAAAGCCTAAGATTGGGGATGCCCCGGAAGGCATCCCCTCTTTCATCTTCGTCTACCGGTAACTTTACTTGGAGCTATATTTTTATTCGCCACATGATATGTGTTTTGCTTGGAGCGTCTTGTAAGATATTAGTCTTTAATTTTTATATTACCACAATCATCCTTGCTGTACACACATTTTGGGAGAAGCCCACTTGATTTAGAATTTATTAGAATACGCTATGTGCTTCACTTATATCTTTTGAGCTAGATAGTTTTTGCTCTAGTGCTTCACTTATATCTTTTAGAGCACGACGGTGGCTTATTTTTGAAGAAATTGTTGATTTCTCATGCTTCACTTATATTATTTTGTGAGTCTCTTAGAACAGCATGGTATTTGCTATGGTTATAAAATTGGTCCTAGAATGATGGGCATCCAAGTTGGGTATAATAAAAACTATCATAGAAAGTGAATTGGATGCTATGATCAATTTGATACTTGATAGTTGTCTTGAGATATAGAGGAGGTAATATTAGAGTCATGCTAGTTGGGTGATTATGAATTTAAAGAATACTTGTGTTGAAGTTTGTGATTCCCGTAGCATGCACGTATGGTGAACCGCTTTGTGATGAAGTTGGAGCACAATTTTATTTATTGATTGTCTTCCTTATGAGTGGCGGTCGGGGACGAGCGATGGTCTTTTCCTACCAATCTATCCCCCTAGGAGCATGCACGTAGTATTTTGTTTTCAATGACTTATAGATTTTTGCAATAAGTATATGAGTTCTTTATGACTAATGTTGAGTCCATGGATTATACGCACTCTCACCCTTCCACCATTGCTAGCCTCTCTTGTGTCACGCAACTTTCGCCGTCCCATACACCCACCATATACCTTCCTCAAAATAGTGACCATACCTACCTATTATGGCATTTCCATAGCCATTCCGAGATATTTCCCATGCAACTTTCCACCGTTCCATTTATATGACACGCGTCATCATTGTTATATTGCTCTTTGCATGATCATGTAGTTGACGTCGTATTTGTGGCAAGGCCACCTTCATAATTTTTCATACATGTCACTCTTGATTCATTGCATATCCCGGTACACCGCCGGAGGCATTCATATAGAGTCATATCTTGTTCTAAGTATCGAGTTGTAATCTTGAGTTGTAAGTAAATAAAAGTGTGATGATCTTCATTATTAGAGCATTGTCCCAGTGAGGAAAGGATGATGGAGACTATGATTCCCCACAAGTCGGGATGAGACTTCGAACTTTATATTAAAAAAAGAAAAAAAATAAAGGCCAAATAATAAAAAGAGAAAGGCCAAATAAAAAATGAGACAAAAGGGAGAAGGGACAATGCTACTATCCTTTTTACCACACTTGTGCTTCAAAGTAGCACCATGATCTTCATGATAGAGAGTCTCCTATGTTGTCACTTTCATATACTAGTGGGAATTTTTCATTATATAACTTGGCTTGTATATTCCAATGATGGGCTTCCTCAAAATGCCCTAGGTCTTCGTGAGCAAGCGAGTTGGATGCACACCCACTTAGTTTCTTTTGTTGAGCTTTCATACACTTATAGCTCTAGTGCATCCGTTGCATGGCAATCCCTACTCACTCACATTGATATCTATTATTGGGCATCTCCATAGCCCGTTGATACGCCTATTTGATGTGAGACTATCTTCTCCTTTTTTGTCTTCTCCACAACCACCATTCTATTCCACATATAGTGCTATGTCCACGACTCACGCTCATGTATTGCGTGAAAGTTGAAAAAGTTTGAGATTACTAAAGTATGAAACAATTGCTTGGCTTGTCATGGGGTTGTGCATGATTAAATACTTTGTGTGATGAAGATAGAGCAATAGCCAGACTATATGATTTTGTAGGGATAACTTTCTTTAGCCATGTTATTTTGAGAAGACATGATTTCTTTATTAGTATGCTTGAAGTATTATTATTTCTTATGTCAATATGAACTTTTATTTTGAATCATTTGGATCTGAACATTCATGCCACAATAAAGAACACTACATTGAGAATTATGCTAGGTAGCATTCCACATCAAAAATTCTGTTTTTATCATTTACCTACTTGAGAACGAGCAGGAATTAAGCTTGGGGATGCTTGATACGTCTCCAATGTATCTATAATTTTTGATTGTTCCATGCTATTATATTACCCGTTTTGGATGTTTATGGACTTTACTTTACACTTTTATACCATTTTTTGGGACTAACCTACTAACCGGAGGCCCAGCTCGGACTGCTGTTTTTTTTGCCTGTTTCAGTGTTTCGAAGAAAAGGAATATCAAACGGAGTCCAAAAAGAATGAAACCTTTGGGAGCGATCTTTTTGGAACAAACGTGATCCATGGGACTTGGAGTGGACATCAAGCAACAGAGGAAGCGTCCATGAGGGTGTCCGGCGTGCCCCCTAGGGGTGGGCGCGCCCCCCACCATCGTGAGCCCCTTGAGCATCCACCGACCTACCTCTTCCTCCTATATATACCCACGTACCTTGAAACCATCAGAACAAACCACGAAGACCTAATTCCACCGCCGCAACCTTCTGTATCCGTGAGATCCCATCTTGGAGCCTTCGCCGGCGCTCCACCAGAGGGGGAATCGACCATGGAGGGCCTCTACGTAATCTCCAAGGCCCTTCCGATGAGTTGTGAGTAGTTTACCATAGACCTTCGGGTCCATAGTTATTAGCTAGATGGCTTCTTCTCTCTCTTTGAATCTCAATACCAAGTTCTGCTCGATCTTCTTGGAGATCTATTCGATGTAACTCTTTTCGCGGTGTCTTTGTCGAGACCCGATGAATTGTGGGTTTATGATCAACTTTATCTATGAGAAATATTTGAATCTCCTCTAAATTCTTTTATGTGTGATTAAGTTATCTTTGCAAGTCTCTTCGAATTATCAGTTTGGTTTGGCCTACTAGATTGATCGTTCTTGCAATGGGAGAAGTGCTTAGCTTTGGGTTCAATCTTGCGGTGTCCTTTCCTAGTGACAGCAGGGGCAACAAGGCACGTATTGTATTGTTGCCATCGAGGATTAAAAGATGGGGTTTATATCATATTTTAATGAGTTTATCCCTCTACATCATGTCATCTTTATTAATGCGTTACTCTGTTCTTTATGAACTTAATACTCTAGATGCAGGCAGGAGTCAGTCGATGTGTGGAGTAATACTAGTAGATGCAGACAGGAGTCAGTCTACTTGTCACGGACATGGTGCCTATATACATGATCATGCCTAGATAATCTCATAACTATTCGCTTTTCTATCAATTGCTCGACAGTAATTTGTTCACCCACCGTAATACTTATGTTATCTTGAGAGAAGGCACTAGTGAAACCTATGGCCCCTGGGTCTATATTTTATCATATAAGTTTTCAATCTACTTTTATTTGCATCTTTACTTTTCCAATCTATATCATAAAAATACCAAACATATTTATCTTATCATATTATCTCTATTAGATCTCACTTTCTCAAGTGGTCGTGAAGGGATTAACAACCCCTTTATTGCGTTGGTTGCGAGGTTCTTGTTTGTTTGTGTAGGTGCGTGGGACTTTTGAGGAGCCTCCTACTGGATTGATACCTTGGTTCTCAAAAACTAAGGGAAATACTTACGCTACTTTGCTGCATTACCCTTTCCTCTTCAAGAAAAACCAACACAAGCTCAAGACATAGCAGGCGCCATTTAAGCAATCAGGCCGGGGTCGTGATAGAGATTGGTGGGTTACCTGACTGGATCCAAGCAGAATGTAGATGTGGTTGAAGCTGTGGTTGCGGCGGCGGTTTGAGCTGCCGGTAAGGGGAGTCGCGGGGGGGGGGGGAGATATTGAGGAAATTTGATGGGTGGGGATGTGGTTGGAGGAATAGATTCTGAAATCACGCGTCTAATGAAAATTTCGCTGCGAAACTTGAAACTTGGGCGGGGGAAACACACAACAGAGACGAAGTGCGTAAAATACTCATGTGCGAGAAAATATAAAATTGGCAGTTCCCGTCTCCAAAAAATGTACAGCTATAGTCGATTTTTCTCGGTCAATGGTACTCCTGGTTTATTAGGAACCATCGCACAGGTAACAGACTTATGGATCATTAACACAAAAAAAACGCACACAGGTACGGCATAGAAACCATGTGTTTTGTGATCTTCTAATGATTAACGCAAAAAAGCGCACACAATCACACATGCTAATCAACGCTCAAAGCCCTCAAAGGATGCTCATTGTATGTTAATACTACAAACCTAAAGTACTACTGGTAATTTTCTCTAATACTACAAACTTAAACTAATTCTCACATGCTGCCATCAGGGCATGCTGGCCAGACACAAGCGTTCTCCTTCCCGGCCTTGTAGGCGGCAACCAACCGTGCATCATTCTCCGTCTAACTCTCCTCATCACGGCGTGCGGCCTCTTCTTTCTTGCGGCGGTGGTACTCTCTTTTCTTGACTGCTTTCTGCCTTTTTCGATCCTCCTGTGCGGCTTTGGCCGCCTCTAGATCCACCGCCCATTCGGCCATGGCAGCCTCAAAGTCCGCCCACATAACTGTGTGGCCGCCGGCAGCGATGAACTCGACGCGGCAAGATGCCATCACTTCCTTACCATGTGTGCGGGCGCGGGCGGCGAGGAACACGGTGTCGCGGGATGCCATCACTTCCTTACCAGTTACTATGCGTCGCGGTGCCATGAACGACGCTTGGAGAGAGCTCTAGGACGGAGGGGTCGGGCAGCCGTACAGTGCGGTGGTTTTTAAGAGCTCAACGACAAACGACAAAGGAAATTTGGCTTTCCTTACAATTTTGCTCGTTCATTATCGCACACTGTTCATCTCGGTTGCTTCCGGAAACAGTGCGCGCTGAGGCTATTGTGTGTTCCATTATGATTGGCCTGAACCCCAGCCATGCGGATCATGCGTGTGCACCATATGATGCGCCACGATTGAATGGCAATCCACGTCCCTCACATCACATCCGTGCTGCTGTAGTTGGATTGGATTTATATGCGCCAAATGCCTAGAAAATGCACATAATCTCTTAAATATGGTAAATGAGCCCGGAAAAATGCCAAATTTCAACACGGTGATTTGCAGGGTGTATGTTCTTCGTAGAAAAAAACTCCAGGGCAAAAACACAAAGAAAAATTGAATTCCCCTTCAATTTTGGTGATTTCCCTCTCGAAAACATGGAACTTCCCCCGCGATGGTTCGATTTATGAAGGGTGTGCATGACGACATAAGCCAAACCTTCTCAAATTTTCATCGGGGCATGGTGATGTCATACCATGGCACCATGCCAGGCGTCATGTTTTTCAATCATTTATTTCATTTTTTCTATAGTTGAAAACCCAATAAACAAACATTTGTGGTTGACTATTGCCGCACATTTCATCGAAATATCTGCCCATTCCTTGTAAAAGGCATGAGAATTTACTAAATGGCACGAGCATCATTTTTCAGACCGTTCTTGTGCACCCTTTCATGCACCAATTGTTTGAACTTGAATTATGTGCATTAATTCCTAGAAAATGCACATAATCCCCTAAATATGGTAAATGAACCTGGAAAAGTGTCAAATTTGAACGTGGTGATTTGCAGGGTGTATGTTCATCTTAGAAAAAAACTCATGGACAAAGGACAAAGGAAATTTGGATCGCCCTTCAATCTTGGTGATTTCCCTCTCGAAACCATGAAACTTCCTCGGTGATAGTTCAATTTATGAAAGGTGTGCATGACAACATAATGATAACATTCTCAAATTTTTACCAGGGCGTGGTGAGGCCATACCATGGCACCACGCCAGGCATCATGTTTTCCAAGCATTTATTTCATTTTTTGTATAGTTGTTACCCAGTAAACAACGCGTTTATGGTTGACTATTGCCATACATTTCCTCAAAATATCTGTCCATTCCTTGTAAAAGGCATGAGAATTTACTAAATGGCACGAGGATGGTTTTCCAGACCGTTCTTGTGCACCTTTTCATGCACTGATTGTTTGAATTTGAATTATGTGCATTAATGCCTAGAGAATGCAAATAATCCCTTAAATATGGTAAATAACACGGAAAAGTGTCAAATTTGAACGTGGTGATTTGCAGGGTGTATGTTCATCATAGAAAAAAACTCATGGAAAAAGAACAAAGGAAATTTGGATCCCCCTTCAATCTTGGTGATTTCCCCCTCGAAGCCATGGAACTTCCTCGGTGATGGTTCGATTTATGAAAGGCATGCATGACGACATAAGGAAACCATTTTCAAATTTTTACCAGGGCACGGTGAGGCCAAACCATGGTAGCACGCCAGGCGTCATGTTTTCCAAGCATGTATTTCATTTTTGTATACATTAATTACGGGTACGTTTGGCGTTTTTTATACATTAATTGAATTTCTGGGCATTTAATGTGCATAATTCAAATTTGAACTACAAGCACATGCTCGAGTGCACCAAAGTTAGTTGAAAAATCACATGTGTGTCCTTGGGTGAATCCGGTCCCATGCAAGAAATGGGAATGAAATTCAAACATCTGGGCGTCGTGGCTCGGCCAACAAGATTGAGAAACTTCGTTTTTTAATTCTTGTAAATCCAAAACACGCCTGAAAATCATGAAATTTGGCATGGTGTCATGACATGGCACCAACATGCTGTGGTAATTTTTCTGTCCGATTTGCCAAGGCGCACACATTGAAAATCAACAAAGTCATTTTGGAACATTGTTGTCACGTTACAAATCGGAAACACAACTAATTTTGAAACCATGGGTGTTCTACTTACCAATTACGTGCCGCCACGCGTCCCTTTTTTTATTGGCTAGGAGGTGTCGTGCGGGGTAGCTAGTTGAGTACAGGAGGCGTGTGATCAGACCCCTGCACGTGCTCATTGGGAGGAGAGCCCTTTCACCTATATCCGCCGCGCATCTCCCTCCCAACCTCTCCATTAATGGCGCCCGAGCCCCTGTTTCACGGCGTGGGTATGTCTCACTGGACTGAGATTTAAGAGACAAAAGTGAAACTTGAAAAGAAAGTTTTGTACGGATCTTGATGTAAGATCCGACAGACCTATATGGCATCGACTGCGACTTATAGCAAGCATGATGAATATAAGGACGATGACAGTGGATAATAATTGTCTTACATATCTTGGAAGATAACTAAAAAAGCCACATGCGGCTACGCCTGAAATACACAAGGGAAAAAGAAGAAGGAAAATGCATGCAACGATCTGGATCGCTGATCTCTACTTTCTTGATGCGCTGCAGGTCGCGGAGACTAGTTCTCACCGTGAGCGGCGATGATCTCTTTCATTAGTTTCATGTCCTTAATACACTGCTCGGAAGCAACCGCAGATTCCTCCACCAGCCTTTCACGCTCGATGCGGAGCATGGCATTTCTCGTCCATAAGTTTCTTGACGATGATGCATGTCCTCCTCAACAAGGCAGCGGTCTCCTCTGCCTGCTCCGCCCTTCCGGCAATCTTCGCCCTCAGTAGGTCGCGGTCGGCCCGGAGTTGTTCAAACAAGGCATTCAACTCGTCTTGCAGCTTCATCCAGCCGAAGATCTGATCCATCTGGCTATGGATGATCGCATGCATGCGCCTATAAGAGTCCTCGCCTGCCCGCGAGAGATTATCCCAGGCCACCACGGTGCGAGAGGACATCTCTGCTGCATTCGCGGCGGGGCAGGACATCTTTGCTGCTTCTGCGGCGCGATGGGACCAGTCTGCTGCATCGACGGTGCGACGGGACCTTCGTGCTGCTTCGGCGGCGCGGCGAGACCTCCGTGCTGCTTCGGTAGCGCGGCGGGACATGTCGGCTACTTTCGCGGCTAAGCGGACATCTCTCGTGCTTTCGCTTCCATGCTCGCCTCTCCGTGGTGGTAATCTCTCGACCGAGAACTCAATCTGGCCATGGCAGACACAAGAGAACGATGCTGAATAACTTGTTTGCTTTTGTGGATGAGGAGGTGAGGAAGGAATGTGCAGTCATCTTGGCATAGTACAGTATTTGTAACCGAGTACTAATACGCTCCTAAGTGGGAAACCGTTTAGGTTTTGATCGGTGTGAACAGGTTTGCAATTTGGAAGGTGATGGGACGCAGGCTCAAAATTTATTGACGGTTCTAGAATTTCTAAGTGCGGCACTATTCCCGGAGGGCATAACGTGGGCACGCTTTCTCGGCCGCGTACGTGGTGTTTGGTGCACCATAATAGGCAATGCCAGCACACTGATACGTCTCCAACGTATCTATAATTTTTGATTGTTCCATGCTATTATATTCCCCCTTTTGGATGTTTATCGGCTTTATTTTACATATTTATATCATTTTTTGGGACTAACCTACTAACCGCAGGCCCAGCCTGTATTGCTATTTTTTTGCCTATTTCAGTATTTCGAAGAAAAGGAATATCAAACGGAGTCCAAACGGAATGAAACCTTCAGGAGCGTGATTTTTGGAACGAACGTGATCCAGAGGACTTGGAGTGCAAGTCAAGAAGCAATCAAGACGGCCCGGAGATAGGAGGGCGCGCCCACCCCTCCTGGGCGCGCCCCTGTCTCCTGGGCCCCACGAGCAGCCACCGACGTACTTCTTCCTCCTATATATACCTACGTACCCCGAAAATATCCAGGGAGCCAACGAAAAAAAAATTCCACCGCCGTAACCTTCTGTATCCGCGAGATCCCATCTTGGAGCCATCTTCCTCCTATATATACCACGGAGGGCTTCTACATCAACACCATAGCCCTTCCGATGAGTTGTGAGTAGTTTACCACAGACCTTCGGGTTCATAGTTATTAGCTAGATGGCTTCTTCTCTCTTTTTGGATCTCAATACAATGTTCTCCCCCTCTCTTGTGGAGATCTATTCGATGTAAACTCTTTTTGTGGTGTGTTTGTCGAGATTCGATGAATTGTGGGTTTATGATCAAGTTTATCTATGAGAAATATTTGAATCTTCTCTGAATTCTTTTATGTATGATTGAGTTATCTTTGCAAGTCTCTTCGAATTATCAGTTTGGTTTGGCCTACTAGATTGATCTTTCTTGCCATGGGAGAAGTGCTTAGCTTTGGGTTCAATCTTATGTGTCCTTACCAAAGGATGTAAAGGGTTGCAAGGCACGTATTGTATTGTTGCCATCGAGGATAAAAATATGGGGTTTATATCATATTGCTTGAGTTTATCCCTCTATATCATGTCATCTTTCTTAATGTGTTACTCTGTCCTTATGAACTTAATACTCTAGATGCATGCTGGATAGCGGTCGATGTGTTGAGTAATAGTAGTAGATGCAGGCAGGAGTCGGTCTACTTGTTGCGGACGTGATGCCTATATACATGATCATGCCTAGATAATCTCATAATTATTCGCTTTTCTATCAATTGCTCGACAACAATTTGTTCACCCACCGTAAAACTTATGCTATCTTGAGAGAAGCCACTAGTGAAACCTATGGCCCCGGGTCTATCTTTTATCATATAAGCTTTCAATCTACTTTTATTTGCATCTTTACTTTTTGCATCTATATTATAAAATACCAAAAATATATTTATCTTATCATACTATCTCTATCAGATCTCACTTTCGCAAGTGGCCGTGAAGGGATTGACAACCCCTTTATTGTGTTGTTTGCGAGTTCTTTGTTTGTTTGTGTAGGTGCGTGGGACTTTTGAGGAGCTTCCTACTGGATTGATACCTTGGTTCTCAAAAGCTGAGGGAAATACTTACGCTACTTTGCTGCATCACCCTTTCCTCTTCAAGGAAAACCAAGGCAAGCTCAAGACGTAGCAAGAAGGATTTCTGGCGCCGTTGCCGGGGAGGTCTTCGCTCAAGTAAAGACATACCAAGTACCCATCACAAACTCATCTCCCTAGCATTTACATTATTTGCCATTTGCCTCTCGTTTTCCTCTCCCCCACTTCACCCTTGCCGTTTTATTTGCCCTCTCTTTCCCAATCTCTTCTCTCTTTTGCTTGCCCTTTCGCTTGCTCATTTGGTTGGAATAGATGCTTATTTATTGCTAAACAGAACCTAAGATCTATGGATCCTCATCCCCTTGCTAATCTTTTTAAGAGATCCAATTATGATGAACCAATTGCTAGTGAGTTTTGTGCACTAGATTATCTTTATAAAGCTTTGCTTGAAATTTCTGAATCTGAAAATTATGATGAAGAAATTTATGAAGAGATTCACGATAATTCTTTGAACAAAAAGCATGATTGCAATGATTTTACTCTAAATTCTCTTGATGTCAATTGTCCTAATAATATGCAAAACCCTAAGCTTGGGGATGCTAGTTTTGCTATGTCTACTACTTGTTGCAATAATCATGATTGGGGTGATTCTTCTTATAATCTTGAAAATTTATTTAAGCCCCATGATGAATATGAGATTGATAATAGTGTTCGCAATAATATTGAAAGTGGGTTCGGATGAGTGTCAGCTTTAGATCCCATATATTTGGATAATGTTCAATCTTATGAAGTTTTTGATAAAAGTGGGTTTGAAGAGGTCATGACTTTAGTTAATGTTAATCCCACTATCTTGAAAGAGTGTCAACTTTGCATGCATGTGGATCATGTTGAGAATATGTTATGTGATGGCTATTTTTTTGAATTTTCTTATGATCCTACATGTAATTATTATGAGAGAGGAAAATATGGTTGTAGAAATTTTCATGTTACTAAATTACCTCTCGTCATGTTGAGATTGCTATTGTCTCTTTCTTCTTCCTTGCATATGCTAGTTTTTGTTTGCCTTGCAAATTTGTTTGCTTATAATATGCCTGTACATAGGAAGTATGTTAGACTTAGATGTGTTTGTCACATGTTTCATGATGCTCTCTTTGCACTTCAATTCTTATCTTTCATGTGAGCATCATTAAAATTATCAATGCCTAGCCGAAAGGCTTTAAAAAAGCGCATGTTGGGAGACAACCCAATATTTTTCCTTGCTGTTATTCAATAATTATTGCATCTACCTTCTGTTTAGATTTGTTTTTATGTTTTAATTAGTGTTTGTGCCAAGTAGAACCTATAGGATAACCTATGGTGATAGTTAATTTGATTCTGCTGAAAAACAGAAACTTTGCACGCACGAAATTAGTTTTGTTAAATCACAGAAACGTGAGTTTGCGTTGATTATTTTTGCTGCTGATCAAAAAACAAAATTTCCATGACTTTGTATTTTGGTAGGATATTTAGAGTTCCATAAGTTTGCGTTAGTTCCAGATTGCTACAGACTGTTCTGTTTTTGACAGATTCTGTTTTTCGTGTGTTGTTTGCTTATTTTGATGCATCTATGGCTAGTATTAAGTGGTATGAACCATAGAGAACTTGTAATACAGTAGGTTTAACACCAAAATAAATAAATAATGAGTTCATTACATTACCTTATGTGGTGGTTTTGTTTTCTTTCACTAACGGAGCTTATAAGGTTTCCCGTTGAGTTTTGTGTTGTGAAGTTTTCAAGTTTTGGGTAAAGATTTGATGGACTATGGAATAAGGAGTGGCAAAAGCCTAAGCTTGGGGATGCCCATGGCACCCCAAGATATTCAAGAATAGCCAAAATCCTAAGCTTGGGGATGCCCCGGGAAGGCATCCCCTCTTTCGTCTTCGTTCATTGGTAACTTTACTTGGAGCTATATTTTTATTCGCCACATGATATGTGTTTTCTTGGAGCGTCGTGTATTATATTAGTCTTTGCTTTTTAGTTTTCCACAATCATCCTTGCTGTACTCACCTTTTGGGATAAGCCTACTTGATTGAATTTGTTAGAATATGCTATGTGCTTCACTTATATCTTTTGAGCTTGATAGTTTTTGCTCTAGTGCTTCACTTATATCTTTTAGAGCACGGCGGTGGCTTAATTTCGTAGAAATTGTTAGTCTCTCATGCTTCACTTATATTATTTTGAGAGTCTTTTAGAACAGCATGCTATTTGCTATGGTTATAAATTGGTCCTAGAATGGTAGGCATCCAAGTTGGGTATAATAAAAACTATCATAGGAAGTGAATTGGATGCGATGATCAATTTGATATTTGATAATTTTTTTGAGATATGGAGGTAGTGATATTAAAGTCATGCTAGTTGGGTGATTATGAATTTAAAGAATGCTTGTGTTGAAGTTAACAAGTCCCGTAGCATGCACGTATCGTTAAAGTTGTGTAACAAATTTGAAACATGAAGTGTACCTGGCTTGTGCATCCTTATGAGTGGCGGTCGGGGACGAGCGATGGTCTTTTCCTACCAATCTATCCCTCTAGGAGCATGCGTGTAGTGCTTGATTTTTGATGACTTCTAAATTTTTGCAATAAGTATATGAGTTCTTTTGACTAATGTTGAGTCCATGGATTATACGCACTTTTACCTTTCCATCATTGCTAGCCTCTTCGGTACCGTGCATTGCCCTTTCTCACCTTGAGAGTTGGTGCAAACTTCGCCGGTGCATCCAAACCCTGTGATACGATACTCTCTATCACACATAAAACTCCTTATATCTTCCTCAAAACAGCCACCATACCTACCTATTATGGCATTTCCATAGCCATTCCGAGATATATTGCCATGCAACTTTCCACCGTTCCGTTCATCATCATCATGACATACTTTACTTTTGTCATATTGCCATTGAATGATCATGTAGTTGACATCGTATTTGTGGCAAAGCCACCATGCATAATTTTTCATACATGTCACTCTTGATTCATTGCACCATCCCGGTACACTGCCGGAGGCATTCATATGGAGTCATATCTTGTTCTAGTTTCGAGTTGTAATTCATGTGTTGTAATCAATAAAAGTGTGATGATCATCATTATTAGAGCATTGCCCAAAAAGAAAAAAAAAGGGAAAAAAGAAAGGCCAAAAGAAAAAAAGGGCCAACGAAAAAAAAGAAGAAGAAAAAAAAGAAAAAGAAACAAAAGGAAAAAAGAAGAAAATAAATAAAAGGGGCAATGTTACTATCTCTTTTTCCACACTTGTGCTTCAAAGTAGCACCTTGTTCTTCATGTAGTGAGTCTCATATATTGTGCTTCAAAGTAGCACCTTGTTCTTCATGTAGTGAGTCTCATATATTGTGCTTCAAAGTAGCACCATGCTTTTCATATAGAGAGTCTCATAGTTGTCACTTTCATATGCTAGTGGGAATTTTTCATTATAGAACTTGGCTTGTATATTCCTATGATGGGCTTCCTCAAATGCCCTAGGTCTTCGTGAGCAAGCAAGTTGGATGCACACCCACTAGTTTTCTTTTGTTGAGCACTCATTTGTAGCTCTAGTGCATCCGTTGAATGGCAATCCCTACCCCTCATGTTGACATCAATTGATGGGCATCTCCATAGCCCGTTGATTATCCTCGTCAATGTGAGACTTTCTCCTTTTTTGTCTTCTCCACACAATCCCCATCATCATATTCTATTCCACCAATAGTGCTATATCCATGGCTCACGCTCATGTATTGCATGAAGGTTGAAAAAGTTTGAGATTATTTAAGTACAAAACAATTGCTTGGCTTGTCATCGGGGGTGTAGAATTTGGGAACATCTTTGTGTGACGAAAATGAAGCATAGCCTAACTATATGATTTTTTAGGGATGAACTTTCTTTAGCCATGTTATTTTGAGAAGACATAATTGCGTTGATTAGTATGCTTGAAGTGTTACTATTTCTTTTATCAATATGAACTTTTATTTTGAATCATTTGGATCTGAACATTCATGCCACAATAAAGAAAATTACATTGAGAATTATGCTAGGTAGCATTCCACATCAAAAATTCTATTTTTATCATTTACCTACTCGAGGACGAGCAGGAATTAAGCTTGTGGATGCTTGATACGTCTCCAACGTATCTATAATTTTTGATTGTTCCATGCTATTATATTCCCCCTTTTGGATGTTTATGGGCTTTATTTTACATATTTATATCATTTTTTGGAACTAACCTACTAACCGGAGGCCCAGCCCGTATTGCTATTTTTTTGCCTATTTCAATATTTCGAAGAAAAGGAATATCAAACGGACTGAAACCTTCGGGAGCGTGATTTTTGGAACGAACGTGATCCAGAGGACTTGGAGTGCAAGTCAAGAAGCAATCGAGGCGGCCAGGAGATAGGAGGGCGCGCCCAACCCTCCTGGGCGCGCCCCCTGTCTCCTGGGCCCCATGAGCAGCCACCGACGTACTTCTTCCTCCTATATATACCTACGTACCCCGAAAACATCCAGGGAGCCAACGAAAAAAAATTTCCACCACTGTAACCTTCTATATCCGCGAGATCCCATCTTGGAGCCTTCGTCGGCGCTCCGCCGGAGGGGGAATCGACCATGGAGGGCTTCTACATCAACACCATAGCCCTTCTGATGAGTTGTGAGTAGTTTACCACAGACCTTCGGGTCCATAGTTATTAGCTAGATGGCTTCTTCTCTCCTTTTGGATCTCAATACAATGTTCTCCCCCTCTCTTGTGGAGATCTATTCGATGTAAACTCTTTTTGCGGTGTGTTTGTCCAGATCCGATGAATTGTGGGTTTATGATCAAGTTTATCTATGAGAAATATTTGAATCTTCTCTGAATTCTTTTATGTATGATTGAGTTATCTTTGCAAGTCTCTTCGAATTATCAGTTTGGTTTGGCCTACTAGATTGATCTTTCTTGCTATGGGACAAGTGCTTAGCTTTGGGTTCAATCTTGCGGTGTCCTTACCTAGTGTCAGAAAGGGTTGCAAGGCACGTATTGTATTGTTGCCATCGAGGATAAAGATATGGGGTTTATATCATATTGCTTGAGTTTATCCCTCTACATCATGTCATCTTTCTTAATGCGTTACTTTGTTCTTATGAACTTAATTCTCTAGATGCATGTTGGATAGCGGTCGATGTGTGGAGTAATAGTAGTAGATGCAGGCAGGAGTCGGTCTACTTGTTGCGGAAGTGATGCCTATATACATGATCATGCCTAGATAATCTCATAATTATTCGCTTTTCTATCAATTGCTCGACAATAATTTTTTCACCCACCGTAATACTTATGCTATCTTGAGAGAAGCCACTAGTGAAACCTATGACCCCGGGGTCTATCTTTTATCATATAAGCTTTCAATCTACTTTTATTTGCATCTTTACTTTTTGCATCTATATTATAAAATACCAAAAATATATTTATCTTATCATACTATCTCTATCAGATCTCACTTTCGCAAGTGGTCATGAAGGGATTGACAACCCCTTTATTGCGTTGGTTGCGAGTTGTTTGTTTGTTTGTGTAGGTGCGTGGGACTTTTCAGGAGCCTCCTACTGGATTGATACCTTGGTTCTCAAAAACTGAGGGAAATACTTACACTACTTTGCTGCATCAACCTTTCCTCTTCAATGAAAACCAACACAAGCTCAAGATGTAGCACACACGTCTTGCTCCAAGAACCGTGTGCGCTCGTTATTACCATCGCGCGTGCTTATTTTAATAAAATGTGTGCCCGTCTAGCGCACACACATTGATCTGTCTAACTGTTTCTGTTTGTTGTGTCTAATCGCAACAGTTCATCCGTCTGAAGTGTATGCCATCAATCGCACACACCTTTGATATGGCTGACCGTTTCTGTTATGTTGCCTAATTGCAAACAGTTAATCCTTCTTAAGTGTATGCCCTCAATCGCAGACACCTTTATCTAGCTGTCCATTTCTGTTGTTCCGCCTCATCACAAACAGTTAATCCGAGTGAACCGTATGTTGTGTATTGCACACGCCTTCATATGGCCGCCCATTTCTTTTGTTCCTCCTCATCGCAAACAGTTCATTGAACTGAACAGTATGCCGTGCATCGCACACGCAACTAAAATCTGAACCGTGTTTGATGCATCCGTCATCGCAAACGTTTTGGACATTTTTTACAGTTCTCTGGCACCACCGTTTGTGACTATTGCATCGCACACAGTTTCTTGAAGGATCTCTGATAGTAGTGTCGCGTTAGCACTATCCTGCAGTAGTGGAAGAAGGAATTAATAGGAGGCGTTTGTGCGAAGCCAAAGCAAAAGAAAACGTCCAATATGCAAGCAAGTTCCCGTATGAGCGCTAGTTTGGCACAGATTTCGAGGCAGATCGTCCACCTGAATAACATTTATTAAAGGGGCCATGTCGAAATGTCAACAGAACAACGAGCACAGAAGCTAGAACCTCTTCATTATCATCTTCGTCCACAAACCCTAGCCACCGCCATCTCCATCTCCATAGTCGTCTCCACCACCCCCCCGTATGTGTGAAATAAAATTGTTCCGTGAAGATGTCTCTCTTCTTGTCCGTGATCTTCATCCCTGCAGGTACCCAGGATCATGGAGATCGAGCACCGGCGAGACTAGGAGCAAGGAGACCATGAAGTGTTATACCAAACACCGGTGACAGTAAGGTTCAGTAGGATAACATGGATCATATCCTTAGGGATAAATGAGGTGTAGTCATTAAACACCCAAAGCTGTTGTCTGATTTCATTATCTTAATTATTAAGGCAACCCCGCACGACGGATAGGGCCTGCAGTAGGACAACTAATTCTTGATGCAGGACTCATGTCGGTCAAGAAGTTATCTAGACACATACCCCACTTCGATCTGTAACAAGCACATCTCGATGGGTGACTTCGAGCGCACAAATTAATATCCTATTTGATCCCAACGCAAATACAAGGTTGTAAGCATAAGACCTCATACCCGTACCTTTTTATTATTATATGTGTTTGAATCACTATTTGCTTGATGATCCGGCCAAAGCTGGATTTTACACTTTGACAAAATCTTCCTAGATACCATTGCTTCAAGGGAATATTCCTATCGTGGGTTTGATAACCCAGGGTCACCTCTGGGGAAATAGGCGTGGGATACTCTTTTTTGTTCCAATATAGGGTCAATAAAAGGAGGTATCACCAGCTACAACTAGGAAGTTAAGCAACACTATGGGCAACACGTCTAATAAATGTTTGTTTTATAAATCACCCTAATAGGACATTAGCATCAATAAGAATATATATGTGAACGAACCAATAGCCATGAAGTTAAGCAAGCTATGGGTAGCATGTTCAGTAAACAGTCATTTTAAGAATCATTCCCAAAGGGCACTATCATCAGTAGGAACTGTTGAAAGACCAACAACCAAGAAGCAAAGCAACCTATAAACAAGTGACTTGCAAAGTTGCAAAAACTAAATGAAACCAAGAAGTTAAGTAAACTATTTGAAGAATTTTTTTCCTGAATCACTTGCAAATGGTTATGTTTGTACTTTGTTTGTATTTACCTTGATGATGATCATTTCCCATATATTTCTTTGGCGACACATAAGCCATTTTATTGAGCATGTGAATGGACTCTGAGATTTTTTGTGTGCTTCAGCCTTTCCTCATCTTGTAGTTGTGACAGAAAAACAAACAATGTCAGCACGATTTTGGGTGTGTCATCGGTGGTTGGCTAGGAGATCGTACGATAGGGCATGGCCAAACAAACAGACATCCACAAAGAGGACTGGCAATGGTAACCAAATAGTAGGATTGATAGAAATTCCAAGCAGACCCAGATGGAAAAATGATGTCAACCATCAGAACCGGCCACGCAACACATAGGCATGCATCTTTTTAACAAAACAACACACATGCTAAATCGGCTAGCCAGCTAGCCCCGATGCCGTACAACATCCGGGTGGGTTACATATACATCAAGCAATCATTCACATGGGTCATACCCAGATCATGCGTCGTTTAGAAGGCAATGTAGACAACAAGCATTTCGTGACTGTTCCAACCAAATTTTACTCCATGCCCATCCATTTGCTGGATTTACAAGCACTCCACGACATAAGGGACAAAAATGAAATGCAACCAAGAAGGTTGGTGAAATATTTGAATGATGTTTTTCCTGAGTTACATGCAAATTTATGTTCATATTGTGTTTGTATTTGCCTTGTACTAACTCTAAGTATTTCCCAGGGAACACAATAGGAGAAGTGCCTGCCATATTCTAGTGCTACACACTTGAACAACTGAATAAGCCGTGGAACCGACCATGGGACCCCACGCCCTAGGTGGTGACCCGTGTCGGGTGTCTGTGTAGGCCCCCTATGCACCGCTTTCGTCCATGCTTGCACATATAAATTCCATATTTTTCAAAACCCTTGCTATGTCTTGAGCTTGCGTTGGTTTTCCTTGAAGAGGAAAGGGTGATGCAGCAATAGTAGCATAAGTATTTCCCTTAGTTTTTGAGAACCAAGGTATCAATCCAGTAGGATGCTCCTCAAAAGTCCCACGCACCTACACAAACAAACAAAGAACTCACAACCAACGCAATAAAGGGGTTGTCAATCCTTCACGGACACTTCATGAAAGTGAGATCGATAGAGATAGTATGATAAGATCAATATATTTTTGGTATTTTATAATATAGATGCAAAAAGTAAAGATGCAAATAAAAGTAGATTGAAAGCTTATATGATAAAAGATAGACCCGGGGGCCATAGGTTTCACTAGTGGCTTCTCTCAAGATAGCATAAGTATTATGGTGGGTGAACAAATTACTGTCGAGCAATTGATAGAAAAGCGAATAGTTATGATATTATCTAGGCATGATCATGTATATAGGCATCACGTCCGCAACAAGTAGACGGACTCATGCCTGCATCTACTACTATTACTCCACACATTGACTGCTATCCAGCATGCTTCTAGAGTATTAAGTTCATAAGAACAGAGTAACACATTAAGAAAGATGACATGATGTAGAGGGATAAACTCAAGCAATACGATATAAACCCCATCTTTTTATCCTCGATGGCAACAATACAATATGTGCCTTGCAACCCTTTCTGTCACTGGGTAAGGACACCACAAGATTTAACCCAAAGCTAAGCACTTCTCCCATGGCAAGAAAGATCAATCTAGTAGGCCAAACCAAACTGATAATTCGAAGAGACTTGCAAAGATAACTCAATCATACATAAAAGAATTCAGAGAAGTTTCAAATATTTCTCATAGATAAACATGATCATAAACCCAAAATTCATCGAATCTCGACAAACACACCGCAAAAAGAGTTTCAATCGAATAGATCTCCACAAGAGAGGGGGAGAACATTGTATTGAGATCCAAAAAGAGGGAAGAAGCGATCTAGCTAATAACAATGGACCCGAAGGTCTGTGGTAAACTACTCACAACTCATCGGAGGGGCTATGGTGTTGATGTAGAAGCCCTCCATGGTCAATTCCCCCTCCGGCGGAGCGCCGACGAAGGCTCCAAGATGGGATCTCATGGATATGTGAAGGTTACATGGTGGAAATTGTTTTTCGTTGGCTCCCTGGATGTTTTCGGGGTACGTAGGTATATATAGGAGGAAGAAGTACGTCGGTGGCCGCCTGTGGGGCCCAGGAGACAGGGGCACGCCCAGGAGGGGTGGGCGCGCCCTCCTATCTCCTGGCCGCCTCGATTGCTTCTTGACTTGCACTCCAAGTCCTCTAGATCACGTTCGTTCCAAAAATCATGCTCCCGAAGGTTTCATTCGGTTTGGACTCCATTTGATATCCCTTTTATTCGAAATACTAAAATAGGCAAAAAAACAGCAATACGGGCAGGGCCTCCGGTTAGTTGGTTAGTCCCAAAAATGATATAAATGTGTAAAATAAAGCCCATAAACATCCAAAAGGGATAATATAATAGCATGGAACAATCAAAAATTATAGATACGTTGGAGACGTATCAAGCATCCCCAAGCTTAATTCCTGCTCGTCCTCGAGTAGGTAAATGATAAAAACATAATTTTTGATGTGAAATGCTACATAGCATAATTCTCAATGTAATTTTCTTTATTGTGGCATGAATGTTCAGATCCAAATGATTCAAAATAAAAGTTCATATTGATAAAGAAGTAGTAACACTTCAAGCATACTAATCAAAGCAATCATGTCTTCTCAAAATAACATGGCTAACGAAAGTTCATCCCTACAAAATCATATAGTTAGGCTATGCTTCATTTTCGTCACACAAAGATGTTCCCAAATTCTACACCCCCGATGACAAGCCAAGCAATTGTTTCGTACTTAAATAATCTCAAACTTTTTCAACTTTCACGAAATACATGAGTGTGAGCCATGGATATAGCACTATGGGTGGAATAGAATATGATAATGGGGATTGTGTGGAGAAGACAAAAAAGGAGAAAGTCTCACATTGATGAGGATAATCAACGGGCTATGGAGATGCCCATCATGTTGGGGAACGTAGTAATTTCAAAAAAATTCCTACGCACACGCAAGATCATGGTGATGCATAGCAACAAGAGGGGAGAGTGTTGTCTACGCACTCGAGAGACCGGGCGAAGCGATCACAACGTAGAGGAAGTAGTCGACGCTCTCCTCGCGATCCGACCGATCCCGCGCCACATTCGGCGCCTGAAGTTCTTGACACACGACAGCTCGATGACGCCCTCAGATCTCGATCCAGCCGAGTGTCGAGGGAGAGTTCCACAAGACGACGGCGCAGGACGATCTTGATGTTCTATCGGCGCAGGGCTTCGCTTAAGCTTCATGACGATATGTCCGAGGTGGAATATGGTGGAGGGGCACCGACACGGCTAAGGAACGATCCGTAGATCAAACTTGTGTGTCCTAGGGTGCCCCCGCCTGTGATATAAAGGAGGGAGGGGAGGCCGGCCGCCCTAGTGGTGCGCCAAGGGAGGGGGAGTCCCTCCTAGTTGGAGTAGGACTCCCTCCTAGTCCAACTAGGAAGGAGAAGGGGAAGGAAAGAGAGGAGAGGAGAGGAAGGGGGGCGCGCCTCCTTGTCCTATTCGACTCGGGGCGCGCCACCTCTGGTGCGGCCCTCTCTCTCCCTCTGGCCCACTAAGGCCCATAACTTCCCGGGGTTCCAGAACCCCTCCCAAGACTCCGGTTTTCTCCGAAACTTCCGAACCTTTCCGTGTCCGAATATAGCCATTCAATATATCAATCTTTATGTCTCGATCATTTCGAGACTCCTCGTCATGTCCGTGATCACATCCGGACTCAACTTCTTCGGTACATCAAAATACATAAACTCATAATAACCGCCATCGAAACCTTAAGCATGCGGACCCTACGGTTCGAGAACAATGTAGACATGACCTAGAACTATTCTCGGTCAATAACCAATAGCGGACCTGGATGCCCATATTGGTTCCTACATATTCTACGAAGATCTTTATCGGTCCGATCGCATAACGACATACGTTGTTCCTTTGTCATCGGTATGTTACTTGCCCGAGATTCGATCGTCGGTATCCAATACCTAGTTCAATCTCGCACGGCAAGTCTCTTTACTCGCTTCGTAATACATCATCTCACAGCTAACTCATTAGTTGTAATGCTTGCAAGGCTTCAGTGATGTGTATTACCGAGAGGGCCAGAGATACCTCTCCGACAATCGGAGTGACAAAACCTAATCTCAAATACGCCAACCCAACATCTCGCCTTTGGAGACACCTGTAGTACTCCTTTATAATCACCCGATTACGCCAGACGCTTGGTAGCACCCAAAGTGTTCCTCCATAAACGGAGTTGCATAATCTCATAGTTACAGGAATATGTATAAGTCATGGATAAAAGCAGAGAAACATAATAAACGATCGTGGTGCTAAGCTAATGGAGTGGGTCATGTCAATCGATCATTCTACTAATGATGTGACCTTGTTAATCAAATAACAACTCTTTGTTCATGGTTAGGAAACATAACCATCTTTGATTAACAAGCTAGTCTAGTAGAGGCATACTAGTGACATGTTGTTTGTTTATGCATTCACACATGTATCATGTTTCCGTTAATACAATTCTAGCATGAATGATAAACATTTATCATGAAATAAGGAAATAAATAATAACTTTATTATTGCCTCTAGGGCATATTTCCTTCAGCCTCCCACTTGCACTAGAGTCAATAATCTAGATTACATAGTAATGATTCTAACACCCATGGAGTCTTGGTGCTGATCATGTTTTGCTCGTGGAAGAGGCTTAGTCAACGGTCGCAACATTCAGATCCGTATGTATCTTGCAAATCTCTATGTCTCCCACCGACTAAGTCCCGATGGAATTGAAGCGCCTCTTGATGTGCTTGGTCCTCTTGTGAAATCTGGATTCCTTTGCTAAGGCAATTGCTCCAAAGATTGTCACGTAAGATTTTCATTGGACCCGATGCACTAGGTATGACACCTAGATCGGATATGAACTCCTTCATCCGCACTCCTTCATTAGCTGCCCGAAGCTGCTATGTACTCCGCTTCACATGTAGATCCCGCCACGACGCTTTGTTTAGAACTCGCACCAACCGACACCCTCCGCTTAGTGTAAATACGATCCATCTGCGATTTAGAATCGTCCGGATCGTTGTCAAAGCTTGCATCAACGTAACTGCCATTTATGAGCTCTTTGTCACCTCCATATACGAGAAACATATCCTTAGTCCTTTTCGTATTTCAGATGTTCTTGACCGCTGTCCAAATGATCCACTCGATTACTTTAGTACCTCCCGCTAGGCTTATAGCAAGGCACACATCGGTCCTGGTACACAGCATTGCATACATGATAGAGCCTATGGTGAAGCATAGGAACATCTTTCATTTCTCTCTATCTTCTGCAGTGGTCGGGCATTGAGTCTTACTCAACTTCACACCTTGTAACACGTGCAAGAACCCTTTCTTTGCTTGATCCATTTTGAACTTCTTCAAAATTTTGTCAAGGTATGTGCTTTGTGAAAGTCCAATTAAGCGCCTTGATCTATCTCTATAGATCTTAATGCCCAATATGTAAGCAGCTTCACCGAGATCTTTCATTGAAAAACTCTTATTCAAGTATCCTTTATGCTATCCAGAATTCTATATCATTTCCGATCAGCAATATGTCATCTACATATAATATCGAAATGCTACAGAGCTCCCACTCACTTTCTTGTAAATACAAAGCTTCTCCAAAAGTCTCAGATGAACCCAAATGCTTTGATCACACTATCAAAGCGCTTATTCCAACTCCGAGATGCTTGCACCAGTCCATAAATGGATCGCTAGAGCTTGCATACTTTGTTAGCTCCCTTTGGATCGATAAAACCTTCTCGTTGCATCATATACAACTCTTCTTCCGTAAATCCATTCAGAATGCAGTCTTTACATCCATTTGCCAAATTTCATAATCATAAAATGCGCAATCGCTAACATGATTCGGACAGACTTAAGCATCGCTACGGGTGAGAAGGTCTCATCGTAGTCAATCCCTTGAACTTGTCGAAACCCTTTGCATAAGTCGAGCTTTGTAGACAAGAATATTACCGTCGCCACGCGGTCTTCTTCTTGAAGATCCACTTGTTTTCTATTGCTTGCCTACCCTCGGGCAAGTCAACCAAAGTCCATACTTTGTTTTCATACATGGATCCCATCTCGATTTCATGGCCTCAAGCCATTTTATGGAATCTGGGCTCACCATCGCTTCTTCATAGTTTGTAGGTTCATCATGATCTAGTAGCATGATTTCCGAACAGGATTACCGCATTCACTCAGTGCGGATCTTACTCGTTGATCTACGAGGTTTCAGAGTAACTTGGTCTCAAGTTTCATGATCAACATCATCAACTTCCTCACTACTTGGTGTAGGTGTCTCGTAAACCGGTTTCTGCGACAAACTACTTTCAAGTAAGGGAGAAGGTACAATTACCTCATCAAGTTCTACTTTCCTCCCACTCACTTCTTTTGAGAGAAACTCCTTCTCTAGAAAGGATCCATTTTAGCAACGAATGTCTTGCCTTCGGATCTGTGATAGAAGGTATACCCAACTGTCTCCTTTGGGTATCCTATGAAGACACATCTCGATTTGGGTTCGAGCTTATCAGGTTGAAGCTTTTTCACATAAGCATCGCATCCCCAAACTTTAAGAAACGACAACTTTGGTTTCTTGCTAAACCACAGTTCATAAGGTGTCGCCTCAACGGATTTCGACGGTGTTCTATTCAGGTGAATGCGGCCGCCTCTAGAGCATAACCCCAAAACGATAGCGGTAAATCTGAAGAGACATCATAGATCGCACCATATCTAGTAAAGTGCGACATGACGCCGGACACACCATTACGCTGTGGTGTTCCGGTGGCGGAGTTGCTAAACTATTCCGCATTGTTTCAAATGTAGACCAAACTCAGAACTCAAATATTCACCTCCACGATCGATCGTAGAAACTTAATTTTCTTGTTACGATGATTTTCAACTTCACTCTGAAATTCTTTGAACTTTTCAAATGTTTCAGACTTATGTTTCATTAAGTAGATATACCCATATCCGCTTAAGTCATCCGTGAAAGTGAGAAAATAACGATATCCGCCACGAGCCTCAACATTCATCGGACCACATACATCCGTATGTATGATCTCCAACAAATCTGTTGCTCTCTCCATAGTACCGAGAACGGGTTTTAGTCATCTTGCCCATGAGGCACGGTTCGCAAGTGCCAAGTGATTCATAATCAAGTGACTCCAAAAGTCCATCAAGATGGAGTTTCTTCATGCGCTTTACATCGATATGACCTAAACGGCAAGGCCACAAATAAGTTGCACTATCATTATCAACTCTGCATCTTTTGGTTTCAACATTATGAATATGTGTATCACTACTATCGAGATTCATCAAAATAGACCACTCTTCAAGGGTGCATGACCATAAAAGATATTACTCATATAAATAGAACAACCATTATTCTCTCGATTTAAATGAATAACCGCCTCGCATCAAACAAGATCCAGATATAATGTTCATGCTCAACGCAGCACCAAATAACAATTATTTAGGTCTAAAACTAATCCCAAGGTAGATGTAGAGGTAGCGTGTCGATCGCGATCACATCGACTTTGGAACCATTTCCCACGCCAAGATCGTCACCTCGCCCTTTGCCGAGTTCGCTAATCCGTAGTCCCTGCTTCGAGTTGCAAATATTAGCAATGTAACCAAGATCAAATACCCAGTGCTACTACGAGCTCTAGTAAGGTACACATCAATAACATGTATATCACATATACCTTTGTTCACCTTGCCATCCTTCTTATCCGCCAAATACTTGGGGCAGTTCCGCTTCAAAGGACTAGTCGCTTGCAAAGAAAGCACTCGGCCAGGCTTAGGTCCAGACTTGGGTTTTTCTCCGAGCAGCAACTTGCTTGCTGTTCTTCTTGAAGTTCCTTCTTCTTCCCTTTGCCTTTCTTCTTGAAACTAGTGGTCTTATTGACCATCAACACTTGATGCTCCTTCTGATTTCTACCTCCGCAGCTTTTAGCATTGCGTAAGAGCTCTGTATAGTCTTTACTAACCCTTGCATATTATAGTTCATCACGAAGCCTTTGTAGCTTGGTGGCGTGATTGAAGAATTCATCAATGACACAATCATCCGGAAGATTAACTCCCAATTGTGTCAAGTGATTGTAGTACCCGCACATTCGAGTATGTGCTCACTAATGTAACTATTCTCCTCCATCTTGCAGCTATAGAACTTATTGGAGACTTCATATCTCTCAATCCGGGCATTCTGTTGGAATATTAACTTCAACTCCTCGAACATCTCATATGCTCCATGACGCTCAAAACGCCGTTGAAATCCCGGTTCTAAGCCGTAAAGCATGGCACATCGAACCATAGAGTAGTCATCGCTTTGCTCGCCAGACGCTCAAAACATCCGTGTTGCTCCAAAGAAGAGTTCGCACCCAGCGGTGCATCCAGACGTAACTCTTTCAGGCAGCAATGAGGATAATCCTCGTGTTACGGACCCATCCGTGTAATTGCTACCATCATCTTTCAACTTTGCTTTCTCAAGGAACGCATTAAAATTCAACGGAACAACAAAGACGAGCCATCTATCTACAATCAAACATAAACAAGCAAGATACTATCAGTACTAAGTTCGTGATAAATTTAAGTTCAATTAATCATATTACTTAAGAACTCCCACTTAGACAGACATCTCTAGTCATCTAAGTGATCACGTGATCCAAATCAACTAAACCATAACCGATCATCACGTGAAATGGAGTAGTTTTCAATGGTGAACATCTTATGTTGATCATATCTACTATATGATTCACGCCGACCTTTCGGTCTCCGTGTTCCGAGGCCATATCTCGCATATGCTAGGCTCGCCAAGTATAACCCGAGTATTGCGTGTGCAAAACTGGCGACACCCGTTGTAGATGGACGAGAGCTTATCACACCCGATCATCACGTGGTGTCCGGGCACGCATTTAACTTTGGCAACGGTGCATACTGGGAGAACACTTCTTGATAATTTAGTGAGAGATCATCTTATAATGCTACCGCCAATCAAAGCAAGATAAGATGCATAAAGGATAAACATCACATGCAAATCAATATAAGTGATATGATATGGTCATCATCATCTTGTGCTTCGTGATCTTCATCTCCGCAGCACCACCATGATCACCATCGCCACCGGCGCGACACCTTGATCTCCATCGTAGCATCGTTGTCGCCTCGCCAATCTTATGCTTCTACGACTATCGCTACCGCTTAGTGATAAAGTAAAGCATTACAGGTGATTGCATTGCATACAATAAAGCGACAACCATATGGCTCCCGCCATTGCCGATAACTTCGTTACAAAACATGATCATCTCATACAATAAAATATAGCATCACGCCTTGACCATATCACATCACAACATGCCCTGCAAAAACAAGTTAGACGCCCTCTACTTTGTTGTTGCAAATTTTACGTGGCTGCTACGGGCTTAAGCAAGAACCAATCTCACCCACGATCAAAACCACAACGATATTTCGTCAAATAGACTCCGCTTTAACCTTCTCAAGGACCGGGCGAGCCACACTCAGTTCAACTAAAGTGAGAGAGACAGACACCCGCCAATCACCTTTAAGCAACGAGTGCTCGAAGCGGTGAAACCAGTCTCGCAGAAGCGCACGCGTAATGTCGGTCCGGCCGCTTCATCTCACAATACCGCTGAACCAAAGTATGACATGCTGGTAGGTAGTATGACTTGTATCGCCCACAACTCACTTGTGTTCTACTCGTGCAAAACATCAAACCATAGAAAAACCTAGGCTCGATGCCACTGCTGGGGAACGAGTAATTTCAAAAATTTCCTACGCACACGCAAGATCATGGTGATGCATAGCAACGAGAGGGGAGAGTGTTGTCTACGCACTCGAGACCAAGCGAAGCGATCACAACGTAGAGGAAGTAGTCGACGTTCTCCTCGCGATCCGACCGATTCCGCACCGTTATTCGGCGCCCCCAGTTCTTGACACACGACAGCTCGATGACGCCCTCGACTCGATCCAGCCGAGTGTCGAGGAGAGTTCCACAAGACGACGGCGCAGGACGATCTTGATGTTCTATCGGCGCAGGCTTCGCCTAAGCTTCATGACGATATGACCGAGGTGGAATATGGTGGAGGGGCACCGCACACGGCTAAGGAACGATCCGTAGATCAAACTTGTGTGTCCTAGGGTGCCCCCGCCTCGTATATAAAGGAGGGAGGGGAGGCCGGCGGCCCTAGTGGTGCGCCAGGAGGGGGAGTCCCTCCTAGTTGGAGTAGGACTCCCTCCTAGTCCAACTAGGAAGGAGAAGGGGAAGGAAAGAGAGGAGAGGAGAGGGAAGGGGGGCCGCCTCCTTGTCCTATTTGGACTCCCAGGGGGGCACGCCACCTCCTGGTGCGCCCTCTCTCTCCCTCTTAGCCCACTAAGGCCCATAACTTCGGGGTTCCGTAACCCTCCGGCACTCCGTTTTCTCCGAAACTTCCGAACCTTTCCGTGTCCGAATATAGCCTTCAATATATCAATCTTTATGTCTCGATCATTTCGAGACTCCTCGCCATGTCCGTGATCACATCCGGACTCAACTTCTTCGTACATCAAAATACATAAACTCATAATAACCGCCATCGAAACCTTAAGCGTGCGGACCCTACGGTTCAAGAACAATGTAGACATGACCTAGAACTATTCTCGGTCAATAACCAATAGCGGACCTGGATGCCCATATTGGTTCCTACATATTCTACGAAGATCTTTATCGGTCGACCGCATAACAACATACGTTGTTCCTTTGTCATCGGTATGTTACTTGCCCGAGATTCGATCGCCGGTATCCAATACCTAGTTCAATCTCGCTATCGCAAGTCTCTTTACTCGCTTCGTAATACATCATCTCACAGCTAACTCATTAGTTGTAATGCTTGCAAGGCTTCAAAGTGATGTGTATTACCGAGAGGGCCCAGAGATACCTCTCCGACAATCGGAGTGACAAAACCTAATCTCAAAATACGCCAACCCAACATCCGCCTTTGGAGACACCGTAGTACTCCTTTATAATCACCCGCCACGCTAGACGCTTGGTAGCACCCAAAGTGTTCCTCCGTAAACGGAGTTGCATAATCTCATAGTTACAGTGAATATGTATAAGTCATGGATAAAAGCAAGAGCAACATACTAAACGATCGTGTGCTAAGCTAATGGATGGGTCATGTCAATCGATCATTCTACTAATGATGTGACCTTGTTAATCAAATAACAACTCTTTGTTCATGGTTAGGAAACATAACCATCTTTGATTAACAAGCTAGTCTAGTAGAGGCATACTAGTGACATGTTGTTTGTTTATGCATTCACACATGTATCATGTTTCCGGTTAATACAATTCTAGCATGAATGATAAACATTTATCATGAAATAAGGAAATAAATAATAACTTTATTATTGCCTCTAGGGCATATTTCCTTCACATCAATTGATGTCAACATGAGGAGTAGGGATTGCCATGCAGCGGATGCACTAGAGCTATAAATGAATGCTCAACAAAAGAAAACTAGTGGGTGTGGATCCAAGTTGCTTGCTCACGAAGACCTAGGGCATTTCAGGAAGCCCATCGTAGGAATATACAAGCCAAGTTCTATAATGAAAAATTCCCACTAGTATATGAAAGTGACAACATATGAGACTCACTATATGAAAAAAACATGGTGCTACTTTGAAGAACAATATATGAGACTCACTATATGAAGAACATGGTGCTACTTTGAAGCACAAGTGTGGAAAAAGAGATAGTAACATTGCCCCTTTTTATTTATTTTCTTTTTTTTTTCTTTTTTTCTTTTCTTTTTCTTTTTTCTTTTTTTTCTTTGGCCTTTCCTTTTTGGCCTTTCTTTGGGCAATGCCCTAATAATGATGATCATCACATTTCATTGATTACAACATATGAATTACAACTCGAAACCAGAACAAGATATGACTCTATATGAATGCCTCCAGCGGTGTACCGGGATGGTGCAATGAATCAAGAGTGACATGTATGAAAAATTATGCATGGTGGATTTGCCACAAATATGATGTCAACAACATGATCATGCAATGGCAATATGACAAAAGTAATGTATGTGTCACGCCCAATATGCGACCCTATCCAAAAGGAACTCGAAGGTCCCACCAAGGATAGACCCGCATATTGGAACGCTTTTGCAAGGTGGATATCATTACATCAACATTACATAATATATGGGGATACATACAAAAGGCACACAATGCCACACTAATACAATATCATCATATTAAGAGATCAACATCCCACTACGGATGATACATAAATGTAAACTCAAACAATATCCACCACCGCTAGCCCAGTGCCGACGACCGAACCTATCCCTTGATCGTAGAAGAAGCGTAAGAAGAACTCAACGCAAGCAAGCATCGCTCTCTCGCCATGATCATCGAAAACCTGTACCGCAATCGTTGTTGTAGTAATCAGGAGCCACGAGGACTCAAAGAATCCCATTACCATGGGTATCAAGACTAGCAAAGCTTAATGGGAAAGGAAGGGGTAAAGTGGTGAGGTTGCAGCAGCGACTAAGCATGATATGGTGGCTAACATACGCAAATGAGAGCGAGAAGAGAAACAAGCGGAATGGTCGTCAACTAGTAATGATCAAGAAGTGATCCTGAGCTCCTACTTACGTCAAACATAACCCAGAAACCGTGTTCACTTCCCGGACTCCGTCGAGAAGAGACCATCACGGCTACACACACGGTTGATGCGTTTTAATTCGGATCAGGTGTCAAGTTATCTACAACCGGACATTAACAAATTCCCATCTGCCACGTAACCGCAGGCACGGCTCTCGAAAGTTTATACCCGCAGGGTGTCCCAACTTAGCCCATGACAAGCTCTCGCGATCAACGGCGAATAGACCTTCTCCCAGAAGACCCGATCGCCTCGAATCCGGTTTACAAGACATTTCGACAATGGTAAAACAAGACCAGCAAAGCCGCCCGATGCGCCGACAATCCCGATAGGAGCTGCACATATCTCGTTCTCGTGGCAACACCGGATAAGTCAAGCTACGAGTAAAACCAGACTTTGAGTTTCCCGAGGTGGCCCCAAGAAGTTGCTCGGGCCGACCAACACTTAGACAAGCACCGCCCGGGGCTATAATAAAGATGACCCTTGGGTTAATTACTCCCAAGGAGAGGTAGGTGGTGGTGAGGCAAATGGTAAAACCAAGGTTGGGCCTCTTTGGACAAGTTTTATTCAAAGCAAACCGTCAGGGGGTCCCATAAATCACCCGACCGCGTTAGGAACGCAAAATCCAGGAACATAACACCGGTATGACGGAAACTAGGGCGGCAAGAGTGGAACAAAACACCAGGCATAAGGCCGAGCCTTCCACCCTTTACCAAATATATAGATGCATTAATAATATAAGAGATATTGTGATATCCCAACATAAACCCTGTCCACCATGGAGAAATCTTCAACTTCACCTGCAGCTAGCAACACTATAAGAGGGGCTGAGCAAAGCGGTAACATAGCCAAACAATGGTTTGCTAGGAAGGGTGTCAAAGGTTAGAGGTTCATGGCAATTTGGGAGGCTTGAAGAGCAAATGATAGGTAACGCAGCATAGCGATAGAACGAAGCAACTAGCATAGCAATGATAGTAGTGAGATCCAGGGTAGCGGTCATCTTGCCTGAAATCCCACAAGGAAGAAGAACGAGTCCATGAAGAAGATGAAGCCACGAAGACGAACCACACGAAGACGGACGCATCCTCACGATCGCAGTGAAAACGGGAACTATCGAGAAGAAGCACACAACATGGTAAACACACCACACATAGGCAAGACATGATGCACAACAAGCATGATGCATGACAAAGCTACATGAGGCTACTCATGGCAAGAGATGATGCAAACAAGAACAACATATCAAGGCAAGTTTAAATGAGGCCGGAAACAACATATAACAATTCCAGTAAGTCCCCATATGCATATTTCGAAATTGGTCCAGATCTGAATAAACCTTATGTTCAAGTTTTTAAACAGCAAGTTAAGATGCACCAAGAGGATCTACACAAAATTCTAGTCAAGATACATATAAAGTTCATTAGATTTGGAGCTACGGCCTAGAAGATATGAGCAAAACAAGATACGCATGGCATTGATGCAAAATGCATACAAACATCAAGCAAACACCCCAAAACAAGGATGCAACAAGATAATATGAAGCTACATGCAAAATCAAGCAAGTTTCATATAGAGCACACTCAAAACGGAGCAACGGTTCAACACATGCACTCTATACAAGACATAACAACAATCTGTCCAAAACAGCAACTAGGCATCTTGCAAGCATCAAAACAATATGATACAGCACCCCAACATAAGAACAAAAGGCATGGGCATGAAGTACAGGTAAATCATAACAAAACATGAACACTGAGTTATCTCCAGAAACAACTAGAACATGCTCAAAAAGACATGGAAAGATTGCAAATAATAACAGTTTCAGACTTATCAGGAAATAACATCAGGTTGCAATGTTTAGAGCTATCAAACAACATGTTACAGGAACTTATCATGGCAAACAAAGGCATGGCATGAATCTACTAATATCATAGATCAAAAGTCCCTTACTGACTATGAGCCAAAAGGGCATGGAAAATATGATGGCACCCATGTAAACATGGCAAGTTATATGACAGATTCAAACATGGCAGGAACAACAATAAGTAGGCATGTTGGTGAGATTGAACCACTCATCACAAAGCAATACATGGCATGGAAAGGCAACCAACAGTAAGAAGGCATGTTTGTGAAGTTAAGCATGGCAAGAGCAAGGTCATAGGATGCATGGAACACTAGCAAAACACATGGGAACTAGTGAACTTAATGTTAACAGGCTGATAGAAACATCATTTAGCAAATTTGGAGCAAGATAACAACAGGTTCCAGCAGGCTATAATTGCAACCAGGGGCATGAATGGATAGAGCAAGACATGTAGATCAAAACATGTTTATAGAACATCTCCAGATTATGCATAGAATGATTAGTAGCAACATGTTTATATAGCAACAAAATATAACAGAATCTGCCTAGCAAAACAGCAACAGCAAGTACCCTCCTTAACAAGCTCGATTCACTCACCACAAGTCATTGCATGACAAGATAAGCATAGAATCATCAAGAAGACATGTTTATGAAACAAACCAAGTCAAGAACAAGTCCATAGCATGCAAGGATCAGCTATAGCAAGCTTGGCCAAATTGAATAACACGTAAACAATCTGCCAGGAAACATTTTGAAGCAAAAGTAGAGCACTCAAATGACATGCTAGACTACTCCATAATTGCAAACAAGGGCATGAATGTTTAGAAAATAACCATATGTTCAAAAGACCCTTACTGAAGTATCTCAAAATAAGCATGGATCTCTCTGTAGCATCAAGTTTACATGACATCAAAATAACAGCAGAACAGGGACTAAATCAGCAATATCACGAACCCTAGTTTGCATGCTTGTGCTAGTCACCACATTGATCACAAAAATACATGGCATACACCCCTGGAAAGATGGCATGTCATAGATCAAAACACATGTAGACATCAACCTCATAAGATGCACACATCAATCATGGCAAAAATGACAAATGAGCAAGTTATAACAGTTCCAGCAGATTAACATCAACATGCACTTTTCCAACAGCATTTCGGGCATCAAGATGAGCTCAAATGAAAATGACGCAATGGAAGGAAATGAAGTACTCGTTGAGGCGAACAATTTGACATATTACACGCACAAAACGGATCTACGGATGCAGAGTTACAGCAGGTCAAACATGGCATGATTATGTGCAAAACTTGGGGACTTGGGCGTTTTCAGAGGGGGAAAATCAACCTCGTGATCCAGATCGGGCACGGACTTCGAGGCGCTGGAGATGGACGTGGTGGTGGCCGGAGTTGGGCGGGGAAGGTCTCCTCCGGCCGGATCCGGCGTGGGGCGGCGAGGGGGCGGCGGGATGCGCGGTGGAGGAGCTCCGGGGCGGCGGCAGAAGAGGTTGGGGAGAAGGCTCGGATGCATGAGACGGACATGTATGCAAAATGAAATGCACATGATGACATGATATGAAATGCATATGATGACATGGCAAAGTGCAACACGCAAGCAAATGACATGGCAACGACGGCGAATAATCGCGTACACTGGCGATCGAATCCGGGCGCATAAAGATGTCATGATGATGATGAACGGAACGGTGGAAAGTTGCATGGAAATATATCTCGGAATGGCTATGGAAATGCCATAATAGGTAGGTATGGTGGCTATTTTGAGGAAGATATAAGGAGGTTTATGTGTGATATAGCGTATCGTATCACGGGGTTTGGATGCACCGACAAAGTTTGCACCAACTCTCAAGGTGAGAAAGGGCAATGCACGATACCGAAGAGTCTAGGAATGGTGGGAAGGTAAAAGTGCGTATAATCCATGGACTCAACATTAGTCATAAGAACTAATATACTTATTGCAAAAATTTAGAAGTCATCAAAAATCAAGCACTACGCGCATGCTCCTCGAGGGATAGATTGGTAGGAAAATACCATCGCTCGTCCCCGACTGCCACTCATAAGGATGCACAAGCCAGGTACACTTCATGTTTCAAATTTGTTACACAACTTTAACCATACGTGCATGCTACGGGACTTGCTAACTTCAACACAAGCATTCTTTAAATTCATAATCACCCAACTAGCATGACTTTAATATCACTACCTCCATATCTCAAAAAAATTATCTAATATCAAATTGATCATAACATCCAATTCACTTCCTATGATAGTTTTTATTGTACCCAACTTGGATGCCTACCATTCTAGGACCAATTTATAACCATAGCAAATACCATGCTGTTCTAAAAGACTCTCAAAATAATATAAGTGAAGCATGTCTTCAACCGTATCAGGGAGAGGGTGGTGGGGTATGGTAAGTATTTCGAGTGCAAGGAGGATGCCTTGGGAAAGATTGGCTTCTCCTCTTATAAAAAATGCACTGCAACTATTCGGATGCTTGCATACGGAGTTCCCGGTGATCTCATTGATGAATATGTTCGAATGAGTTCACTTTGCCATCCTCTCCACCATGCCTCTCCTCTCCACCTCTCCTCTCCACCACCGCACCACCACCACCGTAGATACCGTAGATCATGGCGATTGCTAGCTCTTTGATCTATGGAGGGGCTCCTACATTGGGACTTTGGCCCTGGCCTTGCCTTGGCCGATCAGGTGAGAAGATTATTTGGCTCTACGGTTCATTTCTCCCCCTCCCGAGACTACAAGGAGTTCTTCTTGGTGGTCTCCTTCTCTTCGGCCTCTTTCCCACTCTCTCCTGATTATGTGAGCATTGCTCTACCATACTGCATTGGTGGAATTAGCTCTGGTTTCAATGTGATCCAACTTCAACCTAGGTCATTTCGGTTTTCGGTTGCTAATAACAAAGTGGGACATTTTATTTATGGCCTTCGGGATCGTATATGGCTGGATTTCATTTGCCATTTTCATCTGTACAATGGTCATTTTCGCCCTACCACCAATTCCACCAAGAAGTGGCATGCAGATGAAACCTTGCAGGAGTTGGCAGGTCATAGACCTATCGCCGTGAAATCCTCACTGCAATTTTTACATGATAATGCTCCTTCTGTTCATTCATCACCATCTCCGTTAAGAAAATTTGGACTTATTCATATGGATCGTATGGTTTTTTCTGACAAAAATGCTGCGGAGGCCTCATCATCCCAGGTTCAAAATTCAAATGCTCATTCTAGTGAAGGAACGAAGAATTTGGCCAATTAGCATTTACTACATGGCATTGATGGTGCCTCCACTTTGTCGGAACATTCCTTCGGTGAGGCTGACTTAGCGGACTGTCATGATGGTATTTATCTCTCCTTGGGATCATTCAAATGCGTAGTGAATGTACCGTACCCTTCACCCCACAATGCTACATGACTTCGGCCTACAAATACGCTCCCCCTCATTCTAGTTGGCCGCCCATTCTTATGGCCAAACACAAAGCTGACCTGGCCCAGGCCCAATACAGCCCACAAGAGATCTCTGATCTATCAAACAATTGGGCGGTTTTATGTGCTAAATGTTTGCAGTGGGGCCACTCAAAAATTACTTGCCTAGCTCGGATTATCTGCATTAATTGTTCAGCTCCTGGGCTTAAATCAATTGCTTGCCCACATAAGTCTGATACAGCAGTCAAATCAATTAATCCCAAACCGTGCCTCGGATTTTCTGCGGTGGAGGATTCTATGCCCCCAGTCATACCAAAAGTGAAGGCTCGCTCTACCATCCGATGCACGGGCTGTGGCTTCTATGGACACGTGTTCAAATCCTGCTTCAAATCACGCCACACACAAAAATGGAAATGGATTCCGAAACGTCGCGTTGATTCCATTCCCTCCCCTCACGGTTCAGCTTCTGCCTCGGCCTCCTCACCACCTCCACCTATCGCTGTCACTCCACCGCCTCCTACCACCTCCGATCTCATCACCGCAGCAATGGCGAACTATCCCCTCAACCCGGTGCCGTTCCTCCCGCCGGGATGGGTGGTTGAACCTGGACCGGCCAACAGGGTGGTTCGCAGTGGAATGGTCGTCACCCCCATTCCGCCGCTCAACCACGACTTCCTCGCCATTGCCGAAGCCAGCCACCCCATCCCGCTCCACCGCCGGGCTGAGATCCGTGACATTGTTGAGGGTATGCTGCATGAATCTCAACTCTTCACCACAGAGGCAAGTGACCATCCTTTTGGTATTGGCATATTTGGATTTGTGGATGCTGCTATGGCGACTCCGCTTGAGCTAGAAGAGGAAGATCTTTTGATTACCTTTGTTCCGCATAATGCCGCGCTCAATAGGCATTCCACTACCTTTGGGCCGCAACTGCGGCTTCTATACTTTGGTTTCCCCTATGACTATCAGACATAATTTTACATCAATAAGTCCATCGGGGGTTTTGGTGGTCTGATCTCTTGGTACAATCCCCGGCAAGACAGAAGGTATGTTATGCTGCAAGTGCAAGTGATCCACATGCATTTAATCCCCAAGAGTTTTGTTGTTCGTCAGCTGGGTGGCGCTTGTGACTGTTGGACCGTCCAAGTCACTATTCTTCGCAGCAATGATTGGAATGCCATGTTGGCAGAGGTGCCGCCTGCTGGCGAAGAACCACCACCGCCCAACGGCGACCCGCATCCACTCTTTGGACCTCACATGACGGCGGAACAGCTGTATTAGCAGCAAGTCCACAACTGGTTTGCCCAGAATGGGGCTCCACCACCAGCAGCTCACGCTGATCATCAAGCCCCGGATGATGATGAAGTTCAAATTGATGTTGTTTGGGAGGAATGGCCTGCCCCTGCTCCTCATCCTCCATAGTTGCCACCATATCTGATGAACTTTCAGGCCTGGCTTGCGGCCCAGGGCCTTTTTGTGCAGGATGGCATTGTCCTGGAGAACAATGCAGTGGATAATGCTTACCAAGCTTGGAATGACTCCATCACTGTTTCTGACAGTTCCGGCTCTACCCAGGACGAGCTGCCACTGGTTGTTGCTAATCCTAGTGCCCCTACCCATGAAGAGGAAGCTCCTATGCCTATAAGTGTGATGGTGACAGTCCACAATAGAGGACTGAATTTTAGTCTGTTAGCTCAAGGAAATGAAGTCATGAACTTCTTGCTTGCTGATCCTGCCCCTCGCAGGCAACCGAATGTTTTCCTTCTTGCTGCTATCCGTCCTATCTTGGCAACTTATGGACCTTGGAGTACTGGATATGGCATTAGAGCTGACAACTCCCAAGTTGCAGTTCATATCTCTCTGATTGGTAATGATATTCAGCTTCAACAAACAATTGCCACACCACCTGCTCCTCAGACAATTAGCCACTCCAATGTGATAATTGAAGAAATTCCTGAAGATTTTGTGCCATCTGCTGGTTCTGATGATCCTATTATACCCATTGCAGACTACGGGAGGGACTGTGCTGTCACTCTGGACACTGGCATACCCCCATCTGGTCTGACTGTGCCACCAATGCATTCCTCGCCTATTATCACTTCTGCCACTGTGATTCGCTCACCACCTCCCTCCTGAATGCCATTGAACCTATCCATATGAGCTCTGAATTTTCTGAAGACTGCAATACTTCAGAACACACCTTGTCAGAAACTACAGACTCTGAGAACAAGTCTACTGATAGTACCTCTGCAGAGAACACTTCAAATGAGCCGGGACGGGTTCGTCAGGACAGGAAGAAGATGCCCCTGGAATATGATGTGTCCACGCTGCGACGCAGTACTCGTGCGAATAAATACGATGGTTTCAAAGCCCCTTCCATGGCGGAAACACGGGTTAGTAAGAGTAAAGTGAAGGCGCGTGCCATGCCTGAAGCCTCAAATGCCCCCAACACAACCTCAGCACACCAGATGGCGGTGCCCCTTCCAACTCCTGTCTCCGTGCTCCAGGCTGTGGGCACGACTCGCTGCGGCATTCCGCCTGAGGATCTCTCCACCGACAAGCTTATGGCGGACCAGGAGGGATCTTCTTCGTCATCTTCGGCCTGAAGCAGCTTTTCATGCAGCCCAAACAGCAGTGGAACGTACTTGTTTGGAACGTGCGCAGAATAAATTCAGAGAAAAAACTACTTGCTCTTAGAAATGTTATCGTCACTAGTGGGTGCAATATGCTTTGCTTGCAAGAAACCAAACGCATGCATTTTGATCTGCCTTATATTAAAACTTTCTGTCCTAAGAAATTTGATAAGTTCTGTTATGTGCCCTCTCGAGGAGCCTCTGGTGGTCTTCTTACTATTTGGGTTGGCTCTGTGTTTGATGGTGCTATTTGCTTCTCTGATATTTTTGCCCTGGGTATTACCTTCACTTCCAAACAGTCAGGCAATATTTGGCATTTATATAACATCTATGGGCCCTGTCAGAGAGATGATCGCCTCACTTTCACAAATTGGCTATATGACCTAGTGATACCTGACACTTAAGACTAGCTACTTGTGGGTGATTACAACTTCATTAGGTCATCAGATAACTGTAAGTGCATCTAGTGCCCCTTAGTGATTTTGGTGTATTGAAGACTTATAGGTTAAGTAACTGATGCGTTTGGGAGTGTACACAGGTCTATAAGTCTATGAGGAGTTTGATATTTACAGAGAAAGTCGATTCTAAAAATGAAGTTCTTCGATCAAGACTTTGATATTCTGAAGACTTTCTAAAGACTTTGAAAGTGAAGAAATTGGTGTGACCATGAAGACTGGATATTCATTCGAGGAATATGAAGCGTGAAGACTTTTGTTTTCGTAGTTTCATTTTCTTTCTTGAGTCATAGGAAACACCGCATCGTTAAAGGGGGTCGAGGAAATACTAAGGAAAAATTTCCATGTGATGCTCAACTCAAAATCCTACACCTACCAATCCTTCGAGTGAAGCCATTGGAAATCTCATACAGATTCACCAAATTCTTCATTGACAAAGACGCAGTTCTTCCGTCATCGATGACTTTGTAATCGATCGAGGAGTTAGGAATTCGCCAAAGGCGTAATTGCTTACACAAAGGAGGAACATGATAGCCCCGAGGACTTTGAGAGTCAAATTTCCGACCATTGTTGGTATACACGCATGACCAAAATATCTTATCCACCTAACGGTCATATCATTGAAGGGCATTTATGTCTTATCATGTCGGGCTGCTCCCTAGGCTATAAATAGTCGCCTCTACAACCACTAGTTGGTTGGCTGCCCGAGAGAACTTGACACTTGTCATTTGAGAGCAACCCATCCTCCGAGGACTTTGAGAGAAAATCATCAAGTGAGGAAAATCCCAAAACCAAACCCCCATTAAAACCCCAAGTGATTGAGCATCATCAAGAAATTGATCCTGCGTGGATCCGACGCTTGTTACCTTTGAAGACTGTGCTTCTTCCAGACGGTTAGGCGCCAAGGTCTAGAGCATCCAAGAGGAATTGTGGATCGCCGAGTGACCAAGTCTGTGAAGGTTTGGAAGTCACCAAGACTTACCACGAGTGATTGGACGAGGCCTGCGTGGTCTTAGTTCAAGGAGAATACGGTGAGGATGGGTGTCCCGAGTTGCGGCTCGAGATCGGGTGTCCGGATCTGTGTGTCTCGAGTTTAAATACTCACCGCTTCCAACCAGACGCATAACCGAGACAAAGAGCTTGAACTGGTCTACCAAATCATTTTCTTCACCAACTGACTGGTTCTATTTCCCCAACTCATTCATTTCCTCATTCTGTGTTGCATGCTGTTCATATCTGTGCTTGAGGACTTTGACTGAAGATTTTCACAAATTCCTTAGTTCAATTTCTTCACCGCTTTGTCTTCATCTTGTTATCCCGTGTTTAGCCTTCCTGCACTCGCCTAGTCTTCGCTTCATCATGCCGACAATGTGTGTAATCTGTTATGTTTACCTCTCGAGTACTTATTCCGCTGCAAATAGTTCTTCGCTAAGGAATTTCTCACCGCAAATTCCTCGTTGAAGAATTTCATATTAATCGCCTATTCACCCCTCTAGTCGATATAACGCACTTTCAATTGGTATCGAGCAAGGTACTCCTTGTTACGTGTGATTTTGGTTTAACCACCTGGAGTTCTAGTTATGTCCACCGCAGGTATGATCAAGGTCTCGGCTGGGTGTCCTACCTTTCATGGAACGGACTATCCCTACTGGAAGAACAAGATGCGGATGCATCTTGAGGCAATTGATAATGATCTCCGTATGTTGTGGAAAATGGTGTCCCGCTGTCATCAAACACCGACCGCCATCGATGTGAAGAGATTCAAACAACTCGACTCTCAAGCGAAGAATATCATTTGTGGCCATCCGAGCAAAGGACAAGATGGAAGAGTGAGTGCTTTGAAACCGCCAAGCTTATCCGGGATAGGCTGTCCAAAGTAAATGAAGGAGTCTCAACTCAGCGTGACTCTCGAGTTGATGTTCTTCGAATCTCTTCAATCGCTTCAAAAGACTCGACAATGAAAATGTTCAACAAACCTTCGATCGCTTCACCGACATCTCAAATGAGCTTCAAGCCCTCGGTGCCACCGATATCATCGACCATGAAGTGGTGAAGAAACCGCTAAGATCGCTTGATTCCTCATTTGATACTCGGGACCGATGATACAAGAGCGCGCCGACTACAAATCACTTGATCCTCGCCGATATCCTCGAAGGCTTAACACTCACGAAGTTCCAACTTTGTCAAAAGAGAGATCTCTATGGCTCAAACTATGGCAAACCACGTGCCTCAAGGCTAAGGTTATATCCGACTCAATGTGAGGACTCGTAGTAGCCTTGGTGATCCCAAGAATCGAGCCAGATCTAGCTCTCCTTGTGAAGAAATTCCAGAAATTCACAAGACGTGGTCGCTGGAAAACCCTCAAGGGAAGTGATTCTTCATCCAAAGGACTACAAGAGAAGACTTTGCCACAAATGCAAGAAGCCTGGTCACTATATTCAAGATTGTCCTCGAGTGGGAAAAGGAAATGAAGAAGAAGAAATACAAGGACTATAGTTCGATGAAATGAAGAAAAGAAGAAATCATCAAAATCTTCGCCTTCAAAACCATCAAAGTCTTCATCTCACAAGAAGGGCAGTTCCAAGAAAGCTCTGCATTCATTGGCAAGGAAATGGACTCGTCAATCTGAGGAAAATGATGAAGAGGAGGAGTCTCAAGAATCTGAGTCCGTGTGGCGAAGTCCGGCTGTTGCTATCGCTTTGTCAAGAAGTCCATCTTCAACATCAAGAAACTGATTCTACCAACAAGCCCGATGAAGAAAATGATGGCTACGCCCCACCTATTGCTTCATGGCAAAAGCAGCTAAGGCACTCAAATACAACCTCCGATTCTAGTGAAAATGAATCGATGAGGATCTTAAGCCTAGCTACTCTAAATCGCTAAAATTGCTGTGAAACAACAACGGGCTCTTGAAAAGGTTCAAAACATGCTAGATAAAAGTGATGATATGTTGGGTGAAGAAATGGATCGCACTAAAGCCCCGACCGAAATCTTCAGAGACTTCGCCTAAGTATGATAACCTTCAAGGTCATCATAACTCCTCTTGTCTCGATCATGAGAAGCTTTCTTATGAATTTCTTCAAGAAAAGCAAGACAATGAGAAGCTTTCTTGAAGCTATTCAAAGAAAGGCGATCTTGAAAAGCTAAGAGTATGTTATGAAGATCTTCGAAGGAGCGCGATTCATTACTAGCTCAACAAATTAGCGCTTCTCGTGAAGAATTTGTTCCTCTATGCTTAAAGTGCATTGAACGTGAATCGCTAATTCTTCACCAATGTTCAAATGCTTCAAATGTTACAAATTCTTCATCGCCTCGCTATCACTAATTCCTCATCCGAGGACTTTGCTAGTATCATCGACAATGCAAGGTTGAAGGAATTGTACATGACAGCATGTACAAAAGCCTCAAAGGGCATCAAACACTTTGTGATGTGCTTAAAAAGCAGATCCTCAACAAAACCCTAGGAAAGAGGGTATTGCCTTTGAGAGGAAATCAATACCGATGGAACATATCGAAACCCGAGCAAAGATCCCAAAACCTCATGGGTTGTCGCAAAGGGACCTCCAGCTGATCCATCTAACTTATCCGCTTTACATGTGAATCCCTCATTCTTCCGATGAGTCATTTGACTCCAACTATAAACTGTTCAAAAATCGAATGGTGAAGTATTTGCTAGATATGTTGGCACTAATCGCAGAACAGTTCCCCTATGAAGAAAATCTGGTTCCCAAAAGTTGTGTTGAAAGTCTTCAAGTGAATGTCCTCATGAAACCACCAAAGGAAGAACAGAACCCCAGATCAAATTCTTCATATGGACCAAACTCTTCATATGGATCCAAATCCTCATACGGACCAAATTCTTCACGAGGATCAAATTCTCAACTGGATCAATGTCCTCATATGATTATTATCATGCTAACAAATCTGTCTCGCAGATAAAGCTAAGGGCTATGAATATGTGCATTATTCTTCAAACCATTATGTTCATAAGTCCTCAAGAATTACTCGCTTACTCATATGCTTACCCTAACCCCTCCAATGCTAAGCTTAAATGGTTTGGCATCTTTGCCACCTTTCTCACATGGTGCTCGCAGGATGATGAACTCTTTGCCACCCTCCGGATGTGGGTGGTGAAGAAAAGAACTAATCTCTTCGCAGGTCAGTCTCCGCACGTGCTCGAACGTCTCAAGAATTTGTCGGGACCGACAAAATGCCCGAAAGGACGCAGTAAATCATGATGAAATGAACTTTCATTTCACACGTCCTCATACTGCTATATCTGTTTACTGATTGATGAAATTCATCTGATGAACATGATATCATATTCTTCACTGATGAAGCATATGAGATTGTAAGTTACACTAATTCATCTGCAGGATGATCAACCCAAAACCACTGAATGGGTCCTCGATAGTGGATGTACAAATCACATGACTGGTGACAAGAATCTATTGATGGATGCTTCTTTATCACCATCACCTCTGAAGCATATCATATTTGCTGACAAAGGCAAAAGTCAGGTATTGGTCTTGGTAAGGTTGCTATCTCTAAGGATAAGCACATGGACAAAGTCATGCTTGTTGAATCCTTAGGATACAATCTCATGTCGCCTCAATGCTTTGTGATCTTGATATGGTTGTTGTCTTTGGCAAATATCGCTGTGTTGTGATTATGGAAGTCGACTATTCCAAAGTCTTCAAGGCTTTAGGAGAGGAGATCAGATATTGTTGATTTCTCTACAGACCACAACCAGCCATGTGTCTACTTGTAAAAGCCTCGAAGGCTGGCTATGGCATCGACGACTTGGTCATGCAGCATGAGGAATTTGAACACACTTGCGAAGAAGAAGCATGTCATTGGCATTGAGAATGTCAAATTCTCAAGGATCACTTATGCGAGCATGTGAAGCCGAAAATGACCAAGACCAAGCATCCCGCCAAGACTATCATGACAACTACTCGCCCATTCAATTGCTTCACATGGACCTCTTCGACCTAATCATTATTCAGCAGTCACTAATGATGCATCTCTATATGGTTTTGTCATTGTTGATGATTATTCTCGATATACATGGGTACACATTGTTACTTACAAACATGAAGTGCAGGAAGTCTTCAAACGATTTTCTTCGAGGGCTTCAACCAACTTTGGTGTGAAGATCAAGCATATCAGAAGTGACAATGGAACTGAGTTCAAGAATTCGCTCTTGATGCCTATCTTGATGAACTTGGTATTACTCATGAATTATCTCGCCCTTATACTCCTCAAAGCAAAATGGCGTCGTGGAGCGCAAGAACGTAACTCTTGTTGAGATGCTCGACTATGCTCGATGAATACAAAACGCCCCACGCTTTTTGGATTGATGCAATTGATAACGCTCGCCACATCATCAACATAGTATATCTTCACAAATTCTTCAAGAAGACCGCCTATGAACTCCTCAACGACAAGAAACCCAATGTGAGTTATTTCAAAGTCTTCGTGCTAAATGTTGGATTAGAGATCCTCACCACAACTCTAAATTTGCACCAAAGCACATGAAGGTTTTATGCTTGGTTACGAAGGACTCAGACACCTACAGAGTCTTCAACATTGTTCTTCACAAGATTGTCGACATCAGAGATGTGCGGTTCGATGAAACTAATGGCTCGCAAAGAGAGCACCTACCTTCGTGTTAGATGAACCAGCACCGAGGATGCTATCAAGCACAAGGCAACCGAGGATGTCATTCCTATCAAGAATCGGTGAAGAATTCATTCCTGTTCGTGAAGAACGCCAAGCTCATGCACCAAGAACGTGATGAGGAAATTGGTGTCAAGAAAATGCCGATCAAAATCCTCACGAGAACCAACTCATCCACGCTGCAAAAAGAAGTGCAAGTGGAGAAGATCATCGATGACATCAGCGCACCAGTCCTCTTACCGCTCAAAAGCCTCACACTTATCTAACTTTTGTGGGCACTATGCTTTTGTCTCTATCTCAGAGCCCACTAAGGTAGATGAAGCATTTCGAGCGGAGGATTCAGGCTATGCAAGAAGAATTACATCAGTTCAAGTTGAACAATGTCCGGAATTGGTCAATCACCCAGATCCTCGCAAGCATAATATCATTGGCACAAAGTGGATCTACCGCAACAAGCAAGATGAAAATGGCCTGTTGTGAGGAATAAGGCACGACTAGTAGCTCAAGGCTACACACAGTTCAAGGAATTGATTTCGATGAAACTTTTGCACCTGTTGCCAGACTTGAAGCTATTCGCATTTTACTTGCCTATGCTAACCATCATGATATCATCTTATATCAAATGGATGTGAAAAGTGCATTCCTCAATGGTAAGCTTGAGGAAGAAGTATATGTTGCTCAACCCCTGTGTTTTGAAGATCCCAAGAATCCTGACAAAGTCTTCAGACTAAATAAGGCCCTCTATGGCCTCAAGCAAGCCCCTCGGGCGTGGTATGACACACTGAAGGAATTCTTCGTGAAGAATGGCTTCACACCCGGTTCACTCGACCCTACCCTATTTACTAAATCATATGATGGTGAACTGTTTGTGTGCCAAATATATGTTGATGATATTATATTTGGCTGTACTAACCAACGATATAGTGATGAATTTGCCTATATGATGAGTGAAGAATATCAAATGTCTATGATGGGAGAGTTGAAATTCTTTTTAGGTCTTCAAATTCGTCAGCAGAGCAATGGCATATTCATATCTCAGGAGAAATACCTCAAAGATGTAATCGAGGAAATTCGCATGCAAGATTGCAAAGGCGCTAAAATTCCTATGCCCACAAATGGTCATCTATGCATCGATGAAAATGGTATCGACTTGATCACAAGGTATACCGCCCATGATTGGTTCTTTATTGTACCTATGTGCATCTAGGCCGATATAATGCTTAGTGTTTGCATGTGTGCCCGATTTCAAGCTGCACCAAGGAATCACACCATAAGGCTGTGAAGCATATTCTTCGATATCTAGCTCACACACCAACACTAGGATTATGGTACCCCAAGGGCTCTGCTTTTGATCTCATTCGATATTCTCGACTCGACTATGCTGGTGATCGTGGACCGCAAGTCAACATCCGCACTTGTCATTTCTCTGACGATCTTTGGTCCGTTGGTCCTCAAGAAAATGTAACGTGTATCACCGCTCATCGCCGAAGCTGAATACATTGCTGCTGGGTCATGCTGTGCTCAACTGCTTTGGATGAAGCAAACCCTCAAGGACTATGGCATCAACATGAAGAATGTGCCTCTCCTCTGCGACAACGAGAGTGCCATCAAGATTGCTCACAACCCGTTCAGACTCAAGACCAAGCACATCCAGATTCGTCATCATTTTCTTCGTGATCATGTGTTGAAGGGCGATATCTCCATCGAGCATGTGAAGACTGAAGAACAGCTGGCTGATATCTTCACCAAGCCCTTGGATGAGAAGAGATTTAGCAAGTTGCGGTGTGAGCTAAATATCTTAGAATCTTCGAATGTTCTTTGAAAAGGACACACATCCTAACACTTATGCATAATTGATGACTTAGATGTGCAACACATGAAGAAACGTTGTTCCTCAATCAATGAAGAATAACACTCTAAGTGTGAAGAAATCAATGAAGAATTTGATTCTCAGAACCCTACGACAATTGTACGCGGTGTCTGAAATCATCATTCTTATAATGTAATACGCCACCACAAAAGTTGAAAATCTTCAATTTGAGTTTTTCCTCATTTTTGAAATTCCTCGCTTTTCAAATTCTTCAACTTTGCAAAATCTTCAGATACCGTCGCCTTTCTTCATTGGCTATATATATATATATATATATATATATATATATATATATGAGTTTATGTCCTCTACAACATTCACTTATTGCTAATTCTTCAAGTTGCGATTTCTGCTAAGTGAATGTGATCGGACCCTTCCCTCTATGCTATACTCAACCCAATCTATTCACAAATTCTTCATGTGCGTTCGATTGAAACTGCTCAAAGTCTTCACCGGTCCTTGACAAATGAAGAAATTGCGAACTAAACTTTTAAACAAATCTTATCCAAGTTTTCGGTTTTACCGCCAAACCGCTCCGCATCCCACGATGTATTAGTTTAATCACCCACGATCTTACACGATCTCATCGCGACAAGACGTGGGTGACACACGTCGCGTGAAGGAGAAAGGGCAGGGGCATGTTCGTCCAAAATCTTCGGACGAATAGTTTTTCACCGTGGCTATAAATACCCCTTTACCCTCCTCACTTCATTTACTCCTCTCGATCGCTGTCTCTCGCTCGAGCTCTCCTCAAACCCTAGTGCCGCCGCTTACTCCATCGCTGCGGTGAGGAAAGCTTCACCGCCGACCTCATCGCCGTCGTATTAGCGCCGGTCATGAAATCTTCACTTCGCCGCCAGAGCCGCCTTCCTCCGCCAAGTTTGGGCGTGGGAGATCTAACGTGATTTAACTTCTACAGTTCATCTCTGTTCGTGGTGTTCTTCATTCGGGTAATTAAAAGTCACTTTTATTACTCACGTTGATTCTCAAATCTTTCGAAAATCTTCAAAGGTGTTTTTACTCTTCAAAATCTTCACATATGAACACCTCACACACTATATGTTCTTGATTTATCTCCCTAAGCATTCATTTCTTCAAGATTCCTCAATTGTGCGGATTTTCGATCCGCATAACTCGAACCTAGGACTAAACGCTTAGTGAAATTCCTCAAGGCTCAAACTGGTCAAATTCTCAAAACTTGCTTCTTTTGAAAAATCTTCCGAGAACGATATGACCTCTCCAAATTCTTTGCACCTACACTGCTCACAGTACTCATGTCCGCCGCTGAATCACTAGGTTCTCATCAACTTAACTCATTTGTAGCGCTCTCGAAGAAAAACTGCATACTTCTTCAGAGTGCTCTATTGTTCAAATTCTCACCAAGAAAATGGCGAAGGCAAGAGACCACAGAAGGGAGGAAAGAAACCGAAGTCATGATGCTTTTGAAATTCCCGAGGAAATATACAAAGACTATCGCACACCGATGAATCCAAGTTTGGCAAGGAAACCAAGAACCAAAGGCAAAGTGCGACACAGAGAATAGAAAGGAGATGGGCACGAGAATGGCGAGAATACCGCTATGTCACTCCTAAGTACATGAGGAAATTCGCTCTAAATCCTCCATGCCCAAGAGCTCCTCTGGCACCTGGCCAAATCGCTGATCCCACCTGCATCAAGCGTGGTGAGGACTTTCCTGAAGAATGGTACAGGCGTCAAGCCAAATTGGCAAGACAAGCCAAGGAGGCAGTGAGGAAATTCAATGAAGATTCTGCTGCTGCTGCCGCTGCTGAGCCCTCGGTCAAACCGAGGAAATCAATGCCAAAGAAGCCTGCACGCAAGCCAAGTGCTTCACCGTCAGCGCCCTCACGGCCCAGCCTCGAGCTGCGCCCTCACAAAGAAATTCCTCGATCGCTGCTGCTCATTCAAAATCCTCAGCAGCTCCTCCAAGTCCTCAACACTGTGCATCTTGCAACTTGTCAAAGGACTCAAGGATTCTCCATTGCTTCGGTGTTTCAAAGAAGTTCCTCACCTGCACCAATGTCCTCAACAGTCCCACTCGCTGAAGACAAAAGCAACCATCGGACGCGGTCCTCGCCAAGTCCAAAAGGAAACAGTTGCATTCAACGCTCCCTCGATGATGAAGCCTCGATGAAGAACTTGAAGAAATCATCGAGACAGACTGACCAAGGCCGCTAGTGCCAAGAAAACAAGTGTGCCTCTGCTTTTGGATCCGAAGAAGATCCTAGACTTCATTGACCTGTGGCATCAGGATCCACACACTCTCTTCCGGATCGCCATCGACACCTGGTCAAAGTCACATGCTGAACCATTTCATCTCTGAAGAGAAATGGAAATTTGAAAAGGCTCGTGAATTGAAGAGAGCAAAAGCAAGAAAAGAGAAGCTTCGAGGAAAAACATCATCAACTTGTCTCTCAAGAACTTTAAAGCTCAATCGAAATCCAAGCACTTAGCAAGGATTTTGATGCTTATAATGCCGACGGCAAGGAGCCAAGGTGAGGTTCGTCACTCGACGAAGAGAATGTCAACTGCTGCAGCTTCATCGCAACAAGAAAATCCTCAGTCAAGAATCTGCGAGCTCTGCTGATGAACATGCCAAGATCGCTGATGACTTTCAACGGCTTGATGAGAACACAAGTTCCGTGGCTGATGACTCCATTCCATTGGCCGAAGAAATTCCTGTGGCATCCACTAGTGGTGCGCTCAAGAATCAAGGAAACAGGCAACTACATTGCCATACCAAGAAATTGTACCACAATCCTCAGCTCCTCCTGCACCAACACCAACTCCAATTCTTCCTTCTACCTATGAAGTGAAGAAGACAAAGGCTGCAGAACGAATTGCAGTGAAGAAAAGGAGGGCATCAGCTGCGTCAAATTCCTCGGCTGCGAAGAAATTGAAGCCAATGACCAGCTCGATTGAAAATCCTATCGATGCCATTCCCATTTCCTCCATGTCATCCAAGGAAATTGTTCCCTTTGGAGAAGAATACACGATCCCAAGCGGATCAGATGAAGAAAATCAATCTGTTGCTACTTCAGAACAGCTTGATGAAGAAATTGAAGTGGAAGCTTTCCTTTCAACTCCTGCTGCTTCCTCACCTGTGCCTCGGCCACACGGTGAAGAGGCCGTGTTGAGGAAATTGAAAAGAAGATGAAGATGTGGATATTGGGTGCACTACACCAGAATGAACGATGACTTTTGGGAAAGTCAGCACCCCAATACTACTCTCTTCACTCCGCTTCAACAAGTTCCTCACCACCAACTACTACTGCTCAAATGGGCTCAAGAAACTCATCCCACATCATCCGTCAACGAAGAGATTCCAGCCACTAGCGCCAAGAACCAACTGCGATCCTCAAATCGCACAAGGAGAGGAACCAAGTTCTCACCAAGAACTCGAAATCGCGATTCTCGAGGTTGTGCTTCAAATAACAGATATTCCTCTGCCCAAGCCAAAGAATCCGCTGAGCAAGAAAAGTTCAAGGCTGAAGATTTTTTCGAGCATGTGTTCTTCATCGCCACAACTTATGACTCGCTCGAATGAGGAAAAGACGCTCGACTCCAACACAAGCAAATTTCTATTCCTCGCTATTTGACAAGGACAAGATCTTCACCATGAGCATATTCCTCAGGATATGGAATCACCGCCGTGCTTCGAGCCAAGATTCCGTGTTCTTCACGATGCGTGGCTGCTGAATTTCTGCACCGATATCTGTGGATCGAATGAAGAACTCATTCTTCGATTCTATGCCACCGCACATCACCGGAGATGTCAAGACATCAACTCATGGGTTCTGGATTGATGACTGAAAATACTCATTACAAGGCACCAGCAATTGAATTGCTTCGTGTCCTTCCTCTTGATCCTCCCCATGAATCGCCGTTGCCTTTACAATGAACGTGAATCGTCCGATCACTTCATGCAAGTACCGATGAAGCCATCAAGCCGTGCCAAGCCCTCGAACCAAATTCCTCGCCAAGGATTTGCTATATGTGCATCGGATCGTGTACGTAATCTTGACGAAGACTATGAGTCCAATCAAAGGCCACGACTCAAATGATGAAGACGTCGCTGGCATCATGAAGAACTTGCTCTTCAATATCATTCATGGCGTTCTGTCAACTTCCATGATTTCATCATGAGGACTCGCCAACGCTGTAATGTCACCTTTTAGCTGAAGCCATATGCGCCTTTGGATCATGCGATTCATAAGGGCAAGATCTTCACCGAACTACAAAGTCGACACTCAACCATGGCAGCTTCACGTCGCCCATTGAAGTCCTCGTTTACCAAGTTCATCATCCGATGACAAGGGCAAGGCAGCAGCTGTAATTGATGAAGGCACTCGTCCATTGATGGTCGGTTCCGCAAGGCTGCATCTTACTCCACCAATGACGATTCTCGCAACGCATGATACCGCCGCAAATACCTCAACCAAGAAACAGCCTCAAGCAATCGCACCTGTGGTGATGACTGATCGTGAGTTACTCCTCGCCTTCATCGAAGGTTGATCGCAATCGAAATGGGTCAAGCGCCAATTTGCTGCAATTCTTCATAATATGACCTCAACGCATAATGCTTTGTGAAGAAAACCAGACTACCTTCATGAAACCCTCAACCGCACTGGGCTGTTCTCAATCATGTCTACTCCGGAAGAATTGAAGACTATGGGTCTTCGTGAAGCTTATGACTGGTCCGCACCACCTCCAAGAAATTCAAGAGAGTCAAAGTTCCTGATTTGGTGGCTAGCTCTTATTCTTCATCCCGCTAAACCGATGAATATGAAGATTTAGACGACATCGCGGCAGCCCTACTTCAACATCCAACCCGACAACGCCGGGCGCCTCCATCAACTTGAATATCTTCGTATGCGTTAGTCCTCGTTTCAAACTTTTGGTCATTTGATGACAAAGGGGAGAAATCTGAGTTAGTCTTCAAGCCGGTTTATACTATATGTTTTATTAAGTTACAACTCGCTCTTCCAAACTTTTATTGATCGAGTTGTAATCTTAAAGCCGATGGTGCCCTGATACTTTTGATCGTGCTTCTGATGCTCTGATTTTGATATGTGCTATACTCTAATGCTTTTGAAGCACTACGCTCTGAATGTGATATTTGAGCTCTGATACTTTTGATGTGATATTCCGCATGCTCATTCCTAGTCAATACTATTGCATGCATGCTGAATCTCATCAGGCACCATATTTCATCATGCATTTCAAATTCTTCATAGTATATGTATCAAATGCGTGTATGAATTACAAGATATTGGGGGAGATCTCCATGATTCAAATCCTCAAATGTGCACTGCCTCAAAAGCAAATTCCTCATTATGCACATATTCAGGGGGAGTTCTTCTATATCTTGCAATCAAATTCCTCAATATCAGTATTTACACTTCATATGTTTATCTCCGTTGAAAACCTAACCTATGTTGTCATCAATCACCAAAAAGGGGGAGATTGTAACTGCATAAGTTCATCCATCTTTCCACTCAAAACATTGATTTCTTCTATAGCATGCACTATTTTACTAGAAGATCTTTCGGTGTAGCCATAATATTATCAAGAAGTTTTGTAGCATCTCCTAAAGTGATTTCCATAAGCGTGCCTGCCGCGGCCGAATCAAAAAGATTTCTAGAAGCAAAGTTCAAACCGGCATAAAATTTTTGTATGATCATCCATAAATTCAAACCATGAGTAGGGCAATTGTGAATCATAAATTTCATTCTTTCCCAAGATTCGGCAACATCCTCATGATGAAGTTGTTTAAAATTCATTATATTGTTCCTAAGAGTGATAATCTTGGCGGTAGGGAAATACTTAGAGATAAAAGCATCTTTGCACTTGTTCCAAGAATCAATACTATTTTTAGGCAAAGACGAAAACCAAACTTTAGCACGATCTCTAAGTGAAAACAGGAATAACTTCAATTTAAAAATATTATTATCTGTATCTTTCTTCTTTTGCATATCACAAAAATCAACAAAGTTGTTCAGATGAGTAGCGGCATCTTCACGAGGAAGGTCGGCGAATTGATCTTTCATAACAAGATTCAGCAAAGCAGTATTGATTTCACAAGACTCAACATCATTAAGAGGAGCAATCGGAGTACTAAGGAAATCATTATTATTGGTATTGGAGAAATCACACAATTTGGTATTATTTTGCGCCACGGCAACAAGTAATCCAACACACAAGCAAATAGAAAAAGGCAAGCGAAAAAGAGAGGAGAAGATTGGGAAAGAGAGGGCGAATAAAACGGCAAGGGTGAAGTGGGGGAGAGGAAAACGAGAGGCAAATGGCAAATAATTTAAATGCGAGGGAGATGGGTTTGTGAAGGGTACTTGGTATTTCTTGACTTGAGCGAAGACCTCCCCGGCAACGGCGCAAGAAATCCTTCTTGCTACGTCTTGACCTTGCGTTGGTTTTCCTTGAAGAGGAAAGGGTGATGCTGAAAGTGTGTTATATCGACTAGAGGGGGGTGAATAGGTGATTTTTATGAATTCTTCACTGAGGAATTTGCCGGTGAGGAAATTCCTTAGCAAAGAACTACTAGCAGCGGAATAAGTACTCAGAAGTAAGCATAACAGAATACATGCATGGTCATCATGATGAAATGAAGACTAGCACAGAGTACAGAAAGCGTAAACACATGATAACACAAGATGAAGACAAACAGATCAAGAAATTGAAGCGAGGAAATTGAGAAAGTCTTCACCAAAGTCTTCAAACACAGATATGAACAAACACTCAACACAAGAATGAGGAAATGAAAGGGTTGAGGAAATAGAACCAGTTAGGTTGGTGAAGACAATGATTTGGTAGACCAGTTCCAACTGCTGTCTCAGTTGTACGTCTGGTTGGAGCGGCTGAGTATTTAAACTCGAGGACACGCAGTCCCGGACACCCAGTCACTGAGCACTCAGCTCAAGACACCCAGTCCTCACCATATTCTCCTTGAACTAAGGCCACGCAGGCCTCGTCCAATCACTCGTGGTAAGTCTTCAGGCGACTTCCAAACCTTCACAGACTTGGTCACTCGGCGATCCACAATTCCTCTTGGATGCTCTAGACCATGATGCCTAACCGTCTGGAAGAAGCACAGTCTTCAAAGGTAACAAGCGTTGGATCCACCCAGGATCAATTTCTTCAGTGATGCTCAATCACTTTGTGTTTGTGGGGGTTTGGTTTTTGGTTTTCCTCACTTGATGATTTTCGCCAAAGTCCCTGAGGATGGGTTGCTCTCAAATGACAAGTGTCAAGTTCTCTCGGAGCAGCCAACCAGCTAGTGGTTGTAGGGGCGGCTATTTATAGCCTAGGAGCAGCCCGACATGATAAGACATAAATGCCCTTCAATGATTTGACCGTTAGGTGGATAAGATATTTTGGGACAGTGGCCAAGAAGACAAAGAACGGTCGGAAATTTGGCTCTCAAATTCCTCGGGGCTATCATGTTCCTCATTGTGTAGGCAATTCGACCTTTGGCGAATTCCTAACTCCTCGATCGAAGCAAAGTCCTCAAGTGACTGTAAGAATCTGCGTCTCACATCGATTTAAATTGATCGAATCGTATGAAATTTCCAATGGCTTCACTCAAGGGATTGGTAGGTGTAGGATTTTGAGTTGAGCATCACATGGAAATTTTTCCTTAGTATTTCCTCGACCCCTTTAACAAAGACGGTGTTTCCTATGACTCAAGAAAGAGAAAATGAAACTACGAAAACAAAAGTCTTCACGCTTCATGTTCCTCAAATGAATACCAAGTCTTCAAGGTCACACCAATTTCTTCACTTTCAAAGTCTTTAGAAAGTCTTCAGAATATCAAAGTCTTCAGTCGAAGAACTTCATTTTTAGGGGTCGACTTTCTCTATAAATATCAAACTCCTCATAGACTTATAGACCTGTGTACACTCACAAAAGCATTAGTCCCTTAACCTATAAGTCTTCAATACACCAAAATCACTAAGGGGCACTAGATGCACTTACAATCTCCCCCTTTTTGGTGATTGATGACAATATAGGTTAAGTTTTCAACTGGGATAAACATATGAAGTGTAAATACTGATATTGAGGAATTTGATTGCAAGATATGGAAGAACTCCCCCTGAAGATGTGCATAGTGAGGAATTTGCTTTGGAGGCAATGCACATTTGAAGAGTTGAATCATGGAGATCTCCCCCTATATCTTGTAATTCATACACGCATTTGATATATAATATGAAGAATTTGAAATGCATGATGAAATATGGTGCCGGATGACATTCAGCATGCGTGCAATGTCATTAACGAGGAATAAGCATGCCGAATAAAGCATCAAAAGTATCAGAGCATAGTGCAACAAAAGTATCAGAGCACCATCGGGTTTAAGATTACAACTCGATCCAAGTAAAAGTTTCAGAAGAATGAGAGTTGTAACTTAAAAAAACGCCCTTAATATAGACCTGCTTGAAGACTAACTCAGATTTCTCCCCCTTTGTCATCAAATGACCAAAAGGGTTGAAACTGAGGACTAACGCCCCTGAAGAATTTCAAGTTGATGGAGGAGCGCCAGCGTTGTCGGGGTTGTTTGTTGTAGCAGGGCCTGCCGCAGTGTCGTCCAAACCTTCATACTCATCAGTGGCACGCGATGAAGAATAAGAGCTGGCCACCAGTGGAGGAACTTTGACCCTCTTGAATTTCTTTGGAGGAGGTGCAGACCAGTCAAATTCTTCCTTCAAACCCATAGTCTTCAGTTCTTCAGCACTATAGACATGAGTGAGGACAGCCCAAGTGTGGTTGAAGGTTTCATGAAGGTAGTATTGGTTCTTCTTCACTGCATTGTGTGTTGAGGTCATGTTGTGAAGAATTGCACCAAACTGACGCTTTACCCATTTGTGATTGCGATCAACCTTCTGATGAAGACTGAGGAGTAACTCACGGTCAGTCATCACCCAGGTCTTTGTGGCTTGAGGATTTTGCTTGGCTGAGGTATTTATGGCGGTGTCATGTGTGGCAGAGTCATCATTGGTAGAGTAAGATGTAGCCAGGCGAAATTGACCATCCAATGGATGAATGCCTTCATCGATCACAGCAGCTGCCTTGCCTTTATCATCAGATGATGAAACTGGTCATTTGAGGACTTCAATGGGAGGCAAGTAGCTACCATGGTTCAGAGTGTCCGCTTTGTAATTCAGGGAAGATCTTGCCCTGATGAATCTCATAATCCAAGGAGCATAGGGCTTCAGCTCGAATGGTGACATAGCAACATTTGCCGGAGTCCTCATGAAGAAATCATGGAAGTTGACGGGAACACCATGAGTGATGTTGAAAAGCATATTCTTCATGAAGCCAACGACTTCTTCATCATTTGAGTCGTGGCCTTTGATAGGACTCATTGTCTTTGTCAGAATGCGATAGACAGTCCGAGGCACATAGAGTAATTCCTTGACGAGGAATTTGGTTCGAGGGGCTTGCCCAGGCTTCAAAGGCTTCATGAGCACTTGCATATAGTGATTTGTCAGTTCAGGGTCATTGTAAATGCAACATGCACTGTCATGGGGAGGATCAAGAGGAAGGACACGAAGCAATTCAGTTGCTGGTGCCTTGTAGTGAGTGTTTTCGGTCATCCAATCCAACACCCATGAGTTGACATCTTCAGCGTCGCCAGTGATATGCAGTGTGGCGTAGAACTGAAGAATGAGTTCTTCATTCCAATCGCAAATGTCAGTGCAGAAATTCAGTAATCCTGCATCGTGAAGAACATTGAGGACTGGCTCGAAGCATGGCAGAGATTCCATGTCCATGTGAGGAATATGTTCATGATCGAAGATTTTGTCTTTGTCAAACAACACTGAAGAATAGAAGTTGGCTTGACTAGCAGTCCAGAAACGCCTCTTCCTTATGCGAGCAGAGTCATAGGGGTTGTAGTCAGTGAAGAATACATGCTCGGAAAATAAGTCTTCAGCCTTGAACTTCTGTTTGCTTGAGAACGGATTCTTCGGCTTTGGCAGAGGGATGTCAGTGAGTTGCGTACCACCTCAGGAATCGCGAGCTCAGGTTCCTCAGGCTGAGGAATTTCTGGTTCCTCTTCTTGTGCAACCTGATGATCAGCAGCAAAAGGTTCTTCAGCACTAGTGGCTGGAATTTCTTCATGAACAGAGGGACTGGGATGAGTTTCTTCAGAGCCCATTTGAACTGTTGTTGCCGAGGACTGAGGAATCTGTTGGATAGGTGTGAATAGAGGAGTATTGGGATGCTGACTTTCCCAAAAGTCATCATTCATCACTAGTGTGGTGCATCCTATATCCACATCTCCATCTTCAATTTCCTCAACACCAACCTCTTCAGCTGTGAACTGAGGCATAGGTGAGGAAATGACTGGCGTTGAAGGGATTGCGTCCACTTCAATTTCTTCATCAATCTGCTCTAACGAAGCAGTAGAATGATTTTCTTCATCAGATCCGCTTGGGATCACATAGTCTTATCCAAAAGGAACAAGGTCCTTTGATGGCATGGAGGAAATTGGAACAGCATCAATTGGATTTTCATGTGAGCTGGTCATTGGCTTCATTTTCTTCGCAGCCGAAGAATTTGACGCAGCTGATGCCTTCCTTTTCTTCACTGCAGCTCGCTCTGCAGCCTTGGTCTTCTTCACCTCATAGGCAGATGGAAGAAATGGAGTTGGTGTAGGCGCGGGAGGAGCTGAGGAATCTGGTTGATTTTCTTCAGGCGCAACTGATGTAGTTGCCCTGATCTCTTCAGTTTCTTCAGGCGCACAACTAGTGGATGCCCTGGCAATTTCTTCAACGGCTGGGATGGAGTCATCAGCCCTGGAACTTGTATTTTCTTCAGCAGGCTGAAAGTCATCAGCAGTGCTGGCATGTTCTTCAGCAGGCTGAGCAGCGTCTGCAGCCTGAGGATTTTCTTGTTGCGATGGGGCTGCAACATTCGTGAATTTCTTCGTCAGATCGACAAATCTCACTTTGGCTCCTTGCCAATCAGCATAGTAGGCATCAAAGTCTTTGCTGAGAGCTTGAATTTTAGACTGAGCCTTGAGAAGTTCCTTAGGTGTCATTCTGACAACATTTTTCTTCAGGAGCTTCTCCTATCTGTATTGAGCTTTCTTGATCTCTCTTGCCTTTTCAAACTTCCATTTCTCTTGAGTGATGAAATGGGTCAGCATATGACTTTGACCAGGAGTGAGAAGAAGATCAGGCATTGGGGTGTTTGGATCCTTGTGCCAGAGATCAATGTAATCGAGGATTTTCTTCGGATCCAAAAGCAGTGGCACAGATGTGCCTTTGGCTCTAGCAGCCTTCACTTGTCTGTCTCTGATGATTTCTGCAAGTTCATCATTAGAAGCTTCATCATCAAATGGCACATGGAATGCAACCTGTTTCTTCCTTGGACTTGGCCGAGGACCTCGTCCAGCTGTTGCTTTAGTCTTCAACAGTGTGGGGCCTGATGAGGACATTGCTGCAGCTGAGGAACTTGCTGAGACACCAGAGGCAATCGAGAAACCCGTAGTCCTTTGACATGTAGCCGATGCACAGAGCCGAGGACTTTGAGGGAGCTGCTTGAGGACTTGGGTGGAGCGAGAGCAGTGTGAGGAATTTGCCGTGAGGGCATTTGCCGAGAACTTGGCCGTGAGGGCGCTGTTGGTGAAGCACTTGGCTTACTGGCGCAGGCTTCTTTGGCATAGATTTCCTCGGCCCGACCGAGGCTTCGATGAGCAGCAAAGTGGCGAGAATCCTCATTGAATTTCTTCACTGCCTCCTTGGCTTGTCTTGCCAATTTAGCTTGGCGCTTAGCCCATTCATCAGGAAAGTCCTCACCACTCTTGATGCTTGTGGGATCAGCTACTTGGCCAGGTGCCAATGGAGCTCTTGGGCATGGAGGATTGAGGGCGAATTTCTTCATGTACTTTGGAGTCACATATCTGTACTCCCTCCATTCCCTTGCCCATCTTCTTTCAATCCTCTGTATGCGCACCTTGCGCTGATTCTTGTTGTCTTTGCCGAATTTGGCTTCATCAGGTGTGCAATAGTCCTTATAAATGTCATCAGGGATCTCGAAAGCAGTCATGACCTCAGGCTTCTTTCCTCCTTTCTGCGGTCTCTTACCTTCAGCCATATTCTTCAGATGAGGAATTTGAACAATTGAACACTCTGAAGAAGTATGCAGTTTTTCTTTGAGGAACGCTGCAAATGAGTTAAGTTGATGAGAACCTAGTGATTCAGCAGCTGACATGAGTACCTGTGAACAGAGTATAGGTGCGAGGAATTTGGAGAGGTCATATGCGTTCTCAGAAGGTTTTTCGAAAAGACAAGTTTTGAGGAATTTGACCAGATGAACCTTGAGGAATTTCACTAAGCGTTCTTGTCTTAGGTTCCAGAGTTGTACAGATCGAAAATCCACACAATTAGGGAATCTTGAAGAAAATGATTGCTTAGAGAAACAGTTCAAGATCATATGATTCGTGAGGTGTTCATATGTGTGAAGATTTGAAGAATAAACACCTTTGAAGATTTTCAGGAAAGTTTGAGAATCAAAGTGAGTAATAAAAGTAACTTTTAATTACCCGAAGTGAAGAACATGACGAACTGAGAAGAACAGATGTGAAGTTCGTCAGGTTAGATCTCCCACGCCCTAACTTGGCAGAGGAAGACAGCTACGGCGGCGGTGGAGTGTAGATTTCCGCAACCGGCGCGAGTACGACGGCGACGAGGTCGAGGCAGCGAAGCTCTTCCTCACCGGCGACGATGGACTAGCGGCCGCGCTAGGGTTTGAGGAGCTCGAGCGAGAGACAGCGGTCGAGCGGAGTAAATAAAGTGAGGAAGGGGAGAGGGGTATTTATAGTCACGGTGAAAAACTGTTCGCTCGAAGATTTTGGGACGAACATGCCCCTGCCCTTTCTCCTTCACACGACATGTGTCACCCACGTACTGTGTAGATGAGATCGTGTAAGATCGTGGGTGAATAGAATAATGCATCATGGGATGCGGAACGGTTTGAGCGGTAAAACGGAAAATCTGGATAAGATTTATTTTTTAAAGTTTCGTTCGCAATTTCTTCAGCTGACAAGGACACAGTGAAGATTTTGAACGAGTTTCAAATAGAACGCACATGAAGAATTTGTGAATAGATTGGGTTGAGTATAGCATAGAGGGGGAAGGGTCCGATCACATTCACTTAGCGTAAAAAGCAACTTGAAGAAATAGCTATAAGTGAATGTTGTAGAGGACATAAACTCATATATATATATATATATATATATATATATATATATATATATATAGCCAATGAAGAAAAATGCGGAACAGTGAAGATTTTGCAAAGTTGAAGAATTTGAGAAACTGAAGAATTTCAAAACTGAGGAAAAACTCAAATTGAAGATTTTCAACTTTTGTGGTGGCGTGACTCCATCAGATAAGAATGATGATTTCAGACACCGCGTATAATTGTCGAGGGTTTCGAGAATCAAATTCTTCATTAATTTCTTCACACTTAGAGTGTTATTCTTCATTGATTGAAGAAAATGTTTCTTCATGTGTTGCACATCTAAGTCATCAATTTTGCATAAGTGTTAGGATGTGTGTCCTTTTCAAAGAACATTCGAAGAGTCTAAGATATTTAGCTCACACCGCAACTTGCTAAATCTCTTCTCATCCAAGGGCTTAATGAAGATATCAGCTGGCTATTCTTCAGTCTTCACGTGCTCGATGGAGATGTCGCCCTTCAACACATGATCACGAAGAAAATGATAGCGAATCTGAATGTGCTTTGTCTTCGAGTCTGAACGGGTTGTGAGCAATCTTGATGGCACTCTCATTGTCGCAGAGGAGAGGCACATTCTTCACGTTGACTCCATAGTCCTTGAGGGTTTGCTTCATCCAAAGCAGCTTGAGCACAGCAAGAGCCAGCAGCAATGTATTCAGCTTCGCGAGAGAAAGTGATACACAGTTCTGCTTTCTTCGAGGACCAATGGACCAAAGATCGTCCGAGAAATGACAAGTGCCGATGTTGACTTGCGGTCCACACGATCACCAGCATAGTCGAGTCGAGAATATCCAATGAGATCAAAAGCAGAGCCCTTGGGGTACCATAATCCTAGTGTTGGTGTGTGAGCTAGATATCAAGAATATGCTTCACAGCCTTATGGTGTGATTCCCGGTGCAGCTTGAAATCGGGCACACATGCAAACACTAAGCATTATATCCGCCTAGATGCACATAAGTACAATAAAGAACCAATCATGGAGCGGTATACCTTGTGATCGAAGTCAATACCATTTCCATCAATTGCATAGATGGCCATTTGTGGGCATAGGAATTTTGACGCCTTTGCAATCTTGCATGCCGAATTTCCTCAAGACATCTTTGAGGTATTTCTCCGAGATATGAATATGCCATTCTTGCTGCGATGAATTTGAAGACCTAAGAAGAATTTCAACTCTCCCATCATAGACATTTGATATTCTTCACTCATCATATAGGCAAATTCATCACTATAACGTTGGTCAGTACAGCCAAAGATAATATCATCAACATATTTGGCACACAAACAGTTCACCATCATAATATTTAGTAAAGAGAGTAGGGTCGAGTGAACCGGGTGTGAAGCCATTCTTCACGAAGAATTCCTTCAATGTATCATACCACGCCCGAGGGGCTTGCTTGAGGCTATAGAGGGCCTTATTAAGTTTGAAGACTTTGTCAGGATTCTTTGGATCTTCAAAACCTGGGGGTTGAGCAACATATACTTCTTCCTCAAGCTTACCATTGAGGAATGCACTTTTCACATCCATTTGATATAAGATGATATCATGATGGTTAGCATAGTCAAGTAATATGCGAATAGCCTCAAGTCTAGCAACAGGTGCAAAAGTTTCATCGAAATCAATTCCTTCAACCTGTGTGTAGCCTTGAGCTACAAGTCGTGCCTTATTCCTCACCACAAGGCCATTTTCATCTTTCTTGTTGCGGTAGATCCACTTTGTGCCAATGATATTATGCTTGCGAGGATCTAGATGTTTGACCACTTCCCAGACATTGTTAAGCTCGAACTGATGTAATTCTTCTTGCATAGCCTAAATCCACTCCGGCTCCATAAATGCTTCATCTACCTTAGTGGGCTCTGTGATAGAGACAAAAGCATAGTGCCCACAAAAGTTAGATAAATGTGAAGCTTTTGAGCATGTGAGAGGACCTGGTGCGCTAATGTCATCGATGATCTTCTCCACTTGCACTTCTTTTGCAACGCGAGGATGAGCTGGTTGTCATTTGAGGAATTTGATCAAGATTTTCTTCAAACACCATTTTCTTCAAACATTTTCTTGGTGCATCAGCTCGACGTTCTTCATGAACTGGAATGAATTCTTCAGCAGATTCTTCAGTAGGAATGACATCCTCAGTTGCCTTGAACTTGATAGAATCCTCAGGTGCTGGTTCATCTAACATAGAAGGTAGGTGCTCTCTTTGCGAGCCATTAGTTTCATCGAACCGCACATCTACAGTGTCAACAATCTTGTGAAGAACAATGTTGAAGACTTTGTAGGTGTGCAAGTCCTTTCCGTAACCAAGCATAAAACCTTCATGTGCTTTCGGTGCAAATTTAGAATTGTGGTGAGGATCTCTAATCCAACATTTAGCACCAAAGACTTTGAAATAACTCACATTGGGTTTCTTGTCAGTGAGGAGTTCATAGGCCGTCTTCTTGAAGAATTTGTGAAGATATACTCTGTTGATGATGTGGCACGCAGTATCAATTGCATCAATCCAACACCGATGAGGCGTTTTGTATTCATCAAGCATAGTGCGAGCCATCTCAACAAGAGTCCTGTTCTTGCGCTCCACGACGCCATTTTGCTGAGGAGTATAGGGAGCACATAACTCATGAGTAATACCAAGTTCATCAAGATACGCATCAAGACCGGAATTCTTGAACTCAGTTCCATTGTCACTTCTGATGTGCTTGATCTTCACACCAAAGTTGGTTGAAGCCCTCGAGGAAAATCGTTTGAAGACTTCTGCACTTCATGTTTGTAAGTAACAATGTGTACCCATGTATATCGAGAATAATCATCAACTATCGAGGACCCATTCTGTAGCTTTGGGTTGATCGTCCTGCAGATGAATTAGTGTAGCTTACAATCTCATATGCTTCATCAGTGAAGAATATGATATCAAGTTCATCAGATGAATTTCATCAATCAATAAACAGATATAGCAGTATGAGGACGTGTGAAATGAAAGTTCATTTCATCATGATTCGCCTGCGTCCTTTTAGGCATTTTTGTCAGGCCCCCAGCAAATTCTTCAGACGTTAAAGCACGTCTGGAGACCTGACCCTGTAGAAGAGATTAGTTCTTTTTCTTCACCACCCACATCTGAAGGGGTGGCAAAGAGTTCATCACTCTGCGAGCACCATACAAGAATGGTGGCATAGAGGCCAAACCATTTCGTTTCACATAAGAGGGGTTAGGGTAAGCATATGAATAAGCAGAGAAATTCTTCGAGGACTTATGAACATAATGGTTTGAAGAATAATGCATATATTCATAGCCCTTAGCTCTACCCTGCGACACAGAGTTGTTAGCACGATGATAATCATATGAGGACTTTGATCCATTTGAGGAATTTGATCCATGTGAGGAATTTGGTCCGTATGAGGACTTGGATCCATATGAAGAATTTGGTCCATATGAAGAATTTGATCTGGGGTTCCTTTTCTTCACAGGTGGTGTCATGAGGACATTCACCTGAAGACTTTCGAGGCACTTCTTGGGAACACAGATTTTCTTCATAGGAGAACCATTCCTGCAGTTAGTGCCAACATATCTAGCAAATACTTCACCATTCTGATTTTTGAACAGTTTATAATTGAGTCAAATGACTCATCGGAAGAATGAGGAGATTCACATGTAAAGCGGATAAGTTAGAGGATCAATGGAGGTCCTTTGCAGACAACCCATGAGGTTTTGGGGTACCGCTCGGGCTTCCAATATGTTCCATCAACATTAAGTTTCCTCTCAAAGGCAATACCCTCTTTCCTAGGGTTTCATTGAGGATCTGCTTTTAAGCACATCACAAAGAGTCGATGCCCTTTGAGGCTTTTGTACATGACTGTCATGTACAATTCCTTCACCCTGCATTGTCGGTGATACTAGCAATGTCCTCAGATGAGGAATTAGTGATAGCAGAGGCAAGTGAAGAATTTGTAACAGTTGAAGCATTTGAACATTGGTGAAGAATTAGCGATTCACGTTCAATGCACTTTAAGCATGGAGGAACAAATCCTTCACGAGAAGCGCTGATTTGTTGAGCTAGTAATGAATCGCGCTCTACGAAGATCTTCATAACTCACTCTTAGCTTCTCAAGATCTTGCTTTCTTTGAAGAAATTCATAAGAAAATTTCTCATGATCGATAAGAGAGTGTTATGATGACCTTGAATGTTATCAAACCTAGGTGAAGTCTCTGAAGATTTTCGATCGGGGCTTTAGTGCGATCCATTTCTTCACCCAACATATCATCACTTTTATCTAGCATGTTTTGAACCTTTTCAAAAGCCCTTTGTTGTTTTACAGCAATCTTAGCAAGTTTAGAGTAGCTGGGCTTGAGATCCTCATCAGATTCATTTTCACTAGATTCAGAGGAGGTGTATTTGAGTACCTTTGCACCTTTTGCCATGAAGCAATAGGTGGGAGCGTAGTGATCATTATCTTCATCAGGCTTGTCGATGGGGTCAGTTTCTTCAGTGTTGAAGATGGACTTGCTAAGGAGTAGCGAAGGCCAGACTTGCCACACCAGATTCAGATTCTTCAGACGCCTCCTCTTCCTCATTTTCCTCATATTCAGCTTTAGAGTCCATTTCCTTGCCAATGAATGCCCGAGCCTTCTTGGAGCTGCTCTTCTTGTGAGATGAAGACTTCGAGGATTTTGATGACGAAGATTTTGACGATTTCTTCTTCTTCTTCGCATCATCAGAACTGTAATCCTTGTATTTCTTCTTCTTCATTTCCTTTTCCCACTGAGGACAATCTTGAATATAGTGACCAGGTTTCTTGCATTTGTGGCACAGCCTTCTCTTATAGTCATTGGATGAGGAATCACTTTGCTTCTTGAGGATTTTCCAGCGACCACGTCTTGAGAACTTCGGAATTTCTTCACGGCAGTGCTAGCTCTGGCTCAATTCTTCAGGATCACCAAGGCTACTACCGAATCCTCACATTGAGTCGACACAGCCTTGGCCTTGAGGCACGTGGTTTGCCATAGCTCGAACCATAGAGATCTCTCCTTTGACAAAAAGTGGAACTTCGTGAGTATTTAGCCTTTCGAGGATATCGGCAGGATCAAGAGACTTGTAGTCAGCCCGTTCTTGTATCATCAGTCCCAGAGTATCAAATGAGGAATCAAGCGATCTCAACAGTTTCTTCACCACTTCATGGTCAGTGATCTCAGTGGCACCGAGGGCTTGAAGCTCATTTGAGATGTCAGTGAGGCGATCGAAGGTTTGTTGGACATTTTCATTGTCGAGTCTTTTGAAGCGGTTGAAGAGATTCCGAAGAACATCAACTCGAGAGTCACGCTGAGTTGAGACTCCTTCATTCACTTTGGATAGCATATCCCAGATAAGCTTAGCAGTTTCCAAAGCACTCACTCTTCCATACTGTCCTTTACTCAGATGGCCACATATGATATTCTTCGCTTGAGAATCGAGTTGCTTGAATCTCTTCACATCGGTAGCGTTCAGTGAGGGTGAGACAGAGGGAACACCATTTTCCACAACATACCAGAGATTGTTGTCAATTGCCTCTTGTTCTTCCAGTAGGGGTAGTCCGTCCCATCAAAGGTAGGACACCCAGCCGAGACCTTGATCATACCTGTGGTCGACATAACTAAAACTCCAGGCGGTTAAACCAAAATCACACAGAACAAGGGAGTACCTTGCTCTGATACCAATTGAAAGTGCGTTATATCGACTAGAGGGGGGGGTGAATAGGCAATTTTTAAGAATTCTTCACTAAGGAATTTGCCGGTGAGGAAATTCCTTAGCAAAGAACTACTAGCAGCGGAATAAGTACTCAGAAGTAAGCATAACAGAATACAAGCATGGTCATCATGATGAAACGAAGACTAGCACAGAGTACAGAAAGCGTAAACACAGGATAACACAAGATGAAGACAAAGCGGTGAAGAAATTGAACTGAGGAAATTGAGAAAGTCTTGATCAAAGTCTTCAAACACAGATATGAACAAACACTCAACACGAGAATGAGGAAATGAAAGGGTTGAGGAAATAGAACCGATTAGGTTGGTGAAGACAATGATTTGGTAGACCAGTTCCAAGCTGCTTTGTCTCGGTTATACGTCTGGTTGGAGCGGTGAGTATTTAAACTCGAGGACACGCAGTCCGGACACCCGATCATGCGAGCACGCAGCTCGGGACACCCATCCTCACCGTATTCTCCTTGAACTAAGGCCACGCAGCCTCGTCCAATCACTCGTGGTAAGTCTTGAGCGACTTCCAAACCTTCACAGACTTGGTCACTCGGCGATCCACAATTCCTCTTGGATGCTCTAGACCATGGCGCCTAACCGTCTGGAAGAAGCACAGTCTTCAAAGGTAACAAGCGTCGGATCCACGCTGGATCAATTTCTTGATGATGCTCAATCACTTTGGGTTTGTGGGGTTTGGTTTTGGGTTTTCCTCACTTGATGATTTTCGCTCAAAGTCCTCGGAGGATGGGTTGCTCTCAAATGACAAGTGTCAAGTTCTCTCGGAGCAGCCAACCAGCTAGTGGTTGTAGGGGCGGCTATTTATAGCCTAGGGAGCAGCCCGACATGATAAGACATAAATGCCCTTCAATGATATGACCGTTAGGTGGATAAGATATTTTGGGACAGGTGGCAAGAAGACAAAGAACGATCGGAAATTTGGCTCTCAAATTCCTCGGGCTATCATGTTCCTCACTATGTAGGCAATTCGCCTTTGGCGAATTCCTAACTCCTCACCGAGCAAAGTCCTCGGTGACGGAAGAACTGCGTCTCACATCGATTGAAATTGATTGAAGCTGTATGAGATTTCCAATGGCTTCACTCGAAGGATTGGTAGGTGTAAGATTTTGAGTTGAGCATCACATGGAAATTTTTCCTTAGTATTTCCTCGACCCCTTTAACGATCGGTGTTTCCTATGACTCAAGAAAGAGAAAATGAAACTATGAAAACAAAAGTCTTCACGCTTCATGTTCCTCAAATGAATACCAAGTCTTCAAGGTCACACCAATTTCTTCACTTTCAAAGTCTTCAGAAAGTCTTTAGAATATCAAAGTCTTTAGTCGAAGAACTTCATGTTTAGGGGTCGACTTTCTCTGTAAATATCAAACTCCTCATAGACTTATAGACCTATGTACACTCACAAACGCATTAGTCCCTTAACCTATAAGTCTTCAATACACCAAAATCACTAAGGGGCACTAGATGCACTTACAAATGCAGCAATAGTAGCGTAAGTATTTCCCTCAGTTTTTGAGAACCAAGGTATCAATCCAGTAGGAAGCTCCTCAAAAGACCCACGCACCTACACAAACAAACAGAGAACTCGCAACCAACGCAATAAACGGGTTGTCAATCCCTTCACGGCCGCTTGCGAAAGTGAGATCTGATAGAGATAGTACGATAAGATAAATATATTTTTGGTATTTTATAATATAGATGCAAAAAGTAAAGATGCAAATATAAGTAGATTGAAAGCTTATGTGATAAATGATAGACTCGGGGGCCACAGGTTTCACTAGTGGCTTCTCTCAAGATAGCATAAGTATTACGGTGGGTGAACAAATTACTGTCGAGCAATTGATAGAAAAGCGAATAATTATGAGATTATCTACGCATGATCATGTATATAGGCATCACGTCGCGACAAGTAGACCGACTCTGCTGCATCTACTACTATTACTCCACACATCGATTGCTATCCGGCATGCATCTAGAGTATTAAGTTCATAAAACGAGTAGCATTAAGAAAGATGACATGATGTAGAGGATAAACTCAAGCAATATGATATAAACCCCATCTATTTATCCTCGATGGCAACAATACAATCGTGCCTTGCAACTTTGAGGAGTCTGGACTAGGGGTGTCCGGACAGCGGACTATCATCGTCGCGGACTCCAAGACTCTGAAGATACAAGATTGAAGACTCCGTCCGTGTCCGGATGGGACTTTCCTTGGCGTGGAAGGCAAGCTTGGCGTCTGGATATGTAGATCTCCTACCATTGTAACCGACTCTGTGTAACCCTAGCCCTCTCCGGTGTCTATATAAGCAGGAGGGTTTTAGTCCGTGAGGACACAACAACCATTACAACAATCATACCATAGGCTAGCTTCTAGGGTTTAGCCTCCTTGATCTCGTGGTAGATCCACTCTTGTATTACCCATATCATCAATATCAATCAAGCAGGAGTAGGGTTTTACCTCCATCGAGAGGGCCCGAACCTGGGTAAAAACATCGTGTCCCTTGTCTCCTGTTACCATCCGCCTAGGCGCATAGTTGGGACCCCCTACCGAGATCCGCGGTTTGACACCGACATTGGTGCTTTCATTGAGAGTTCCTCTGTGCCGTCACCAATAGGAAGGATGCCTCCTCCCGTCTTCAAGGATGGTATTTTCGCCAATGGAGCCTTGGCCGCTGGCCAAACCGTCCGGCTAGGTGGTTTTCTTATAACTGCCTGTCCGGCCACCGCTTCGACAATGACCTCTCAAGTCATCAAAAGCAATCTTCACGTCAGCTCAGAATTCGCCGAGCGGCTGGATCCAATAGAGCTCTCGTCCGTAAACGAGCTCTTGGATTACATCGCCATACAGGAGTCGCTCTGAGACTACAATCAGATTGGGCTTAAAACCGATCCGAGAGAGATTAACTCTCCCGGTCACCCTGCGTTGAAGTGGTAGAGGAACAATCGGCGACTCTTCTCCTGTATTGAAAACTAGTCATGTCCGGGCTGCCGAACCCTCCATGCCGGATTCCTGCGGAGGGACGGACTTTGATCAAGCACTGAACCTAAAGTCAGGCATTGGACCGGACTCGTTGGAAAACGTTCCACTTTCCAAGCTTCCAAATTCAGAAACTTCTCGGCCCTTGAGCCTTAAGATGGGTAGGGTTCCGGACTCAATCCCACCCACCCGCCCAGACATATGCGATCTATCTCTAATCCGGCAAGAGCCCGTTGAAACAGTACATCATTACTGGGCGAGATTCCTCCTGGTTATGGACAGGATAAAGGACTGTCGAGAGGAAAACGCAATCTCAATCTTTTGCAATAATTGCACGGACGAGGGAATCTTGAACACCATCAGCCGTCGTGAAGTTACACGCTTCGCCGATCTGGCGTCCATAGTATGAAAGTACTATGCGATGGAGAGCTTTCGGAAAACCGAAATTAAGTTTTGGGACAATCCGGCCCCGAATACAACCCCAGTCCGCAAAAAAAGGGTGCATTACACTCAGGCACCGGGTACAAAAACCAAAAAGCAAAAACCCCATAAAGGGCATGGAACCGTACTGGAGGGGTGGCTTAGCGGACCCTGTAAAATTCACAGTACAGAGGGTGCCACCCCAACACATAGCCTTCGAGCATGTTGGATATTACAGCAGGTGGCCAAAAGTGGCGAGAAGCTTCTAGCCCCGGAAAACCACTCCAACAATACCGGTACGGTATCAACGGTCTTTGAGACCTTCGCATCAAATAATATGCGGAAACGAACAATCCGCAGCCTCGCCGAAGTCTACCAAGTAGTAACAACAAATCCATGGAGCGACACAGCCATCACCTTCAACATCAACGACGAACCTAAATTCCGAACAGCCCGAGCACCAGCCGCACTGGTACTTAGTCCAATAGTGGACGGCTTTCGACTTACAAAGGTCCTCATGGATGGAGGCAGCGGATTAAACCTCATCTACGAGGAAACTCTTCAAAAAATGGAAATAGACTGGATCCGCATTGAGCGAAGCAGCACAACCTTCAGAGAAATAATCCCTAGCCGGGAAGCACGCTGCACCGGAAAAATCACACTCGATGTGGTGTTCAGCTCGCCGGACAATTACAGATTCGAAGAAGTCACGTTCCAAGTGGCCCCGTTCAACAGCGGATATCACGCTATATTAGGACGAGAGGCATTCACAATTTTTCAAGTCGTACCCCATTACGGGTACATGAAGCTCAAAATGCCTGGGCCCGGCGGAATAATCACTCTCGTTAGTGATCCGGACATAGCACTCCGCGCCGAAAACAAGACAGCTGCATTAGCCCTGGAGGCACTATCCGAAGCCCTAGCGGCAGAAGAACTTACCGCGCTACGCTCTACTGTGAATAGACACGATGTGATACTCAACAAGAGATCCAAGTCCACCTCCTTTAAACCAGCGGACGAAATAGTAAAATTCCAGGTCCATCCAATGGACCCGACAAAGACGGCTTCCATCGGGGCACAGTTGAACCTCGATGTAGGCGCCCGCCTTCTGCGAAATTCCTTCCGAAAAATTGGGACATTTTTGCCTGGCACCCTTCGAATATGCCCGGAATCCCACGCAGATTGCCAAAACAAAGAATAAATATCCTAAAAGGATTCAAGCCAGTCAAACAGGCTCTTCGACGATTTCCCAAACCCAAAAGACAGGCAATGGGGGAAGAGCTAGCCAAACTATTGGAAGCCGGATTCATCAGAGATATCAAACATCCGGATTGGCTGGCAAACCTAGTAATGGTACCAAAGAAGGACAAATCATGGCGCCTATGTGTCGATTTTAAAGACCTCAACAAGGCCTGCCCAAAGGATCCCTTCCTCCCCGCATCGATCGGATAATCGATGCTACCGCAGACACGATTCTTGTGCTTCCTCGGCGCATACTCGGCTACCATCAAATCAAGATGGCGGAAGCGAATCAAGCGCAGCGGCATTTATCACTCCATATGGACCATTACGCTTCGAAGACGATGCCCTTCGGACTTAAAAGCGCCAAGAACATATCAGCGCATGATTCAAACATGTCCGCCACCTAGATCGGCAAAAGCGGTAGAAGCATCGTGAGCGATGTAGTCGTCAAAACCAAACACGTCGAAACTCTAGTAGGCGACTTGAGGCTCATATTCGACAACCTCGAGCATATGACATCAAGCTGAATCCAGAAAAATGCATTTTCGGCGTACCAGCCGGAAAGCTCCTGGGCTTCATTGTATCCGGTAGAGGAATTGAAGCAAACCCGGCCAAAATCTGAGCCCTGTCACAGCTAGATGTTCCAAAAGACCTCAAACAAATACAAAAATTGACAGGATGCATGGCGGCTCTAAGCCGCTTTATCTCCTGTTTAGGAGAAAAGGCATTGCCCCTCTATCGCCTCCTTAGGCGCACCAAACACTTCGAGTGGACGGATGCTGCCACTGCCGGACTCGAAGAAATAAAAGCCATATTGGCAACAAATCCGGTCCTGGTTGCGCCCAACCTGGGCGAACCAATGTTGTTATACATTGCGACAACACATCAAGTTGTAAGCGGTACTCGTCGTCGAGCGAGAGCGAAGGGCATAAATTCCCTCTTCAAAACCGATTGTACTACGTATCCTTGTGTTAACCCCTGCAAGTCCGTTACCGCACTATCAAAAGATAGCGTATCACGGTGTTCATAGCATCCGGAAGCACCGACACTACTTTCAAGAGTGTTCGATAACGATGGCCTCGAAGTGCCCCTCAACGACATCATAAACAACCATGACGCGCAGGCAGGATTGCAAAATGGGCCATTGAGCTCTTACCATTCGACATAACTTACAAACCTCGCGAGCTATAAAGTCACAAGTTTTGGCTGACTTTGTCGCTGAATGGACCGGCGAACTCCCTAAAAGTACGACGCATACTCCAATTGGATTATGCACTTCGACGGCTCTAAAATGTTGGCGGATTGAGGGCTGGCGTCGTATTGGCGTCCCCAAGCGGGGACACGATCCAATCGTATTTCAGATAATGTACACGGACTCCAACAACGCGGCGAATCTGAGGCCCTTTACATGGCCTCCGGATGGCAATCTCCATGGGCATTCAACGGCTGGAGGTGCGTGGGGATTCAAACCTTGCAATATCCCAAATAAATGGAGACTTTGATGCCAAGGATCCGAAAATGGCAGCATATAGTAACACTACCCTAAAAATGTCAGCTCGGTTTGACGGACTTGAATTCCACCACGAGCGAGGATAATAACCAAGCGGCGGCGTATTGGCACGCATCGGCGCAAAACGTGGCGTTGTCCTCAAACATCTTCCTAGAGCGGCTGTTTAAGCCATCGTACTATGGGAAGAGGAGTCGAAACAACAAACCGGAAGCAGCCGCACCAACCGACACGAGCAATCGACATAACGGCGATTCAGCCGATGAAATAACACCTTTAGCCCGACATAATGGCGTAATCGCCCGTGGGCAGAGCCATTCCTAGCCTACTTGCTTAGGCGGGAACTTCTGAAGACCAAAATGAGGCCCGCTGCATAGTCCGCGATCTAAAGCCTACAAGGTCCATGAGGAGAATTCTATAAAAAAGCACAACCGAGTCCTTCAAAGGTGTATCTCCAAGAAGAAGGGCGAAACCTTCGGCTGAAATTCATGCGGACTAGGGCGGACACCACGCAGCAGCTCGGGCCCTTGTAGGAAAGGCATTCCGACAGATTTTATTGGCCGACGGCCCGGGCGGATCTTAGGACTTAGTCGAAGATCGTCGGTTGTCGGCTCTTTGCTAATCGAGCCATATGCCACCCACCGCCCTCAAAACTATACCCATTACACGGCCGTTCGCGATGCAGGGGCTTGACATGGTTGGACCCTTAAAGGGGAACCCACAAGCAAAGGTACCTATTGGTCATGGTGGATAAATTCACCAAATGGATAGAGGCCAAGCCGGTTAAAACGGCAGAGTGCGGACCAGTGATAGACTTCATATCCGGGGTAGTATCTTTGTAGCGGTGTCCCCCCCAGCATCATCACCGATAACGGCACGAACTTCATGGCCGGCGAGGTTAAATCATGGTGCAAAAATATGGGCATTAAGCTCGATTACGCTCAGTCTATCATCCTCAAACCAGCGGTCAAGTGGAATGAGCGAACGGTCTAATAATGGCGGCATCAAACCCGGACTAGTGCGGTCACTTACGAAATCGACACGCCTTTGGGTAGAGGAGCTAGACTCCGTACTACGGGGGCTGCGGACAACGCCCAACCGTACTACGGATTCACACCATTCTTTATGGTATACGGCGCAGAGGCAGTTCTGCCCTGTGACATCATTCATGACTCACCTCGAGTGTGCATGTACGAAGAAAGAGAAGCCGAGCTGGATCGGCAGGATAGCTTGGACGCATTGGAGGAAGAGCGCGACGTCGCCAAGGCTCATTCCACATTCTATCAGCAGCGGGCTCGAAGATATCAAAGCAGAGAAGTACGGGCCAAGACCTACAACGTTGGCGAACTAGTTCTACGCCTGCCGGACAAGAAAAAGGACAAACTCAAGCCCAAATGGAAGGGCCCTTTCATTATCGATCAAGTCCTGATCGGCGGAGCATACCGTCTACGAAATGCGTCGGACAACCGACTGGAGCCGAACCCATGGAACGCAGCCCGCCTCCAAAGATTCTATGCCTAGCGCCGGACTAAGAGTTCGTCCCCTTCCCCCGTCCAAACTTTTACATTGCAGTTGTCTTTTGTTTCTCTTTCTTCTCTCAACCCTTTTTCTAAAAAGCCCTTAAAGGCCTACTTGCGCATTGTTCGCATTCACTTGATGTGCCATCCGCACTCATTATACCTGGGGGCTTCTTTACCAGAAGCTTAATTATAAGGGCTTCATGCCTAGCACATGTGTCAAGCTTCCACATGTACCTTTTATTCACCATTATATGCATCGATATGACTTAAGTTTTGGCCAAGATGGGTTGCCTGGCTCCTGTGCTTACCCCTATGTTCCCGATTGTTCGGCTAGGAGGTAAAGGGAGCACCTCCATGATTATTCTTGCGGTCACCGGATGTGTACCTCGGTGGGTGAAGCCGAAAGCTAGCATTCTTAAGGGAATATTCGGTTGGTGACTAGAAAGATGATTTTTTACCTACTTATTTATCTGCCCCCTGATGTTTTTACGCTTTTTTTGCAGTCAGGACATGCACTTTAGGGCACGCCTCCCGTGGAAAGGAACCCTTAATGGAACTATTCTACGGAAGATGTTTCTTACTAACCATGTAATATAACATAACTAGTTGGGCACTTGTGCGATAAAGCACTAATGACCCCTACGCTTTGGTCTCCATGCATACCCGGTTGTTTCTTAACGAGAAGGTATTCGGACACACTCAGGACTCTAGGGTCCCGAGGTTGAAGCGAAAAGGTTGGCAAAGACAAGCGATCTACAATCCGGCTAGAAGGCATTTCACATGTCATTTTAAAATACATTGTCAAATCCATCGTTGTATTCCTCCTCAATCCCGTCTAACGGGCTGTCTAATTCTGATCCCGTTGGGAAAATTTAGCGGCCAACTCTACTTGGCGTATACTAAACTCACAGGATCTCCTTCCCATCGGGCCCCATAGGTCCGACCTCGGCCATGTGGTTGGGATCCGCCTTCTTGTACAGCGTCTTCACCATGGCTCAGCCTCCTGGCACCTTGGCGGCAGGCGAAATCTTCCATAAGCGGAAGCGCTGCCGCTCCTGAAGCTTCTCCATAAGCTCCCCAAGGCCCTCGGGTAGGGAGAGGGCTGGCCATAAAGCACGGACAGCGCCGCTCATTGCTGCCGAACTCGTTCGAGCAGTTGCAACAACTTCGGGAAGTTGATCACCCGTTGATCGGGCATCTCCTCTGCGAGGCGACACTGTGAGTATATCTACAAGACATATTTTGTCAATTGACTTCCTCGCCGAACTCTTCTTTTCAAAGGAGTCCGCTCAAGCACTTACTATAGATGCCGCGACGAAGCCGCTCGGTCTCTTAATGGAGCCGGACAGCTCGGCCCGAACACCTTTCAGCTCTTCTTGAGCTGGGCGTGGGCATCTTGGAGCTTGTTCCTTTCTGCTGCACCCTATTCAGCACCCTCTCGCCGCCTTGGTGGGGCGATGAGTTCTTGCCTATCCGGATCTTGTCCGGCAGCACCTGCAACGTCATTATTAGACTTGCGCGCACGCCGCACACCACTTATCTTTTTCAAATAATGTGTTACCAGGAGGGGTCTCTGTGTTTCCTCCTGCGGCAGCAAGTGCGGCCTCGAGTGTGGCCTTGCACTCTTGCAGCTCCTGAGATAGTTGGGCATTCTTCTCCGTAAGACCCTGCGTTTCAAATGATCCTTAAATCAGTTAATATAACTACTTTAAGTCTCAGGGGCTACTGGCATATACAACAATTAAATTCTCTTACCCGTATGTCTTTTACATACTACTCCGTGGCTCTGGTAAAACCATCTAGAGCAGCACGGAGGTGCGCGTCCCCCACGTTAAAGGCATTCAATGCCTCAGGGGAGAAGCACGCATCACGAAATACTGTCCGGCGGCGCCTGTGGTTCATGGCGCTCTCCACCTCTAACTTGGTGGCGGACAGTCTGTCGGCATCCTCCGCTGGAGAAGTGTCCGACTCGCGCCTTGCGCTCGCCTCCCCCTCCAGACCAGGTGTTGGAGCCTGGCTGGTAGAGGTTGGGTTGGCAACCTCTCGCCCATGATCCGTGCGCTTTTCTCTACAAAAGTCATGAGCACTCAAACGCTTCCTAGGAAGGTTGCTCCAAATAATTAACTGCGAGCTATACCTTTGCAGTGACGTTTCAGTCCGCATCGCGCTCCTCTTCCGCCTACTGGTCCGGACTGGCCTTCGTTGGTCAGCCGCCACGGGCTCGGCTTCCCGCCCTGAAGGTGCTTCCTGCAAAACACCATCATATGCAAAGGTCAGAAATGAGCAAGGAAGAGATAATGGTGTCGGGACTTCGGTCACAATCACCTGGGAAGTCGAATATAGTCCAGGGTAGTCAGCCGTAATGGCGACTAAAGCATTATCCATGCTGAGCTGGTGGAACACCCCGTCGATTAGCTCCACCTTTATGTCGGATCCTCTTGGAGGCGGATCACAGGATCTCTCTGGATCCTCGGGTTGTGGAGCTGGACTTAGCATGTCCTCCACAATCCGACGCAGCTCCTGCATCGAAAACATGATATAAGAAATTTAAACTTTAAAGGCATGGGTCGGACCCTTAAAGTGTTCGCTACCCAACGCCGAGGGTTATTCATGGAGAACCCATTCAGCGGGTTAAATGCGAGAAAGTCCTCCTTCTCCCCTTATACAGGCGGACGGGATCTTCACGAGATCCTCGGCGAATCCGATCCTTGCGGCCATGACGGGTGGCATCGTCTTCCCGTTGAAATCCCACATGGGGTAGCCCCTGTATTGCAGTGGATGCACCCCCCGCGTAATGCATGTTGCCATGACTCAATCATGGTCAACCCGGAATGGGCCAGTAATCTTGTCCGGCCCAACAAATAATGGACGCTCTTGTCTTCCTCCGGTTGGGGGCTCCGTGGGCGCCAACTAAGGCGTTCTTCAGAGGAGCATTATTGAACTCCGGAGGCCGATCCGAGCAGGTCGGCAGCGGGCGTCTTCTATGTAAACCATTCGAAGGCCGGTCTTTGGGCGCCTTCTTAGGGGTTCGGATGGATATCCGGTCCGGCAATGCGCCCTATTTCGGCGCTGCCCACTTGATATATGGACCCCTCGTGAGAGCGGGGTACAAGGCAGAACAACCTCTTCCACAGTGCAAAATGGGGCTCGATGCCCGAAATAGCTCAGAAGAGCTACAAAGCCCGCGATATGCGAGGATAGAGGCGGGCGTGAGGTGATGGAGCTGGAGTCCATAGAACTCCGAGAGCCCGCGGAGGAGCGGATGTATAGGAAATCTGAGCCCCTTATCGATAGGGGACGAAGCATACCCGCTCCCCTTTGTTGGGACTTGGGGTAGCCTCCGCTTGCTTCCCACCTTGGTAGCTGGCCAACCCGGCTCGAACCGGGACCATGAAGGCCGGAGGGAGATATCCCTTTGCTTGGAGCGTCACCAGCTCGTTGTGCGGGACAGAGCATCTCCGCCAGTCTCTGGCAGTGGGCTGGGAGCGCGAGAGGAGAAGTCGCGTCGATGGTCCATGATGGAATGGATTTTTTGGTCGGAGGCGCTCTGATGAGTACTCGCGGAAGGAGGATGGTGTGATTTGGATCTGGATTCTTGCCTCTCTTATAGGCAGATTATTTGCACAGCTAGGGGGTAAAACATAAAAGATACCCTGGCTTTTCGCATTCATGCGACGCGTGGAAGATGGCCATTATTGGGCGTGGAAGCCAAGAAGCGCAACATTGATAAGAAAGCCGGACACTGTTCGCAAACACACGGAATTTGAAGGAGAACCCGCCTTGCAACGCCAAAGACTATATACGCGCTGGACTTATCATCATTGAAGCCTGGTTCGGGGGCTACTGAGGGAGTCCTGGACTAGGGGGTGTCCGGACAGCCGGACTATCATCGTCCGCCAGACTCCAAGACTACGAAGATACAAGATTGAAGACTCCGTCCCGTGTCCGGATGGGACTTTCCTTGGCGTGGAAGGCAAGCTTGGCGATACGGATATGTAGATCTCCTATCATTGTAACCGACTCTGTGTAACCCTAGCCCTCTCCGGTGTCTATATAAACCGGAGGGTTTTAGTCCGTAGGACACAACAACCATTACAACAATCATACCATAGGCTAGCTTCTAGGGTTTAGCCTCCTTGATCTCGTGGTAGATCCACTCTTGTATTACTCATATCATCAATATACATCAAGCAGGAGTAGGGTTTTACCTCCATCGAGAGGGCCCGAACCTGGGTAAAAACATCGTGTCCCTTGTCTCCTGTTACCATCCGCCTAGATGCACATTCGGGACCCCTACCGAGATCCGCGGTTTTGACACCGACACAACCCTTTTGTCCTTTGGTAAGGACACCGCAAGATTGAACCCAAAGCTAAGCACTTCTCCCATGGCAAGAAAGATCAATCTAGTAGGCCAAACCAAACTGATAATTCGAAGAGACTTGCAAAGATAACTCAATCATACATAAAAGAATTCAGAGAAGATTCAAATATTTCTCATAGATAAACTTGATCATAAACCCAAAATTCATCGGATCTCGACAAACACACCGCAAAAAGAGTTTACATTGAATAGATCTCCACAAGAGAGGGGGAGAACATTGTGTTGAGATCCAAAAAGAGAGAAGAAGCCATCTAGCTAATAACTATGGACCCGAAGGTCTGTGGTAAACTACTCACAACTCATCGGAGGGGCTATGGTGTTGATGTAGAAGCCCTCCATGGTCAATTCCCCCTCCGGCGGAGTGCCGGCGAAGGCTCCAAGATGGGATCTCGCGGATACAGAAAGTTACGATGGTGGAAATTGTTTTTCGTTGGCTCCCTGGATGTTTTCAGGGTACGTAGGTATATATAGGAGGAAGAAGTACGTCGGTGGCCGCCTGTGGGGCCCAGGTGATAGGGGCGCGCCCAGGAGGGGTGGGCGCGCCCTCCTATCTCCTGGCCGCCTCGATTGCTTCTTGACTTGCACTCCAAGTCCTCTGGATCACGTTTGTTCCAAAAATCACGCTCCCGAAGGTTTCATTCCGTTTGGACTCCGTTTGATATTCCTTTTCTTGGAAATATTGAAATAGGCACAAAAAATAGCAATACGGGTTGGGCCTCCGGTTAGTAGGTTAGTCCCAAAAATGATATAAATGTGTAAAATAAAGCCCATAAACATCCAAAAGGGGTAATATAATAGCATGGAACAATCAAAAATTATAGATACGTTGGAGATGTATCAACCCTGTGTACCAATTTTCTTCATTTGTTCCGCCGCTGGAAGTTTTTGTTCCTGGCAGATCCATTCTATAGGCCTATTACGGTAACCTGCCGGAGGGGGGGTCCATTACTGGAGGCTTCTTCATCAACCTTGTTGCTTCCATGACCATGTGTGAGTATTTCCTTTAGGACCTTAGGGTCCATAGGAATAGCTAGATGGCATCTTCTCTCCCTTGTGATTCAATACAAAGTTCCTATGAGTTGCCTCACATGATCAGGATCCATATGATGTAATCGGTGATGTGTTTGTTGGGATATGATGAATTGTCACTTTATGATCATATTGGAGACTGCAACCCTTTGCCCTGTAGGCACACAACCCCATGGTGGATGATGAACGAAGCACTGGTCATGAATTCGGCTATTGTGACCGGCCATCCAGACCAGGGCAGACGACTACATGAACCATACAGTCTTGGCAACTTCCATCAGCAGCATGAAAAGCATGAGACTAACCAAGCACCTTTGTAGAAATAACCCACGGAGGACCTTCCAGGCACTCAAATCAAAAGAATATGATTTTCAAGTCACTTCATTATATTAAAAAGCTTTCACATGTGAAGAAAAGGTCGATTTATTGAGATAATCGCATCACAGACAGCACGAGAACTGTTAACTTGTCTTGCGAGTGTGGTTTCAGAAGGAAAAGGACAACTCCTAGGAGCTTCGGGACGACATCCCGCCCTACTTGGAGTCTGAGTTCAGGGAACAAGCAGGGTGAAAGAACATGTGGTGCCCCCATGTTTGGTTTTGGTAATTGATGACAATCTCTATGGACTAATGGTTGCCTTGATTTATATTTGAAGGGTTTGTCCATAAGTATTGCTTGAATGCCATTTGTTGGTTTCAAGGTTATTAGAAGAAGAATATGTGTTAACCAAGGTGATATTCATGGATTTATCCAAAGATTGGTCACGTGAGAGTTGAGCTATTGCAAGCATGTCTTGAAGAAGAAGATTGTGCTAACGTTCATGTTTACCTTGAAGACATCATCTTAATGATGAGAGTTGGAAATATTAAGGGTTGATGAAGACTAAGTACAAGAGTGATTCAAGTTGATCAACACATAAAGTGTAGAAGATGTACAAAGCAGGGTCAAGTGATCTCATGGTATGGTAAGCATTGTCCATTATGCTTTGTGTACTAACTCGTGGTCTATGTGAGGGTTGTTTGTGGGGTTAGGTATGTTTCCATGGTTGTGCATCAAAAGGAAGATATCATATAACCCATGGAGGATGACATCAAATGGTGATCGTCATCAAGGTTGCGGGGTGAAAGTTTAAGTGGAGCATCTCGAAGAGATCACATGCTTGAAGCTTGTCGTCCATTGTGGTGACAATGGACATGCCGAAGAGAGCTCACCTATAGTGGAGTATGGGGGAGCAATCTACTAGTATTCTTCAAGCCGGCGCAAT